>BPLQ01005719.1:0-642889 GCA_021605075.1 Caerostris darwini | reverse complement strand
AAATTGACCCAATGGGGTGATCTCTCTAGACAGTATCTTCATAAGCTGTTGTTTTTCTTCAAGTACAGATGTCGCTCTTTTGATTAAAGAGAAAAATTAATGTGGCTTGTTGTTGTGTTTTCAGGGGTGAACAGCTAGTTTAAGGTCTATTTTTAAATCAATCACCCCTCTGTGCGGGGTAAATAAATTTCAGGAATGTCATGCTGCCATCCCAGCTTTAAATATGCTTTTGTCCATTTTTTTGAAGATCACTGTCAAACACCTGACAGCCAATCCATCTTCCTGTATATGAACCAGATAAGCGTGAATGTATGCAAAGTATTTTTGCCATTATGTTCACCTGCATAGGTGTATGGTATCCAGTATTCTGGATTGTGGTGGCACAATTTCTCCTTGTTTGAGGCTCAAATGATACAGCACCATTTTCATTTAACTAATGAGGGAATGTTTTAAGAGAGTGGAAGCCCCGTAAAGTCCAGATCTCTCCTGAACGTATCTTCATAGAGCTGTTTGTTTGGCACCAAAAATACAGATGTCGCTTTCTTTTTGTTAGAGAAAAAATTAATATTTTGACGTTTCCAGCTTTCAAGGGAACTGTAGTTATGGTTAAAGGTCTATTTTAATCAATCCCTTCTATTACGTCAAGATCGTTCAAGAGATGTCCGTACTTTAAATAAATCCTTTAAATATATACACTTTGTCATTTTTAAAGAGGTCCTGTCCAGCTTACACGAGAGCCAATCCATGCTTCCTGTATATGAATACAAATCCATACATGAATATATACAAATTGTTGCCGCATTGTGCTCACATAAGCGGTGCATAATATTTAAAGTATTCGCAGTTGGAATTGTACATTTCTCTCTGTTTAGAGGTTCGTGCATACCAGGCGTTTCATTTCCAGCTTCAATGTTTAAAATTGATAATAAGATGAATCCTCCTGGGGCAGTATATTTATAAGAAGCTGTTGTTTTCTTCAAAATACAGATGTTTCTTTGTAATTAAGAGATTAGTATGTTGACGTTCAGTGTCAGGGGAACTAGTTATGGTTAAAAGGTCTATTTTAATCAATCCTTCTATTGTCAAGATGTCATTCAAGAGATGTCGTACTTTCGTGCATCCCTTTAAATATACTTTTGGTCCATTTTTTTAGAAGGTCTGCATCAGCGGCTACCTGAGAGCCAATCCATCTTCCTGTATATGAACCAAATCATATAGAATATAATGCAAATTATTTTGCCATTATGCTCACCTGCATAGGGTATAATATCCAGTATTCTGCATGGTTGGAATTGTATACGGCTTTTTACTCTGTTTACCGAGAACTCAATGATACATACCATTTTTCATTTTACAACTAATGAGGATGTTTGAGAGTGACGCAGCCAGATAGTAGATCTCTGAACAGAGGTATCTTCATAAACTGTATTTGTTTTCTTCAAAATACAGATGTCGCTCCAAATTAAAAAGAAAAAGTAAGATGTTTGATTCATTTTTTCAGGGGAGACTAGTTATGGTTAAAGGTCTATTTTAATCAATCCTTCTATTGGCCAAGGAATATTAAATTTAAAGAGATCGCCGTACTGTCATCCCTTTAAAATATACTTTAGCCATTTTTAGAGATCGCATCAACTTACCTGAAAGAGGCCAATCCATACTGTATATAGGAACTTCAAATCATATGAATATATATGCAGAATTATTATTTTGCCATTTATGCTCACCTGCATGGTGTGCATAGTATTCAGTGATATTGTAGTTGGGTGTATACAAATTTCTCTGTTTGCACCAGGAGCTCCAATGATACATACCATTTTCATTTAGCTTGCCCCTATTGTAAGTGTTTAAGAGTGGGCCCAATAAGATAGATCTACCAGGCATTATCTTCGCAAACTGTTGTTTTAAGCTTCAAGTAGAATGCTGTGCGCTCTTTGAAGGTAAAAGAGAAAAAATTAATATTTGACATTCATTTTTTTAGGGCTAGTTATGGTTAAGGTCACAATTTTAATCAATCCTTCTATTGTCCAAGGGAATGTGTCATTCAAAGTTGTCCAGCCTGTCATGCCTTCCTGGTATTATACTTTTGTGTCCATTTTTTAGGAGATCATGTCAACTTGCCACGAGCCAGCCAATCCATGTACCACTGTGTATATGAACCAAATCATATGAATATATGCAAATTATTTTGCCATTATGTTCACCTGCATGGTGTATAATATCCATTATTCTGATTTGTTGGCATACAAATTTCTCTGTTTACCGAGAACTCAATGATACATACCATTTTTTTCATTTAACTAATGAGGGAATGTTTAAAGAAATTGACCCAATAAGATCCAGATCAGACGAGTATCTTCATGAAGCTGTTGAACGGCTGAAGATGTGCTTTCTTTTGGTTTAAAGGAAAAAAAGTGAAATTAATGTTGACATTCGTTTTAGGGGAACTAGTTATGGTTGCGGGTCTATTTTAATCAATCTCTTCTATTGTCAAGAGATGTGTGTCCGTTCAGAGATGTCGTACTGTCATCCCTTTAAATACGCCGCTTTTTGTCCACATTTTTTTTAGAAGATCTGTCAGCAGCTTACCTGTGTGCTTAATAGACAATCCATCTTCCTGTATATGAACCTCGTCATATTTTATATTAAATTGCTTTTGGTTAATAACTCCACCTACATGGTGTATGTAATATTCAGCATTGTGTAGTTGGAATTGTATACCACTTTCTCTGTTGTTTAGAACTCAACGATGGTTTACCATTTCATTCATTTAACTAATGAGGAATGTTTAAGGAGAAATTGATCCAATGGGATAGATCTCCTGAATAGTATCTTCACAAACTATTGTTTTCTTCAAATACAGATGTTCGCTCTTAATTAAAAGAAAAAATGAATGTTTGACGTTCATTTTTCAGGGAACTAGTTATGGTTAAGGTCTATTTTAATCAATCCTTCTATTGTCAAGATGTCATTCAAGAGATGTCGTACTGTCATCCCTTTAAATATACTTTGTTCATTTTTTAGAAGATCTGTCAACTTACCTGAGAGCCAATCCATCTTCCTGTATATGAACCAAATCATATGAATATATGCAAATTATTTTGCCATTATGCTCACCTGCATGGGGTATAATATCCAGTATTCTGTAGTTGTAATTGTATACAAATTTCTCTGTTTACCGAGAACTCAATGATACATACCATTTTTCATTTAACTAATGAGGAATGTTTAAAGAGAAATTGACCCAATAAGATAGATCTCCTGAACAGTATCTTCATAAACTGTTGTTTTCTTCAAATACAGATGTCCGCTCTTAATTAAAAGAAAAAAATGAATGTTTGACATTCAGTTTTTAAGGAGAACTGGATATGTTACCTTATAATGTTTATACTGGTTCGCGATCAAATAAATAAGTTTAGGCCTGTTTTAATCAATCATTCTATTATCAAGATGTTAAAGAGATATAGTATAGTCATCAATTTAAATATACCTTTTTCGTTTTTTAGAAGATCTGTCAACTTATCCCCGTGTGCTTGATAACCAATCCATCTTTGTCTGTATATGAACCTCATCATAGGAATATATGCATATTATTTTCTCATTGTAGTCATCTGCAGGGCTTATGGTATCCAGTATTCTATAGTTGGAATTGTATACCACTTTCTCTGTTTACCCGAAACTCAACCATACATATCACTTCATTCAGTTAACTAATGAATTAAGGGGAAATTGACCCTGAAAGATGTATCTTCTTAAACTATTGTTTTCTTCAAATACAGATGTTCCCTCTCAATTAAGAGAAAAAAAATAAATGTTTGCTATTCATTTTGCAGGAGAACTAAATATGCTACTTTATAATGTTTCTGTTGGCTTGCGACAAGTTTTATCGTCACATTTATTATGAAAATTAAAAATTATATCCTTTTAATTTCTATGGCATATCAAGCAAGAGATTTATTTTAACTAAGTGGTTCTCAAAGCTTAAAAAATTACACTTAAAAGTCCAATTTTTTTCCTCTGCACTTTTAATTGTTTTTATCGAGTGTGTAGCCAAAAATTACGAAAAAATTTTTTTTTTTTTTTTTAATAAAATAATTTTTTTTTTATTGTTAAATCAAACGCAGACTTGAACCATTCATTTGACCTGTACCTACGTTGGCGTGAAGACGTTGGATGTCACCCAGAGGTGCCTCAAATCTCGCTCCAGTTAAATTCAGGTGTTGCATTCCCTGCTGGAAAATATTCTGTATTTATTTGCCCTTTTTGCTAATATTTCGTATCAAACTAGCCAAAATAAAAAAAAATTGTATTATTTCAATAAAATTGGACAATGTCGTGTCATACCATTTAGTGCAGAATACAGTTTATAGACTGTCCAACGACTTGTAACACATAAGTTGAAATATAATGACCTGTCGATGTCCTTCAGTGACCACAATGACCTCAATACCTTTCTTAATGATATGTTATTGACAATTGTCAACAGATTTAATATTGACATTAGAAACATGGGTCTTGTTCTGAAAATTTTCAAAACAAGCCAAATGTCTCTAATATCATATCTATATCCTCTAATGTCTATAATGTCTCTAATCAGAAAAATATATATACAGATTTCAGAAGGCCACAACACACATTGTAATTTAAACGCGGGGTCGTATAAACGCAAAAAATAAAGAACACAAATGGTATACTGTTAATACATTTATTTATAATAAATAATAAGTAACATAATATAATAGAATAGGATTTAGAGCAGGAAATTACATTAATTGACTAACCATTTTAGCCTCATTCGTTTTTTGTAAAACTCAACGTAAAGATAATTATTCAAATGTTCATATTTTTTTCTTAATATTTATGCTTAAAAGTTTTTTTTTTCTCAAATATATATTGATCCAAAGAAGATGGCACATTTTAATGCGTTATCTAGGAAGAACCACATTTAAAACAAAGTAGATGTAGTTTGAGAATATAACTAGTAATAGATATTATAAAAATAAAAGCATTACATTGACAGGAATCTTGCATCTATGCTAGTATGTTATTTACTAAGGTTGTAATGTTTTAGTTTGCAATAAGTTAGAAAAGATAGAAAAAGTATATATTTCTAATGTTTAAAGGTTTACTCTTTTAAACCTAAAAGTCAGATCCTGTTCTATGTTTTGTCTTTATTAAAAATCTGAAAATCTTTTTAAAAAAATACCTTTTATGTTTATTTATAGTTAAATTGAATTATGATGAGTCGAAAGGCTAAAATAACCACAATCTGTACTATATTGTCGATTATTTGGATTAAATTTTTGAACAAAATAAACGAAACTTGAAATCATTCATTCATAATAACTGAAGTTTATACCATCAATAATTAATTTATTCATTGGAATCCATAATCATCCTACAATAATTAATTTATTCATTGACATCCATAATCATCCTACAATAATTAATTTATGCATTGACATCCATAATCATCCTACAAATTAATTTCCATCAATAATCACCCTTCAATAATTAATTTCCATCAATAATCACCCTTCAATAATTAATTGCCATCAATAATCATCCTTCAATAATTAATTGCCATCAATATTCATCCTCCAATAATTAATTTAGCCATCAATAATCTTCCTCCAATAATTAATTTCCATCAATAATCAATAATTAATTTCCATCAATAATCTTCCCTCAATAATTAATTTCCATCAATAATCCATCAATAATCTTCAATAATTAATTTCCATCAATAATCATCCTCCAATAATTAATTTCCATCAATAATCATTCAATAATTAATTGCCATCCATAATCACCCTTCAATAATTAATTTATTCATCCTCCAGTAATTAATTGCCATCAATAATTAATTTATTCATTGCCATCAATAATCTTCCTCCAATAATTAATTGCCATCAATAATCATCCTCCAATAATTAATTTCCATCAATAATCCCCGTCAATAATTAATTTCCATCAATAATCACCCTTCAATAATTAATTGCCATCAATAATCACCCTTCAATAATTAATTTCCATCAATAATCATCCTCCAATAATTAATGTAGCCATTGCCGTCCATAATCATCCTCCAATAATTAATTGCCATCAATAATCATCCCCCATTAATTGCCATGAATAATCATCCTCACTAATTAATTGCGATGAATAATCATCCTCCATTAATTTTTGTTAATCTCTTAATTACTTTTATATGATTCTTATCCTTTCAACACATCCGCAACTCAACATGAAAATCGTAAATCTCCTTAAAACATTGAAACTTTATCTAATTTTTCATACCTTTTTGAAATTTTAATTACATAAAAATATAAAGAAATAGTGGAAATTTTATTTAAATATCAATTTACCTTTTTATTTTGTTAGGTACTTCATACTCCAGTGATTGAAACTTCTTGTCTGTTCAATGGCTTAAAAAAATGCCACAGTTTTAAGAATCACTGTTGTATATTATATGTATACAAGATACTTGCATGAAATCCATCATTCATAATAATTGAAGATTGTGACATCAAAAAGAGATCCACCATTAATTTGTGTTAATTTCTTATTTACTTTTTTATGGATCTTGTCTTTCAACACATCCACAGCTCAACATGAAAATCGTAAATCTTAAAAAATTGAAGCTTTATCTTTTTATTTTTTTAGAATTTTGATATTTTAATTACATGAAAATGTAAATAAATAGTGGACATTTTATCTAAATATCAATTTACCTTTTTATTAGACTCCATTTAGACTTATCTTACTCCAGCGACTGCTTACTCCAATGAGTTAAACTACTTGATTTGTTCAATGACTTAAAAAAGAATGCACACAGTTTTGAGAATGAATCCCTGTTATACATACATCTTACTCCAATGAGTGAAATATACTTCTTACTCCAATGAGTGAAAATATACTTCTTAATCCAATGAGGGAAAATATATTTCTTACTCCGATAACTGAAAATATACTTCTTACTCCAATGAATGAAAATATACTTCTTACTCCAATGAGTTAAACTTCTTGATTTGTTCAATGACTTAAAAAAGAATGCACACAGTTTTAAGAATGAATCCCTGTTATACATATATCTTACTCCAATGAGTGAAATATACTTCTTACTCCAATGATTGAAAATATACTTCTTACTCCAATGAGTGAAAATATACTTCTTACTCCAATGAGGAAAAATATACTTCTTACTCCAATAACTGAAAATATACTTCTTACTCCAATAATGAAAATATACTTCTCACTCCAATGAGTTAAACTTCTTGATTTGTTCAATGACTTAAAAAAGAATGCACACAGTTTTAAGAATGAATCCCTGTTATACATATATCTTACTCCAATGAGTGAAATATACTTCTTACTCCAATGAGTGAAAATATACTTACTCCAATGAGTGAAAATATACTTCTTACTCCAATGAGTGAAAATATACTTCTTACTCCAATGATTGAAAATATACTTCTTACTCCAATGAGTGAAAATATACTTCTTACTCCAATGAGTGAAAATATACTTCTTACTCCAATAACTGAAAATATACTTCTTACTCCAATAATGAAAATATACTTCTTACTCCAATGAGTTAAACTTCTTGATTTGTTCAATGACTTAAAAAGAATGCACACAGTTTTAGAATGAATCCCTGTTATACATATATCTTACTCCAATGAGTGAAATATACTTCTTACTCCAATGAGTGAAAATATACTTCTTAATCCAATGAGGAAAATATATTTCTTACTCCGATAACTGAAAATATACTTCTTACTCCAATGAATGAAAATATACTTCTTACTCCAATGAGTTAAACTTCTTGATTTGTTCAATGACTTAAAAAAGAATGCACACAGTTTTAAGAATGAATCCCTGTTATACATATATCTTACTCCAATGAGTGAAATATACTTCTTACTCAATGATTGAAAATATACTTCTTACTCAATGAGTGAAAATATACCAATGAGGAAAATATACTTCTTACTCCAATAACTGAAAATATACTTCTTACTCCAATAATGAAAATATACTTCTCACTCCAATGAGTTAAACTTCTTGATTTGTTCAATGACTTAAAAAAGAATGCACACAGTTTTAAGAATGAATCCCTGTTATACATATATCTTACTCCAATGAGTGAAATATACTTCTTACTCCAATGAGTGAAATATACTTCTTACTCCAATGAGTGAAAATATACTTCTTACTCCAATGAGTGAAAATATACTTCTTACTCCAATGATTGAAAATATACTTCTTACTCCAATGAGTGAAAATATACTTCTTACTCCAATGAGTGAAAATATACTTCTTACTCCAATAACTGAAAATATACTTCTTACTCCAATAATGAAAATATACTTCTTACTCCAATAAGTTAAACTTCTTGATTTGTTCAATGACTTAAAAAAGAATGCACACAGTTTTAGAATGAATCCCTGAATACATATATCTTACTCCAATGAGTGAAATATACTTCTTACTCCAATGAGTGAAAATATACTTCTTAATCCAATGAGGGAAAATATATTTCTTACTCAGATAACTGAAAATATACTTCTTACTCCAATAATGAAAATATACTTCTCACTCCAATGAGTTAAACTTCTTGATTTGTTCAATGACTTAAAAAAGAATGCACACAGTTTTAAGAATGAATCCCTGTTATACATATATCTTACTCCAATGAGTGAAATAAACTAGTTCTTACTCCAATGAGTGAAATATACTTCTTACTCCAATGAGTGAAATATACTTCTTACTCCAATGAGTGAAAATATATTCTTACTGATTGAAAATATACTTACTCCAATGAGTGAAAAAATATTTACTGAGGGAAAATATACTTACTCCAATAACTGAAAATATACTTCTTACTCCAATAATGAAAATATACTTCTCACTCCAATGAGTTAAACTTCTTGATTTGTTCAATGACTTAAAAAGAATGCACACAGTTTTAAGAATGAATCCCTGTTATACATATATCTTACTCCAATGAGTGAAATATACTTCTTACTCCAATGAGTGAAAATATACTTCTTAATCCAATGAGGGAAAATATATTTCTTACTCCGATAACTGAAAATATACTTCTTACTCCAATAATGAAAATATACTTCTTACTCCAATGAGTTAAACTTCTTGATTTGTTCAATGACTTAAAAAAGAATGCACACAGTTTTAAGAATGAATCCCTGTTATACATATATCTTACTCCAATGAGTGAAATAAACTTCTTACTCCAATGAGTGAAATATACTTACCCAGTGAGTGAAATATACTTCTTACTCCAATGAGTGAAAATATACTTCTCCAATGAGTGAAAATATACTTCTTACTCCAATGATTGAAAATATACTTTACACTCCAATGAGTGAAAAATATACTTCTTACTCCAATGAGGGAAAATATACTTCTTACTCCAATAACTGAAACTATACTTCTTACTTAATGAAAATATACTTCTTACTCCAATGAGTTAAACTTCTTGATTTGTTCAATGACTTAAAAGAATGCACACAGTTTTAAGAATGAATCCCTTTATACATATCTTACTCCAATGAGTGAAATATACTTCTTACTCCAATGAGTGAAAATATACTTCTTAATCCAATGAGGGAAAATATATTTCTTACTCCGATAACTGAAAATATACTTCTTACTCCAATGAATGAAAATATACTTCTCACTCCAATGAGTTAAACTTCTTGATTTGTTCAATGACTTAAAAAAGAATGCACACAGTTTTAAGAATGAATCCCTGTTATACATATATCTTACTCCAATGAGTGAAATAAACTTCTTACTCCAATGAGTGAAATATACTTCTTACTCCAATGAGTGAAATATACTTCTTACTCCAATGAGTGAAAATATACTTCTTACTCCAATGAGTGAAAATATACTTCTTACTCAATGATTGAAAATATACTTCTTACCCAATCCAATGAAAATATACTTCTTACTCCAATGAGTGAAAATATACTTCTTACTCAATGAGTGAAAATATACTTCTTACTCCAATAGGGAAAATGAAACTATACTTCTTACCCAATAATGAAAATATACTTAATGACTTACTCCAATGAGTTAAACTTCTTGATTTGTTCAATGACTTAAAAAAGAATGCACACAGTTTTAAGAATGAATCCCTGTATACATATATCTTACTCCAATGAGTGAAATATAGTTCTTACTCCAATGAGTGAAAATATACTTCTTAATCCAATGAGGGAAAATATACTTTCTTACTCCAATAACTGAAAAATATACTTCTTACTCCAATGAATGAAAATATACTTCTTACACTCCAATGAGTTAAACTTCTTGATTTGTTCAATGACTTAAAAAAGAATGCACACAGTTTTAAGAATGAATCCCTGAGTTATACATATATCTTACTCCAATGAGGGAAATAATAAACTTCTTACTCCAATGAGTGAAATATACTTTTAAGAATGAATCCCTCTTACTCCAATGAGTGAAATATACTTCTTACTCCAATGAGTGAAAATATACTTCTTACTCCAATGAGTGAAAATATACTTCTTACTCCAATGATTGAAAATATACTTCTTACTCCAATGAGTGAAAATATACTTCTTACTCCAATGAGGAAAATATACTTCTTACTCCAATAACTGAAACTATACTTCTTACTCCAATAATGAAAATATACTTCTTACTCCAATAAGTTAAACTTCTTGATTTGTTCAATGACTTAAAAAAGAATGCACACAGTTTTAAGAATGAATCCCTGTTATACATATATCTTACTCCAATGAGTGAAATATACTTCTTACTCCAATGAGTGAAAATATACTTCTTAATCCAATGAGGGAAAATATATTTCTTACTCAGATAACTGAAAATATACTTCTTACTCCAATAATGAAAATATACTTCTTACTCCAATGAGTTAAACTTCTTGATTTGTTCAATGACTTAAAAAGAATGCACACAGTTTTAAGAATGAATCCCTGTTATACATATATCTTACTAATGAGTGAAATAAACTTACTCCAATGAGTGAAATATACTTTTACCCAATGAGTGAAATATACTTCTTACTCCAATGAGTGAAAATATACTTCTTACTCCAATGAGTGAAAATATACTTCTTACTCCAATGATTGAAAATATACTTCTTACTCCAATGAGTGAAAATATACTTCTTACTCCAATGAGGGAAAATATACTTCTTACTCCAATAACTGAAAATATACTTCTTACTCCAATAATGAAAATATACTTCTTACTCCAATGAGTTAAACTTCTTGATTTGTTCAATGACTTAAAAAAGAATGCACACAGTTTTAAGAATGAATCCCTGTTATACATATATCTTACTCCAATGAGTGAAATATACTTCTTACTCCAATGAGTGAAAATATACTTCTTAATCCAATGAGGGAAAATATATTTCTTACTCCGATAACTGAAAATATACTTCTTACTCCAATAATGAAAATATACTTCTTACTCCAATGACTTAAAATATATTTGTTCAATGACTTACTGCAATAGTTTTAAGAAAATCCCTGTTATACATTATCTTACCCAATGAGTGAAATAAACTTCTTACTCCAATGAGTGAAATATACTCCAGTGAGTGAAATATACTTACTCCAATGAGTGAAAATATATCTTGAAAATATACTTCTTACTCCAATGATTGAAAATATACTTCTTAGTGAAAATATACTTTACTCAATGAGGAAAATATACTTCTTACTCAATAACTGAAATATACTTTACTCCAATAATGAAAATATACTTCTTACTCCAATGAGTGAAAATATACTTCTTACTCCAATGACTGAAAATATACTTCTTACTCCAATGAATGAAAATATACTTCTTACTCCAATGAGGGAAAATAAACTTCTTGATTTGTTCAATGACTTAAAAAAGAATGCACACAGTTTTGAGCATGAATCATTATATATATATATATATAATAACGTTGTGCATATTCTTAAAGGAACGTCTGTTTTACAGAAGAAAGGATGCACTTGGCGCCGGTGCAGGGGCGGAAGCCGGCAACCCTGCGCCCCAGTCAACAAGTAAGGGTTGAGCCGAGGGCTATTTTCGCAGTTCCGTCAGCCTTTTCCCCGGCCCGGATAATATTAGGTGGGAAGAAGGATGAATTTTAATAAAGTTGTTCAAACAGCACCGCTTACAGCAATTATCACCAAGTGTGTCTAATGTCAACACCTCCTGCGCAATATGTCCCACCCCACGCCCCATCGTGCCCCGGGGCGCAAGAACAATCAGCCCCGTTCTCGCTGAAAGGGCGCTGCGAACCATACTGTAGTTTTTAATTTGGGCGTCTGGCAGAGATTTCTATAAACAATGCGCATTCATCGCAGGCGTATCACAATATTGCTCCGAGTGCAAGAGAGTAAGGGACGCAGGGCAAATATTCCCTCCTCCACCCCCAATTTTCTGTCTTATCACCCCAGAAGTGAAAGAAGGGCTCTTCGAGTGGTATGGTATATTGCGCAGGAGGATAATCCGTGTGTTCCTTGACATAGGAGGCTACAGGATTCAAGAGAATATGTCATATATTTATTATGTTTCAATTGGTTGAAGCAATGTCTCAATGCCAATCATGCCACTGTGTTAAAATAGAATCTCTTTCAGCTACTTAAGCTTTCAAAAGCGGCAATAACTGAGGATTTTCAATAAATCAGTATCGTACATGTTGAAATTTCATCACAACTATTTCAAATACAGATTGAAATATATTGATAATTCAATACCTATAATCGATAGGATAAATTTTCTCAAATTGATAAAGAAGAAAAAAAAAAAAAAAAAAAAAAACACTTGTTAGGGGTTTTTTTTTTTTCCCACCTTTTTTTATTTTTTTAAATGAAGCCAAATTAGTACAGTTTGAACTTATTAGAATTCTAATACGTTAATATAAGTACTATACTTTAATTTTATTTATTAGGTTCTGTTTTATGACATCGGTTATTCTTAACATTCGCTCTTCTCCAGAAGTGATGGAATCTCTTTAGTACTACATAGAGCCTGTTTTTTTAAAGAAACCATCCTTCTAGTACGAGTAGGTGTCTATGAATTTTTTACTTCGAAAGACAGAAGAATTTTTAATTTATTTTCAAAACTCAAAATCATTCTCAAATCACAATTTCTATAAAAAGACAAAACCGTATATTTTTTCTAATTGCACACAAATGTCCTTAATAAAATTTGTTTACTAACCTAAATTCATATACAGTAGAACCTCTGTAAGTCGAACTTCAAGGGAGACGCCAAAGAATTCGAGTTATATTTTCGACTTATGGAGGATTTCCGACTTACGCGGATTTTGTAAGGAAATATTCGACTTATCTAACTTATTTTGAGTTAGAATATTTAGAATATTTCACAGAATTGGTTATTCTATTTACTGTATACTCATACATTGTTTTCTGAGAAACAATGACGTGCATTGTCGGCAAATCCTTAAAGTCGGTAACTTATTTTTCTTCGAGCTATAAGGTACTTAGTTTCAAATGATCGAGTTGTAAAAGTTGTAAAATCAAACATTGCTAATGTTCGAGATACAGAGGTCCGATTTTTTTTTTTTTTTTTTTTTTTTTTTTCGAGTTACAGAGGGAAAATATATACCAAAATAGCTTGTGGGGATTGACTAATTATTTCGATTTATAGAGGGATGAAATTTCGAGTAATGGATTTTATGGGACTTGAAGGGAAGGAAACAAAAATTTTTTCGAGTTGTGGAGGTTTTCGACGTATCGAGGTTCGACTTAAAGAGGTTCTACTGTATTCGAATAATCATATTTACCTATCTATCTATCTATTTATGTGTATTATTTACAATATATATATATTAAGCCTTTATTCATCTTTTCCATTACATAAGTGATTAAATGATATACAAGAAATCATTCCACTACTTATTTTCTCCTGTGGGTGTAGCATAATGGACTCCTCACTCCTCTCATGTAACTACTATTTTTTGCTGGACAATATCTGAAGAATGTATCTTTCCTTAAATATGAATCAATTTACAATGAAAGGGACTTATCGGATTCGGAGATTCTAAAACTGGGAGACGTGTTGTGCACCCTACTGATCAAATTTAAATTGTCAATGATAAGGACTCGTAAAAAAAATGCTGTCAAAGAACTTTTTGATGAATACAAGCTTCAATTATGACGTATTTTAAAATAATTAACAATTGTGCACTGATTGGCAAACAATTCTCAACAAACTTTAAGTCTACAAGATCTTGATTTCTTTCATAGCTACATAAGTGTGCAAAAGTAATTGTTTTTTTTTATTTGTAGTACAGTCAGTAAATTAAGAACGAACTATTTCTAAATAGCTTTGAGACATTCTTCTGATGACACATGAAGTGTTGAGAGATATTCTTTTAGGAACAAACTACTCGTTATGCATAACAATGGTCAATTGAATTTAGATAGCTATTTAATTATTTTTCTGCAATTTTTTTTTGTTCAGAGCAAACAGGTTTTCAGGCCTGCTCACTTGTCATGTTATTGTAAGCGGTAATAATGCTATTATTTAATTATTATTGTTTTAATTTTTGGTATGGTTTTGCTGTGTACTTTGTTTGTTTTTTAACAATATGTCTCATGAAATTCTAAGCCTTGTTTTGTGCATTGTGGTGCATGAAAAATATCATTCTTCGAAATAAAAAAAAATGAGAATATTTTTATTTTGAGTTAAAATTAAATTCTTCTTCATATATTGCTAAAATATAATATTTGGAGTTTTATATTATACTACTTATTTTATACATAAAGCAAATTTGACATTTATTACTGAAAGTGGTCAGAACTCAATATTTCTTTAATTAAAGGAAATTTAAAGTTACAGGTTAAAAAGTAATGTATTATGGAATTATTTAACAAAACTCGAAGAATTTATATATATATCTCATACTGAACTTCACCTGAACAACATAATACATAGTATCTAAAAAAAAATTGCCTTAATTCAATTGTAAATAAGAAATTGAATTTTATTCACTCAGAAAATTTTACTTTTGAATTAACCAAAAACATTAGCAAGCAATTCATTTAGTTTTTTGGGTAGACATTAATACAAATTAAACTTTCAAAACATACATCGACTTTTTTTTTAACATGTTATTTAAAATAGAAGAGTGATTGTTGTTTTAAATAACATGGCACTTTCATTGTGACACATTTTTATCAGTTCACGGTACGAAACACATACATTTTTCAAAAAAAACTCATCAAATCGAATATTGAGTAATAATGATAAAGAAGCAAAATTATTTGAAGAACATTTACAAAAATAAAAAATGAATTAAAAAATAATATAAATTATGTAAAACAATATATTATTTAGCAAAAGTAAATTCTTACTATTTATCACCACTTAGTTTCCAGTAAATATGAGCAATCGGTTGTAATATACATCTTCTTCTTCTTCTTCTTCATTGACGCAACAACCAAATGGTGGACCAAGGCCATCTGCTACTGTCAGATTTCGAGAGAGGAGATGCTTTCTTTTTTACAGGGTAGAGTTGTCACGCCTAACGCTCCACTGTCGTATTAGTCCGGGACCTACAGTTTATGGAGAATTTCGGAACACTACAAACATCTATCGCCGGAACTCAAACCCGAAACCTACCACCCGAAAGTGACAGCAAGCTCTAATCATTCTGCCATCAGGTCTACCATCATCTTAAAATTAAAACTATATATATATAAGATATTATTATATTGTATTATATATTATTTGAATTTATATTTTATTTTATTTAAAACATTTGTACACAAGCAAATAATATAAAGTGCCAAGTATCATATATATATATATCTATATATACACTCATGAGCCAAAATATTATGACCACCCCTACATTTTGCAATGAACTCGTCTGGATGACGTGGAAGGCATGATCAGGTGGAAGTGGTACTTAACTGCTGCGGGAGAGTCTGAAGAATCATTCTTTCACTTACTTCTGTGTGTGATGGGAAAGGCTGCGGATCTAAGCGACTTTGATAGAGGGCAGATTGTAATGGCTCGAAGGCTTGGAACAAGTATTTCCGAAACTGCACGACTCGTGGGTTGTTCGCGATCTACAGTTGTTAGTACTTATGCAAAGTGGATGAATGACGGTAAAACCAGCAGTAGACGACATGGTGTTGGACGTCCACACGCTATCAAGGAAAACGGACGTCGGAGACTGTCTCGCATGGTGAAGTAAAACCGGAGCCAGACAGTGGATCAGCTGACAGCCCAATACAATGCAGGGCCAAGTAAAATAGTATCGGAGCACACTGTTCAGCGGACACTGTTGGATATGGGGCTACGCAGCAAACGTCCCACTCGTGTACCTTTGCTGACCAAGCGTCATCGCCAACTGCGCCTGCGCTGGGCCCGGAAACATCGTGACTGGTTCATGGATCAGTGGGAGAGAGTTGCCTGGTCAGATGAATCACGGTTTGTCATTCATCACGCCGATGGCCGTGTCAGGATACGCCGTCTTCCAGGCGAACAGTTGCTCCCTCAATGTACAGTAGGTCATACACAGGCCGGTGGTGGCGGTATTATGCTTTGGGGGACGTTGTCTTGGGCGTCTCTGGGGCCCGTGGTTGTGGTAGAGCAGACCATGAATGCTACAGGGTATCTGAATATCATTGTGGACCAGTTGCACCCTTACATGGCCTCTGTTTTTCCAGCTGGAAATGAAATGTTCCAACAGGACAACGTCCCTTGTCACAAGGCTAAAATTGTGTTGGAGTGGTTCCAGGAACATGATGCTGAATTCCAGTTAATGTCCTGGCCGCCTAACTCACCGCATCTCAATCCGATAGAACACATTTGGGATGTCCTGGGACGGCAGCTCAGAGTTCAAAGACCACCAATTCGCAATATCTCGGATTTGCGTGACCGTTGCTTAAACATCTGGTACAATCTGTCTCCGGCCATCTACCAATGACTTGTGGCATCCATGCCAAGGCGGGTTGAAGCTGTGTTGCGCGCCAAAGGTGGGCCAACTCGTTATTGACAGGTGGTCATAATGTTTTGGCTCTTGAGTGTATGATACTTGGCCAAGTATCATTATATATATATATATATATATATATACATATATATATGATACTTGGCCCTTTATATTATTTGCTTGTGTACAAATGTTTTTAATATATTAGAGGCTGCCATTAAATTCCTTCGCTACGAAGAAACTTTAGAGAAAACTTTCCAACAAATAAACTCCTAGAAATTCTACATCCAATGCCGAAAATATCCGTGTGTTTATAGAAAAGGTCACCTCCATCTCATTTGAATCGAGAGATTCACCTACAGAGAGCGAGAGCAAACATATTATCTTTGTCAACTTTATTCCAGAAATAGTTCTCTCCTCTCAGCGCTTAAATATTTACAACCTTCCCAGAGCCAGTGTATTGCCTTCAATCAAGCCACAAAGCTTATAAGCCATAAACCCCTTCCTTCGACAGAGACTGTCCCGCTGGCCGCATTAGGGCCGCTTTTAATTTGCCCCAGACACTCCGAGATATTGAGAGCCCATTCTCTGGAGGCACAATCCCCGACTCGTCTAAAGTGACACCGGCGGGGATGTGTGCTCTGCAGAGAAATTGTTTGCCAGCCGTCTATGCGGATGAGCCTTATTGGGCACAAAATGCCCCCCAACCACCTTTTGTGCTCACAATGGCCAGCCTTGGTCTGATTCTGGCTTGATGGACAGTCGGAGCCCGTGTTATTGTAGGAGGTATCGGCTTTTGCTTTTGTTGGCTGCAAGTTAAGTAGTCGATGAAGTTGTTAATCCTGCAGGAAATTAAAAGTTTAGAAAAGGGTCGCCTAATATATTAGGGATAAATTCTGTTTAAGACAAGTAAACTGTTGGAAACTCGGCTGGAAGTTTGTCTTATAGTGAAATATTCCTTGCGAAATGTATTTATTTTTAAATGTGAGGTTGTTATTGCTTGTTTATTTGAATATTTGTTTATTCGAATGATCCTTAAACTGTGGTTCTGGAATTTCGAAGTATTTTTTGGTGCCTTTTCTAGGAAATCTTCAATTATCTTGTGTTACATATAAAATTTCCTAGGGATTTTTTTCCCATTGATTTTTGTTGCTTAGTTTAGTTTTAAGTACGTACTTATTCTTTCCTGTTTAAAAGAAAAAGAAAAGAAGTACTTTGTTTAAAAAAATTGTGTAAGTGCTTCATAAATTTCTACCCTTGCATTCAATGTACTAAAGAATATCAATAATTTCAATTAAAAAAATCCTTGAAATTAAGGAAACGGATAAAAGAATCCAGATTAAGTAAGAAATTTAAAACTACTGGATTATATTTAACCTTATAATTATTTTATAAATGGGTCTGACTAAATCCACGGCACTACAGTCCATGTAAGATCATGGCCGTCTGGCTGCTGGCAGATACCGAAACAGGAAATGTTTTCTTTTTGCGGAGTAGCATTGTAGGATAGACATATCATGTGTTCAGTTTTTTTTCCATCTGTTCAAATGCGTTTATATGCGTAACTAACTAATTCCCGGCACTACAGTCCATGTTGGAATATGGCCTCCCTAACAATACCATTCCAAAGTCGTCTGTCTCAACCTTTGGTTTTTAAAATTGTGATCTTTAGATTCTTTTCCACTTCATCAATCCATCTCTTTTTTGGCCTTAACTTCCCCTTGAAAATCTTCTTTATGCCTCTGCTACCGTCCATTCTCTCTATGTGTTTTAGCCATTGAATTCTCTTTTACTTTGTATAAATTATATCTTTTCTACGAACAATTTATATATATATATATATATATATATATTATATGCTCAGTTGTCCTCAACCTCAGATGCCTCCGCTACCATCCATTCTCTCTGTGTGTTTTAGCCATTGAATTCATCCATTTTCTTTGTATTTATATCTTTTCTATGAATTCTTTTATATATATATATATATATTATATATATATATATATATTATATATATATATATATATATATATATATATTATATATATGCTCAGTTGTTGTTTTTCCGATTATCTGTCTTATGTTCCGATTTTGTCCCTTATACTTTCAGCTTTTCCCCGAAATGTTCCTTTTCTCAAAATTCCAGAAAAATATCTAGTCTAGAGGCATTAAAGCTCAAAACAACACCTTCCCACCCCCATCCCTCCAATATTATAAAATATTTTTAATAACACATTACATTTTAAATTTTTCTGTGTATTCTTCCAATTACATGGTGAGATAGGCTGATGATACACGATTTTTATAACAAATGTGACTTAAAAAATATGGATAACAAAAGACATATATGACTTATAACAAATGCCATGTAAACATATAAAAAACGAGGCCAATGCAGGACAGTCTAACTGTATTAATCATAAATAAAGAGGAGCTCAACGGATTGAACATTGCCAACAGCATGTTTGTACACCGAAGTAAGAACCGCATTCTATTTTTAATCGAATTCACATATGCAGAATATAATTATATAAATTCTGCGCTGTGTCAAGGGGTTATCTCCCGAACCAAACCTCCCAACTCCAACACACTTCCGGAGTTAAATGGTCTCTCATTCAACAATCAAATCCCCCCACCCCCAAAATATGTTCTGGATCACCCTGATACCACTCCCTCCGACACCATCGTTTTTTAATCCGCTTTAAGCCACCCTCGTCAGGCGGACGGGGGGGGATTAATAATACAAATTCATATAAGCTCCAGTTACCCACCCCCTGCATGGGGGCGACCCCCGAAAATTGTTTATATGAATTTTTAGTCACCCTCAAACAGCCCTTCGCGGTTAATATTTAGGGGTGGGAGACAAGATTCGCTAAGCCGAAGTCATTATTCAACTCGCCAATCCGCACCCCTGTGCTACCCCCCTCATTTTTTTTTATTTCACTTTATGAAATTGAAAGCCTTTCCCTAATCTTTCGATCGCTTTTAAGTCAAACCTTCTTTCCCACCTACCCTTTTAAAAGAGGGTTTATATAAGTTGACAAGTCTCGAATATATTGTGTCGTTAGAATTATGTTATTGTTTCGGTTGTATGAAACTAGTGTACCCTCAGTATGTTTTTAAATTTTGTAGATAGCTTATGATTTTTCTGCCATTATGTTGTTACTAATCATAACTGATTTCACTGATTCGTCACTACTAGTAAATTTCAGCAAATTAAAAACCTTAATATTTGAACATATAGTCCGGCAAATAGATTCCCTTTTTATGTAAGCTAAATAGATGCAATGGAAAATATCTGATGGCAATGATTGGGAAAATCGGATGCCTTTGATAGTTTGGTTTGTCGCTATACGGTCATTTTGTGCTCACATTGGGCTAATTACAGTTTAGAGTGGATTCCGAACCACTCACAAACATTCTTGCCACTGCCAGGATTCAAACTATTCGAAGCCCATGGTATCAGAGGTCAGAGCGTTAGCCAGTTGGCCATCCCGCCTCCAATGATGATGGTGAGGGAGAAAGTTTGATAATGATGACGTGCACAACACAACTTTTATTTGTGCCACCGAAAATTGGAACAAACAGATCTAGTGACAATATTTAAGGATTCACATCAACCTTCCGCCAACTCTAGCCCAATGGAAGAACTTACCAGGCAATTGATTTATTATGTCATCCCCAAGGTAAAAAAGAGATGATTCACTTTAGTATTGCTTATCAGGTCTCACATCAAGCTCCCTCAATTCAGAAACCCAGCTAATTGTATACCAGTCCTCCGAGGAAGGTCAATGGCGACTAATTAAGGAGCAACGAACGTACCAATTACGGAGTATCTATGTGATGAAACATTTTTGCCGTTATTCAGGTGAATAATCGCAGTTCAAAGTCAAAGTCTAACTCATAGCCCAGAGGTAACGTACACAGCTAGCACAGGAGAGAATAGAATAGAATCTGCTGATGGCGTCTGTTGCTCCATATCTTTTAAAAAACGAGCAGCCTAAATGTAGCGCTGTTGTCCCTAAGAATCATCCTCTCATAGCCCATCGGTGTGATGTTTGTGGCATACTTAAGTGAAATGCGAGGCCCATAGATGTTCAACAAAAAAAAAAAGGGCCAGAGTTCGAAAATGTTAACAGCAATATAGTATTTAAAATAACTTTTTAAAACAAACCTAGAAAGTTTATGATAAACTTCTTATCATAAATAAAAGAAACTCATAAATTTTCGCTTTATTCAAGGAGTCCATAAAAAAAAATGGCTCGTTGCGAGGATGACTAAATGGCGTGAACGCTGGATGCAGTGTCAGGATATTTTATCTGCCCTCTAATCGAGTACATACATCATCTGATCCTCAATGAAAGGACCATAATACTCAAATAAAAGGGGGCCTCTCGTAGGAGGTCGATTCAAAAAACGTGTTCTCCCCTCCCCTTCAAAAGAACACGGAGGGGGAGGGATGGGGGAATTTTACCCTGAAGAAGGAACCATTCCTTCAATCACCAGCGAACAAATACACAACAGAAAACGTATAAAGTATTGAGTGTATGAAAGAGGAAAACATTTAATTTATTTAACATAAAAAACCACAATTCTAGGCTTAGTTTAGTTTGTCGCTCATTTTGGGCACACTTTAGGTTAATTAGACCGGGACCTGAAGTTTAACTTGGATTCCGAACCACTCACAAATATGCAGGATTCGAACCTGAAGCCTGTGGTACCAAAAACCAGAGGGCTAGTTAATTGACCATCAGACCGCACAACAGTACTTGAGCGCTTTGTATTTATATTATTTTTTTTCATAGAACTATAGTTTAGCTAAAAATGACACAAAATGAAATGCTTATTGTTGTTGAACATAAATGGACTTCACGTTCCATTAATGTACTAAGAATAGTTAGCCGATAAGAAGACCACGTACTGTACTTAACTTATAATATGTTTTTTTTTTTTCCCTCATTCTTTCTCCTGAAGTGTCATTACTGCAAGCCTCTCCTGATGGAAGGTCTTCTTCTAATCTTATAGTTTCTTCTCATTTCATATTTATATTTTCATTTTTACATTCACATTTTTTTTTTAATTTACTCTTAATTTATTCTATTACCTTTCTCTTTTATTTTTTTGTTAATTATATATTTATAGATATAAAATGTGTGGCATAATAATTCAATAGGGTTCATAATATTTCATAATATATAATAATTTCATAATATTTCAATAAAGCAATGTTTTTCCAACATCAAGATAAAAGTATATTTGCCAATTAGAAGAGAAAATTTCAAATATTTCAATAAAGCAACGTTTTTCCAACATCAAGATAAAAGTATATAAGACAGCGGAGCAACCAAAATACTTTGCTTAAACCACCGAGAACTTCTAGCTTACCGATGGAGGATTAGGAGAAAATATTGCCGACGAGGTTTGGTTTGGTTTGGTTTGTTGCTCTACGGTCACCTTGTGCACACTATAGGCTAAACAGACCGGGACCTACAATTTAAAGGGATTCTGAACCACTAACAAACATCCCTACCACCGCCAGGATTCGAACCTGAAGAAGAACCGTCCGACGAGAAGAACTTGTAGGCATACTGTCCAGCATGGGATCACTCCTTCCACTAAAGCAGCCTGGCTGCGAGATTCATTAGACGCTTTGTCAGAATCTCCATTAAGGCTCCTCGTTTACTGAAAGCAGTGACTGCAATAAATGCCGTCAGAGGACTCAAACATTACCCTTCTAGAATGCTAGCTGCTTTATGTTGTTAGTCAGAGAAAGAAAAAATTTAAAAACATACTAGGAGATTAACAGACATATGCAGAAAGTTGGAAAGATGACCCTCTAAACAATAAAGTAACCTGAATTTGTAGGAATTGCTGTTGAAGAATTTAGACATTAGTCTAAATCGCGTTGGCATAAAAAACCAGTTGTTTCCCTCTTCAATTCTCCCTGTGAAACCGCGGCCTGGTGGCCAATTGGTTAATGCTCTTGACTTTGGTATCACAGGCTTCAGATTTGAAATCCTGGCGATGGCAGGGATGTTTGTTAGTGGCTCGGTATCCACGTTAAACTGTAGGTCTAATTAACCTAAAGTCTGCAAAAAAAAAAAAATGACAGTAGAGCGAGAAACCAAACTCTATGAAACCACATTAATTGTTTGAATTCCAAATAACTCACATAGAACACATCTTCTTCAATGGCGCAACAGCCCCATGGTGGGTCAAGGCTTGCTGGCAGATTCCAAAACATGAGAAGTTGCCTTTTCTTTTTGCAGGGTAGTGTCGTCAACCCTACTCCGAAAGCTTTATATTCCTATTAGACCGAGACTTATGGTTTAAAGTGAATTCCGAACCACCCACTCGCATCTATAATTTGCATGTTGATGCATATTATTATTATAATTATATTTACCTGATATTTAATTTTTCTTCCTGACGCTGTTTTCTATGTAATTTTAATCAAACCAGAATCATTCATCGCCAAGCCATAGAAATCTCGCCATTTGGCACGAAGTGGACTCACCACAAAGCCCCATCCCTAAATGTCCACAGATAAAACCACGCCGACAATGCCATAAATATGGTGCTGATATCATCCAATGGTCCATAGTCCCTTTTGACCTACTTATGTATTTATTTTTTATAATCCCTAGGGCTATGAGGGGCCGGGCCATAAAACGCGACCATAGAAACGGGATCAATGGCTGAAGGCGCTTATGTGTGACCATGTACCACTCACAATATGACCAAATAGAACCATCAGAGGGCTGGATGAAATTTAATTGGGTACACACCACAACTGGAACTGTTTATTGCAGACACTTGAGCGGGAAATGTTAGAAACGCCCCAGAATCGTAAAAACCCATGAATGGTCGCACTGGAACGATTTTGGGAAATTTTTGAAAGCACTAAAAAGCGATCTCTTCTGTGCGTATAGCAGCAATTGTCGCAGAAAAAAAAAAAAAAAAAAGAACCCAGAAAATTTCTTTTTAAAATTTTCATTACTTGAGAAGGAAAGTTAATCCGAATAAAATATTTTTTTCTTCTTCTTCCAAATTCAGAAAATCTCAAAGATAATAATTCTGAATTTCAATAAAAGAACTCTTTAATTATATAACATTAAAATAGAAAAAAGTTTTAATTACAGAAGTACTTTGGTATTCGTCCTTAATCCGTTTCTGACACTTGGACTTAACCAAACAAGTATAACCAAATCAATTTTTTCATAAAAAAATGGAAAATGATTAAACCTTTCTCTTAAAAAAATCCTTTTTGTTGTTGGCATAATGATGGGGTTGTATAAAATAATTTAAACACTGCTAAATTTAGGATGTACCAAAAATCCCGCAAAATTTAAATTTTATATTTGGCAATAAAAAAGTGATTTCTCTTCAAAATGCACCTTGGTATTCTGAATGAAGGAAGCATACCAAATTGTTTTCTAAAACAAAACCCTTTGTTCCCTATATCAAAAGCATTACTTCTTGTTTGAATTTTGGGACATCCTATATTCATCCTCTTCTTCTTCTTCATTGGCGCAACGGCCCAATGGTGAGCTAAGACCGTCTGCCTACTGGCAGATTTCGAGACAGCAGATGTTTTCTTTTTATTCGGTAGGACTTTTTATTCAGTCCTAAGCTCTACACTTAAGACCGGGACCTACGGTTTAAAGTGAATTCCGAACCACTACAAATATTCATGTCACTGCTTGGACTCGAACTTGTGGCACCAAGCACCAATTTCCTATTTCTGTCCCTTCTCTGTACTTGGATCGTGTTGAAGATTAGCAGATTTGGTATCTACTAAAAATCTGTTCCAAACAACTTTGCTTCTGGTTTCACTTCTGTTTGTTTGTGTTTCGGAAATGTGGCACTGTCTGGCTATTGCAAGATGATATTGTATTTTTTTTTTGGGGGGGGGTTCTCGAAGGACATTTCTCTGCAAATCTTTTAATTTTTGTTAAGATTTTGACACACGTTAGTCGTATAAAATGCAAAAGTTTTCACTTCTCAACAAGACGTATATCACGCATTCCAAAGTATATTGTTTGAAGGTTTCACGTATTTCAAAAGTATTTCTTAAGGATCACACTAATAAAAACTATGGTAATTCTCTTGAAGGAGATGAGGAAATAATTTTGTCATTTTGTTATTAGCACATGATAGAGAATGGAAAAATTATAAATCCATTCATATAAAAAAATCCTTTAGTTATTAAGAAACGATAAAGAATGGTAAAATGATGAATCTATTCATATGAAAAAACATCATATTGCTATTATCACATAATAGAGAATTTAAAAAATTATTTAAGCAATGCTTAAAATAAAATATGTAAATACAAGGAAGTAAAGTATTTAATAATTGTTTAAAAATAGTTAATTTAATGCTGGTAAATTGAAAGTGTAAGAAAAGCCCCCTAAAAAAAATTTTTTTTGTGTAACATCAGTAGACCGCATGTATCCCACGAACAGCCCACCGACGGCGATAAGGGATTGACAATGCCTTTTCATAGGACTTTCAAGGGTAACTGCCCCGAATAGACAAATTTACATATTGTATGAAAGAAAACCCCTACCAAGCAACTTAACTATCGACGCTAGATGCTTTACACATCATAATCGTTATCGAAACTCTTCGTTTTTGAAAGCAGTTATTACAACAATGCGGTCAGCGGATTCGAACCTCACACTTCTTGCACACTAGGTGCCCAAGTTGCCATTGGGCCACGAGTCTCATATACTATATAGTATATATAAAGGTATTCTCAACAAAAAAGAAACAACAAACAGGAGAACAACAAAACAACAAAAAAGAGAACAACAAAACAACAAAAAAGAGAACAACAAAAAAGGAGACCAAATAAATATATAAACTAATTTTTATATAAATTATTAGAATTTACATTTTGTTACTCATATTGTAATATAATATATTGTTTTCCATATTGTAATATAATGCTAATTATAATGTAATATAATACTAAGAAGTTTAGATTTCCCGGTACCTGATAATCTCCTCCTTCCCTTTTAAGTATCCTGGTATCCCTTTATAAATTACTTTATAATTTATAAAGGGATACATAAGGGATATATAAAAATAAAGTAATTTATAACGTTTGGATACTAGCTTTGAATTCATTAGCTAATTGTTTGATGCTAAATTAAAAATCACTTTAAACTTCTTATAAATTCTTTGCTAGGTTAAAAATTGTTCATTTCCTAATTATTCCAATATTAACGTTTTAAAATAGGATTTTATTAGGATAGAGAAATATTATTCTTATTTAATTGTTTATGACATAAAGATATTATATTAATCAAAAATTCATATTATACAGCAGATCATAATAGTAAAATTTTCCACAATAAAAAATAAAGTAATATAAATTAATTATGATATTGACCGTAACCGGGCTAGTCTTTTTCAATTCCTTCTATTAGCTCACACTCTCCCTATATATATCTCGTTCAAATTTTCAATCATTCATAAAATACTTTTTATTCATCCACTCAAGTTCAAATACATTTTTTTGAACTTGCAGTGGATGACACTGGATGATAATACAGTTTTTTCAAATATTAATTCATTCATTAAATTGAATTAATTAATATTTTTTTTTTTTTAGTTTAAGTTGCATGTATCTACCAATAGATGGACCAGATAAACTTTAAAAAAAATGAATGAAAATTATTTGTAAAAGGACTTTTCTGCAATAGAGTGAAAAAAAAGTAGGAATTGACTTTAAAAAATTTTTTTTTTGTATTTCTTGTTTAGGATATATAAAGATTGATATTATATTAATCAAAAATTCATATTATACAGAAGATCATACTAGTAAAATTTTCCACAATAAGAAATAAAGTAAAATAAATTATGATATTGATCATAACCAGGCTAGTCTTTTTTTTTAGTATCACATATATATATATATATATAGAAGGTCTTCTCACTCAACTTTTCCTTCAAGTACAATTCACGTCCCAGAGCCTTCTCGCACACAACACAGCGAAAAATAGAGAGTGAGTGAGAAAGAGAGAAGAGCGAAATTCAACCTTGGCTGCGAGAAAAGTCGGATTGTGCCGAGGGCTGAAAAGCACTTCTTTCAGCCCCGCTTTTCATCGATGAGGGCCGCAGAATCGGAAGCCATCTCCGGGCCCCATACAAGGCAGACAGCAGCTATTTTTTTTCGGCCCTTGCATGTCTGCGGGCTGCTCAACATCACAATGAGGGACACCACCCGCTCCTCGCACCCTGTCATTCAGGCACCCTATTGACCTTTGTGCGGCGGAACCCCCCTCATTTGCATACACACAAGGGCCCTGCTTACGGCCCTATTGAGCTGGGGCCTGGGTGGTGTCGGAGGATTTTTGCTGGATTATTTTATTCCTTTTTTTTCTCCTCACTCCACTCTCTCTGTCATGGATGGCGGTTTTACAGAAAACATTTCGCTTAGGGATGAGTTTCCAGATGTGTAAACTAGGTGCTTTTAAGCGCGTTTACCTGGTTTGCAGTGGTATAGGGGCATAACGGGTTAAGTTACCGAACTGGGGGAATCGGTTTCGAAACCTACCGTGAGAAGCCAAATCGATAGCTTTCAACGTCTAGACGATTATAAGACCGATAAATCTGCAAACCGAAAAATTCGTTCGTTAGAGCAGTAAAAGGGGAGGTTTGATTTGGTTTGTTGCTCTTTGGTCATTTTTTTCCTCACTTTAGGCTAATTAGACCGGACCTACAGTTTCATGTGGATTCCGAACCACTCCAAACATCCATGCCACCGACATGATTCGAAGCCTTTTGTACCAAAAGCTAGAGCTCTAACCAATTCGCCATCAGGCCGCAAATATATAAAGGAAAATATATTATTAAGCAAGAGATTCCCTGAAAATTGTCTGTCTTAATTCTAGAGCAAAAGGCAGAAGATTCTGGAAATTTACAAATGGAATGTGGCAATGATATTTTTATATCTCTTCTCCAGCCAATCAGAATCCTTATCTTCTGATCGCAAGGGCTTTCCAATAGGTTGCTATTTTACTAAGGAAGATTTTAGAATCCAGTAAAAACCCGCCTTAAATCTTAAAGTCATGGACCATTGTTCATTGTTTTATCACTTGAAATAAAAACGTAATAAAACAACAGCAAATAAAATCATCTCTCAATGCTTACACCACAATATATAAAAGTGATCTCTTGTCCCAGTCCCCCTAATTCTTTCTCATCCCCCTAATCACGCCCCTCCTATCTCAGCGAACACCTTAAGCCCCTTTGCCCCCAAAAAGCCGAGATAACTTCCTCCTTAACAAACCCCACTCGCACTTCATTACGGCCTCCCGCCATAACAAGGACCTAAAGAAACGGATTTGTTACCAAACGACAGCGGACAATGCACCCCGCACGTGAGGTACGAATGCTCCACCCCCACCCCTATCTGTGAGTGTATGGGGTGGTATGAATTGTTCGTTTGTGAAAGGAAATCGGGGAGTAGTATCGAGTTATTACGATTCGAGTGCGGATAGATATACGGTACGACAATCATGGGCCAATGTAAGCCATGTCAACTCATGAGGTTGATAAAAAGTAGCCTTACGTTGTGCTGGACAATAAAATACAATTCTGTATGGAAATTTGATACCAGAAAAAAATATACCAACACATTATCAAATAGTCGTATGGAAGCATTTTGTGTTTGAAATACAAAAATTATTTCGAACTTGCCTTTACTGAAATCATTATTTTTATAGTATTCTTGCTTATTAATAATTCTAGAGTTGATAAAAAAGTAGCATTATGTTGTGCTGGTCAACAAAATACAACTTTGAACACTTAATTTTGTATGGAAATTTGATACCAAAAAAATATCAACACAGTATCAAATAGTTCGTATGCGAGCATTTTGTGTTTAAAACGTAAAAATTATTTCGAACTTACATTTATTGAAATCATTATTTTTATGGTATTCTTGCTTATTAGAAATTTTTGAGGTTGATAAAAAGTACATTACAATTTTGAACACTTTTACTTTTGTATGGAAATTTGATACTAGAAAAAAATATCAATTCATCATCAAATAGTCGACTTAAAAAAGTCTGGATATAAAAACATGAATAAAAAATTAGAGAAAAGTACTTGACATGAAAAAAAAAATAAAGAATAAAAACTGCATGTAATTAATCTACTCCGGTGATTAATAACAAAAAACTAATAAATTATAAATTATTTCCAAAAAATTGAGAAGTAAAAAAAATGAGATATTTCCTTTATTTTGATTTAATAACCCAGAAAAATAATTGTTGTTGTTTTTCTACTAATTCCCCCTGGTGCAGGAAAGTTTACACCAGGTCCAGAAGACCCCGTTGCAGGCGACTGGACCATGGTTAAGAGTAATAAGCAGTTCCACTTCAGAGAGGAACCACGAGGGCTGAAGATTGACTAAACCTTAAGATAACGATCATATTAGATCGGGACCTATGGTTTAAAGTGCATTCAGAACCATTCACAAATGCCCATGCCATCGCCAGGATTCGAGCCTGAAAACCTGTAATATGAAAGGCCAGAACGCTAGCCAATTGGTCATCAGGCTTCACTCTGAATAGGAGATCAAGGTGTGGAGTAAAGTAAAGTAACAAAGGTAAATACGCATGGTAGTATGGAAGAGTGCATAATACGATTCTATATTTTTGTTGATCATGTAATATAATTCCATCCTTTTTTTGCATTGAATTCCATTGTACTCTTGTAATACTTTAATTATTTTTGGAAGGTCGTAAACCTTCTGATGCTCTACCAAAAATTGAGACCAGGCCGAGAGGTAATTCCGCTCTTGCAAATTCCTCTCTTCCTCTCTAGCTAACGAAACCGCATGCATTTAGATTTCCATCCAAACAACGACAAATTTGGTTTGATGCGTGGCGATCAAAACTTTCGCTCTCGAGTCTGAACGCAGCTTTATACGTAATGAAAACGAAAAATATCCACATAACCAGCTGGATGCATGTTGCCAAAACAATATACACACCAATTTATCCATTACACGACATTTCAAATCGATGTAATCGAGTGGGCTTCGATTCCGTGTTTACCAAGCTCAGTTCTGTTCCCCATTGACGCCCACCACAAGAACAGTTCCTCCAGTGTTGCGAGTGAAAACTTATTTGCACGGTCGGTTTCCTTTTCCGAGGCAATCCATATTGTGAGGTTGGACGACAAGGCACCTCTAACGAGCTCCAGTAGACGGATTGTGGCCGTTATCGGCTCGGAATGAAAGCCCGGACTCTCTTCCCGGACAATGGGCCGCCGCCGGAGGAGCCCTACCCTGGTTAGCCACAGATAACGAACCCCCTCACACTGCGCAGCAACGCAAAACCATGGCGGACATCTTTGGCCAGATGTGGTTTTCGTACGAGGCACGTTCTGTAAATATCGAGAGGAATCAATACAGGGTTGGTAAAAAGTACTGATCTATTTGGATATAAATATTTTTTAAGTATAAAGGTTAGACACATCTGGATTATAGCATGTGGGACAGAATTCGTTTGTCTCAAGTTCAGGTCTTTCTTTTGTTAAATTTTCCAACTTCAGTTTAATTCAACCCAGACAGCAATTGAGCTTTGAATTTCATTCACCATAGTATGGATATTTCGCATTACTGATTATTGTTACAGAACTAACTTATCATGACTTCCAAGAAAGTCAACTCAGGTTACATTGGAATTTTTAATATCATTCATCATGGTAGTGTATATTTTGCATTAGTGACTACAGTTACAGAACTAACTTACTACGGTTTCCAAGAAAGTCAACCCAGGCTGCATTGAAATTTGGAGTATTATTCACCACAATAATGGATATTTTACATTACTTACTACTTTTACAAACCTAATTTACCGTGATTTCCAAGAAAGGCAACTCAGGCTATATTGGAATTTTATCAATAACACAGTAATCTTGGAATATCATTCAACATATCTGATGTTACAGAATTAACTTAATGTATAGAGCAAAAGTGACAGAATTAACTTAATGTATAGAGTAAAAGTGACAGATTGGAAATACTTTTCTTTAAAGTATTTCCAATCTGTCATAAACGTCTTCAGTAAGTTTCGAATCTTTTCGATGTTAATTTTCCATATTCCAAGGAAATCAACTGAATTACAGTAAAATATGGAATAGCATACAATCTAGTAGTGGATATATTACATCACTGGATATTACAAGTAATTTACTATACAGAGAAAAGGTGACAAATGGAAAATACTTTAAAGAACTACCATAAACGCCATCATAAATTTGAATCTTTCGATGTTAAATTTTCCGTCTTCCATTGAAATAAATTCAAGCTGCAATACAGCTTGAAATACCATTCACTACAATAATTGACACAATATATTGTTAATAATATACTGTATGGCTCTTTTCAGTTCACAGATGCCAGTCATATTTATGTAGCAATATATTTATTTTTCCAACTATTTTTTATATAAAGTTAAACATTTCTAGCCTCAGTTAATATTTGTAAATATACAATATTTATGTTTGGCGGCAAAGAGCGTTCTGTTAACTGGAAAGTACCAACTATATAGTTGTATTCAATAAAAATGAAAAATTATACATTTTTATTAATAGGAATGTCAATATTCATTTATAAATATTTTTTGTATTAAAGTAAAATTGCTTGCAATATTTGTAAATGCATATTGACACTCCAATAGATACGACAAATATTACATACAATTTTACTTTAATACAAAAAAAAATGTATTAATGCAAATTGACACTCCTATCCACACGACATAGATGTGAACTTATTAGATGATATAAAGCAAAACATGAAATAGATGTGTTGGTTATTAATCTGGACTCCTTAAATTACTAGTTCTTTTTTTGTGGCCAATAAAGCAATCAATAAGATTTGAAAGACAATATAAAAGAGATTATACCAACGAAACTTGCATCTGTTTTGAACAAACAACTTTTAGAATACTTCTAAACTTTACGAGTTATTAGAAAAATTCTATCTCAATGGACATGACAGTTTTTTCTAGAAAAAAAAATCAACGAACTCAAAACAAATAGATTAATTTGCAAACCTTTTAAACATCCTGAACTTCAAATTAATATAGTGATTGAATATTATAGATTATATTTAGCATGATGATTCATTATTACCTTCTTTAGGGCTGAATATTAAAAATATAATAATTATTAATTTATTATTATTATTATTACTGTTATTATATTCATTCCATATCGACAATATCGGAGAACCAGAATAAATTTACCAAAAAATACTGTAATATTGTTATTGCATTCATTAGTAAGATAAACTTACAAGCTAGAGGTAAATTATGAATTGTAACATGTTATTATACCAATTTCCTTACAAATATATAAATAACATTATATCATTTTTATCATGAAATTTTTAAGTATCTTTGACTTCTTTGTCCTTAGGATAATAGCTCATACTGTATAGCTTAAGAAAATTTACAAAGCAATGATTATGATGTAGAATGAAATGTGATCTGTGATCTGTGATGACAAACGAATAAGTTTTCACTTTTATGGTAAAGAAATTGGCAATATTTAAAAAGAAAATTCATCAAAAAATGTTTGTTTTTTTTTTAATTTAATTCAATTAAAAAAAAAGCTAAATGTACAACGGGAGTCAATGTGAGAGTCCGATTCAAAGTTAATTGGTAACACGCACGAAGCTGTGAATTTAGCAGGCAGGAAGACTCATATTCGAATATGCTAGCAAAGTGCGTTGTTTTCATTGGTTTCAGGGAAGAAACGTGAACGAGTTCCATTCGCGAACCCATTAAAAACCAATTTGACATAGCCCCTACCACAAAAACATGTGTCTCTACTTCGCTCAAGCAAGAGTCGGTTTTTCCGCACATCAAACAAACCCCATTATAACATGCGTTGCTTTTCGCGGTCAGACGGAGACGAAACGAAAGCCGCTCGCCGCTTTTTCTCTCTCGTCTGGATGGGTCTTATGAGAATCATGATAGCATGTGCAAGAGTCTTGGTTTGGTAACAACCTGATGGCCAATTGGCGAGCGCTCTGGCCGTTGATACCACAGGCTTTCGGCCCGAACCGAATCCTGGCGGTGCCATGGATATTTGTTAATAGTTCGCAATACACGTTAAATTGTAGGTCCCGGTAGAAAAAAGTTTTAATTAGCCAAAAATGTGCACAAAATGACCTTAGAGCGATAAACCAAACCTGTCTCGAAATCTGCCAGTAGGCACACACGTTACCATTAAATATATGTTACATTTTAAAAATAAAACTACATAAAATATCCAAAATTACTCCAAGATAGTGTGACTGGCATAAATTCGAATCATCCTAGCAACACATTTAATAAGATGGAAAAGTTGACAGACCTTTAGTACCACAGGCTTTAGGTTCGAATTTTGGCGGCGTCATGAATGTTTGAGAGTGATTCAGAATCCACACTAAACTGTAGTTCTTGGTTTAATTAACCTAAAGTCTGCAAAAAATGACCGTAGAGCGATAAATCAAACCAAGCAAATCTTGACTAGGTAATCAGATTGCTTGGTGGAAGTTTTCCCAATCTTCTATCATACAACACGAAAATGGAGGACTGCTGTTCCTGAAAGTTGTACTGGAACTCTAGATTGTTGGTAAGGGAAACACGAACCTGTTACTTAAACAACTGAAAAGATGAGACAAGTGGGTGGCCAAAGATGTCGACCGGGGGCAGCCCCATCCTCCGGCGGATTCATCTCCCTATTGTGACGGGGCGTAAACAATGAAGAAAGAGGCCAATTGTTGGGCTATATACTGGGCCCGGACTTTGTGGGAGGGTGCGCAGGTATGGGTACTTATCGCGGGCGGGAATTATGACGCAAAGGCCCCTAACAACTGCACTCCTAATCCTTTCTTTGGTGGCCGCTCCCGATTGTGATTGGGCGCGTACGCTGTTTGTTATAAAGTGAGAGTATGGCATTCAATTTCCTCGGGAGAACTGTTTTCTTTGGTGCGGGGATGAATCTCGCCATTCTGCGGAATGTCGCAGAGATATCCCCCTCATTGAAGGCAGGATTGTTTGTTTTTGTGTGACAAGATATCGGCTGTGCTGCATGTACCTCCTCCAGAAAGGAAGGTGTGTACCGAATAACTGCTTTATTTCGTTCCATTCGAAGCGTCCTCTGTTAGTTCAATCTTCTTTTTTTCTTTTCGTTTCTTTCTTTCACTTAGTGTTGCATCTTTTTTTTTTTTATTGTATTATCCAATTCGTCCGTTTTTGTGAGAAATTTGAATGCGTTACACGGTTTTTTAAAAAAAAACATTTGTATTGAGAAAATTGAAATTTTAACAAATGCAACAAGAGTTTGCGTTGGAAAATCTTGCATGTTCGGCAAATATCTATTCAATAAATAACTTACATTTATCGATAAATAGCAGCAGAGAACTCGATTAAAAATTGAGTAAGCAAATCCAAAAAGAAAGCTATACTGGTTTGGTTTGTCGTTCTACGGTCATTTTTTTTTCTTGCAAGCTTTAGGCTATTTAGACCGGAACTTGCAGTTTAACGTGGATTCAGAACCTCTCAGAAACATATCTGCCACCGCCTAGATTCGAACCTGAAGTCTGTGATGCCATAGGCCAGAGCACAGGCCAATTGTCAATGAAGCCGCTAACGCTATACTGGTTTGGTTTGTCGCTCTACTGTCATTTTTTGCAACTTTGGACTAATTAGACCGGGATTTAAAGTGGATTCTGAACCACTCACAAACATCCATGATTCGAAGCTGAAGAACCAAAGGCTAGAGGGCTATTAAGTTGACCATACTGGAGATGGACATATTATGGCATATTGGAGGAACATACTACGATGGACATGGAAGGAATACTGAAGAAGGACATAATAAATTTGTAAATCGGAAAATGTTATCGTTGATAAATTTGTCAACTTTTGTCTTTTCTTTCTTTTCTTTTCCTTCTGGTCCTTCCTTCACATAGTGTAGGATTTTTTTATTTTATTATTATCAAATTCACACGTCTTTCTGGGAATTTGAATGCACTATACGGTTGAAGAATATGTGCAACCTTAAAAATAAAAACATTCACATATATTGAGAAAATCGAAACTTTAACAAAATGCAACGAGATTTTGCTTTCGAAAATCTTGTTAGGAAAATGTCAACTCAATAAATAACTTATATTTTTTGATAAATACGTAGCTAGAGCAATCTCTCAAATAACATGTTGGATTTATCAACAGAGAGCTTGATTCAAAGTTCAATAAGCAAATCCAAACAGAAAGCTATGCTGGTTTGGTTTATTACTCTACGATCCTTCGATCCTTCTTTGCACACTTTAGGATAATTAGACCGGGACTTGCAAATTTAAAGTGGATTCCGAACCACTAACAAGCATCCATGCCAAAACCCGGATCCGAATCTGAAGTCTGTAGTACCAAAGGTCCTACAAGTCACTATAAGATCATTTTCTGCACACTTTGGGCTAATTAGACCGGGACCTACAGTTTAACGTGGATTCCGAACCACTCGCAAACATCCGTGTCACCGCCAGAATTCGAGCATGAAGCTTGTGGTACCAAAAGCCAGAGCTCTAGCCAATTGGTCATCAGGCCACGAAAGCTATATTGGAAACGAGCATGATAAATTTGTAAATTGAAAAGAGTCATCGTTGAGCTACACGAAGATAAAAATACAAATACTGAACGGGAGTTCACTTCAAATTGTTACACAATGTGGGTGCAGAACAGCAGAAAAAAAACATCTGTTTCGGAATCTGCCAGTAGACAGACAGGACCTATTTTAACATGGATTGTAGTGCCAGAGAGTTAGTTATTTTTTTAGTCTTCTATTTATAGCGCATATATTATTGTACAATATTTAACTATTTCAATGTTAAATATTTGTAATAATTGGCGTGATTTCCTACCTTTACTCCGCAGCTGGCAACTCTACCCCTCAAAAAGAAAAAAAAAAAAAAAAAGAAAGAAAGAGAAAACATCTCATGTTTCTGAATCTACCAGTGGACAGAAGGCCTTGACACCAAATATGGGCTGTACCACCATTAAAGTAGAAAAAGATTAAATCGACATGCAACATCAGGTCATCATTTAATAACCAATATGATTCATGTTTTTGCGTCAACTTTCCATTAATGTCGATTCAGATGGTAATATGAACAGAGCACCTGTAATGTGTCAAAGTATTATTGCTAAGTTTGTAAGGATCACATCCACATTAAAATTTTGCGTCAATAATTTTTTTTTTTTTTTTTTTTTTTTTTTTTTGCAATCCAATGCATATTGTTAGGATAGTGTGCAATTTTATGAGTTAAATCCTGAATTTTCAGATTTATCCTTGCTGTTTGAATACTTAAAATTCAAGTCCTTCAACTTTGCTATTTAAAATTTTACGACAGACAAAAAAGAAATCACATTGAAAATTATTGCTTTTAAAATATAAAACCTCAATCAAATATTATATTGTATTTAATTTATTATAAAAATCATCAAGAATATTTTTTTAATGGTATACAGTAGGTCTTTATTGAGATTTCTTTGTATTCCATAATGTAAAAATGCTCTGTATCCCATAATGGAAAAAGAAATGTCTATGTGGTTTTCTTTTTCTATCAATCAAATCTATAACATCAGAACTCTGATATCTCCATTTCATAACTATGAATCGGGGTGGGGCCAACACGTTCTGTTCCCGTAAAAGATTAATTGTTATTTCAAAACATCCCACCCTTGAATAAAACATTCTAAGCAGATGAAAAATGCTGTCGTGGAAAACATTAATGAGAAATTGAATCGTCTGAATCTTTCTTCGTCGATTGCTTTTAAAAAGATAACATCCCCACAATAAGGAGTGCACAAAAGAACACGAGAAAACGTGGCGCGTTCTTTTTCTCTCCCTCGGAAACATCCCTGGCGAACAGAGAGAGGGGGTGGAAGAAGAGAATCAGAACGAAAAAGAATGGAACAGAAAAAAAAAAAACTTCATTGTGGCAGAAAATTAAAACCACTTCGATATTATTATACAAAACACATCAACCAGTCTGTCCAGTGCTCTCTCTTCATCCTCAGACGATAGTCCCAGGGATGCATCAGGGGGTGGAGGGAAGGGGTGGGTGGAATAAAGAGCGCATTCTTTGACAAACGACTGTCGAAATGCAAATATAAATGCAACGGGACTTCAAAAACTGGATGAAAAGAGAAGATTCCTAGAAAAGCCGCCATTGTTGAAGCCTATTCAGAATTACGAAAGCTTCCATAATAAACGCCAGTTATTTTTATTTTATTTTTTTTTTACATCCCACAGGAATGGCAACAAAAAAAAGGGGTGGGTTTTTTGAGGGGGGATTCGATAGTTCACTCTCAGAAGAAGATAGAGAACAGATGATTGTGGTATATCTATATACACAAAGCTTGAAAGTAGCTGTTTTGTAAGGGATGGAGGGGTGTAACTGATCAACAAGACAGCTTTTTCGAGGAGTTCAACTTTCGCTTTTGACACGAAAAATAGGGGCTTTGTGAGGGATCGCTTAAGTCTCCCATTTTGGAATAGGGGGTGGAGGGGCCATTTGCATCACAAGCGGGGTTGAGAGAAACTGATGCCACTAACCGCATCTTTTTTTTTTCTTTCCCATGGAAGGGAGAGGGTAGAGGGATGGGCGTTTGAAATTCGTTTTTCCGAGCATTTCTTGATGTCTATCTGTCGGCTGTGGCGTGAGTTCGGAAGTGAAGTGAAAAGGGAATGAAATAAATGAATAAATGGAGAACGATTTGATAGAGGGGTCGATAGTTTGAGATAGCTTCCCTTCACTGCGAGGGTGGTGAGGAAAATTGAGATGGTTCTAGTCTGTTTTCGAAAATAAAAAATTTTAAAAAATAAATACACTGCTTGAAGAATATGAAAATCTTAAAATTCCCATAATCTGTTAAGATATTTATCATGCAATGTGAAAGAAATTAGTAAGGTGATCAATTTATTAGTAACTAAAACTCATGAAAATGACTCATGAAAATAACTAGTAATGATATTGTTGTAGCATTCCGTTCCCAGAAGAGAGGAAAGTGTATTTTTTTTAAAAAATACATAATAACAACCTATCACTCAAATTTGACAGCAGATAAGCAGTATTGTGGATAGTTATATTATATGCAATTAGTGTTTCGTGCTAATGAGAACAACCTGTCATTCACATTTGACAACAGATATTCAGTGTCATGGATAATGAGACCTCATGAAACTAGCGATTGTCTGTGCGACCTTCACAGGTCGAAAACACTACAGATGGAATATGGGCTACACCATGAGTTGTTTCATCGTGATTGGTGAGAGACCATGGCCTGAGACTGTGTCTACTCTGAGAAGTAAGGGAAGCTGATCTCCCCCCTCTTCTTGACGTTTTATTTTAAAGGGAGTTTTGAGAAGAAAAAGGAGAATTCTGCTACGAATCGGCAAGAAGTGTTTTTTTTTTTTTTTTTTTTTTTTTTTTCCCCTCCTCTGAAAGAGACTGAATAGGCCGAAATTTCCGCCTGTTTGCAATGTGAGCCCCTTGTGGTTTCGTGTATCACGCCGTGTGATAATTAAGGTCTGTCCCAGACTTGTTCGACTAGATTCGTCGTTGACTAGAGAACTCTGCAAATCTCTGTCCTTGGAGTGAACTTTTGCATTTTTGTATCTAATTTATATCTTTAATTTTCATTTCGTTATAAATATAGTTATGTATATATAAATAATGCTTGTACATAAAATTTAAAGTCTTCCCATGAACCTGACTGTGGCCCTCTTTTTGAAACCGTTATAGGTCTACTATAGGCCGAGACGTTACAATATATAAGCCAATTTTTGTTTGTTCCCAACTGAAATTTAATAATAAGAAATAAAAACCCAGCAAAGAATAAGAAGAAATATTATTTCAGCCAATCGGAGGCTCAGTAAGCCAGAGCAGGCATACCAATTTACAGGTCATCAAATTTTATTAAAATAAAAACAGTGAAAAAAAACTGTATAATTTTTTTTTTTAAATTACTGATGCTGGATCGACATAGATTCAAATTGTCATAAAAACTCTTCTAATAAAGATAATCAATAACACTGCTTTCGTCTTTTTTAACATGTTTTAATAACTTTCTCATAACATGTAACACAATAGGACTTGGGGGGGAAGGAACTTTTCAGAGGATATTTAAAATTTTGAAAAAGCCCATTTTCAAAAATATATTAAAATTTTTAGAAATTAGTTTAATCTCATGTTAAATAATACACATTTCAGATGTTATGGTAAATAACATCTGAATGATAAAGAGATCATAATACATAAAATTTCTAATAATTCAAAATTTCAAAACAATACACAAAATTTCAGATGTTATAATAATGAGCGAACCCGAGCCTGTGGCAGCTGTGGTTTTTACTTACTGCTGAATAATAAATCATTCTCTTGTTAAAAAATATTCTAATCAGTCTAAGTGAGTTTGAAATTTAAACAAGAAGCATCTAGCATATAGCTTGTAACTCTACAGTATCTTTGATTTAGCCATCTAGACATGCATTTTTTTTTTCTAAATTTTAAATATTTGTAGTGAAATAACATGATTAATAATGTATTAATTTTATTAAATTTCCTACTTCATTTTGTGCCCGAGTTAGATTAGCCCCACTGTAGCCCATGCATGTCGTAAAAGGCGACTAAAATGGGTACCCAGTGCCCCAGGCTAAAGTCAGACTTCACTCTTTGAATACCCCATGTCCAACCAAAGAATTATGGGTATTGTTTTTGAAAGCGAAGTTTTTCGTTTCTTGATCAATTTTTTTTGTGCTTGACCACTTTCAATATTTCTTATTGGTTTATTTATGTTTTTTTTTTTTTTTTTTTTTTTTTTACTTATTTCACGAGCTATTTTTTATTGTTTTATTTAAATTTCGTTCACGAGGTAAAAATTATATAATTAATTAAATAATGTAAATTGTTCTAAAAGAAATCCTCTGGTGAAGGCAAAGGCAATTTCATGTCAAAATAAAAATTAAATCTTTCAAAAAAAAAAAAAAAAAAAAAAAAAAAAAAAAGTATTTAAAAAAAAAAATCGCTTGAAATTCTAAAACTTTTTATTTTTTAAGATTGTTGTTATGAATTGTGCTCTTACCTTAATTTATCGACCCATTCCAATTTTTTCTTTGTTTAAATACATTAGCCCCATTTTAATTACTTATTTTTTTAAATTACAATGATATCTTCATGTAAAATTGACAAAGGCTGCAAAATTCTTATTAACAAGTTAACTTAAAAGTTTGATAATCATTTGACTTTTGCGAGCAGTTATTTTCTTAAATTTTGCAATGAAGCTTTGGAGCAACAGAAAAGTATGCGATTAATATTCTGTACTCCAACTACATTGGAGTTCAGATTGGTTTGTCGCTCTACGGTCATTTTTTTGCACACTTAGGCTAATTAGACCGGGACCTACAGTTTAATATGGATTCCAAACCACTCACAAACATCCATGCCACCGCCAGCATTCGAACTTGAAGCTTGTAGTACTCAAGGCCCAGAGAGCTAGCCAATTGACCATCATGTCGCTTTTAAATAGGAGTTAAAATTGCAATGCAATTACCATTAAAATGAATAATATGCGTAAAAAAAAAAGATCTGGGATTTAATGGAATCTGTGGGAAAAGTATATTTTATGATTATATGTATAATATATTCCACATTTAAATAGTTTTGCTTATGAGTGTCTTTCTAGAATAAGATTGGCGCAATTACATTAATCTCTATATTACGTTTGGCGGCCAATAAGCTCTTTCATTGCCAAAAATACCTGTATGAAAAAAAAGAAGAAAAAAAAGATATTCAGACTATAATATTAATCTATGATGCCCTATTTTTCAATCATTCTAATTGTTTACAGTTTACAGACCTACAGTTTAACGTGGATTTCAAACCACCAACAAACATCCATTCACTGCCAGCCTTCTGCACCAACGGCCAGAGCGCTAGGCAATTGGCCTACAGGCCGCTCAATAATTCTAAAGAAGTCAGCGAATCTTTGAAAATTACGCATTTGAATATTAAACATTTTACCTTCGTCGAAACAGTTTAAGATGAGAACTTCATGCACTAACTAACTTCCCGGCACTACAGTCAATGTTGAATCATGACCGTCTGCCTACTGGCAGATTCCGAAACAGGAGAGTTTGGTTTGGTAGAGCAGAGTTTGTCAACCCTACGCTCTACAATCTTATTAGATACGGACCTACAGGTTTAAAGTGGTTTCCGAACCACTGCAAACACCCATGGCACCGTCAGACTTGTACCCGAAACTTGTGGCACCAGCTCCAAAGAGCTAGTCATTCGGCCATCAGGCCCCTTTAATCAATCTTATTTTAATTAACTCTATTTTAGTTAAGAACTGTCAACTGACATCGGCAATCACCATCACATTTTTTTAACATAAGTAATTTAGGATATCAGATTCGTTTTTCAGTGTTTCAGATGCGCAATAATCGCTATGCATTGAAATCAGATTATTTAAAAATATATTAACTTTTGTTCTTAAATGGTGCGTTATGGTATAATTCAGTTCTAATTCAACAAACGAAATCATGCACTGGACGCATAAAAAAAAAAAAAAAAAAAAAAATTGAAAAGTACAGTACCTTGTTTATATATAATGGAAGTTACTTGACATTACTTGACTTGGCTTTGAGATTTATGCTCGCATTAGCTGCTTTATCTCAATTTATCCAATTACTCTTGGAAAAAAACCAGAAAAAAAAAATAAAAATAAGAAGAAGAAAGGATAATGTAAATAGAAACAGATTTTCAGATAATCAGTGGTATTTGACTGATTCCAAAAGTATTAACGAAGAAGCACCGAAAATGGAAGTTACATTAAATTTAATTAGTTTGTTTGTTATTTAATTGATTGTATATTGTTTCTTTTAATTCTTATAGTTTACTTCGAGTTTTGTTTTAAATTAATTTAACTGTAAAACAATAGCCATCTGTCGCATAATAAATCTTTTACTATTAATGATAAAGGATTCGACAGGGCCTTATTACAAAACAACATTTTTTTTTAAAAATCATAATAAAAAAAAAATTTTGAATTAGTAGGTTATCACGATGTTTAAGAAAACAACAAACAAAACTACTACTCATCTTCGAAAATTGTCCAAAAAAATCCATAAGTTCAGTTCTTTAAAATAGAATTGTATACAGTCTAAATAATAGTCTTAAAATTTTGTATAGCTATTCTACATGTAAACAATTTACTGATATCTTACTCTGTCACTCGGCGCCACTGGCTTCGGGTTCGATTGGTTTGGTTTGTCTCTATACTGTCCTTTTTTGCACACTTTAGGCAAATTAGACCGGGAACTACAGTTTAACGTGGATTCCGAACCACGAACAAACATCCATGCCACCACCAGGAATCGAATCTGAAGCCTGTGGTACCAAAGACTGGCCACCAGGATACGTTTTGGGTTCGAGTAACGGCAATAGCATGAATGCTGAATTTATAGTGGTTTGAAATCTACTTTAAACAGTAGGTCTGGCGTAGAACTGACAACCCTAACTCGTAAAAAGAAAACATCTCTTGTCTCGAAATTTGCCAGTAGGCACAAGGAATTGGCCCACCATGGGGCTGTTGCGCCTGTGATGATAATGATAATGATGACCCTAGATTTGACAAACTATATTATGCCATATTTCCCTGTTTTATTTACTTATTATTGTTTTATTTACTTATTATTATTTTATTTTATTTATTATTATTTTATTTATTACTATTTTTCTTAATTACTACTTTTTTTTTAAATTCTTTTAACCATGAACCACACCTACCCCCTCTGGAATTTTGTGAATCATTTAATGTCAGTTTTAAGTTATATCAACCCTTAAAAATGCACTTTTTAAATTAAATTTCAAATTTTCAATTAAAAGCTCAAAACTTTTGTTTTTATAGAACCTTATTGTGTAACACATCTTGAAGATGACAAAGAGTTAAACAATGGCAATTTTTTATATTCTCCCAACTTTGGTTTGGTTTGTCGCTGTACGGTCATTATGTGCACACTTTAGGCTAATTAGACCGGGGCCTACAGTTTAACGTGGATTCCGAATCACTAACAAATATCCATACCACGGCCAGGATTCGAATTTGAAACCTGTAGTACCAAAGGTCTGGTAACTTTTTCGTCTTATTAGATGTGCTGCTATGAGGATTCGAATTTATGGCAGTGAAGCTATTTTGGAGTAATTTTAGATATTTTACGTGATTTTATTTTTAAAATGGCAAACATATTTTAATAAAATTTTGCATTGTGTGGCTACATCTGTATCTATTTTCATAAGCAGAAAACATTGCTAATTACGAAAAAGAAAAAAAAAAAAAGATTTCAAAATTAAAGATTTTTTAAGCCAACAATAAATTATTTCTCTGCGATTAAAAAAAAATCTTTCCCTTATTTTATTTAAAGAAATAAGCAATATTCTCTTTGAAATGAAAACAATCTATGTTTGTTTTCATATGATCAACGGAAAACATTCATTAAAAAAATATTTTTTTTTTTAGACATAATAAAAAAAAAGAAGAAACCTAACATTACATGTTTCTTAAAATTTTCCATAGACATTATTGCTATTTTAGAATAGGGCAATAAAAATTTTAAAAAAAGATATAATTATTATTAAAACTACTTTTAAGAACTGTTGCTCTAAAAAAATATCTATATAAATAAAAATCAAAGAATTAAAATTATTCTACTTTACAGATAAGTTCTCAAACATTAAAAAAAAATCTTCCCATTATTTTATTTAAAGAAATAAAAAATGCAAGCTTTGAGATAAGAACAATCTACTTTTGATTTTATATAATCAACGAAAAAAATAATGGAATTTCTTCTAAAAAAGAAATATAAAAACCAAAATCAAAGAATTAAAATCAGTTCCCACAATGAACTATTTAAATATTTGCTTTGAAATCAACTTCTAAAATTCGTTTAATATTGGCAAGAATGGCTTACAAAAGGTAAGTTCACTGTTGGACAACTTACTTCCGATCTTCCTAGTTAGAAAACACCAGTTTTCAGGAGCACAGATGGCGCTGTAGACCAAGGATAATATTTCCACTTAGCAGAGCGATCCAGCCAATAGTCAAGCCTGATTCACCCATCCGGCCAATCTCGCGGTATGTTTCTCCTGGTAGGCGTCAGCGGGGCAACTTAAGCCCCGCCTTTCAAAGTTTGACGGACAATGCGTCAGCCACTGAGAACACTCGTTACATAAGCGGTAGAGCCAAAGAGGGGGAAAACAAAATCTTTGCCACTTGTAAGAGAGCGATCCTAAACAGAGACACAGACGCGTTGCTTGCGACTCGCGTACGCTGCGTGGAAACCTCTCGTGCTTTTGCAAAACCAAAACAAACCGTTTGAACTTGCCATGTCTGTCTGATATTTCCGAAATATACATTGACAAAGCAAAAAATGGCGGATTTATTAAAACTGACGACTACTGCCACCAGTAACGATCGAGTAAAACGACCCATGAACGCCTTTATGGTGTGGTCCAGAGGACAGCGCCGAAAGATGGCACAGGACAATCCGAAGATGCACAACTCGGAAATCAGCAAACGATTGGGGGCGGAATGGAAGCAACTGACAGAACTTGAGAAGAGGCCCTTCATCGACGAGGCCAAACGACTGAGGGCCCTCCATATGAAAGAGCACCCCGACTACAAGTACAGACCCAGGAGGAAACCAAAGTCCTCCTCTGGTAAAAAAGACATCAACCTATACTTCACCCCTCCACTAGACCCCTTGAGGTTCTCCTTCGACAGCGAAAAGGCAGCTACTGCTAGGACTTACTCTCTGCCCATACCAGCACCAAGTCCCTTTTATAGTTCAACTCTAGGAGACCACTTCAAAAAGGCTGATTTCACAACTTGTTGCAGCAGCCCTTTTCTGCCATCAAGTCCATCCCTGTACACCTCCGCTGCAGCGGCCAACAGTTTCTTGCCCTACTCCAGGACATTTGGGAGCCCCTATGGGTTCTGCGGGTATCCCCCGACCTACATCCCAGCCTCCCCCCAGGATCTAAGGAGTCCCTACAGCTACTTTCTTCTGAAGTCGGAAGACAGGGGATACCATTCCTCACCACCCACTCTGTCACCTCAATCACTGCTGTAAAAAATGGTTTTGAAAGGTGAGATAATGACTTTTAGTACAATATCTTTTAAAACAATGTCTACCGCTAAGCCATGTTATTTTAAACACTTCCTAATTTGACATTAAAAATTGTATGCATACCCCAATAAAAACTTATTTTCAATTATTTTCTCTATTAAGTTATGCAGATTTCTGTTGAGTATTTAGACTAAAACTGAGTAGATGAATTAATATAGTGCATTTAAAAATTTAATATATATATATTACATTTATGTGAAATTAATCCGTTGTATAACATTTAAATTTCAAGACATTTGTATAAATTAATGTAATAATATAACTTGTATAAATTAAATGCATATGTTAGTAATGTGAATCTATTCTTTGTTGATTTTGAATCAAAGTATGCAATATTAGCATTGAATAAGTGTCAAGATTAAGATCCAATACTATATTTACTTAATTGCTCATAGATAATTTCATAAGTAAATGCTTTGCGTTTGTTTTTATATCATTCTACAAGAATAAATTAGCTTTAATCAATTACTTATTCAAAAAAACTGATTACTTTTTCTTGATTAAATGATTATCAAACATATGTTTGCAATTTTATCTATGTTAGTTACATTTGTTAATTATCAGTAGAGTAAAACCTAAAGAGTATCTTTTAATATATGAAAGAAACGTATATAAATGCCATAAACCTTCTAAGTCTAAAAAAAAGAAAAGATAATTATAAGTTAATTGATTTTGTTGTAACATTTTTAAGCATTTGCTAATAAATTTTTGCAAAAATTCTGACAGTATATGCTTTTAATACAAATTGGAAAATAACTACTTATAGTATAATGTATTCTTAAAATTATAGTATTTAGTAAACTTATTTTTATGAATAAGGATTAAAATACAGAGTATTTCAATTTGTCATTTGTATTTTAAAAAGTGAATGTTTATAATTGTTTATAGAGAAAAATTAGCTATTTGCTTGTGCTTTTGTGTATACATTTGTTATATAAAACTACTTTTTGAAAAAAAAATAATTTTTTGTTTTAAATGTGGCATTTGAATTTTGCAAAACATGCTTAGTTAAATTTTAAAGATCATTTTTCGATTAATTCTAAAATTATTTTAATAAAAAATTTTATTAATACTTTTAAACTATCAAACATATTACAGATTTTTTTCATTATTAAAAGTATAAAAGAAAACAGCATATTGAAATTAATTGCTAGATTGTATTTCTTTTGTATCAAAATAAAGGAAAATACTAAATTTTAAACAAAATGCATTATGTATTAAACTTACATTAAAATTTAAAAATATAAATAAACAAATTTCATGGATTAAAAAAAACTTTTCATTTTTGAAAGTTATTTTTGTAAGAAATCTGCTTATTTATTAACATTCAAAAAGAGTGATTTATCACAGCATCTTTTTAACTATTGCAAACGCATTTTAAATGAAATAATTTTTAAAAATTAAATTTTTGCAAAATGCAAGCATGTTAAGCAAGAAAGTTATAAAATTTGTATGGTTGTGAAAATTACAATATGAAATTAAGATATTAATATATTATAAGGTAATATATATCATAGAAAAATAAGTTATAAGATTAATTTTTTTTTTCCCTAAAATCTTTTTTAAGTGTTTTATTTAACATTGATTGTCTTGCGTAAAACTATTTTTAATTGTATTTGTTTCCTATTTGTGTTGTTAAGTGAGAGACTTTACAAGTATGTATTTTTGTGTACATATGTAAATTTTACGCACATACGTAATTATTTTTTTAATTTAATTCCTTTTTTTTATTCCTATACATGTATATTTTATGTAAGAGAAGATTGGTAAAAATAAAGAAAGGTTTACATGAAATAATAAGAAATGAAGATATATTTTCAAAAATCTTATCCATACTTAGATGCAATTTTTTTTTAGAAGATTAATGTAAATAAATAAATTTCTTATATAGGTAATTTTATTTAATTTAATTTTTTTATATTATTATTTTATTACTTTCGTCATTATAAATATCTTTCAAAAAATCAACTTTTCAAGTAATAGTGATTTTGTTTTAGATTATTTTTAAGTGCTAAAAAGTTATTGAAATAAAGCTTAAAATTGCTTTAGCTAAATATAGCTCAATCCATTGCATTAAGTCATGCATCTATATAATATGAGTTAACCCTATATATATTTATAGCATTCGATTAAGTTTCTATATTACCTTAAAATACAAATTCTCGAGGTTCATCAGCAATGTATAAAAACGGTAATTTAAACATAAAGTTTTTTATTTTTTTTTATTAAGGAATTCTATGCATTTATGTATTATTCATTACAAGCTTGCTGTAAGCTCATTTTAATTAAAATATGCAGTTCCTACCCATATTGTTGTGCCCACTGACCAATTTTTTTGAACACTTTTATTTTTATTCTTAATAATACTAGCTGTTTCAATTTATTGCGGTGATATTAACGTTATTTTAAAACATTTTAAATGTTATTTTCACTATGAACACAACTGGAAAGTATTTTATTTGTAATCATAGGGAAAAAAATTCAGTATTAAACTTACATTTAAAATTTTCAAATATTACTAACTTGTAATCTGACTAAAATTAATTTACTGTGAATTTTTATTGTATCAAGTTATTAATATGTATTCCTCGTGATTCTTAATTATGGGAAATCTATACATTTTATTGGATTTTTATATATTTTTTTATAGATTTTAATAGATTGAATTTTGCGCCTGATCGCCAATTGGCTAATGTCGCATGCCGTTGGTACCACAGGCTTCATGTTCGAATCTTGGAGGTGGCATGGATGTTCGAATGGTTCGGAATCCACGTTAAACTGTAGGTTCCGAACTAATTAGGTGTAGAAAATTATTGTAGAGCGACAAACCAAACCACCTGAATTTTACATCATTAAAGTTCATTTAAATACAACATATTTTTTGTGTTTGTTTTGTAGAAAAGAATTGTAAATAAATTAATTAATCTTCGTAAAAAAAAAACTATGTGAAAAATGCACTTTAAAATTTTTTTTTTTGCTGATTAGTGAAATTTTACAAATAGGCTGTGGACTTAACAATATGGTGAAGTAATTATATCTCCAATTGTTGCAAGTTAGACCCCATTTCGTTATAGCACATATCATTACTTTTATTTATTTTTCCAAACGTTCGCGTTTATTTCGCAACTTTACTATACAATTAAACTTTACAAATTAAAATTTATGGTATATCTAAAACAAATCTAAATGATTTTGCATATATATATATATTTTTTTTTTTTTTTATGAATTATATAAATGTAGTGAAAAATAAGAGTAAAAGGTCATTCAGTTAAGTTTTTTTTTTATTATTATTATTAAATTGTTATTTTTAAATAGAAAACTAAGGTCTTAAAATTCATACAACATGAATTTTAAGACCTTAGTTTTACGTCGATTACCTTAAGTTTTCATCTTTTTTTTTTATAAAATATGTGTTTTAGCTTCCAAAAATGTTCATTACTTCTAATCTTCATAATTTCTAAGAAAAAAATATTTATAGAGTGACGAATTTAACATGGTGGTGATAGAATCTTCTAAGTACCTTTAAGTTTTGATAGATATAATATATTACCCATATTCAAAGGTTTCCTTTTAGTATTTTTATAATCTCTAGGTTTATAAAAAACATACATTATCAGTTCAACTCTATTTCATTATAACCAATAGCAACACTATAACAGTGGCATATTATCGAACGGAAACAATTACCTATAATTAAAATTGAATGATTCAATAGAATGATGTAAATCGAATGATATTGATGATGAATTATAGATTGGTTGAATTATTCAATGATGATGTAACTCGAATAATGTAAATTTCTAACAATAGTTAGAAATTTACGAAACAATGAAATAGACATTTGTGCTAACTATTACGTATTTGCCATTAAGCTTTTTCAAGTATCTACCATTTTAAATTTCTTAATGCTTTTAAACAAGTCGTCTTTTTTCCATCATAATAACGATTACTCTTTCGTGATTCTCGTTTTCATCTTTTTCTCCCAGAACATTTGGGGCCTCAATGGCCGAGTGGCTAGCGCTCCGTGTCGCAGGTTTCGGGTTCGTGTCCCGGCGGTGCCATGAGTGTTTGTAGTGGTTCGGAATCCACTTTCAACTGTAGGGCCCGGTCTGTTTAGCCTAAAGTGTGCACAAGATGACCGTAGAACGACAAACCAAACCCCCAGAGCATTTCTCTTGATGTTAGATTCAAAGCGTTTGTTTATTGTACATTCAAACATCATTGACATTCAGTGTGTCTTACAAAAATTATGCAAACAAATTTATTATCAAAGTAAAATTCACAGTTCAACGGAAAGATTTTCTAACGCCGCTTATTTGACCTGAGATCATTCACTAATGAACTTATTTGTCCTAATGACTTTTTAAATATGTTTTTTTTTAATTAATTTCTTTCAAAGGTATCTTCTGTTAACGATGTATGATTTAAAAAAAAAATTCTCTTTAACCAAGCCTTTATTCTTATAGGCATTATGATTATTTCAATTTGAAAATCAATATCTTTACTATTTATAAACTTGTTTTTTGATATTCAATAAGTATTACTAACTTTTAAATGACTGATTTCTAGAGAAAATAATTATTTATTTATGTGATTGGTTTATTTTGTATCAATCGGTATTTAAATATCATAAAAATGCAGAGAATTTAGGGAAACTAAAATAAAATGCGTATTTAAGCTTAGCATTTAAAAATGAAATTGCATATTTTAAAAGCTAAGTATGTTTGATATTAAAAATAACTTTATTAAAATTTGAATTTCTATTTCAATAAACTTGAGTTCAAACTATGTACGTTTTAATTTTAAAACAACTGAATGGTTTTCACTAAATAACATTATTTTATAAAAGTCATTAACTTTTTATTGATTTAGGAAAATAATTGTATCATGTAATTAATAAGCTAATAATTATCATATTTAACAACATGGTTCTAGTTAACGAATCAATATATATATAGGATTTTTATGTAGATCATTGGTAATTATCACTGTAAGACGACGTACGTTTTGGCAGAAATTGCCGTGCTTGACTAACAACGAATCTTTATCAGAATCAATTAGTGTTAACAATTCGTTGATGAAACAACCGTTTTTGATTTTAAAAAAATTAAGTAGCTTTGTCATTTATTTTTCATGGTAATATATCGTGTTTTTTGAAGATGGGAAATCTTATACGTACTGAAACTAGAAATTCAAATAAATAATCAGAATTAGGCTTCAAGGTCGTATTGATAACTATAGAACTGTTAATAATAATTGTTCATCTCCAGGCCACTAAGACATCAATTTTCTTTTACGGCGTTATTGTGCAATTAAATGTTTTATGTTTTAACTCTTATCAGTTTGAAAAAATCGTTTGATCTCTTTGAAAAATTATTTCCCAAAATTATTGTCCAAAATAAAATAATATATATAACTACCTCCCTGACACTACAGCCTATGTTGGACCATGGCCATCTATCTACTTATTGGCAGATTCCGAAACAGGAGATGTTTTTTTCTTTTTACGGGGTAGGGTTGTCAGCTCTACGCTCAGGTCGTATTAGACAAGGCCCTACGGTTTAAAGTGGATTCCGAATTACTATAAACATCCATAGCCCTCGAACCCGAAACCTGCAGCATCGAGCGCCAGATTATATATGTACTTAGTTATTTATTCGAAATGAAATGAAAATTATAAAATTAGAATTAGCAGCACAAAAAATTAAGATTTAATTTAAAAACTATATGTACTGCTTTCCGAGATGTAATTAAATAACTAAGCTACCTAATTTTAAAAATAAAATTTGTTTATATTTCTTACGCCTATCTGAAAATATAATGGGAATAATGAAATAAAAGTATATTAAATTGAATAGCAAAATAAGTTTGCAATTAATTTTTTTTAATATATATAAATGTTTCTTTACATTAAGTGCCAAATATTACTTGTACAAAATGATTTAACATGTTGTGTAAAATGATTTAAATTCATTTTTGAAGCTTTCTTTTTCAATTAACGTAATTTCTTTCTTACAATCTGAAGCGACGTATAAATCGCAAGTTTAATTTCGGTTGCAAAAAATCAACTATTCGCTACGTTCTTTGGCATACTATATTCCAATTAAGTTTTGCTTTTATACCTACGGTTTAGATCTTGAATATGGTTATCATTCTTCATTTTTGACAGCGTCTTTCATTTATGAATGAATATCTTTTATAATAATGTAATTAATTATAAATCAATAAAATTCGGCAAGAAGATATGAACATAAGAAATATAAATAAAACGAAAGTATATAGTAGACACGTTAACTTTTACTTAAATATTTTCATGGAAAAAAACTTATCCCGAAAATTCAAGAATCAGTTTCAATAACATAAAAACAAACTTTAAGCTACTTGATTTTAAATTAATTGAATTTAAAATTTTTTTTAAGAAATTAGCAATTGCTTCATATTATTTCTAGATGAAAAATCTGACTGATTTTATAATTAATAACTTATTTGGCCTTTCGTATAAGGTTTTTAATTTTTATGCGATTTCATTTTAATTTCTAAATCCATAGGTATCTATCGGCGCTTTTAATTATGGCTTTTCAGTTGTTTTTTTAATTAAGTTTCCGAATATTTTTCTATCAAAATGTAATATTTATTGATTTTTCCCAGAGAATAAATTTTTAAGTAGACTTGACTTGGTGCTTTGAGATGCATGCTCGCTGATGCTGCTTTATCTTGATGTATCCAAATGTTGCTAAAATACTACAGATAAAATAAATACCTAGATTTTTTAAAAGTATTTAATATATTTAATGGAATTTAAATAAATGTACTTGCTTAAATCTGACATATTTCACAGTAAAAATGAATTATTTTTATTTTATATTACTTTTCTCATTGAAAAAGATTTAAAAAATTAAACTCACTGTATGCAGGCACCGACGAGATTCGAACTCGTGATCTCCTGTTTACTAGACAGGCGCTTTAACCAACTAAGCCACGGCGCCGACGTTTTCACCGATATTAACTCTACATAAAAAATAAAAAAAAAAACCTTAAGATTAAAAGAAAATGTTTCAAAGCATTAAATTAAAAGTTTATATCAATAAAATTATTTATTTACATGATTAAATTTTTAACTAATTAAATGAGAAACACAATTATTTATTTTAATTATTATTTTTCGTTGTATCGTAAATGAATTTTATGTTAAAAATACATTAAACTTTAAGTACAATACAATTTTTTTAAATATTATTTTAGGTAGTTAACTCTAATATTTCATTAGCGTGCCGATGGCCAATTGGCTAACGCTCTGGCCTTTGACACTTTCGCAGAGGCTTCAGGTTCGATCCTTGAATGTACCACCTGGAATCGAATCGATAGTGGTTCGGAATCCACGTTAAATTATAGGTCCGAGTCTAATTAGCCTACAGTGTGCAAAAATGACAGTAGAGCGATAAACCAAGCCAAACTTGAATTTCATTAAATGACTGGCTAATCTGAATTTATTACTTTTAACTTTGCCATTTTTGTTTCTTCTTACTGTTATTACTTGTTTCAAAATATGGTGGTGGTGTTTATATAAACTATTGTTGTGACTTAGCGTCCGCCAGCGCGGACGAACAGTCCATGAGTATTCTACTCATGGATGGAGGGAAATGGGTGCAGCTTCTGTTGTGATGGAACACCCACAGAAGTCTGACTTGGCATAGAGTCGCTAAAGAAGGGGGCAGTGCCTTCCGGGAGAACTTTTAGAGGTAATAACTCCGAATTTGCCTACCGTATGGGTGGAAACCCGGAAAATTCTCACTAGATAGTGTGTTTAATAAGGCAAAATGCTGAACATCACAACGCCGTCGAGTCTCCTCGTTTTTTAAAACAGTGTCTACAACAATGCCGCCTGCGGATGGAATCTCAGCTCTAGTGCTTACCACCAGCTGCACACATTGCCACTGAACCACGAGTGGGGCTTAAAATATATCCAGATAAACGTAAAGACAAATAATACTAGAATTTTAGCAAAATTATTAAATATTTGTTCATTGGATGAATTAAAAAGAAAAGTTTAGAAAATTATTTAATTACTAAAATCAAGTTTTGATTATCGCTTGCATATTGCAGTCAAAAATTCGTTGTTAAACTCGCTGAAAAACGAATTTCTATGCCAAAACTCCTTTAAGCAAAATACATATCAGTTAATAGTTGCAACTCCACATACATTCTAGCAAATCCAGTTTTTTTTTTTTTTTTGCCATTCTGTCAACTATTTGTCACATCCCTAAAACATATATGTCAAAGATTGTAAGCATAGAATATTACCAAATTTCCAAGAAAATTCCTGAAAACATTCGCAAGGGCTGGGAACAAACTTTCGAACTGTTTAAGAAAATTATTTTTGTGCATAAATAGCAAACTATTTGTATTTATTAAGAAGCAAATCGGTCAATTTGAATCACCCTGTACTTAAAACGAATTGTTGAATGCATGATAGCACAGATGCATCAAACATTCACCCATTAAAAACTATTTACACGCAAATTTATTGCTTCTCTTCTCAAAGCTTTCTTATCTCTCTCCAGGAACGGCAACTTTTGCTAATTGCGAAAATAAACGAAAAATTCCCCACCATCGCCAACCTTTATCGCCAAGTTTTCCCGATGGCGGAGCGCGATGGTTATAAAGTTATCTCGCGAAGGCAAAAGTTAAAAAGATAAAAGCCCAGATTACGGGGCTGGCGTGAAAGATCAAGACAAAACCCTCGAATAAACGGAATGGGTCCATTAATGGGCACAAAACTTCTCGTGACACAAAATTTACTTCTCCCCAAAACAAACTCCAACAAAAAGGTGTGGAGAGGAGAACCTCGCATAACGACCCTGTAATTTGCTGGAAAAGAAGGAAAAATCGCGCCTTCGAATTCATAGTGTCATTACTCCCACCCACCCCCCTCATCCACCCTTGGTGAAATTACAGCACCCCCTTCCACCACCCCTAGACCTCAACAAACTGCGAAATCAGTTTTAGCTGTTTTCATTGATTGCAAATCACCCGCCAAAAGGGGCTAATGACAAAAAGGGGAGGGAGGGGGGCATCTACGAGGGAAAATTTCAGTCTACCCTCCTTTTGGGGAGGTGGGACGATTTTTTTTTTCTCTCGGCAGTCATTTCTGCAGTGTTTAATGGGCTTTATCTCCACTTTGAGTAATGACGGACGATTAAGAGGTGGGCTGAAATTATCGGTATCTTGTGGTAGTGTGTGTCTACCACTAGGCGGCTCATTATTGGTGGAAAAGTGAGAATTTACACCAGAACTAACGAAGACCTCAGCATGAGAACACCTTCCTTTTACAATATCAAAGTTGGTAACTTGTACGGATTTAGTAAGATTGTATTGTCGATTGCACTATTCAAGCGAAATTTGCAAATGAGCGATCAAGTGGAGATATTTAGATATAAGCTTCAGTCTAAATCAAGCATGCACAAACTTGTTAAGGCCGCAAAAAATTTCAAGAAAATAATAAAAAATAATAATAATCGGCTGGGCTTTTATACAGGTTACCCATAAAATTTTAAATTTTATGGTTAAAAAAAAACGCATAGCAGCAATCTTAAAAAATAAAAAACTATAAAATTCCAAGCGATTATTTTTTTCCCCCCTTGAAAAATTCACTTTTTCCACTTTGAAATAAAATTGCCTTTGCTTTCACCAGACGATCTTATAGAAGAATTTTACATTATTTAATTAGGTTTTTAAATGCAACTGACAATACAGAGACAGTTAATCTTTATGCTATAAGCAAGAGCTGCACTGTTGTTACTCATTTAGCACTACCCAGGGGGCACATGTAGCTTGAAGATATGCTACGGACGCGAGTAACAACGCTCTGCGTTCTTTTTAGACCGGGACCTACGATTTAAAATGGATTCCGAATCACTAATAGCATCCATGGCACCATCGGAACTCGAAACCGAAACATGTGGTGCTGAGCGCTAACCATTTCTTTTTACGGGATAGGTTGTCAGCCTAACGCTCTACAATAATATTAGATGGGACCTACGGTTTAAAGTGGTTTCCGAACCACTACAAACATCCGTGTCACCGAGCACCAGAGCTGTAGTCACTCGGCTGTCAGGCCCCAATTAGTTAAATTAGTATCTAAAAATAATAATGATTCAGCCCATTCTTCTTTTATAATTGCTAAATTTTCAAATGAACAATAATTATGAATTTAATTCAATAGTGTGTCATGTTTTAAACACTTGTTATATTGTATTGTAAAATGTATTTCTTCAAACTGGGTATTTATTATAACTGAATCTTTTAATGAAAGGTTTGCTCCATCACCACCATGTTAAATTTGTTTGCAAAATAAATAATAAAATAAAGATAAGTGAATGAATAAATAAAATTAATAAAAAATAATAAAATTTTATGTACAATTTTTCATAATTAAAGTATTTAATAAAAATACTAAGGAATCTATCCTATAATGAGGAAATGCATATTTTATTTTTAATATTGAACATGAACCTATCCTAAAGATTGTCATAAAATATATGAAAACATAAGTTTATATTCATGATATGAACAGTATTAAACAAATTATATAAAATAATTACTGATTAAATTAAATAATTAAGAAAATCAATTGCCAACAAATTTATTTCATCAAAAGTGCATAGATTTGTTGCATTCGTTTAAGTATTTACATATTAATGAAGACATTTGCCAATTTCTAAATATTTTCCTTCATTTTTTTTTTAATAACAATTACTATTTTTGATGCATGTTCCTAATTTATTGGTTTTAAATATGTTCCTTTAATATCTCTGACTGATAAATGGACTCAGGATTTTGAATGCCAAACAGATATTATTAATAAACAAAGTGTCAGAAAGTATCTTTACATGTTTTAAAAGTATCAAAATAAACGAAGATATGCATTTTCAACTTTATATCCAATAAAAAATACTATTTTATGTTTAAAACTATGTTTAAAAACGTAAACAGCATGTCAATGTGCACACCATTAGTCACATATTGAAATTTTATAAAAATGGTAACACTTTAGCAAAACATAGAAATCTTGCCAATTAAGTGAACATCAAACAGTCTTGATGGTTGCCGTAATTCGAATTTTCAATTTGTTAGTATCAAGAATTTGAGATTCGCAAACAAGGTCTTTCTGATAAGAAAAAAAGTCTACTACTTAATTTTTAATGAATGATTAAACATTTCATTTCAATTCATTTTTTTTAATTAATAGTCGGCACATTAAAATACAGCACACTGAATCGATAAAAAGAGTTTTGTCTTGCTGACCTGATGTATTCTTTTCGATTTGCCAGTGTCACAAGTTGAAAACTGGTAAACAATTTCTTTTGCATATCAATTAAAAAAATGTTTGTTGCTGTCAACAAAACGGGATAAAAACATCTAGATCAAATCCATGAACCCGTGTGTTCTCATGGAAAGGGGGGGCAGCTTCTGTTGTGATGAAGCACCCGTAGGTACGAGTCTGACTTGCCTCCTGTCTCTGAAGAAGGAGGGCAGTACCTTCCGGGAGGACTTTAAGGGTGATCTACCCCGCATTTTTTTTCGTATGGGAGAAAACTCGGAAAGACTCCCACCAGGTAGTTTAATGAGGCAAGATGCTGAACATCACAAATGCCATCGAGGCTCCACGTTTTTTGAAACAGTGTCTACAACAATGCCGCCAATGGATTGAACCTCAGTCCTAATGCTCACCTGCGGCGCAAGTTAACACGAGCGGGAGAAAAAAAATTTTTAAAAACATCCAAGGCATCGAAAAACGCCAAAGACTTGATGGGATTGCCCGCCCATGAGTTAAAATGGAATTATTGGCACATTGTCGGATTAAAGGTAAGTAAAATGCTGTAAAAACATGATGAAAAAAAATGTTTAAACTTTTATTGGAAAAAAAAACTATACATGCATATCTTTGACTATTTTTTAAAGAATTTTTGCAAATTGTAAAGGTACTTTTTAGACACGTCGTATTTCTGGTCATTTTCACTTCTTTTCTTTGTTGTATACGTATGTTTTTTATAGGTACAAATGGTTTATTTATGAAACGATGTTAATAAATTGCTGTGTATTGTACATATTATAAATAGAAATGTAGTATTAGCTGTTGTTTTGTTACATTCTGATTACTTCATACAGTTATTATGTAATAAAATGTCAAAGAAATTTGGTGTCTAATTTATTTCCATTTTTTGTCTTATTTACTTTGAATAAACCGTGTGTGTGTGTGTACCATGTACAAGATATCCATAATATTTTGGGTATGTTATAAAAAGTAAAATATAAAGCTTTTTGCCAAGGAAGATTAATCTTTAAAATAAATTTGTAAATCTCTTGAAAATCCACAAATTTTGAATGAAGATTACATTATGCCCAAACATTAATTTCATACATTACGATGCTAAATTTAGAATTTAATGTAGAACAAAAAACATAACAATCTAAAAAAATAAATTTAAAAAAACTGCAAGATTCCAAACTATATTTTAGAAAAAGCCCATGAAAGAAATTTTAAAAAAATTACAGTTTTTAGCGAAAATGTTCAAATACATGAAAAACCCACCTTCTCAAAATAATACCCATATACTTTATGGGTAATAAAATAAATATATAAAAATAATTATTTCAATTATAGTGTGTCACATATTATCACTTACTTTGTAACTCTATTTGAAGAAATATCTCGAAAAAATAAAAAATGGTGCATTTCAAAATTAGAATAACAAAGTATCTTGGAAAAATAAAAATGGTGGATTTCAAAAGTACATTTAGCTATATTAAATTATTAAATGGATAAATTCCTGGTTAAATAGATAAATTTAATATTTACATACATTATATATATACTCGTATATTAAAGCTATTGATTATTTAAATTTTTCATTATAATTTTTATTTTATATTAATATTTATATCCTGCTGCAATAAGTTGCTTCACGATTATTTCTATTTGAACTTAACTGTTTTCCTTTTTGAAAACCATCAGCCATATTTAAAACAGTTCGTAAGTATAATATGTATATATACTTCATAAAAAATTCGTATAATGACAAAAGTTGCTTATGGAAGCTATGTTTTGAAACGATTAAATTCCCACTAAATAATTGGAAGCATAATTGTTGAAATTCTTAAGTAATAGCTAATCATTACAAAAATTTCAGTCATGCTTAGTTACCACAAAAAACACTTTGAATTCATCTAACATTCAAAACATAAATTGTTACAATTTACACCATCTAACCAACAATAATATTATCCAACCATTTTTCAATTCGAAATGTATATTATTGTTACAATTTACACCATCTAACCAACAATAATATTATCCAATCATTTTTCAATTCAAAACATATATATTATTGTTACAATGTATATTATCTAACCAACAATAATGTTATCCGACCATTTTTCAATTCAAAACGTATATTATTGTTACAATTTACACCATCTAACCAACAATAATATTATCCAACAATTATTCAATTCAAAACTTATATTACCGTTACCATACACACCATTTAACCAACAACAATAATATTATCCAACCATTTTTCAATTCGAAATGTATATTATTGTTACAATTTACACCATCTAACCAACAATAATATTATCCAATCATTTTTCAATTCAAAACATATATATTATTGTTACAATGTATATTATCTAACCAACAATAATGTTATCCAATTTTCATTCAAAACGTATATTATTGTTACAATTTACACCATCTAATTGACAATATTATCCAACCATTTTTCAATTCAAAACTTATATTACTGTTACCGTATTTTCAATTATTGTTACAACCATTTACAACAACAATCTATTATCCAACAAATTCAAAACGTATATTATTGTTTACAATTTACAACCAACAATAATATTATCCAATCATTTTTCAATTCAAAACATATATATTATTGTTACAATGTATATTATCTAACCAACAATAATGTTATCCGACCATTTTTCAATTCAAAACGTATATTATTGTTACAATTTACACCATCTAACCAACAATATTATCCAACAATTATTCAATTCAAAACTTATATTACTGTTACCATACACACCATTTAACCAACAACAATAATATTATCCAACCATTTTTCTATTCAAAACGTATATTCTTGTTACCATATACACACATCTAACCAACAATAATATTATCCAACTATTTTTATTTAACTAGCATTTCACTTGCATGTTTTGAATTACTACGTCTAATACATATACTCGTATGTTCTCAATAGCAATCTTTTTTATCAGATTTTTTAAAGCAAATAACAATAAATATTTAATTAAAAATGAACAACAAAATATAAAAAAATGTACAAAATATCGATTTTAAATTAATAAATACGACATTAATAGATTTTAAAGAGAGAGGTAAAGTTGCATTTCTCTTACATGTTTTGTAGTATTACGTCTAATACATATTTGTTCTGAATCACAGTCTTTTTTATCAGATTTGTTTAAAACAAATAACAATAAGTATTTAATTAAGAATAAGTTAAACGACAGACAAAATAAAAATTTGTACAAATAGCGATATTAAATGAATAAATATATCAACAAATTTTAAAGGCAGAGGTTGCATTTCACTTACATATTTTGGAGTATTGCGTCTAATGCATATTTGTCCTCAATTACAATCTTTTTTTTTAAATCAGATTTGCTTAAAACAAATAGCAATAAATATTTAATTAAAAATAAATTCAACGACAACGAAATAAAAAATGCATGAAATCCCGATTTTAAATGCATAAATCTATCGATTTTTTGGGAGGTTTTTTTAAGTCAAAGTAAAGCAGAAAATATTCTTTTCTTTCAGTAAAAATAGTAAAAAGCTTTTAACTAATTAAGCTTTTTTTTTCTCTCAAACCATAGAGATAAAAAAAAGCTCTCAACATATTCACAAAAGAGAGAACACAAACCAACAGTAACTATTCTAAAAATGGCTTTGAATTTCTGGTGGTCCATGGATAACTTAAGAATTCATGTCCTAAATTCTTCTGTTATTTGGGCTCGTGTATTTTTCTAGCAATTTAGATAACTTCAAGTTCTTATAATGCAGATTTCTGCTTTTCTCTCACAAATTTTACACCAAATGAGGCCAAACCCATACAATGTAAAATCCTCTGAACGATAGCCATTACATATAATGGACATATAATCAATAGATTAAATAAAGCATCACCATGTTGTTATACTTTGATGCAATGTATCAAGTTGAGTCATATTATGGGATGTATACTATTTAAAATTTTTTATTAGTAAAAAAAAAATTATTTGGTATCAAGCCAAAAGTTTTGTTATGTAATTTGAAATGTTAAAGTTGGGGATTTTCCGAACCAATTCCTTGTAATTTAGAAATAATAATAAAAATTTTCTGAGCTTTATTAAAAATTAATTTCATCAGAAAAAAATTACGATGAATTAAATAATATAATTATTTCGCAACTAAAAATAAAAACAAAAGTAAAAACTAGCAGAACAATAGCAATACAAAGATAAATGAGATAATTTTGCACGTGTGAGATAAATTACTGCTATCGTAATTCATTTGACACTTGCAAAATTATCCCATATTTGTGAATGAATATTCAATGTTTTTTACATAAATTTAAAAAACAATAATCATTTTAAATGTAATAATTTTGATATTTTTTTAATTTAAAATTCTCTCATGCTTATTCTCGGGGAAATTTTTAAATTATTAGGCTTTAGTTAAAATAAAAGGAATAACATTGGTTTGATATAATATTAAGCAAATATGTAATGCAATACAAAAATTTTTTTGTTCTTGTATTTAAATGAACAAAAAGTAATAAAAGAAAACTATGAACCAACAATTACTAATATTATACAAATATATAAATTATTTATATGATCGCAGAGAACACACAATTATTTTTATTATAATTATTATATTTCTTATGCTAGTACTATTTAAAAAGTTTTAAAACATATTTCTGTATCTATATACGCCATTAAATGGGGATTTCATCAGATACTAAGATCTCACGGCGTCGAACGCCAGCCAATCAGAAGACTGAAGAGGCAGGAAATCAGACAGAGATCAACAAAGTCAGATTTTAGTCCCAATGGAAACCCCCTTTTAGTGCGTACGTTTCAAAAAGTATGGATGCATAACTGATCTACTTAGCACTGAATCATTCAGAGGATTTAATCATCATTTTTTTCTTGTATGTATATCTAATGGATATGGCGACAAAAGCTACTTTCTTCTTTCGTATGTTACCTTGAAACATGGAGAGCATAAATTGGGCATACTTTCGATGCTGCAAGACAAAGATAAAAAAAATATATTAAAAAAGGCCCCTAGTTTAAATTCATTCATAATTGAATTATTAACTACGATTCAATTGACAATCCAAATCTCACCAGATAACAATCGATGTTATCACATTCAGTGCAACATTTATCTTTAAATTCCCTAAAAAATAAATAAATAAATAAATAAAAAGAGCTATGCATTCTTGATATGAATAATTAACTTCAGAATAAATGAACCTGATTAGAAAAAGGATGTTCGATATAAAAAAGAAAGCTTTCATTCCTCTACCGGGAATTAGCACAATTGGTTGATCTAAAATCCTTCCGTTGGCTCGAAGAGATAAGAAGAGTGCAAACACCCATATGTCACTCTTGGATGTGTTCGTTATAAATTGAGGTGGCATAATTTAGTTGAGTGCAATTTTGTAGCCATCACCTTTTCCATCCTGATAGCGTTGAATGGACTACGTATCTGCTTTTAGAAATGTAATGGATTAGTGGACAACTAACTAGCATTCGTCACCAACAGGACACTGAAAGTTGGTTTTCACCGGATACTGAAATCTCACTTCGTAGAACGTTATTTAATCAGAAATCCATTCCCTTGCATACTAAATTTTTCTATAGGAGTTTTATTTTCAGTCGTAACATCTTAATATGCGATAGAAAGCCATTTTTAATATCACAAGTTATTTTCTTTTCATTTTACAGAAAGTAAAAAAAATAAGTTAACCAAAAAAAAAAAATAGGTTAACAAAGATTTGTTAACCTAAAAAGATTCCTCCTACGCACTGGCAAAAGCTTCCCCTGTAGCACTCAATAGAAATGGTCAGTAGGCATCGACTCAGCCGAGAGGAAGTACAGCGCAACCGGCGCTTCCGCTGAGAAGCGTTTAGTTTGTAATCTCTCATCCCCTGAGGAAATATATTCAACGCAACATTGTGTAACAGTTAGCATACAGATTCACGAGGCAGTATATTTCAAGCATCCTACGCAAACCTGAGTAACTTTATTTTCGGCTTAGAAATGGAATCCTACGAATGCACAATTATATGTTTTTAAATCTGTTAACTATTGTATGTGTATGGTGTTTGTGCCTATGTAATAAAGCTGCGAGTTTTCCAACCTGTGCAGCGGCCTGGTGGCCAAGTGGCTAGCATTCTGGTCTTTGGTATCCCAGGCTTCAGGTTAGAATCCTGGCCTTGGCCTGAATGCTTGTAAGTGGTTCGGAATCCACGTTAAACTGTAGGTCCCGGTCTGTTTAGCCTAAATTGTGCACAAGATGACCGTAGAGCGACAAACCAAACCAATCTCCAGCCTGTGCCTCAAGTATCTCAACCTAACCACACCCAGTTATAATCTAATTGCGCAACTGACAACACTGCAATTTGGCGCCCAACGTGGCGCCCGCCCGAACCTACACTACAGATTTTAAATGATGTAAATCACTCAAAATCTTTGTTAACCTATTCGTTTATCATATGCTATTTAAATGTCATTTTTTTTAATACATGAAAAGAAAAATTAATTGCATGAGGTAGTGTTATTTTTTAATTCCTTTTTTTTATCACAGTAAATATCATTTTAAAATTTTTAATAATTATAAAGGAATATAAACTTCAAAGGGATTTTCTTTTTTTATACATTCTAAAAAAGGATGCGGATTCTTTTGAAGTCCTTGCTCCACATATTAATCAAATACACCAACTTTTAAACCTGACACTAGGAAGCCAAGAGCAATATTCTCTACGGGGTCAAAACTCTTTCACGGCATTCAATTTTCATCGTGTTTTTAAAATTAAATTTACAAATTAACAAATAAAAAATGATTAAAATTTTTAATTTATTTACCCACTATTTCTCTTTATCTCCCTTGCTACCGCGGTGGTCCTTGTGTATTAAAAACCCTTCTTTTTCTAAGCAGTTTGGCGTCTTTTGTTGGCGGCACTACTAAAGAACAAGCACCAGAATTCAAATTATAGACACTGAAAACTTTATCCCATTGTCTGCTTGGGAAAAATAGCTCCGAATTGGATTGCATTAGTTGTTCTGTGCTTTTGCAAACCTACCATTATAAAAAAAAGAAGAAAAATGTTTGTCATGTGATAGATGGGTATGTTCAAGAGATAATGGATTTTTTTTTCCCCGTCCATGTATGTCTTTCCGTCCGATTTTCTCCATTATGAAAATGGATCATTGTAGTAAAATTTTAAAAGTTGGTTTATTTCTTCCTTCTGTCATTAGATTAATGATATTCCGGAGGTAGGGAAAACTATTCTCTCTTAAAACTCTTTTCAATAAATAGTTATGGATGGTCCTTTTTGTCAAAAACCACGGTGGCAAGTGAATCTCCAATGAGGAATTAAAAAAAAAAAAATAAGGTATTACAAAAAAGTGATTTCTGATTAGATTATGGAGTTTCTTACGTTGTTATTGCTTTTAATTATATATTTTTTTAAATAAGCAGAAGTTGATTTCTCTCATTTAAATATTAATAGTTTAAATGGTGAAAAAATGCCATTGAACAACTACATAAAGGAATAATCAGAAAAGAAAAATTCCCATTCATGCTTCAACTACTCACAGTAAGATTAAAAATGTGATACACATATATATATAATATGATTAGAAAATCATATTGTAATTTTGTAATCATATATATTTCTAAGCATTGTTTTACTTAAGTATGGAGTAATATAACGAAATGCATCTGCAGCCATCTAGTACAGAATTTTAATCCAAGCACGTTAAGCATTGTTTTATTAGTATGCTGTAATAAAATAACGAAATGCATCTGCAGCCATCTAGTACAAGATTTTAATTCAAGCATGTTAAGTATTGCTTTACTTGAGTATGCAGTAATAAAATAACGAAATGCATCTGCAGCCTTTTAGTAAGGGATTTTAATTTAGTATGTTAAACATTGTTTTACTTAAGTATATTTCATTACTTTATTACTTAAATATGTAATAAAGAAATGCATCTGCAGCCATCTAGTACAAGATTTTAATTCAAGCAAGTTTAAGCATTGTTTTACTTAAGTATGCAATAATAAAGCAAAGAAATGGACTACAGTACTACTTCTGTACTGATCTACAGGATTTTAATTCAAGTATGTTAAACATTGCTTTATTTAAATACATAGAAATTCAAACGGTCTTACAAGATTTATTTTAGTATGCATAATATTAAAAGTTAAATAGATTAATCAAATCTAATTAGGTGCTTAAAAATAGCTGCCTTTTATTCTTATTATATAAGCATTAACTATTACAAACGAAAATTATAATACAATTTTTTGAGATTCGTTTTTATTTAAAATAAACATTTTATCTAATTTTAAATCGACATTAACACATTATATATCTTTTTTTTATATGTACAACATTGCTTTTATTTACTTTCTATAGGGTGATTCGTTGATCTCACAGTCACTTCTGGTGCTACTGCGCACTGCATATGCGAGTTTTGAAACAGGAAAAATCCTTCAAAATCGGTCAATTGACTCGTAAAAAGGAAACAAAGGACTTGAATGCGGAGAGTCGCATTCGGATGCAATTGACTCTCGAAATTAACTGCGAACCGAGCGAGTGGGGTGGAAGGGAATTTTAAGTAGATTCCGAGTGAAACCGGCCCATTGTTTCCGGGCTTCCTGAATGGTTGAGTGGCTGCCCAATGGAGGTTGAACAAACGATCTTTTGTCTTCCCCTAATGGCTCCAACGCCCTTTTCCATTGAAATAGGGGGGATCTCGACCCCGTCGCCTGCTCTCTGGGGCATTTAATGAAATTAGAATGCGGATGGGGGAGAAATACGCCTGCTTGAATTATTGAAAAAACGTTTTTGAGCTTTTCTAATATAATTTAAAATAACTAATTCGGCGATATACAGACCATGATAGGCATGCTTTCATATGTCATTTTAAATTTAAAGAGTCATACTATAGGTAATTGAAAAAAAAAAAAAAAAAAAAAAGAAAACTTTTTCGATATTGATGAAAAAGCAAAACACGAAATTAGGGCAATGATCTAGTCCTGGTGCAATAAAAAAGTACCATAATTTTGTGCATATAATCCACAACACAATATAACAAGTAATCATATCATATAATCTGCGAATAAAGACGAATAATGCATGCATCTTCTTATATACATACCATAATGAACTTTTCTAATTTAATTTAAAACTAATTCAGGAATATACAGATTACACTAACCATGTATCCGTATGTCCTTTTAAATTTAAAGAATCCTACTATAGGTAATTAAAAAAAAAAAAAAAGATAAAGAAAACTTTTTCGATATTGATGAAAAAGCAAAACACGGAATTAGAACAATGATATAGTCCTGGTGTAATAATAAAGTACCATAATTTCGTGCATATAATCCACAACATCGTATAACCTATTGTCATATAATCCGCAAATAAAGGCGTATAATACGTTCTTGTTCTCATATATCTTATAACAACCAAGTTCTGTCATTATATCATAAAGTAATAATATAATAAACCGAAAGTCGAGGTTGCCAGTTTGGCGGCGAACATAATTCTCACGTGATCATACACCTCCAGTGACTTTTATTTTGTAGTTTAACATCTGCGATAATAGTTGGCGATTTTTGGCAACAAAATTTACTATTGACTGTTACTACTCTACGTTGCTGGCTCGAGTGGAGAAAAAGATTTACGGTACTTACGTATTAACGATACCTTGGCGACAGTTGCGGCAATAAAGAGCACACGCGCCAACCGCAGCTACAGATTTGGCGGTTTTTATTATTCAGTTTTATATTAGGCTGCTAGATTGGCGACACTTAAAAACCGCCAAGTCAGTCGCCAAGGTATCGTTAATACGTAAGTACCAGATCTACTATCTTATGACGATTATCAAAAGAAATGGTTCATTCTTTTAGATAAAAATAAATGTATATTTAATTTTTCTAAATATTTTGCATTTTTTTCTAATATTAAATTTTCTTGTGTAATATATCTCCTTTAAAATTTATTGATTATTATATTTATTAAAAAATAAATAAAATATTTATTTATATGAACCTTTTTTAATGTTTTATTATATTTCATACAAAATGATCAGAGTTATAAGCAAAATAATACTTTTTTGTATCAATTCATTTTTAGTAAGCACATATTTAAATAAATGTATGACTTGAGAAAAAGAATTTCAAGCTTTTCTCGAAATTTTTAGAATCGCTCTGTGACATGTTTAAGCTTTCTAAATAAATGGGCACAGGAAAAGATAAGCCAAAAGGCGATGAAGTGCCAATTCTAGTATGAAAGGAAGATAGATGGTTACCCCAACTTTCAGTTCCTTTAGAATAAAGCGACGCACTCTATTTTATTACTAAATCTATGCTTTATACCCACAGCTAAAACTAACAAAATATTTCTCAATTTCGAACAGTGTCTTTGACATCACAATTACATAAAAAAAATTGTTTTAAATTGAAGATGGTGAAAATCAGAAGGCAATATACATTTAAGAACTGTTTTGAAAACAAAGAAAGATGTTATATTTCCGACGATTTCCTCAAATCAGCTAAAGAGATTAAACGATTAATAACACAGTTAATTATTAATCTCGTTTTCTGTTAAGAGTTTTCAATTTTTATCGAAAGCAATGTTCCAAGTCTTTTCCATTTACTACCGATGTAAAATTATTTTTAATTAAGTAAGATTATTTAAGATTAAGTCGAATTTTGTAAAAGTCCAGCTCCCTTCCCTCAATCATAGTTGATATCAAGTTTATGTGGATTAATTATAAAGCCATTAATATGCAAATAAAAAAAATGTATATACAAGTTCATCCGAAAACGGCTCGTGATTTCAAAAAGGAATAATACGAAAAAGTTAACATTAAAAAAAAAATCATTATATAAAGCAATATCATAAAAAATTATAATGCAAAATAAATAAATTTATTGAATACCAATATATCTTTTTAAAATTTCTATTTGATATGATTCCACATTATTTGGACACAGAAAATTAAATATTTTTTGTTTCTATAAAAAAAAAGGAAAAATAAAAATTTTTTATCACTAACCCTTTTTGAATATAATTCTTTGATCTAAATAAATTTGTAAACATCGTGATAATAATAAACTACTAGCAAATTATTGTTTCCGCAGACGAATAATGAAAAATCATACATTTTAAAACAATTCCAATCCCAATTACTAAACGATTAAAAATAAAAAAAAATAAAAACGATTTACAATAGAAATGATACATCAAACAGGTACCTAGAATAAATGATTCAATCTATAAAACATTAAAGGATGAATCATAACTTAAATAAGAACTCATAAATAACTGTAAAGTCAGTTACCATCATTTTATTAATAAAAAAAAATGAATGAAGTGATCGTGGCTTGAACAATAAATATCAAAAAATAATTTTTAAAAAAAACGGCGTAGAAACAATTAACTTACTTATTCAAAACAAAGTAAATAATCGTCTGGGCAGATATGTAGGTTACTCATAAAATTTAAAATTTAATGTAAGAACATAACACATAACAGAATTTTAAAAAATAAAAGAACTACAGAATTCCAAACAATTTTCTTTTCTTTAAAAATCTCGTTTTCACTTTGAATTATTTAATTTTATAATTTTTAGCTCCTGAAAAAATTTAAATAATTTGTATGTATAAAAAAATCTCGTAGGAGACATTTAAATAAACCAATAAGAAATTTAAAATAAATAAATCAGAAACATTGAATGCGGCCAAGGAAACGAAAAATTGGCCAAAGACAAAAATAAAGGAAACGAAAGACCCTGCTCTTCAAAACGTAATGAGTAGTTTTATAGATAATAAAAATAGTCGTATCGATAAAAAATAGTCGTATGATTTTATCGTAGTGCAGTTCAAAACTTATAACACGTAACAATTTCTCAACCCCGGATAGCTCAGTCGGTAGAGCGTTAGGCTTTTAACCTAACGGTCCAGGGTTCGAGTCCCTGTTCGGGCGGCGTTTTTTTTTTATTCTTGAGTTGGATACTTAATTTTGACATTATTGAATATATATAATTCCGAATTTATCTGCTACTAGTTCTTGGTTTCTAAGTATAACAAAGATTAAAATTTGAGACTTGTATAAATATTTTGATTAAGAAAATATTTAATGTTATAAAAGGGAAGGGAAACTATACTTATTTTAAAATTATAGTGGATTACATTTTAAAAAAAATGTGTTTTTTAAACTTTTATACAATTATAAAAACATAAAAAATATTAATTTTTGTTCCATATTAGAATCACAAGTACTATATTTTAAATTTTATGTCTTTTTTGAAGACTTTAGCTATATGTATATATATATATTTTTATATATAGCTTTTCAGTTCAAATAATGCACATGAAATAAAAACACTTTAAAATAGATATCATTAATTTCAGAATTAAAATAAAAGAAATATGCAAGAATCGCATCAACATGATTTAATAAAAAAAAAAAAGGCAATAATGTTATACCTTTCTTTGCTAAATTCTTTAAAGAAAAAAAAAAAAATCAGTGTCTATTGAAAAATGAAAATCTAAGAAAAAGTTTTTAAACATATTATGTAATCACAGAGAAAATGGTAATTTAATTTATTACTGTCTATCTGGTATATTTTTTACTTTAACGAATTTAATTTGTAAAAAATTCCAAAAATGGTTTCTTCAAAAAAAAAATCAGAGAAAGTTTTTTTTGCAACAAAAAAAATAATAATAATAATAAATAAGTAAAAAATTAAAAAAACAACACTTGAAAAGAACATAAGAAAAAAAGGAATTAACAGACTATAACGAACACATCTTTACTATTTTAACTTCTAGAATATTCCTTTACATAAATATTTACAATTAATTTACCATATGAATGAAAACAAAAAATGCTTTAACTAATGTAGTTTCAAAGTGCTTAATTTTCTTTTACACCTAATTTAATTTCAAAATTATAGTTTTATTTAATTTAAAAAGGACTTATTAGAATTTGATCAAAATTTTTGATTACAAAAAAATTCTACACCCTAAAAAAAGAATTACGTCTATTAGTCTTGTCGTTTATATAATTTCCATTTCATTTATCATCTAAGTTATTCCTATTTTTTGTACATTTGTTGTTGTTTCTTACCCCACTTGGTAGACAGCAACATCTAGTCCAAGCCCAAGAACCCGTGGGATCTCATGTAAGGAGGGAAAGCAGGGGCGCAGCTTCTGTTGTGATGGAGCACCCGTAGGTAGAAGTCTGACATGGCTCCGTGGCGCTGACTTTTTAACGGGGTAGGGTTGGCAGCCCTACGCAATTGACGTCATATTAGGCCGGGACCTACGGCTAAAGCGGATTCCGATCCACTAAACATCCATGGCACAACCGGACCTCGAACTCGAAACCTGTGACACCGAGGGCCAGAGAGCTAGTCAATCAACCTTCAGGCCCTAGCAGATAATTCTTGATTTTGCAATGAAAAAGTGTAGTTATTAGTTAAGAAAAAGAATAATTAGTTAGAATTTTTTCATGATTTCTTGATTGCGTACCTGATAAAAAAATTAAAAATTTAACTTTTAAGGTTTTTAAATTTAAGGACAGATAGACAGACGGAGAAATCTTTTACATACAGCTTTATTTACAGTTTTGCATACAAAATGATAATAATTTATGTATTTTTTGTTAAGTTATGGGATATAATTAAATTTTTATCTTGTCGTAATTAAATTTTCTCTTGTTTTTATATTACTTATAATTTCCGTTTCATTTATCATCTGAGTTATTGCAATTTTATTCCAATTTTGCGTGCATTTTAATTGCATGATAAATAAAGCAGATAATTCTGAATTTTGCAACGAAAAGGTATGCTTATTATTTATATAAAAATATTTGATGAGAATTATTTTATGATTTTTTTAATTATGTACAAGATAACCGAATTAAAATTTTAAAGGGAGAAAAAATTAACTTTTAATTTTTAAGGTTTTAAGTTTAAGGACAGATAGACGGACGTATTTTCTACTTTATACACAGAATGATAATAAATTTATTTAATTTTCTTAAATTGTTGCGATGTTTCTTATCCCCCTTGGTGCATCCTGGTAACGTCTTAGGCGGCTAAAAGATCTACTACTATCCTATCGCCATGCAGCAAAGGTCCAAGAATGTTGCCAGCTTATATTATAAAGGAGCATCCGTGAGTTATGATGTTTTTTGGCTCCATCTGACCGCGTGACTTTTTGATAGCCCATATTGTTAGTCATGGACGACACCACATAGTCAGGATTAGAACAGGACTACGGAATAGTCGTAAAAAGAATTGAACCGACTATGGAAATGCTGATGTGACATTGACTTTTTCTCAAAATTTCTCTTACTAACTTCAGGCTCATATATCATGTTTTGATCTATAAGAGTTTGTCATTTTCTATTGCCTTGGAAATAATAAAAAATTATTAAGTTATGTGTTATAATAATATTTTTGTAATCTTTATTGTTCTCCTGATATTCTTTTTTAAACATCACCAATCATTTTCATTGCATCCTGTAGAAAGATACTCGCAGGGGTGGAAAGGTTTCCCCCAAGAAAGTTTCACTGAAAAATTGAACTGAACCTCCACGGAAGATAACTTGGAAAGACCTACCCATTCGAGATAGAGTAGGGAGGGAAAGGCTTTTCCGCCTGAGACACCCTGGACAGAAGGCTTGAAGGGGGTGGAGTAGTTGGGCTTGGAAGTGAAATCGGCCGCAAACTCTAAATGAGATAAAGAGGCCTCGTTTGAAAGTGTCAATGGAGGTCTTTCTACGCTGAACACGCCCGTAACAAGAGACCGATAGCGTAATACTTTTAAGCACGATAGTACTCCTCACAATGGAACAGAAAGGAGATTACTTTCTGCTTTATCCTGCTGGATTGGAGACGAAAACGGTTTTAACTGTCCAAACTTAATTGTTTATCGCCGCGGCGAGGGAATTGTGCTTTTAGTATCTCTGTTCACTTGAAGGAGCCTGCTGGAAAAATTGAATTTGAGGCTGTGTCTGGAAACGGAGGGGGGGGTGAGAGAAATCCCGTGAGTAAGTGGGAGGAAATTGTTGGTCCCATTGTGAACCAAACGTTCTTTTAAATCTTCGTTAGAATGCATTGTATAGAACTGGTATCTCCTCTTATGAACACTAATCGATTTTCTAACAATTCTTCATTTGAATTCACTGTAATTCGGATGTCTATTAAGAAACCTAAACGATATGCTTTACATTGATAAATAAGAGTTAAAATAGAAGCACGCGTGGGACGACAGTTTTTCAGCCTTATGAATAAAAGTGTATAATGAACTAAGTATTCGGTCACATTCTCATCATTACTACTAATAAGTTCCATTGTGATGGTAATTGCTCGTCTATCTACACAAATAAGCCAATGAAACCTCCTTAGTATATAATGAAAAGCTAACAAGACGTATAGTTGCTGAAATGCTCTTACTCAAACTTCGTTGTCCTCCCAATCTGTTCTCTGTCGAAATCTGATAAATATTTGCTTTTTCTTGTCTTAAATGAAACAAATTAGTACTTAACAGATGATAATTGACATCAGGACTGTTAAAAAGCACCTATAAATATAAGTCGCAGGAATGGGACTACAAATCCACAGTTTCATTTTAAAAAATGCATGATTAATGGGACTTACTCATCTATACAGAACAAGCAAGGAAAACTGAAAAGTTAACAAGTGTTGCAGTTGCTGGAATGCTTTTCTTCAGGCTTGTTATCACAATCTGTTCATTGTCGAGATCTCAGGTGCAGGAATTGAACTACGAATCTGCAGTTTCATAAAATAAAAATAAAAATTGCTTAATGAACTATGTGTTAGGCCATATTTTCACCAGTACTACTAATAAATTTATTGGTTATGGAAATTACTTGTCTATACACGCAAAAAAAGCCAATGAAACCTCCTTAGTATATAATGAAAAGCTAACAAGACTTGTAGTTGCTGAAATGCTCTTACTCAGGCCTGTTGTCATCCAATCTGTTCTTTTTCCTGTCTTACAATAACGACTGCTTAGCAAACAAGAATTGCTATTAGGCCTGATAAAAAGCAACTATAAATCGCAGTCGCAGGAATGGAACTACAAATCCGTAGTTTCATAAAAAAAATAATAATAAAAGTGCATGATGAATTACGTATTCGCCCACATTTCTACCAGCACTACTAATAAGTTCACTGACAATAGCAATTACTCATCTATACACACAAACAAGGTCAGAAAACCTCCTTAGTAAAACAAGACATGCAGTTGCTGATATGTTTTCCTCAATCTGGTTATCACAATCAGTTCAATGTCAAAGCCTCTCCAAAGCGTATCAATAAGATAGATTCATAGACAAAATACTATTCCTTCATTAAAGCGAATGAGCATTAAGGTGAGTTTCCACCAGACATTTAAATCTCATGCTGTAGAACGCCACCAATAGGAAGGTTCCGTGGTTAGATTAGGTTATTCACTTTACTGTCATCTTTTGCGCACGAGGACTAAACAGACCGGGACATACAGTTTAAAGTGGACTCTAAACCACCACTCAACCAAACTACACAAACTGTTACTGCCAAAAGGTTGGCGGTTTCTTTTTTTAAGGAGCGTCTAAGCTATTATTAAAATGTTTGTATTGTGCCAGACATTATTCTTCAAAATAAACATGCGATTTCATGCATTGTATAAATATAGGCTCCGGGTAAGTTATGGGGTTTTTTTATCCCTTTTCTTTCAAAGAAGTAAAATACATCACAAAATTTTATTGCGTTTAAAGTTAAAATCTTTGCTTTTAAATTGAATTTTTTTATAACATTTAAAGAGAAAGGGAAGAAACCACAATTATGTATTTTATTACATGAATGTACAAACTTCTAAAGATCTAAAATACCACTATTATTGCTGTTGTCTTAAGTCCTCAGGGTCTTGCAGTGCTGGAAGGACATCCCATGAGCAATCTACTCATGAACTCATCCATGAGCAATCTACTCATGGATGAAGGGCCACCGCCAGGATTCGAACCTGAAACACCAAAGGGGAGAGCGCTAGCCACTTGGTCAACAATTGGCTGGCGTTCTACGACGTGAGATTTTTTGTATGCAATGCAAACCCACCTTTAACATCTTTTTTCACAACTGGAAACTAATACACACTCTGAATAACAAACAGAATTGTTTACAGAACGATTGTCGTCTCTCAAACACTCCATTCGAAGGAGGGTTGTCCCGAACGCGTAAATTTTATCGTCCGCAAACACGCCCGAAGGAGCGCTTTAATCGTCTCCCACAATGCCGTCATAAAGTAGTTGAAAAATTTTATTGCCCCGCCTGTTCACTGACAAGGCAATTGTTACGACGTCCCCGGGGCGACTGCGCATTTTCAACGTTCTGGAAAAGACGGCATTTTGCGTTGTGATTTCGATATTGAGGTTTTCAAAGCAACAAGAGATACGACTGTTTTTCTGCGTGTTTATGCATTATTATTTTTTTTTTTTTCTGCGGAGGTGTGAATTTGTGTGTGAATGTTGGAAGTATGAATATAAGCCCGCCAGGCGCTACTTTTGCAGGAGTTGTGATTACTGTTTTTTCTTTCTTTTCGACTTCAATGCACAACATACTCGAAGAAGAAGAGGAAAAAAAACTGTTTATTTTATTTATTTTTATTTTATGATTTTTTTTTTTTTTTTTTTTTTTAGATTTTGTCGCTTTCACCAACACGCAATAAAAATACAATGAGGCGCAATAAAGTATTCTTTGCTTTAAAGGCTGAAAGCGAATGAACACGAGGAGTGAAGGCAAAGGATGATTTCTATTTGGACTCTTTTTTTTTCTTTCCTCCTTTCGTACGAAAGGGCGAGTGAGCTCATTATCGCTACAAAACGAAACAATTAGGAGATCTTTGTATTGAAGTTATCTATTCGGGCTGCTTCAAATTGTTACTGCCAGAAGGCTGGTGGTTTCTTTTTTCTTTTTTTTTAAAGGAGCGTCCAAACTATCATTAAAATGTTTGTATTGTGCCAAACATTATTCTTCTGAATAAACACGCGATTTCATACATTGCATAAATATAGGCTCCGGGTTAAGTCTGAATTTTTTTCTCACATTTGCGTTAAGAAGTAAAATACAGCACAAAATTGCTTTTAAATTAAATTTTTTTGTAAGAGAAGAGGAGGAAACCACAATTATGTATTTTATTGCATGAATGTACAAGACTTCTAAAGATCTAAGATACCACAATTATTGTTGTTGTGTCTAATCCTCAGTGTCTTGCAGTGCTGGACGGACATCCCATGAGTAATCCACTCATGGACTCATCCATGAGCAATCTACTCATGAACTTATCTATGAGTAATCTATTCATGGTTGAAGGGAAAGGGGCAGCTTCAATTGTGACGGATCACCCGTAGGTAGAAGTCTGACTTGGCAGCGTGTCGTTGAAGAAGAGGGTAATGCCTTACGGGAAGACTTTTAGAGACTGCCCTAAAAGTCCTTAGGACTACCCCACATTTGCATATCGTATGGGGGAAAATTCCCACCAGATAATCTGGTTAACGAAACAAGATGATGAACATCACAAACTCCATCGAGACCCATCGTTTTTGAAATAGTGTCTACAACAACGAAACCAGCGGATTAATGCTCACCAGCGGCTCATGTTGTTACTGAGCTACGAGTACGGCATTTCTTAAAATAAAAATATCTTGTGGCGTAGCTACTCGCAGTCTGTATATACATGATTTCTTACGTAAAATCAAGTTGGAACTGAACACAATATTCATTAGATGGCTAGTTTTTCTATATAATTAGGTGTGTTACGGAATAGACCACTCTGGGTAAAGCCTAATCTGCTGCAGGTTTTGTGCCAAATCTTGGACATCCTCTGCTAGGATATCTCAGTTGTTCAGGATTCTTTTTGATGAGCTGCTGTTGTCAGTTTTAGACTGCTGAACTGGTCTAAGACTGGCAACAGTATCTCATCAGACCGTTGACTTATCTAAAACTAGTAACAGTAGCTCATAGACTGCTGGTTGATCTAAAACAGGTAGCAAAAGCTCATCAGACGGCTGACTGGTCTAAAACTGGCAACAGCATATCGGCTGTGTTCAGACGCATCTTCATCGAATTAAATACTGATTCTTATAATATATTATTTGACCCGCAAACAATCAGAGGATTGTCCTTAAGTAGTAACTTTAAATTTTGTTTTCCAGAACGTATTTCAGAATATGTAGTCTAACAGAATGGCATTGACCAACAAGAACACATTAAAATAACTTGGTTTAAAAATGTGGCGACTCACTAAATTTCATAAAGATATACTTTTAAAAGTATATTCCGCACATCTTAATGGATTTCTCATCAGATATTGGTAAAGGCGTTAATTGACTGCTTAAAACGAGCTTTGTTAAGATAAAAAGTCTCCCGTGGAACTTCCTTTTCCAGTCGGGAGTCTCACTGCAAAAACGGGGGACCGCGGGCAGATGGGTCGAATGAAAACCGACCCCCTGCATTTCTCCGTGGGAGACCACATTAGCAAGTAGTTGTCGCGCACAAAAGCCCGTTGCGTCTGCCCATTGTGTCCTACCCCGACCCCCCGTTGCCTGAAAAAGTTTACTTCCTTCGCATTCTATATTTACAGTGAAAGGAAAAAGTTGCACGCTACGCGGAAGAACCGCCGGGAAAAGAAAAAGGACCAACTTTGATGGACTTTTCACGGTCACCAGTCCTTGTTGGAGGATTCTCTCGCCTTTTGTTGGGAACGGAGGGGGGGCCAAGGGCTGTCACCTTCCAGCGTTTTTTGAGGATGGCTTTCGTAGACATCGAAAATGTTCGCCAAATGCGCCAAACAGATTTAAAAAAGTATTAGTTATGGATTGACTTATTTTGTTTCTTATATTTAAAATTGTGTTCTATTTAATTCTATATTTTTCAAAGTAGAAAGCATGGCCGAATGGCTAACGCTTTGGCACTCAGTACCACAGGTTTCGGGTTTGAATCCCGGCAATGCCATGGATGTTTGTAGTGGTTCGGTACCCATATATACCGCAGGAGGATCGTAGAGCATTGCAGGGGAGTGTTTCTCGCGTCCATAGCATATCTTCAAGCTACACTTATCCGAGTAGTGCTAAATGAGTAACAGCGGTGCAGCCCTTTCTTATGGCATAAAAATTAACTGTCTCTGTATTGGTGGCTGCATTAGAACAACAACAGAAAGTAGTTTTTCAATGCACATCGGTAGTTATGTCTCATTTATATGTGTACTGCCTGATAGCCAGTTGGCTAACGCTCCGGCCAGAATGCATCACGTACCAGATGCATCAGGTTCGAATTCTGATTGTGCCATGGAGATTTGTTAATGGTTCAGAAATCACGTTAAACTGTAGGCCACTGTTTAATCAGCATAAAGTGTACAAAAAAATAACCGTAGAGCTACAAACCAAACCATTTATATGTGATACGAACAATTTCCTGACGGATGATTGTGGTAGCACATTGTCTTCCGAGATGGTTTACGCTGTTAATTGCCCCGTAAATATTTGTCACGTGTGTGGAAAACTTGCAAACTTCCACCAGGCAGGTTGGATATCCCTATGCGCACACTGCCACATTTACTATCCAGCCTCTTGGTTCTTAAAACCAGTGACAACATAGCACGCCCTCAATGAATTCATTCCTGCATGCTAGATGCATATGTTACCACTGGAACACGAGTTGGACTAAAAGACTAAACATAAATTTTAGTATACTAAACATACACTTACGTGTTTCTAAAATTTTTCAGATAGCCTAATCTGTATGACTTATACAGATAGTTGTAGGCCACAATTTTGTAAAAAAAAAAAGGGGTGGGGGTTAAAAGGGTCTCCATTGGATATAAAACATCATGTAGTAGAACGCCAACCAATTGTATCTGATCTTCGAACCATTCAGACTTCTTGTGTTACACTTAGACTTCAGACTTCTTGTGTTCCATTTACAATCCCTGCTTTCGTAAACGAGGGGATCCGATGGCATATACAATAGTCTCTCACTGACAGTGAGGCTGTTTAGTAGAATTTTCTCAGTTTTTCTTCCGTATGGTTTGTAAATGTAAGGCAATTACCTCGAAAAGTTCTCCCAGAAGGCAATATCAGTCCTTCATCACCGTTGGTGGGCATTCATTTATACGTAAGTGAAACACGAAATACACTGCTATGCAGCATATATATATATATACCAGCAAATGTTATCCTGTCCCTGAAAATAAAAAAAATATATTAAGGAATCTGACCGTAGCGCTACCTATCGGATCCAATTGTAAATCTAAATTATCCAGAGACCCACTCAAACACACAAAAAAAGTTTCATCAAAATCAGCCCAGCCGTTTAGGAGGAGTTCAGTTACAGATACACGTATAGTAGAATTATATATATAAAGTTATATATATTACTTATATCTCTTTATCTGTCTTTTTTTTAAGAATGAAAAATGGATTTTGATTTGAATTATTTCTTGTGTTTAAATTTTAGGTGTTGAGTTTAAATGTTGTATAGCTCTTTATGGATAAGGTTAAATGACCGATTTTTAAAAAAATCCCCTTAAAGGTGATTAAAGGATTCGTAATAAATAAAAAGTTATGATTTAAGAGGTATTTCATTTCTGTCCATCATAAATATTCTGTCAATCAAGCAGTGGAAAGCTTTGTTGGAAATCTTTATCAGCTGACCTTAATCCGCATTAGCCAACAGGTCACTCATGAAAATCACTTGGTAAATACACTTTATAATAAAAATTATAGCCAAGAATAGGCGCGGTTAAGCAGTCAGATTGCTAAAATGTAAAGGATTTAGTAAAAACAGAGGTAATAAACATTCGACATTCACAACATTCGACAACATTTAGACATTCACTTAAAGGTATCTCTGTATAAAGTATTTTTTTTATTTCCGGTGTAATTGGTAAATGGATGGCTAAGTTGGTTAAAGTGTCTGCCTTGTAAAGCGGTACCCAAACAAGGGCGCCAATGTTTTGAACTCCGCACATCAAACCTATTTATTGCAATTTAGATGGATTTGGTTTGGTTTGTCACTCTACGGTAATTTTTTTTAACACTTTAGGCTAATTAGACCGGGACCTACATTTTAAAAAGGATTCCGAACTACTAACAAACATTCATATCACTGCCAGGATTCGAACATTGAGTGTGTGGTACCAAGGCCAAAGAGCACGGCTATAGCTGCATCCTTAGGGCAGTAAGCCCCTAAGGATGTAGCTAAATAATAATAATCACATAATACTAATAATCTGATGATGATGCAGTACTATTAATCTATGATGATGCTGTACTAATAATCTGATGATGATGCAGCAATAATAATCTGGTGATGATGCTGTAATAATAATTTGATGATGCAGCTGTACTGATAACCTAATGATGATACAATACTAATAAACTGATGGTGATACAGTACTAATAATCGGATGATGACGCTGTACTAATAAGCTGATGATGATACAGTACTAATAATCTGATGATGATACAGTACTAATAAACTGATGATGATGAAGTACTAATAATCTGATGATGATGATACAGTACTAATAATCTGAGTAGTTTGCCCCTTGTATTGTAGAGGACAAGAATATAAGGTGCAAACTACTCAGTTAATGAATTTATTTATTTTATTTTAGATTTGGTTTGTCACTAAACGGTCCTTTTGTGCACACTTTAGGTCAATAAGACGGAGACCTACAGTTTAACGTGGATTCCGAACCACTAATAAGCATCCATGCCACCGCCAGAATTCAAAATTGAGGCCTGTGGTACTAAAGGCCAGAGCAATAGCCAATTGGCCACCAGGCCGCTAATTTTACTTTAAAGTCAAGACTTTTCCATCCCCTTGTTTACATTCAAAGTTACGTGACACTCTAGCACGTAAAATTCAGATCAATCGAATAAAAAATTCGCCAAAAATGCCGCCAAACTTTCCCCTCTGTTTGGTGAAATCCGATCATCCTTGCTGCGCTTGGTCGCGTCGCTGCAAACAGTCCTCCTCCAAAGAGAGGGAGAGGGGGAAAAACTGTTTCATCAAAATAAAAACGGTTACAGTGTTCGAGCAATTTTTTTGTTCACTCCCTCTTTGTGTTGCACAATAATCCTCGATTAGTTCGGGATGCCACTCGCCGTTGCAAGGGGGATGGGGGGGGGGAGATCCAACTCACAATTTTCAACTGAATCCGGGTTCCGGTGGGGTGTTTTGTACTGTCAAAAACACGAGTCCCTTTCAAAGTACGATTACGTGTTAATGGACCATACTAAATAATATTGATTCAGTTGTCAGTTAGTGGGTAATAAACAGTTTCATACTTGTCCATCGTTTGAGTTCAATGTAAAATTATATGAGGCAGCACAACTATTAATACTTCTAAAATTTTAAGATCTACAGAGATCTGTTTAACGAATTCATAGTGTAGATGAATTTGAATGAATAAATAGTGGCTTACTTTATGATTTATCGCACTTATTGTTACTACTGCACAGTTTATTGGAATTATTGGTTTTCTTCTAACTAACTTTCCGGCACGACAGTCCATGTTGGATCAAGTACGTCTGCCTTCTGGCAGATTTCAATTACTACTACTACTACTACTACACCACACCACATCATTGTGCCTATAGATAAGTTGCCCCTTTACAGTTTGGGAATGATGTGGATGAGAAGAAGCCTGAATGGGCTCTGTGACACTCTTACAGTTATATGAGACCAGAGCACTGCAAGCATTCACGGCCCCGCCGGGACTCGAACCCGAAACCTGTGGTGCCGAGCACCAGAGCCCTAGATATTCTGCCATCAGGCCAGAGATTTCGATTTCTACTAGCAGATTTAGCAGAATTCGTAGGATATGGTTTCTTTTTTGGGGTAGGATTATCAGCCTTACGTCCAACGATCTACAGGCATATTAGATATTAGACCTACGGTTTAAAGTGGATTTCGAACCACTACAAAAATCCATGGCACCACCGCGACTCGAACCCGAAACCTGTGGCACAGCCAGTCACTCGCCCATCAGGCCCCTAATGGTTTTCTTCACGGATCACTTTTGCATACTCTTCCCTGACACCAGTAAGATTGAATATAAGATTGAAATTATTTGAAAAAGAAGAAATGTGGATTTCCATCCAAATTCATAAAGTCATTTGACTAATCCAATGCCTTCCGACCTAATGAACCTGTGAGCTTCAATTCCTCATCTAAATGATCTAATTCATCCATTTTTTTAAAATTTGATTTCTATTAATGTAATTTCGTACTTTGCAAATTTTTTATTGGGCGTAGTTTGCTCTTTTTCTTTTAACTTTATACCATTGCCATCCAATATATTCATAAATATAAATGCTGTGACTATTATGGAAATGTTAATAAGCACCACTCATTCAACACATATTTTAAAATAGAAAATTTTAGAATGTCTCTTTGATGACTCAATGTAATGCTGTAAGAAGACTTTTTTTTCATTTGAAATAGCGAAAGAATGAAAAAAAAAAAAAGTCTTCCTCTTCAATTCATATAAACAAAATCAAAAATCAATCGATTACTTTTTATACAAACACTGCTCAAAACAATTAGGGGATATTAGAGAATTTTTGCATAACGTTTTTTTATCGTCCGATATTTTTCTTCCTAGCGCGCAGGCTCATAGGAATAGCTCAGTAGTGCAGTATTTCAGATACGCATGCGCAATATGTACAATGTTTCCTATAAGCATGCGCGCTATGGAGAAAAAATATCGGACGATAAAAAAACGTTATGCAAAAACTCTCTATTGTGATTTCGGGTATACACTGTGGATGAGGAAATGTTTTGGTGACTGATACATTTCTGTAAGACAGGAGAAAAGAAGAAGAAGTAATGAACAATGAATAATTACATTTTGTTGACGATATTTTTTCGATAAACTAAAAATGCACAATTCTTACACATTATACAAACAAAAAAAATGTGATTTATCGGATAAAAATGAGTTTCAATAAGGACTATGGTTTCCCCTGACTGAAAGCAATGTCGCACACCTCCGAGGCATTGAATCAATGATGTTATCGATGAGGGACTGGGGTATTCCCTCGTGCTCCTATAGAAGAGAGCTTTCCAAATTTTTAAAATTGTTTCTGAGGTGATAAGTAACTATAAAACCCTTTTCTCTAGAATGTCCCAAACATGGTCAATTGAGTGGTGGATGTGTGGGAAATATTCTAGCCAATCCATTCAAAGAATTCCTTCGTCGAAAAGGAAATTATCCACTGGCTGAGCATTGATGTGACCTGGTTTTATCATTCATGAGAATTAATTCATCCCCGATTACTGCAGCTAAAGAACCACAATAGGTCTAAGGATTTCATCTTTATATCACTGAGTGCCATGTGATAATGTGCAGGTAGGTGTGGCCACTGATACAAATACCAACCCAGACCATGCACAACCCTCCGGCTCCGCCACATTAGACCCTTTCATGCTACAAATGCAGGAGCATTCCGTCTACCAGATTCTCACCAGAGGACAACCAGCCTATTGAGAAGTTGTACACAAAAGTGCGACTCATCCGTGAAGAGCTTGTTGCTCCCCTCATCTCATTCCCATCTGAGATACTCCTGTACCCACCATCTGCAAAACGCAAACAATAGATCAACGAGCATGCATTGTGGATTCGGTTTCGAACAGTCTGAATAGAAATTCTGATACGAGAAGTCTTCTGAAGTTGCGGTTGCAAGAAAGTTGCGTTCATAGTACGTTTTCTTCTGGCCTTTAGTGTTAAACATAGATCCTCATTTTGTATTGTCGCCAGATCTTTGGCTAACATTCCCAGTCTCCAAAAACCTATTCTATAGTGTGGAAATGACTTTGAAAAGTCCTAACGCTTCCGCTACAACAGATTGCATTTGGCCAGCCTGTAAACGTCCGATGGACCTTCAGGTTACCGATTCAGCTAAGTCAACTTACTGGAACATCATAGTTTATGTTACAAAAACATTGAACATGTCAATTGTGTTTAATCTACTCCCACAGAAAGAACGCTGCAGATCAATTTTCACTCCTTATTTAAAACGCGTAGTTTTCGACGTCGTAGACAAAAATTGCATATTCCCAACTTTGTATATGTTATAATTTTCCTTTTTAACCTCTTCTATTTCTTTTTTTGTTAAAAAGGTTGTCGATTATACGGTCATTTCATACCGAATTAACAATAGCCTCTAATTGTTTGGAGTAATATATATCATATATATATATAATATATATATTTATTTATAATAGATTATATGTTATATATGATTCAACAGTCATGGGTCAAACTTTGAGGTGTGGTACAGCTAATTGAAATATACATTTTTTGTAGTGAAATGTTTGGTGAAAAGTGACGCGTTGAGGTACGAACACAAAAAAATTGAGACAAAAAAAGAAAACATCATTTATTTACAACATCATTATAAAGCATTTCTTTGATTATGTGTATATATATATATATATATATATGCATGTCCAAATCAACACCGAGAAAAACAATTTTAAGTTTCCATAAACATAAAAAGTTTAATATATAATATTTTTGAACATTAATTTTAAAAAAATAGCTGGTGAACATCAAGACTCTCGCATATTTTTATGTCGAATTCAGCAACGAACGGGAAAATCATACAATTATATATAATTTTAATCAATTAAAAATAATTTTAATCACATCATTTAATAACGTTTAAAAATAAAAAAATATCAAATATGCCATAAACGAAGCATCAAAATGGCGCCATGCGTAAAGAATCAGTTTCGAAAACAGACGAATTAACGTGAACAAGAGCGTATAAAGAGCTGTAACTTCATTTTTCATTCACAGTTCTTTTTTTTTTTTTTAAATATGGTTGACCTCATATAATTGCTAGAACAATAAAAAATAAGAAGAAAAATTTTCGTTTAGTTGAAAAATAACTAATTAGAATGTTTTAATGCTGTTTGATTACGCGTGAGATAAACAAATAAGAAGGTTATTTTTTAAAACAGTTTATACATTTTTCAGTTCTTAAATTTCAGGAAATATAGATAGACAAGCGAAAATATAAATGTCTTGCTTTATACCTAAATTCCCTTTTCAATTATTTTTTTATGAAATAATATTCCCCCAAAAAAAAAAAAAAACAATCATCCCCGCCGAACTATCATACAAGATTATTTTACGTAAGGTAAAAGGTTACTAAAAAACTTATTCTTCTGAAATGACATTGGGGTTCTGCAAGGAAATTTTTGACCTCAAATCTAACAAAGCTGTCATAGGTTTCATTACACGAATCTGAAATGAGGCAAGACCTCTTTTTGTCTGTCCCTCCCAGCTAGTACATCTTTCGATCTTCTATTACACTTTGTCAGTCAAAAAGAAAAAAAAAAATACGCTTTTTTCTCGAGTTAATCAATTATTTTTACTAGTAAAAACTATAATTTATTTTTTACTTTTTAAGTCAAGTTAACAATAAATTGTTTTACTTTGTTTTCCATGATCCGCTAAGTCTTTTTTGATCGGGATATTACTGAATTTCACGATCAATCAATTTAGGCATTAGAAAAAGAAAGGGGGGACTTCATCACAGCTCTACACTCTTAAAAGGTCAAGGAAGGAAAAAAGTTATAACAAAAAAATTTAAATTCAATTATATTAAATTTGCCGTAGACGAAATATCAAAATGGCGTCATGCGTAAAGTATCGGTTTGGAAAACATAAAAAGACGAATTAATGTGGATAAGGACTTATAAAGAACTGCAACTTCATTTTGAATTTAGAATAAATTTTTTTTAATATGCTAACATCATACAATGGCTTGAACAATAAAAAAATACGGAGATAAATTTTCGTTTAAGTAACAAATAACTAATAAGAATATTTAGCGTGACTTTTTTAAAGAATTTATAAACGTTTCAGCTTTTAAATTTCAGGAAACATAGGTAGACAGGCAGTCAGACAAATGTCTTGCTTTCTACATAAATTTCTTTTTCAGTTTTTCGTACTAAATTATTTTACGTAAGGTAGAAAGTTACTAAAAACTAATTTTTCGTTCTCCTCCCTTCTGGTGAAATGACATTGGGATTCTTGCAAGGAAATTTTGACCTCAAATCGAACAAAGCTATCAAAGATTTCATTACACAAATCTGAAATGAGGCAAGACCTCTTTTTGTCAGTCCCTCCCAGCTAGTACATCTTTCGATCTTCTATTAAACTTTGTCAGTCAAAAAGAAAAAAAAAAGAACAACAGCTTAAGTCGAAAGCCTTTTTCCTGATCATACAATTTAGGCATTAGAAAGAAAGGGGAAAAAACTCTACACTCTTAAAAGGTCAAACAAGGAAAAAAGTTTCTCTAAAAAGGGTCACCCACTAATGCGGTATAGGAACATACTACAAGAGAATAAGAGAAGTTAACAAAATAAATAAATAAAAAAATGCAGCCATATTACTTTCCATAATACCTCCTAAATGATCAGTTAAACATGGAGAAGAAAGAGCAATCTTAGACAGAGCAGGAGGATGTTCTGCAGCAAGGTGGAGCCCCGCAGGTTCTTTTAAGCCCGCCAGGGGGCTCTTGGATCGAACAAAGGACACGGACAATTACGCCCTTTTGTACACAGGTAGCAGTAGGTGGCCTCCTGGCGCCCCCTAGTGCCGAACTCAGAGTTGATGAAGTTTGGAAGAGTGCCCGAGCCGTTTATTTATTATTGCTGGGTTATTTGTATTTAGACATGAGTCTGCTCTATGGAGAACCCGCTGGGAATTCTCTATTAATCTCTCTGTTATGGTGATTTGTTACTTTTTGGGGTTCTGATTATTTATTTTTTACCCTTTTTCCAAGTGAAGGCATTGTTGTGAAGTCTACTTCCTTTTCTAAAAAGTTAAGCGTTTTATTCCTGATTTCAATCGAGAACTTAACTTTTTTTTTTTTTTTTTTTTTTTTTTTTGTAGTGAGAGAGACAATTTTCTATTACATTTTGGGGCAACAGAAAAAAATAATAAATAAAGCAAGTAAAATAAATCGCATGATTTGTGTATACAATTCCAAATCAGTTCTTCTGTAAATGGTTTGGTCTGAGGATTGTGCAATCTTATGTATTGAATACGCCAAAACTGACAATGGCAAAGATTGACGAGGATAGATGTTTAGAAAAAATTATTCTGTTGTTATTGTTGTTGTTTGTTCAGAGGAATATGAATCTTTTACTACTCTCTGAAGAAATTAACTCAAGGCAGTTTTCGTACTTTGCGATTATTGTAAAATTTCCAAAGACTCTCTTGATCTATGCATTACCATGTTTAAAAGCGATTACAGCTGTTAAAGATATTAAAAAAAAATAAATAAACACTCTTTTCAATGCATGTCAGGAAAAGAAAGATCAATTCATTTAAAAGAGTTATGACTACATTTCTATTTAAACAGAGATATTTTCATCCATACTATGATTTACTTTTCACGTTGAAAACCTTATTCAAAACATATCTGAGGAATAATTTCAAATGTCCGTACATTAAATGCTATAAAAAAAAAAAAATCAAGGTTTTTGCATCACACAGGGTGAATGCACTTGATGTATACTTCGATATACATAAGCTAAGAATAAATTATTCAATTCCATATTTAAATTTTACAAGTCAAGATACACTTTAAAAATGATCTCAGATATTCTGAATATCATGTGACTATATATAAAACAAACAAACCTAAAAACTACTGAATTTAAAGGATTCCGAGCAAATTTTCTTAAATTACAGGAATTTGTTCATAATCCTTTAAATTCATCAAATTTGGAAAAAAAGTTTCTTATCATATATATTTATATATATAGAGAGAGAGCTAATTAACTTCCTTGCATTAAAGTCCATGGTGGGCCAAGGCCCGTTCGCCTATTGGCATGATAAGCCGAGAGGAACAATTTAAAATGGATTCCGAATCACTACAGACATACATGGCAGCGCAGGGAATTGGAACCCGAAACCTGTGGCATCGAGCGCCACACACACACACACATATATATATATAAGGTATGATAACAATTTTTCCACTCCCACCTGCCAATGGGTTTGGTTTGGTTTACGGTCATTTTGTGCACTCTTTGGACTAATTAGACCAGGACATTTGGGCTAATTAGACCGTTTAACGTGGATTCCTAACCAATAACAAACATTCAGGCTAGCATCAGTATTCGAACCGGAAGCCTGTGGTACCAAAGGCCAGAATACTAGCCAATTGGCCATCAGACCGCCCACCAGTGGAAGATGAGGAAATGGCAATGCCTTCATGCCCATGAGACCTACATCCCTTTTGCACGTTGTAAAAGTGAAATCTCAAAAATTCTCACCAGACAGCTTGACTCTAGATAGGTGTTATCACAATCGCCATCCAATCTCCTTACTTTCTTTGCTGAAGCTACTAATGAATTTGAATTTGGGACACCCTGTTCTTTAGTTGCACTCTTTACCCCTAAATCAGTCCCCCAAAAAAGTTCATATTAAAATTATTTTAGTTATTAAGAGATCGAAATGGCTTATAAATTTGGATGGAACAATAGCAAAACTCGTTGTCACAATCGCCGTGAAATTCTTGGGTTCTGCACACCGCCTACGAATGCAAACCATTGTCATCTTTCATATTAGTTGAGCTTGTTACCTTCCGAGTCTATATATTTCTTTACACTGGTTACCATGTCTTACTTATATGTATATCACATAAACATCTGAGGCCACATCACGACTTTTATATAACACCCGACGACACAGAAGTAAATGACTTGCATTTGTCTACCACATGGATGAAAACTCGAAAAAATTCCCCAAAGCTGTATGGTTGTCAATGCGAGACGTTAGTACATGCTATCACAATTGATATCTTGTCTCTTAGTTTTCGTAAGCAATGTCTGCAATAGATTTGAACCTGATTCCTCCTACAGGCAGCGGTATGATGCTCATTTGGCTATCGTTCTGGCCTTTGATGCCAAAACCTCAGGTTCGAATCATGGATGTGTTAGTGGTTCGGAATCCACGTTAAACTGTAGGTCACTGTCTAATTAGTCCAAAATGTGCAAAAAATGACAGTAAAGTGACAAACCAAACCAAACATACAAAACATTCACAACAACATACGTCACTAAAGGTTCTTTGTTGTATAACGTTATCTAATCGGTAGAAGAAGGGAATCATCTTTGGTTTAATTACCTGTAATTGTATTAAATATATCACATGTACGGTGAGGATGCCAGAAGGGCATCTTGCAGATTTTTCTCATTCGATACACATTTACCTGGAAGTTTCAGAAACTTTACTTTGGAGGCAATGTCCTCCCTACATCATACGCCTGGGGGGTCGTCATGGCATACAAACAGCTTCCTATGTAAGCTGTTCGTGATAAAGCATTGTGCAACATTCGCAACAACATGCGTCATTAAAGGTTCTTTATTGTATAACATAATCTAATCGCTAGAAGAAGGGGATCATCTTTGTTTTAATTACCTGTAGAAGATTGATCACGTGTCGGACATTATCCTGCTCTAATTTGTATCTTAAAATTTTAATCTTCATTAATATGTTTTTAAACTTCGGAAAAATAAAATATAACACGTAATAATATATTTTACTAGTTTGTGATAAAACTAAAAAAATAAAAATGATGTCCAAACGTTGAAATCTTTCAATTTCCCATAATGTTCTTTCATTATGTAAAGGCTCGGAAACAAGCATCCAAAAAGATCCGAGTGATTAATTTCAATTTTATCTCACACCCACATCGACATCATCTCCAATCAAGCCAAATGTCAAAACCTTTAATGGCCGCCCTCATTCGAAACCAAACCCGGCATCTAATCACATCCGTTGCACTTTTCCCATCTCTTTAAAGAGCCAGCCAATAAAACCTAATGTTCGTAATTTATTGAAAAATATTTTATAGAGCAATAAGGCATATACGGGAGACAGGGGAAGAAAAAAAAAATGTTACACGTCAGAGCTCCCCAGATAAGGTGAATGCTATCAGAAGTGTTCAATTTACGATATTTTTGTGATTTCGCTTTTTCCCCATCAAAATCTATTATCAGAGAACCATTAGCGGAGCTTTACAGTTTTATGGTGCGATAAAGAGTTGTTGATTAACGAGATTTTAATGACGGACCAGAAACTTTGAATAATGATGATTCGCTTCGTAGTTAAAATTAAATTAAGCAATTTGCAAAAATTGAGATTTTTTTTTTTTAAATTTTTTATTTTTATTTTTTTGTTTTTTGTTTAATTTTTTTTTACTCCGAAGCAATTTTTATATTACTATTATAAAGTATTTCTTATAGTTTAATAGTTAATTTTCATCTGGATAATCAAAATATTTTCAACTTGATAGTCAAAATTTCTCAAGTATTATTTATGTTGAATGGCAACAGATAAATATGAAGACTAATGAAATTCGAGCAAGTGACATAAATATCCATATAAAATTGGAATTGATATCCCCGAATTTGAAGCAAAATTTTTAAATGAAAATATTGTTATTAATAATATTAATAATATAATTTAATAACATAATTCATTATTAATATTTTATTATTATTTATTTTGTAACGTCTCGACCTATACTAGACCTATATTGGCTTCAAGAAGAGAGTCACTTTCAGGTTCATGGGAACATTTTAATTTCTCTTTACAAGCAATATATATATATACTAGAAGACCCGGCCACGCGTTGCTGTGGCTTTCTTGTATTTCGTTCAATTATTAGATACTATAATTGGTATTGTTATCGTTTGCTGTCGTGGTTTGATTTGTTGACATGAGGGCCCTCTCAGCACGTCTACGTCGTACCTCACGCCTACGGGTATTGTTGAGGTTAGATTTTTTTGGTGGCATTTTACTGAAAATGATAATTGAAAAAATACAATACAATTAAAATAAAATCGAGATATAATAATAAATGACTTAAAAAAAAAATTCACAATAAAATGTAAACGATTGTTTAAGGTACACGAACACGTTCGAATGAATTTTTTTATCTTTGTACACATTTTTGGATTGAATGTATCTAAAAACTAATGAATTCACATAAAAAAATTTCATTATTATTATTTTTTATTTTATTTTTATAAGCTAAAATAAGGGTAAAAATGGCCAAAACTTGATACTGTTACAAAACATGATAACTCAAAATCAAATCAATATTTTTTAAATTTCTAAGTTTGTATTTGTTTGTACTAACATATTACAGGGAATGGATCTCCGGTAAATTTATATCTTTATTATTTTGTGCTAGTTTAAATGCTGTCGACACAAAATTCTTTCAAAATTTGCATGTAATTCCAAGCTTAACAATTAAAATAAAAAATATTTATGTAGCTATAATCATTTCAGAGTTTTATTACCTGTAAACATTTATGAAAAACATAAATACAAAGTTTTGTAACATTTGGATCAAAATTACTTGTGTTATGGTGCTTCACATGAAAACAAAAAGCATAAAATTCATTCTGAGAAAAAGCTAAAAACAACTTTTAATTGGAGATATTACTTTTAAAAATGTTGTAAATATATTAAAATGCCATTGAATTATCAAGTTCATATCTTATTTATTAAAAAATATAGTTTTATTTTTCCTTAAAGCTCTAAATATTTTCTGAGCTTTGTTTGGAAAAAGTTAAAATTTGCTCGACAAAATTTTTTTTTACAACTTCCTCCTATTTGCAAAGGCTTTTTAATATGAAATGACCTGGATTTAAAATATTTAGCCTTTTTTCAAGTGTTTTGATTAAATACATTCAAAACCTTTGAATTTCACATAAAAATATCAACTTTAACTATTTTTTATACAATTTATTCTTTAAAATATGAGTAAGCATTGCAAAAATGTGATATTGTTGCAAAACTTGATAATTCAAAAATAAATAAAACATGAATAGTTTTTTCCTTTGCTAGTATTTTTATGCTGGGAATATCCTTATGTAGGCAATGTACTGTTTTCAAATTTATATCTTAATTATTTATACATTTTTGTATGCTTAGTTTGTCGACACAAACTTTTTTTTACATATTTACAAAAATTCTTAGTTTAAAAACTGAAATAAAAATAATTTATGAATTTAGGTTAATTTCCATGTTCTATTCCTTTCATACATTTAAAGAAAACTTTTACATGAAGTTTCAAAGCATTTAAATAAAAATATATGGGTATTATGATGTTTTGAAGGAACACAAAATGCATAAAAATTCAAATAAGAAATAATTAAAACCAACTTCTAAATGTAAATAAAAACAAATGTACATACATAAAAATGTTATTGAGCTTTAAATTATCCTTTATTAATATAAAAACTTATTTATTTGTTTTGTTTTCTTTCAATAACTTCCAATTTAAAAGTACCATTTATCAATTTTTCTTCGACAATATTCAAATCACTCAAATTTATAACTCAAATTCTTTGTTTTTCAAATAAAAAAAAGTTTTTAAAAAAAATGTCCTTGATTTTCAACTTGCAACTATTGTAATACCTTTTATAAAATTTTAATGTTATCATTATATCAAATAATTGCAGAGTTTACTTCATTTTGACACTTTTCAAAAAATGCTTAAAATTCATCATATTTCTTTAAAATTATAGTCTATATTATATTATCTTGCAGATCACATTTCATTTTAGAATTCTTAATCAAATAAAACACATGTTGACAAACTTTAAGCATAGAAAAGTTCAATGTTTTGATTCACAACTTTTCATTCAGTATATTTTATTCAATTCAAATTTAGAAAATGTGTTTTTTCTTCTTCACAAAAAATGTTTTATTATTTTATGATGAAAGAAATCACAAAACAAATGGAAAAGTTAATGAGCTTTGCATTCTCCTTTATTAATATAAACACTTATTTAGTTGTTTTTTTTTTTTTTTTTAAATAACTTCCAACTTAAAAGTATCATTTATCAATTTTTCTTCGACAATATTCAAATCACTCAAATTCTTTGTTTTTCAAATAACAAAAGTTTTAAAAAAAAAATGTCCTTGATTTTCAACTTGCAACTATTATAATACCTTTTATAAAATTTTAATGTTATCATTATATCATATAATTGCAGAGTGTACTTCATTTTCACACTTTTCAAAAAATCCTTAAAATTCATCATCTTTCTTTAAAATTATAATGTCTATATTATATTATCTTGTAGATCACATTTCATTTTAGAGTTCTTAATCAAATACAACACATGTTGACAAACTTTAAGCATAGAAAAGTTGAATGTTTTGATTCACAACTTTTCATTCCATATATTTTATTCAATTCAAATTCAAACTTAGAAAATAAAAAAATATTGATAATCAAATCAGGTAATACTTACATACATTTGATTTATTTCGCATAGAAATAATATAAATTTCATACATTATAATTTTCACAAAATTTAAAGTAGTACATAAAACAATAATATTCAGAACATGAGAATTTTACGGTTATGTAGTACAGGCATCGAGACACGGCGCCATCTAAAAATAGTCATTATATTGTTCGAAAAAAAAAACACTACATTGTTGCCACTACATTGGTCTGCCAAAGAAATTTTTAAAAATATTTAGGGGTGGACCCCCTTATCACTTAGGGGTTTAAAAAATAGATTACGACCGATTCGCAGGCCTACCAAATATGCACAAAAATTTTCATAAGAATCGGTCGAGCCGTTTCGGAGGAGTTTGGCAACAAACACTGTGACACGAGAATTTTATATATTAGATATACATACAGAACTCTATTTTAATATATTATTTAGAAAAAAAAGAAAATTAAAGATAAAAATTTGATTCACAAGAGCAGTTCACTCCAAGATCACCCAAATACGCTTCCAAGGGACATACAAATATATCACCACAACACATGAATTATAAAATAATAACAAACAATTTTATCTTAACATAAAAAATATTTAAAAATACGTATTGACACCTATATGGACACGACACTACGCCATGAAATTTTAAATTTTCTTAAAGACATAGAGCTTTTTATTTATACATGATCCATTTTTTCAAAATTCTGACAGCCTAAAAACATATTTAAAATGACATTGATATTTAAATAAAATAAAAAATGTTCATGCTTCTAATTTTTCGGTGATTTTTTAAATGTTTATTTTTAAATAAACGATCGGATTCGCATCCAATAAAGGCTAGTGACCGTCAAATATACCCTTCTAAGGGACACACATAAAATATATTGTATAATAATTAGAAATAATTTTTTCTTAATATAAAAAATATTTAAAAATACATATTGACACCCATATTGACACGGCACTATGCCATGGAATTTTAAATTTTCGTAAAGACATTGTGCTTTTTTATTTATACCAGATCTATTTTCTTTTTAATTATATGTTAACTGCCTAAAAGCATATTTAAAATCAAATTAGTGTTTAAATAAAATAAAAACTATGCATATTTCGAATTTTTAGATGATTTCCAAAATGTTTCTTTTTAATATTTACATAAAATAATTTGTGCAGTGTTGCTAATACTTAGAAAAAATAGTTATTATTTTAAAATGTTTGTCAAAATATTCGTTATTAAACTCAATCTATTCTGGCGCTTGGTACCACATGTTTCGGGTTCGAATCGCGTCGGTGCCATGGATGTTTGTAGTGGTTCGGAATCCACTATAAACCTAGGCAGCGGTCTAATATGATCAAAGAGTTTTGCAGGGTTAGTGTTACTCCGCGTCCATTTGCCTTCAAACCAGACGCGCCCCCTGGCTAGTGCTAAGTGAGTAACATCGGTGCAGACCTTGCTTATGGCATAAAAAATAACTGTCAAGTGTTTGCCAGCTGCATTAGAAAAAAAATTATCTATTTTTTTTAATTCTAACTGTCTAGTTTAAATAAAATTAAAAATATTATATAGCATTAAAATAAATATAAATTATTACATTATAATTATATAGAAAAATTATTATATTATTATATAGCAAAAATATTAAATTATTATAGCATATTTATAATTTTTCGGGGATTTCTTAAATGTTTCTTTTTAAATAAGTTTTAATATTTAAATAAAATAGATTGTGCAGTTTTGCTAATGCTTGGAAGAAGGTACTATTTTATAATGTTTGCCAAAATTTCCGTTATTAAACGGACTCTATTATATTATTTCTATAAAATTTGGAATATTAATTCATTTATGGGAGCCTCTTTACATCTTTGACCTTGATATCTGAAGTTTTGATGCCATTATACTCGCATTAAACAAAATGGAGTTGAAAAGGGTTTGTTTCATTGTCATACTTAATTTGTACAACTGGATAAAATGAAGTAGTTATTCTGACCCAGTGAAAACTCTAAAAAGGGTCGTTAGAGAATAATAGTCAGGCAGAAATGTCTTGCTGAAAGAAAAGGTTTCCAGAATCTAGGGACAAAAAGTCGGGTAATTTTCCAAAGCGACACAAAAACCCTCTTCACAATGGGAAAGGTCCTTTCTGGCTAACAATGAATAAAGGCATCATGCTCAGAGTTCCTCGTTTTGCCATTCATACAGTACGTTAGGGTTAAAAGAGAACCCCTCGTTTTTAAAAATTCCCGTTCGTCCTTTTCACAAAACCGTTCAGGGTACGTGATTCCGAATAACACATCTCCACCCCTCCACCCCATTTTCTTTCAAAAAAAAAAAATTAATTTTTTCTAAATCTTTTAAAAAGGACCAACGTTTAAAATTTCGTATACATTTTTTTTCATTATTATTATTATCCCATGAATGAAATGAAATAATTACTACACCGCTGAACTTCCAAAGGGGGGTGGCAGTGACAGTTAAAATCTGGGAAAAGGGGAATCTTGGCGGGGTTTTCATTCATTGTTGGGAATGATGAAATACATAAAATTTTCGGCCGACTTTAAAATATGTCTATTTTTCAGTTACTAACTGGCTCATTAAGTAGGTCTTTTTGTGCGTGTGCACGGTTTTTATCTGCACCCCTTCAGTAGGGCGAACTAGAGGGTGCACCAAAAAGAATGGGTTACAAATGATGGTCTGGTGTACTAGCCAGCGTTCTAGGGAACTCTGCGGCTAAAGTAATTGACTTAATTGGCGTTTTCAAGGTTTATAATTTTGAATAGGCTCCATTGTTGGCATCCGTCACGGAGTGTGGCGACATTTTTTGGCGACAATGGCGCTTCTAGCGCATCGGAACCGCATGGTGAATTCTTTTGAAGCTACAGTCCGGATAATTTCTCATTATTGTGTTACTCTTTTATGTAGCTCTCTTATTTTTTTTTTTATCCTCCTGAAAGATTTTTTTATTTTTATTTTTTTATAATTTGTTTTGCTACCCACCCCGTTGCCATATAACATACCCTTTCTCTCTTTAATTCCTTACTCTTTTCTTCCATTATTCATTGCTGCTGCTTCAATTCTTTTACTTTTTTTTTTCTTCTCAACAACCCCTCCCTACCCCTACCCCTTGCTATCTTTTCAACTCGAAACACGAGTCTTCAGACTCTTGAAAGTGCCAAATACAATGCTAACTGCAACCGAGCCTCTCACTTCTGAATGAGTCAAGTTTTTTTTAATTTTATTTTTTTACACTTTTTTATTTATTTTTTTTATCTTTGCTATTTATCGCTATTATTTTTACACTTGGTTTCTGTAGCCTCTACCCATTGTTATTTTCACAGCGCTACACCCACATTTTTTTTTATTGCCTTCTTTCTTCTCTCCACACTACATTTTTATTTTTTCATTTCGTCAAATTAATGATATCCTTTCTTAATAAAAGGGCTCTTTTCTCTCCTGTCCCAGCCTCTTGCTTTCATTGGGAACCATGATAAATAACGAAATAATGGAGGCTAAATAAAAGAGATCGGAAGCGATAAGTGGGACTTAGAGATTCAACAAATAATGTCTTCGCTTCAGTAACTTATAAAGATACCTGTGCTTAATGTCTTAGTTAGCCGCCACAAAAGATCTCGAGTGGTATTGCCGTGTGTGCCAGAGAATGGAGCCGTTTTGTAATCGGCCGTTTCTTCGTGTTAAGTAACGATTAAGTAGCGCGGATGTTTGTTTTGGAGGCAGATTAATGACGCAATGTTGTTCTACCTGGAAATTAATAACAATCTGCTTTTTGTTCCCTTTTGTTGATTTCATTAGTTAAGAAAATCTTTATCTTCATTATTTTTTTCCTTTAACTCATGGACTAATTTTGTGATTTTTTTTTTAAGGAAAAAAAAAAAAAAAAAAAACTTAAATAATTTATTAAACTCAAAAAAATCAAACACTTAAATATGAGAATTATTTTATCCGAAAACTTTAAGTTAGGAAGAAATTATACTGACATTTTAAGCGATTTTTTTTTTTTTTTTTTTTTTTTTTTTTTTTTGTTTACTTTCGGTACTGAAATCTCATGGCATAGAACGCCAGTCAGCTTACTGAAAAATTAAATATCAGGTTCCAAGGCCAAGCAGAATAGTATCGGAGCACACTGTTCAGCGGAAACTGTTGGATATGGGGCTACGCAGCAAACGTCCCACTGGTGTGCCTTTGCTGACCAAGCGTCATCGCCAACTGCGCCTGCGGTGGGCCCGGGAACAGCGTGACTGGTCCATGGATCAGTGGGATAGAGTTGCCTGGTCAGATGAATCACGGTTTGTCATTCATCACGCCGATGGCCGTGTCAGGATACGCCGTCTTCCAGGCGAACAGTTGCTCCCTCAATGTACAGTAGGTCATACACAGGCCGGTGGTGGCGGTATTATGTTTTGGAGGACGTTCTCTTAGGCGTCTCTGGGACCCGTGGTTGTGGTAGAGCAGACCATGAATGCTACAAGGTATCTGAACATCATTGCGGACCAGTTGCACCCTTACATGGCCTCTGTTTTTCCAGCTGGAAATAGAATGTTCCAACAGGACAACGCCCCTTGTCACAAGGCTAAAATTGTGTTGGAGTGGTTCCAGGAACATGATGCTGAATTCCAGTTAATTTCCTGGCCGCCTAACTCACCGGAAATCAATCCGATAGAACACATTTGGGATGTCCTGGGAAGGCAGCTCAGAGTTCCAAGACCACCAATTCGCAATATCTCGGATTTGCGTGACCGTTGCTTAAACATCTGGTACAATCGGTCTCCGGCCATCTACCAAGGACTTGTGGCATCCATGCCAAGGCGGGTTGAAGCTGTGTTGCGCGCCAAAGGTGGGCCAACTCGTTATTGACAAGTGGTCATACTGTTTTGGCTCTTGAGTGCATTATGAATATAAGGGTAAGTCTTATGGTAGAAACAGGATGATAGTAAACTTAAAGCCGCCTTTACACCAAAGCGTTGAGGGTCACGTGTTAATCATGTTACTTATCGATAAATTATTTAAATATCGTATTTTGTTTTGAACTTGAAAATTTCGAAATTATCGATCTAAAACAATATGTATGGCCATACTTTGTGTGATTTAACTTTAAATAAATAATTTAAACGTTTAAAAACTGTATTTTTTTTTTTTTTTTCTAGTGTACTCCTTTAACTTGGCTTGACTTGACTAGGTGCTTTGAGATGTATGTTCGTTGATGTTGCTTTATCTCAATTTATCCAAATGTTATTAAAATACTCGAAATAAAAGAAATTGATAAAGGTGAGAATGAAACTCTTAGAAAGGAACTACTCTAAAACTCGAAATTCTTGAATTCATTGCCTGTGAATGGATTACAAATTTCATTTTATAAGAAAAGAATCGTTGAAAGAAGAATACTTGAACTAAAAAGTAATAATCCCCAGAAAGAAAAAAGTGGGGTACTCCATAGCTTACAGGGTCACGAGACATTTCGTAGAAACTGATGAATCACTGCTGTCTTATAATATGCCTCCTCTGACATATCAAATATCCTAAAGAACTTTATATCTTTAAAGAAAGAACTTTATATCCGAAAGCTCTTTGTAGTTTGTTTCTTTGTTCTACATATTTCACGCATTGAAACAAAATGTGTTCAACTGTTTTCGGAGTTTTGCAAATAGGCCATAATGGAGATGAAGTCAGGCCAGATCTATGGAGTTTAAAATTAGAGGATATGTCTTCGTGCAAAACTTGGATAGGAGTACTTCTTCGTTTTATTTATTCATTCATTTTTAGATACTTCAAGTTAAATTAGATAATCTGTGATGATTTTAAAATATGACAAGTATTTCGTCATAGTACTGCTTTGTGCCGGATGTCCAAAAAATGTTTTGACAAGATTAGAGAAGCATTAGTATCCACCATGATGAAGAATATTTGTTATGGAACCTAACTTCCCATTCATCTTTGAATGTCAGAAAAAGATAACTTCAAAACACTTCCGAAAAACACAAGCAGTCACTTCTGAAGTCGTTTCTTTCATGCTATAAAACTAACACATCTCCACGACATCACCGTCAAGCATTTACAGCATACAAATTTCCAATGAAAAGAAGGAGCATACTTAGAGCTGGCTAGTTTATCAAAGTTAGGTAGAAAGTCCCCCACAAAAAAATTTTGAATTTCAGGCGTTAAGAAAACGAACTATCTAGCAAGGGATTATGCTCGATGGCCATCTAATCTGGAAGAAATACATTCAAAATAGAATTGGTAAATTATACGGAACTGTAAATAACCTCTAACCAATTATTGGCAGAAGTTTCACGTTAACCTCCCCTCCCCTTTTATACTTTGTTCTTCCCGTAAAGAAAAAATTGGTACAATTTTTGAAATAATCATTTAATATATATATATATATATATATATTTACGTTGAAACAATTGTGACCTGGGAATATGTAACATAGTCTCACTTTTGACAGTGAGACAAGTGATAAAAGAATAAGTTACCGTTTACATGGTCTCTGTAGCGCAGTGGATAGTGTTGTCTTATTTTTATTTTCATTTGACATTACCACGCATCAGGCACGTATTTAATATTATTTTTATTTATTTTTTTTGTCATTTGCATTGTCTTTTTTATTACTATATTTTTACAGCATCTGAAACTGGTCCCTAATTGTAACAAATTTCTTGTTTAAATTCCTTTCCTCTTTTTTCTATTCCTCTTTTTTTATATTTTTTTTAACTTGTTTTTATTATTTAATTATTTTTAATAATTGAGTATTTTTTTAATTTAAGTATCATTTTTAATTTTGAGAAATTACATTTTTATATACCTACTAACATTTTAAGCAGTTACTATTTTTCTAATTCAATTTTATTAAGTTGAGGAGGTTAAAGGGTCTTATCCTCATTGGTTCTCCGCAATCGTACTCCGGTTGCCAGCTGTTTAATCACAAATACTTTTTATTAAAAGTAGCAAATTACCACTTAATATCTCACAATTATGGGAATATAAAACAAACTCTACTTTCTTTCAAATGGCTTAGCCAATCAACCATCTATGAATAATCATGTCTAATCCCCATAACTGAATATGACATAACGCTACCTACCAACAAAAAACGTCCGCGCACCTTTTTAAACATACTAAATAAATAAATATTTTATTCAGCTCTCTCTATATGCTGATTTTATTCCCCTATTTTATTTTTTATTTTTATTTTCTTTCTTACTGCGCAAGCCATTTCTCTTATCATTTACCTCCAAAGAAATCATCAAGATAGAGGTATATGGAGTCTAACGCTGCCAAAAGGCCTCAGTAATGTCAAACTGTCTGTCTTTTGGTAATCATTAAATGTTTGAAGTAAATGTTGTGAGATATTTAGATATTCTTAGCGTAACTTGCTTTGCTATTCGCTCTCTCACAGGTTGCATTTCTGTCGTTCATAACAAGGTTGTTTTTAACAAGCGCCGATTTTCACAGCGCGAGAACAGAATAATCCTTGCCATTATTGCTCAAGTATAGACAGCGGCCTGATGGCCAATTGGTTGGTTGTTCTGGTCTTTGCTACGACTCGAATTCTGGCTGTGGGGTAGATGTTTGTTAGTGATTCGGAATCCACATTATACTGTAGGTCCCTGTCTAATTAGTCTAAAGTGTGCAAAAAAAAAAAAAAAAATTACCATACAGCGACAAGTGAAACCGAGTATGGGCATATGCCTAAAAAAAATGACTTTCAAATGCACTGGAGGTAAGTTGCAATAACTGCCGTTAGTACCAAATTATCTCGCATCGATAAGCAGGCAATCTGGTATGAGTATTGTCGTTATACTCCTATACAATTACAACCGGAGAACAATTACTCAGTATACCGTTCCTGGCGTATGCAGGCACATCCGCAAGATCTTCGGGAACAGGTTAATTTATGCCATTATTGCTCAAGTATGGACTAATTGACTAGTTCTCTGCCTAGTTTTCTGCCCAGTGATACGATAATCTTCAGGTTCGAATTCTGTATGTTAATTAGTGATTCGCAATCCACATTAAACTGTAGGTCCCGTCTAAAATGTGAAAAAAATTACCGAAAAGCGACAAATCAAGTATGGCCATATGCTTCATAAAGATTAACTTTCAAATGCATGTGAGGTGAAGTTACAATGACTGCCTTTAATAAAAAAAGTTACTCAATAGCACTTGTAAGATGTATGTATCGAACGATAATCTCGCATCGATATTCCGATTGTTCTCCTACATAATTGGCACAATGATGGCCAATTATGGTTTAAAGTGGAATCAGAATCACTGCAAACATACATGGCACAACCGGAACTCGAATCTAAAACCTGTAGTAAGTGAACGAACTCGGCAATCAGATCCAAACAGAAGATTAACATGTTTAAATTGCCCAATAATGCGAGAAAGAATACCATTTCCATCATGTGAGAGGCCTGATGGCCAATTGACTAGCGCTCTGGCCTTTGGTACCACAGGCTTCAGGTTCGAATCTTGAAGATGGCATGGATGGTTGTTAGAGGTTCGGAGTTCACATTAAACTGTAGGTCCTGGTCAAATTAGCCCAGAGTGTGAAAAAAAATGGCCGTAGAGAGACCAAACCAAATATTCTCCTACACAATTACAACCGGAGAACAATTACGCCGTAGACTAATCCTGGTGTACACAAATGCAACCACGAGATTTCCGACATATACATAAAAAAAATGGCATCAATATTGTCTAATAACATCAATTTTTAAGCATTTGTACACTGTGTTCTGCGAGAAAATCGCGTCCGTAATTTTGCTCTCATCTGAATCATTGTAGAATTCCGGCGCCATGTTACCTCAGCATCAAAAGCAACCCTAGCCGAGCGAAAGAAACGCATCAATAGAAAGATATCGCAAGTCCCCTTTGTTTTACGGCGCTTAAACCCTTAATTAAAATCGCCACTTTTGAGTCCCGCACAAAAGGCATCAACTTCATTTCAAAAGGAAGGGCTTTCATCTACCAGAATATAATAATGAGAGAGGTGGGTTATCACATTTTGGACTCAATTTAACGGAAAAGTTTTCACTTCTTTTTCCTGACGCCTTTTATTCGGGGGATAGTTGTGGCCATTGTTCCAACTCTCGATGGGGAGGTACGATTTTTCCGCACCGAATACACACACCTTTTTTTTTTCTCTCTCCTGTATGTCCGCTCAACTTTCGTTTTGTGAAAAGATGAGGGTTTTTTTTACGTTCCCGTGCAGGTGAAAGAATTAAGACAAGGGGAATGAAAAGTAAGTACTCTTTGTTTCGATTTTTGCCGAAAGCAATGGATTGTAAAGTGGTGTAATATCAGTTTTGTGTACCCACTCATTATTATTTGCCGTCCTATATGATTGTTTAGTAATACTGCTGCTGCTTCAGAAGTCATTCGACACTTTAATGGCAGACATGTAGCAGATTCAGCTTTACTCAGGTGCTACGTTAGGCGTTAAAATTAGATATTTAATTTGCTGTGATACAATGCACCTATATTGTACCACCGCAATTTTGAATAAGCAGCCACCAGACTTAGTACTTGAGAATTGCCTAATCGTTCCATTTCCTCTTTCCCAGTTAAGAATATTCTGACCTACTACATATTTATTTTGTATATCTCCTCATATACATGGAAATTTTCGGTTCGACCAAAGACCATCGAGTGGCTTCAGCTCTGGCACTCGATATCGCAAGTTTCGGGTTCGAGTTCCGGCAGTACCAGGGATGTTTGTAGTGGTTCGGAATCCACTTTAAGCCGTAGGTCCCGATCTCATAAGACTGTAGAGCGTCATAGAACCCAATCAGACTTTTCATCCACATCATTCCCAAACTGTAAAGAGCAAACTCAGCACTAGGTGCAGTGATGTGTTGTGGTGTAGTGTAGTAGTAGTAGTAGTAAACCTCCATGGTTTGGAAATCGAAAGCATTAGCCATCAGGATACTTCGTTCCTTTAGAAATAATATCTGGGAAACATAAATTGCGTCCCATAGGACTCTTTCGATATGCTACCTGCTCATCGCACCAACTTGAAATCCTGCATATGCGAAAAGGTACATGTCAACATACAAGCTCATAATTAACTTACTAGACTCATTCACACCAAAAAAGTAAAACCATTGCTGTATTAATTTTTCATTTCATTTGAAAAGGCGGCCGAATCAATACAGCTCAAATTGATTAAAATTGTAGCTTAGAATTTTTTTAAGTATTAGAGGAAAATGTGAAATTTAATTGTTATTTATCAAATTTACATCACTGTCAATTAAATACTATTACAAATCATGTTTCTCAATAGATAAACATTTAAAGCAAGCAAATCTCTTTGACCCAAAATTTTTCAGCCGTAATATTAACAAATCGAAAAATCACAACGATTTGCTTCAAATATTGAAAAAAATATTGAAGCAATCGTTAAATCACCGCCAATCATCGTTAAATCATTATCTATACAGCCTTATTTTTACACTGTTTGATCCTCATTTTTTTGTTCACATATGGTAAATAAAATGAATGATATATGACAAATTTCATATATTGTTTGGAGGTCGTGCCATAAGTTCGATAGAATCTATGCAGCCCTTTTCTCTGTATCTTTTATCTTTTATCTGTATACGCAAAATTGTCCATTAAAGAAACATATGTTTTAACTAGTGTAGATCACAAACAAGAAAGAAAAAGGTTTGAAATTTTTATTTGTTTGAATATACTGAGATGATTTCGTTAACAAAGGGTTAAGATAACGATATAATTGGTTAATGATGTGTGGCTACAAAAAAAAAAAATGTCTTGGTTTGTGCCTTGGACTGTGCCTAACAACTCTTGATTATGTAAAGGATCTAATTTGGGAGGAAGTTGTAAATATTGCTATGAAATGAAATCCAAATAGTTAAATCTGAGGTTATCAGCACTGCAAAATCAGTTTAATGTAAAGTCCAAGCAGTTTTTACGAAACAATTTAAATATTTAGAGTGTAAACAACTATCTATATACAAGATTTTTATAGATTCATTTGTCTAACTCCAAAGTGATCCTTATTTGTCCTGCCGGTGAAGATTGATAACACTGTTTTCTTCAACAATTTCTTTTAATGCTAATTTTTTTAAGCAAATATAATAAATAAATGATATTTATTATCTTATTTTTATTATTATATTTTATGGCATTATATATGAATATGAGGAAGAGCTCGAAAATAAATCGATTTTCATTTAAATCATAAGGGGGATCACGATTTGGATAACGATTTTGATTAGTGACGGTTATTCTGGAATTGATTGTCGTCGTTAACCAAGGATGCCCTGTATTATACTCAGGATCGTCGTCCATCGTCAATACAGCCAAATCACAGTCTATGGCTTTCTTTTATTTCACCAAATTTTCATGTTAATTTTCAAATATCCTACTTTTACAATTACATTTGCACTTTCCTCACATGTATAAATCCAAACATTAAGACATTGTCTAGTCAAGGAAATAAAATTCATTTTTAAACGAATCAATATATGCTTAATATTATTGATTTAATCTACCATTTACATTCGTAAGCTTAGATAAAGATGTTTTTTTAACAAATTAAGATTGCTTAATTTTGATAAGGAGGTAAGTAACAGGCAATCATTGATTTCCTAATGATGGTGTCCTATAATATAATTTTGTCGGTAGATGGGTATTAAGTTAGATACTCCTAGTCAATAGACATCTATGCTACACAATTGTGCAAAATTGACAAAAACAACTTAAACTAGACATGTCAACAATATTGACAGATCCATAAATATATAACAATATATATAAACCAAAACCCCGATACTCAGATAAGCACAGAATGCGGGAAATATATTTCCTCTCCGGGTAAGAGTCTGTAAGCCTAACTAATACGCAGAGTTGCGCTAAGTATATTTCCTCTCGGTGTGAAAGATAATAGATCAACTAAACGCGGAGTCAACTAACCAACCTAACCTAACCTAACCGACCAACTAAACGCAACCAGAGCAGACTTGCGAGGGACCAGCACTCTGACGTTCAGCTCGGCCGGACGCCACAGGCTCCGGGGTCGAGTCCCTGCGGTATCATGGATGCATGTAGTGGTTCGGAATTCACTTTCAACCGTAAGTCCTGGTCTAATATAACTTTTGGGCATAGGGCTGACAACTTTACCCCATAAAAAAGAAAATATCTCCTATCTCGAAATCTGCTAGTAAGCAAAAGACTTTGCCCACTATGAGGTTGTTGTACCAATGCAGAAGAAGAATATACAATATATAAACATAAACACACACACTATATATACTAAGGGATGTTTCGTTTCGTTTTATGACGAAAGTAAACATATTCCAAATTAACAACTTATAATCTATACTGAGAAATTCTTAGTATAGATTATAAGTTGTATCCATGTATAGAAAGTATAATCCATGTATTAATATATATCAGTAATTAATTCTATACAGTTGCGTATTTCTAGTCACAGTTGTAGTATTTCTAATCTAGTCAATTATTTTGTCTAGCTTTATATTAGGTAGTTAATATAAAGATGTACCAGTTTTCATTACGGCTGGAAAAACAAAAATAATGCATATGCATATATATGCATACTTGCGCCACTTTTGTCCTTAAGTGGCGCCTCGTCGCTCCAGTGACTCTGGATAGAGGATCACCCGCAGTTTAAATATCAATTAAGTCACTCTTATCTTTGAAGGGTTTTGTTATGCAAATTAGAATCGGCGAACAGAAGAGTGCACATTCTTTTTTTTTTTTTTTTTTTTCTTTTCCCCCTCCACCCTTTATCTCCCAATTCGATTGTTTCTCGCGAGCTTTCGTTTTAAACCGCAAATATTTTAAGCAAACAAATATTCAGACTCACAGACATAAGAAGAAAAGATGATATTTATTGAAAGTGCATCTCCTTTACTGAAAACCGTTTAACGAATTTTTTCCTTTTTTTTTTTTCTTTCGGATTTTAATAGAATTTTTTCGATTATATAAGGGGGGGGGGGGAGGCGTAGTAAATCTTTGAATTTAGATTAAATTTGAATTCTTAATTAATTATGGCTCTGATTCATAAGTAGTTGAATTTAATTAATTTTTCTTTTCTAATTTTTCATTTCGAGCTACTCATTTTCTTCATCATTAAGATGGTCGAAGCCTTTCGGGAATTTTTTTTTTTAAATGAGAGATATTATAAAATTTTGGTTTCATTTAAATTTAATTTTTATTTAGTTTTATTGTTTTGAAATGCTGGACATTTTTTCTGAAATCATTTGCCACTAGTGCTGCAAATAAGTAGCAAATGCAATATTCATTACTGGGTAACATTGCATTTGCGACACTACGCTCTTAGGGTACCACCCAATTTGCAATGAATATGGGTAGTGTATATTGGTAGAACGTAGTGGTAGTATATATTACTTAGAACGAAACTTCCTCTTGACCTATGGAATTATTATGCCTATCCTCCACTCAACATAAGAGCTTTCGAACAAGCTACGGCTCCTTTTTATCGGGCCTTGAACCAAGTTATCTCAGTTCAAAAATTCAATTTATCATCTATTCCGACATTTTTTTTTTGTCGAACATCAGTGGGCCTCGTGTTCCACTTTTGTATGCCGCAACAGACGGGTGAGGAGGAAAAACATTGCCTTCCGGGAGAACTTTTAGAGGAAAAATTAGAGAAGGAACTTTTACAGGACCCTCATAGAGGAAAAAACCCATGTTCCTATAGACAGGATACGAGGCGTTTCATACACATTATCACAATCTCTACGTTTCTGAAAAAGTAACTGCAACGTACGCCGCCAGTGGCCTTCTACCATTTCGATCTTAATTCAAATTTACAAAGTTCTTTTATTCTTTTCTTTTCTAGCGTTCTTTTTTAGAGAGAGGCCGAAGTGGCTGGTGGATAGTACTTTGTGTTGATACGATATTTAGGAAGATATATTAAATTCCATGACTATGCTGGATATGGGCTCAAGGTGGAGGGGGTGATTATCGCCATTGTTTCGGGACGTTCTCTCAAAATTGTGGGGGCACAATGTGGGTGCAGTGCAGCAAGCTCCCTAGTTGGTTTGGTTTGTCGCTCTGCGGTCATTTTGAGCATCCTTTAGACTTATTAGACAGAGGCCTAGAGTTTAACGTAGATTCGAACCCCTCACAAACATCCATGCCTCCGCCAGGATTAGAACCTTGAAGCCTGTGGTACCAAAGGCTAGAGGCGCTAGCCAATTAGCCACCACGCCGTTGCTCCCTAGTTGAGCTAAATACTACAACTCAGCCATTCACTTGGTACATTAAAGTCGGTTTTCCGTCGCATGCTAAAATCTTACCTGATAGAATATCAGCAAACTGGAAGCCTCATCTCCTGAGCACCTTTCTGTAGGCTGACATTTTCAGACTTGAATGTTAGTTTCCGATGGAAACCCACTTTCAAGTCGTTGTGCTCAGCATGAAAAAAAAACAGCGGCAATCATAACTTTTCGTTGAGTTTTAAGTCAAATACATCTATAGATTTCAGAGCTGTAAAGTAACTAAAATTATGTTCTATAGTTTACAGTAATTTCAATTTTAATAGTTTTTTCTCAGTAGAAGCAACAACGAAATATTAGAATTCATATTAATTTTCATTTATCTTCCTTTTTCCGTTCAGTTATTAAACGATCCCAACGAACGTTTATGATTAAAAGCCATTTATGGTTCATAAATGTTGGTACCACAGAATTCCTTTACAAACAGAATTCGCGCATATATATAGATGTACACTGAAGTGACAAAAGTCATGGGATACCTCTTAATATCGTGTCGTCCCTCCTTTCGCCCGGCGAAGTGCAGCAACTCGACGTGGCATGGACTCAACAAGTCGGTGGAAGTCTTCTGCAGGAATATTGAGCCATGCTGTCTCGATAGACGTCCATAATTGTGAAAGCGTTGATGGTGCAAGATTTTGGGCACGAACAGACCTCTCGATGATGTCCCATAAATGCTCGATGGGATTCATGTCGGGCGATCTAGGTGGCCAGATCATTCGTTGGAATTGTCCAGAATGTTCTTCAAACCAATCGCGAACAGTTGTGGCCCGGTGACATGGCGCATTGTCATCCATAAAAATCCCATCGTTGTTTGGGTACATGAAGTCCATGAATGGCTGCAAGTGATCTCAAGTAGCTGAACATAAGCACTTCCAGTCAATGTTCGGTCCAGTCACACCAGAGGACCAAGTCCATGCCATGAAAAAAACAGCCCACACCATTACGGAGCCACCACCAGCTTGAACAGTGCCTTGCTGACAGTTTGGGTCCATGGCTTCGTGGGGTCTGCGCCACACTCGAACCCTACCATCAGCTCTTACCAACTGAAATCGTGACTCAATCGGACCAGGCCACGGTTTTCCATTCATCTAGGGACCAACCGATATGCTCACGTGCCCACGAGAGTCGCTGCAAGCGATGTCGTTCTGTCAGTAAAAGGCACTCGAGTCGGTCTTCTGCTGGAATAGCCCAAGAAAGCCAAATTTCTCCGCACAGTTCTAACAGACAAGTCCCTTGTACGTCCCACATTGATTTCTGCGGTTATTTGACGCAGTGTTGCTTGTCTGTTAGAATTTACGACTCTTTGCAGACGTCGCCGGTCACGGTCGTTAAGTGCAGGCGGTCGACCACTACGCTGTCCATGGTGGGATGTTATGCCTGAAATTTCATACTCTCGGCACACTCTTGACACAGTGGATCTGGGAATGTTGAATTCCCTAACGATTTCCGAAATGGCATGACCCATGCGTCTAGCTCCAACTAACATTCCGCGTTCAAAGTCTGTTAATTCCCGTCGTGCGGTCATCATCACATCAAAACCTCTTCACATGAATAACTTGAACAGAAATGAAAGCTCTGCGCATTTATACCTGTTCTACGCGATGCTACTGCCATCTGAAAATTTGCATATTGCTATCCCATGACTTTTGTCACTTCAGTGTATATACACCACACCACATCACGGTGCTAGACCTGAGTTGCCCCTATACAGCTTGTGGGTGAGAATTCTGACTGGGTTTTGAGACGCTCTGCGATCATATGAGGCTGGGACCTACGGTTTATAGTGAATTCCGAACCATTACAAACATCCATGGCCCCGCCGGGACTCGAACCCGAAAACTGGGGCACAGAGTGTTAAACCCTCGGTAATTCAAGCCCCATATATAATGTACAGATGATAAAAGCCTACAAATCTATAAGCTGAAAAGTCTTCCATTTGAAATTGCGATTACTGAGAGTGTCATTATTTCTTATCCCATACTGGGTAAAGCAGAATCTATTATATATCTGACGTTTCAGTGAAGAAGGATTTAGTAATGGGGTCTCCTGTTATTCTCCCATACTACACTCAAACTCGATGTAGTTATCCGCAAAAATCTTCCAGGAAATCAATTACCTCATCTCGTCGATCGTCTGTGAGCTGTTATATACAATATATATATTTATACACATCCAAATACGGGTTAAAATGAGTAGCTATCATAAATAAATGAAATCGAATTTTCACGAAAACAATCCTGAATTGTGACTTTATTCATCAAGAGTTAACACTATCAGTGTGAGCTTCGACCCTCCCGAGCGCCGGTCGATTTCTCTGAGTGCTTGCGTATTGCAGACGGACAATTGGACCGGGGGCCCTGGTCCCCAGGTGACTGCTGAAAAGAAGAGAGAGAGAAGGCGCCAATTTCCTGGCCCCCCTCCCGCCCTTTGTGGCGCACATAATGAAAGACACCAGGACAAATACCAGGAGCCATTCATTCGAAATCGACGTTTATTATGACGAGGTGTAACGAGATCAACTCGGCCTCCTTTCACCGTGATTTCGCCATTGTTTGATGCAAAATTGAAAACCATTCAGAGGCGCGAGTTGCTGAAAAGCACTACAGCCGAGCCCCATTCAAGGCCCTGAATGGAAGGTAAATAAGCCTTGTGAGGAATCCTTCTCACAATCACCCCTTCTATCTATCTCGCGACGCTGGCAACTGTGATTTCGTTTCGGGGCGCGCGCGGGCGATTCCGGCGCAAGTCACTCGGCCTTATCTCTCTCGTCGATCTCCTTGCGTGTTTTCGGATGGGCTGAAATCTATATTAAGTCCATTGTTTTTCTAGTTAACTGTAATTCTTAAATATTCATTATCATTACATGTTTCCAGGTTGGCTCTGATTTTGTGATGAAATCTATATTACGTCCATTGTTTTTCTACTACAAATCTTAAATATTCATTATCATCACATGTTTAGGATCCACTTTGAATTTGTGCTGAAATTTTATTAATTCTATTGTTTTTCTAGTTCTTAAATATTCATTATCATTATGTGTTTTCGGGTCCGCTCTGTTTTTGTGTTGAAATCTATATTAAGTCGTTTTTCTAGTTAACTATAGTTCTTTAATATTCATTATTGTGTTTTTTGGGACCTTCTGATTTCGTGCTAAAGTCTATATTAAGTTTTTTGCTTTTATAATTAAGTATAATTCCTAAATATTCATTATCATTATGTCTTTTTGGGTCCGATCTGATTTTATGCTGAAATCTGTATTAAGTCCATTGTTTTTCTAGTTAATTATAGTTCATAATATTTATTATCATTATGTGTTTTCTTATCAGCTCTGATTTCGTGCTAAAATCTATATTAAGACATTGTTTTTTAGTTAGATGTAGCTCTTAAATATTCACTATCATTACGTATTTTCGGGTCCGCTTTGATTTTATGCCAAAATCTATATTAAATCGTTTTTCTAGTTCTTAAATATTCATTACCATTATACGCTTTCCTATAAGCTATGATCTTGTGCTGGAATCTAATTTAAATCTATTGTTTTTCTAGTTAACTATAGTTCTTAAATATTCATTATCATTACGTGTTTTTGGGTCCGCTCTGATTTTGTGCTGAAATCCATATTAAATCCATTGTTTATGTAGTTAACTATACTTATTAACTATTCCTTATCATTATGTGTATTATCATTAGAAAGAATAGATTTAGGCAAAGATGCACCAGATAGATTTTTAAAACCAGCATTAGAAAACAGCATTTTCTACCTACTTGTGGCCCAGTGGTAACTCGCATAGTTAGCCAGAATGAGGGATCGAATTCGAATCCATTGCCGAGATCCATTACAGTCACTATTTTCAAACACGAGGAGATTTGACAGCTATTGTGATTATGTGTGCATTTCTTACAAATAGTGAAGTTTTCCGTGGGATTTTTTTGGGGAGTCTGCTACACAGCACGCAAATATGGTGTAATTGCGGTTAAAAGTCCTCCTTCCCTCATCACCTGTTGATGGGCTGTTCGGAGTATACATAAACAGAGCACTGATGTTCAACACCAGAAAAGGTATTTCAATCCAAATAAAATAACACTATTTGATTACTAAAAGGAAACAGGTTGATGCATAAAACTAATTTAATAATTCCCTTCATGGTTGACAAATAAAAATATAAGTAGGTGAATCGTTGTTGCTTTATGATATAAAAGCTTTAAATATATGGCCTAATAGAGAGTTTTTGCCCGTATTTTGGACGTCCGTTAGCTTTTTCTCCCTAGCGCGCATGCTCATAGGAAAAATTATTACAGATACGCATGCGCAATGTCCTATGGGCATACGCGCTAGGGAGAAAATACGGTATGCAAAAACTCTCTAATAAATTGTGGTATAACATTTAACCAAGTTGTGCAACTTAACTATTTTCTCAAAAGGTTAGCCAAGTGAAATGTGCAAAGATTTTCACAAAATATAAACATATATAATAAAATCAATGTAAATATCAAATGTATCGTAGATCTAAAACAGTGTTAATTTCGAATATATGAAAACTATAAGTTTTTCACCTGAAGAAGGGTCATATTGCTCCAGTGAAAATAGGTTTCTTCCACAGGATATTGAAATTTCACATCGTGGTATTCTAGTCAGTCAGAAGCCTGAATGATAAGAAGATGAAGCTTCCGGTTGATTAGCTGGCATTCTACAGTGGAAACGCATTTAGAGTAGGAAATCAGATTCTAGAATTTTTAGTTTTAGTTCATTCAACCATTAAAAATGGTAAAAAGGCGAAAACTTTTGTAACTAAAACTAAGGTTAACTTCCTGTGCATTTTCTTCTACAAGATAAATTTTAGTCAAAAAAGTCCTACATAAATATAATTTCTCTTTACATAAATATAATTTTTCTTTAAATGGTAAGAAGCCATCTGGAAAGGCTTACTTAAAGTTGATCAATATCGTTGTTATTTTCAAGTGCTCTGCATTTTACCCGGAGGACATTTATCACCAAAATGACAGATAGGTAGCAGGTTCAGTATTATCCAGGCAGACCAGAGAGCACTGCATGTCACACAGTATGGCAACTGAAGAATTCGTGCACTCTTTCCGTCCTACTATGACTCAAATTCTTCTTCATTTGCGCAACAGCCACATGGTTGGCCACGGCCGTCTGCCTTCTAGCAGATTTCGAGAAGATGTTTTCCGATGTAGGATTATCAGCCCTATGCCCAACGCTCTATAGGCATATTAGATTGGGAGCTACGGTTTAAAGTAGATTCCGAATAAAGACAAATATCCATGGTATTCATGGTCCGGTATTCAATCCGAAACCTGTCGTACCGATCGCCAGTCACTCGACTATCAGGCCCCGACTCAAAGTCTATTGAACGAAATTCATGTTCATCATACTTTGATATTAATTTTTCAAAAACTAATAACTAAACTACTTTTATGAAACATAATTGCATGCTTAAAAAAAAACAAAAAAAAACGCAAACCCATTTTCGTTGAGGTTTTTCACCAAATCAAATACATACGAAACATACACCAGCAATTAAAACCTATTTCCAGAATGTTGGCATAGAATAGCATTGTTAAAGAATGTTAATTTTGGGCAGTATAAGTCAGTAGTATTAAATTACGAAATAATTTAATAATAAAATATATTTATTTTGTGTGAAGGTTCTATTAGAGTTTTCTGTTGACCAGCTTTGCGAGTTGCATAAATTGATCCTCATTTTCGTGATTTGCGACTACCTATCTTTGTGGAAAAAACTCTTTACCCAAAATGAAACAAACAGAACACATTTATGTATACAAATTAACATGAGCATCTTCGGTTTCTTCGATAATTCCCATTAGAAAACTTAATCAATATTTGCAGATAATTAATTATCAGCCGAAAAACACAGCGCATTTGTTGGGTTTTGAACCAAACGTCTCCAATACAAAAGACCAATATCCATCAAGCTATTGCAAAGTTGTATTCATATCTTAAATGATCAACTTTCCACTACCATTCATAATAGTTAGCGAGATCATAACATAAATTTCTAAATCTTATTCCTCACTACAGATGCATCTATTTAATTAAACACACCAAACCGGCAAATTTAATATGAAGAGTTTATAGTAACTGTATGCGAAAGCTCTGCAATAGTTATAGCCACTTAAAAATTCAGTATTGTGCCTTGTAAAATAGCCTTATAGTTTCTGGCTTAAAAAATGACATCATTATTTTCATCGATTTAAACGACCTTCCTTTTTCTAAGCAGCTGAGAGGCCCCCCTCCCCCCCACCCAGACACCATCCCTGCAGTGTGTTTTCAAATGCTTTGGCCAGTTGGGAGTGGAGTGTAACTCGTTGAAACTGTTGAATGGATACATATCTGCTGTTCTAATGGGGAATGTCGTATGTAAAAGACCCTTTGAAATTTATCATGGGATTTGAAATTTATCATGGGATTTGAAATTTACAACATATAAAACATCGATACTAAAAGCAATTTCATCATTATTTAAAAAATTAAAAAAAAAAAAAAAAAAATTCCAATTGAATTTTCAGACAGTTTCTTTTTGTGAGTGTGTGTGTCCTTGATCGCTTTTAGTTTTGGTTTTAAATTTCCTTCACGAGCTTTTTTTTTTTTTTTTTTTTTAAATTTCTTTCACGAATTTTTTATACGTAATGTTTATTTTCAAAACAATTAAGTTATTTAATAAAAAATTAAATCAGAGGAATTCATGTGTACCCTGTACATCGGCCCAAACGATTGTATTTTCTTTTGCATTTTTATTTATTTATTTATTATTTTTTTTAAATTTTATTTCTTTTGAAACAATTTTTATCTAAATTGTTTCACGAAGTTAGAGCCTTTAAAAAAAAAAAAAAAAAAATAAAAAAAAAAAAAAAAAAAAAAAAAAAACGCGTGTTACAATGATGTATAGGTAAAAATGTGACGATGATGCCATATCACCTTTATTCATTATGGAAAAAGGGTTCTCACTGCCTCAAACAAAGTTGGATTTTTTAATATCACGGTAAAAGTTGGGAACTAACAACCTCGAGGACAGTAATTGGTATCTTCACACACACTTTTACTCATAATTAAACTCAAAGAACTTTATAGCCTACAGATTTATCGTACCCCTCGGAACTTTCACATGTTGAATCTCAAACCGAGCTCTATCAGTTCGTAATAAGTATACAATTCAATCAGGCATAAACTTTTTAATTTCAACAGATAACACATTCAGATATCCCAAATCTTCCGGATCTGACTCATCCCGCTGTGCCTCGGAAAGCGCTTTTCAATTTCCAGTCTCCTTTTATCTCCTGACAATGCACGGAAGGAGAGAATTTTTCGCATTTAATTTGGCGTGCGGATTCAAATGAGTTTGTTTTGTTAGCCCAGTAAAAACGATTGTATTTTTGAAGCGGCGGAGTTTAATCTGCGAAGGAATCCTCTAGGAGAGAGGCGGAGATTCCAAACAGAGGGCCTCCTATTAATTAGGGGGACAGAAAAAAGATTCAATTGGAAGATTCAATCTCAGAATGCAATTAATATATCTTGATTCAGGAAATAAAGAGATATTAATTGCAACGTTTATAAGATCGCTGAATTGCGATGGATCTTTATTTGAAGGTATTTTGCCTTTTCCGAGGGAAAATAAATGTGTGTGTGTGTGAGTGTGCGTGTGTGGGAGTGAGTGTGTGTGTGTGTGTGTATGTGTGTAACGAAGATCAGCGGGATCTTAAGTTATAATCTAATAGCCGTTCCAAATTTTGAATGAAATTTTGTAATTTGGCATAGCTTACGGAAGATTCTAAAAATTGTGAGCCATTAATGAGTGTAGAGCATTTTCATAAAATAAGATTGCAATATATTTTTATTATTGTTACAACAGTATTAATTGAATAGGCAATTGTATTTTGTTTGTTTGTATAACCGAAATAACGTGGTTAGATAAGGCGGGTATAGCTTATATTTTCAAATGGCCACGTTATAGAGGAATCGTAATGTAATATGCCCACTCAGCATGAAGTCATCACGATACTTCTATACAGCATTGATCGTCTCACCAGTAGCACAAAAATAAAGTGCGTTATCAAAATACAACGAAATCTCCAAAATATAAATGGAGCCTCTCTTGCGTAGTACCCAGTCGAATTTTACCCTAAATCTCCTCACAATAAGCCTACCCTTCACTTCAGCGCAAAAAGCCTCTTCACACACCTAAAACCCTCTCTAAATCACAATCCACCATAACATGGACCCCTCCAAGTGCGTATCAATACTGGTTACGGTGAGAAGAGAGCGTTACCAATTCGTCAATAACTCTCGCTATCATGTACCATCTGTTGGCGGGTATCCGTTTTCTGTAGGGAGCTGCTGCTTTTAGAATTCCATTCAAGGGTATACGCGTGCCCTAACAGACCAGCCCCACAGGGGGAGCGAGAATGCAAAGTGGAATGAGGGAGAGGGGAGTGTCCCATTGAATGGGTCTCAATAAGTGCCACCAATTTTTCCCTATTTTGTGCGCCCATAGAAAAGAAGTCCCCGTGAAGAAGGGATTTAAAGATGCTAATGAAGTCGGAGAGACGAGACTTAATCCGGAATTGGAGAACATGGTGGGTGTCTGTGAGCTTTGACAGCTTTCGAGCCGCAGAGCTCGTTTTGCCGATCGATTTCCCTGTCTGGTAAATTGAAACAGTTTGGAAAAAATATATATATATATTTATATTTTTTAAGTAAAATGATGGGGTAGTTTCTCAAATTCAGAAAAATGAAGCCCACAAAAACTGGACTTTAACTTTTTATGTGTTTATAAAGTTAACGACAGTAGAAATCACTGTAAGTCAGGTAAGCGCAATTTTCTATTTGTGATTTTGTTTACATCTCTTACTTTCAAATCCCCTATTTTAAAATCTGGATTATCGTTGGTAAAAATTTAAACAATATAAACAATAACCGCCGATAAAGAACAGAAATAATACTAATCGACTCGTTAGCCAGTGGTAACGTGCACAGCTAGCGTGCAGAATGTTTCTATTTGCATTCGGCATTAATTTATGAATACGTTGGAGGCATCTGTTGCAGTCAACTACTTTCAGAAACGCGAAGGCTCGATGATGATTTTGACAACATGCGTCTTACATATAGATATAGTCTCCACTATTTTGAAACAACGTCTACAACGATCCTGCCAAGAATCTATAATTATCTGTCTTTAAAAGCGTTAACTATTGCATGTCTCTAATTGTATGTGAGTCGTGTTTGTACGTGTGTAAATAAAGCTGTGAGTTCTCCAATCTGTACCTCAAGTATTGCAACCCAACCCACAACCAGCTACAATCTTGTTGCCCAACTGCACACTACAGTATTAGAATAACAAATAAAAACATTATTATTTTTTAATTTCAATATTATTTTGAAGCAGTTGAAATTTAACTTGTTTCCTATTAACTTAAAATAAATCAATGTAATATTATGAGAACAGATATTCGCTTGATAGTGAAAAAAGTTTCATTAAAACGAGAAATTGCTTATTAAAAATTTGGGAATAAACATAATTAATGCTTCTTTATAAAAGTTTAGAATAATATTCTGATTTGATCCAAGTTACCTTTAATTTAAATTATTTTGAGAATTATGAAATTTTGGCAAGAGGGTAGAAAACGAACAAATAACAAACGAAAACTTGGATAAATTTTCAGTTAAAAATTGATATTTCGGAAACGTATAGATGAATATTCAAAAACGTATGATAATCATTTTATAATAAATAAAAAGAATTTCAGTTAATATCACTTAACTTATTATTACATAATAAACTGTGTCATAAATGAAAGTATTTCCAAAACTGCTGAGGAAAAAATTTTTAATTATTTTTATTTCTCATTTTCTTCCATTTTTGTAAAATAAATATTAAAAAATCAAATATAAACATTATTTTTAATTAAGAACAATTAATTACCTTCGGAGAAATTGGAATTGAATAAACACATTTTGTTATATAAAATGTAATCATTCTTTAATTCAATCTAGAAAAATTTCTTTTATTTCTGAACCTGATTCAAACATACTTCAAATCGAATTTAAGGAAAAGTTTTTTTGTTGTTGCAAACAGTTTATTTTTAGAACGATAATGACATTCTTGGCGGGAGTGTTAAAACGAGCGAGCGCATAACACAGCCGAAAATGACTCAAATAACCGAGGGTTGAAATAACCGAATAAATAAAAGATGACATCGGGAATAGTATCTTTTTCGATTCATTAATCTCTCAATTTATTTCCGGGGAAGAGCCTCGTAAATTACAATCCGTAAATTCTCCCACTTTCCGATAGTGTGCTTGCATTTAATTTAAATCTCTCTGCGGCTTATTCGGCGTTAATTTGCGTTTCCGCGGATTGGATCACTCGCGCTACAGTAACCCCGCGTCGAGGCGACCAACGCCGTTTGGCGACGAAAAAGTTGTCCGCCGGCGCAGAAATTTCCCCGCTTCTGGGGTAACGAAGCTTAAATAAAACGTTCGACTGGCAACAACACCCTCTGGGTGGGGAGAAGGGCACAATCCATTTATCGGTTTCAGAACAACAAGCGAAACCGCCATCGAACTCGAAAACTGATGAAACGCACTTTTGAAAATCGAATTTTTACCGCCACTGTAGTTCCGCAAACTTGTTTCGGAGGAGAGAGAGAGAGAATCTTTTTTAAATGCCTTTGGGGCAGCTTTTCTTGGCGCTCGGAAATGACATTAAGGGGTTTGGGGGGAAAATGCTTCCTCTTTTGTAATTAATTTTCATATTTCATCACGGTGCTCGCCGGTGCGAGAAGCAATCGCCAAAGCATCCGAGGAAAATGGACCGAGTCACAAAATGGCGAAATTCGACCAATCGTGAACGACAACAAATCGCTCAGGTAGAAAAGACGGTGAATCGACCTTTCAAAGCGCGCGAAAAGTCTTCGAGGCATCAATAGCGGAAGAAATAGTACGACTCTGATTTGACACTTTGTGGCACCCGGAGGGGGAAAAGGTTGGCAAAACTTATCGCCCTTTTTGGCGTCACACAAAAATTGTTACTTTATGACAGATGCCTCACGGAAATTGTGCAATAGTCAACGTAAAAGTTTAGTTTACAAAAATCAGAATTTTTACGAATATTTCGAATATTTCCTTTACGAATTCGTTTCCTAAGTTTTAAAAATGAGCATCATAACTTTATTCGGAAGATCTTCATTGTAAATAAACTTATTGATTGCATTGCAAATAAACTTATTATAAGTTTTTATTTTTTTATATATATTATATTTATACAGTTTACAGTTTGTCGGCTACATAAAATAGTGTCCAAATGTTTAATCCGGAGAATAAAAGAAAATAGAAAACTTTTATATACTTTTACTTATTTATTTATACTTTTACTTATTTATTTATTTTGTATAGCTACAGTTTGTATTAATAGTTTATGCTTATAGTTTATTTTCATAGTTTTTATTTATTTAGTTTACAGTTTGTCGGCTACATAAAATAGTGTCCAAATGTTTAATCTGGAGAATAAAAGATAATAGAAATTTGTATTAATAGTTTATAGTTTTTGTTTATATATTTATATTTATATAGTATATAGTCTACCGACTACATAAAATAGTGTCCAAATGTTTAATCCAGAGAATAAAAGATAATAGAAAACAATTACACTTTCATTTATTTATTTATTTTGTATAGCTATAGTTTGTATTAATAGTTTATATTTATAGTTGTTATTTATATATTTATATTTATATAGTTTATCGGCCACATAAAATAGTGTACAAATGTTTAGTCCGAAGAATAAAAAATAATCGAAAACAATTACACTTTTATTTATTTATTTTTAGCTATAATTTGCATTAATAGTTTATGTTTATAGTTGTTATTTATATATTTATATTTACATAGTTTGTCGGCTGTATAAATAGTGTCTAAATGTTTAATCCGGAAAATAAAAGATAATAGAAAATAATTCTACTTTTATTTATTTATTTATTTTGTATAGTTTGTATAGTATTTATTTATATTCTATAGTTTGTAATAATGGTTTATATTTATACTTTATGTTTATACTTTTTATTTATATATTTATATTTAAATAGTTTATAGTTTGTCGGCTCACATAAAATATTTTCCAAATGTTTAATCCGATAATAAACGATAATAGAAAACAATTGCACTTTCATTCATTTATTTATTTTTTGCTAGAAACTATTATGAAAATGAAATGTAATAATAAATTGCCATGCTGTGTTTGAATTTGTGACAGCACATGTTGATTACATAAAACAAACGATTAACTGTAAAATATTTTTTTTTTTTTTTTTTTTTTTTTTTTTTTGCTTAACCAGACGATATTTTAGAAAATGCCAGTTGAGATATAATAATAATCGTTGATATTGACTTTCCTTGTGATAAAAAAGGACAATAAATTGCCGTGCAAGTGTAACAGGTTTTAGCAATACTAAATGCAGTGAAACCTAAATAGAAACCTTTTAATTTAATAATTTACAGTTGTTTGTAAAATTTTAATTTAATAAACTCGAAAAAGAGGTCATCATATCAGTGACTCTAAAAAAAATAATTTTAAGACACGAAATTATTTGTTTTTGATTACTAAAAAGTTTCACAACTGTAAAAAATCTGTCAACAGAACATTTTTATGATCTATAATATCAATTTTCATTTTTGAAACAGATTTTAAAAACCCCTTAATATACTACTAGTCTTCAATGGCAACTTATAAAAACAATTTTAAGCTTAAAGGATTATATAAAAAATTACGTGATTATATCAAAAATATCTTTTAATGAAATAATTTTTTGCAAGCAAACAATATCATATAATTTTTTTTTTTCTCTTTTGCAATTAACTCAATTTTCAATGGCTCAGCACTTTAACATTTCACTTAATTATACTCTTATTATAAATTCACTCGTTTTTTTTTATTTCAATTTTAAGAAGAAATAATAAAGAAAGAATGTTAAAATGTTAAAAAAGTGCATTTGAAGTTACGATAGTAAAAGAATTATCTTTATCTTAATTTGTATTAAAAGTTTTATAAAAATGTATGTTGAAAAAAATCCAACATATTAATAAATTCATTTAAAATTTCAGTAACATAGATACGATATTCTTTTTTGTGAAATAATTTAATAAATACCGAATTCTATAGTTAATAAATAATTTAATAGTAAATGAATATTGTACAAAAAAGAAAATTTCATAAGAAAATTAATAATAGTAGTTGTCGCATTATTTATGTATTTATTTTCATATCAACCAAAAAAAAAAAAAAAAAAAAAAAATTATTAAATTCTTAATATACTATATAAATTATTTCACCTGTAAAAAAAATATAAAGAATAATTTGTTGTATTGGTATACTGTTAATAATTCGCCAAAATTAAATTTCTAGCTTAAATGCTATTTCCACTTTTTATTTTTTTTACAGTAAAAGTCATTTTGTTAAAAGAATATTACAGAAATAAAATTTGCCAGCAGACTGAGTTTTATCAATTGCAATAATCACATTTTTAAAAAATTTCAAAATTATTTCTATTATAATAAAAAATTAATAATTAGATTGATTCCTAGATTGTTATTAAATAAATTATTATACATACCCAATTTTGTTAAAAATTCGTTTCAACTTCTAAATATGAAAAAATAGAAGGAAATCAATGAAAGCATTTCAGTTTTTTTTTTTTTTTTTTTAATTTAAAAATAATTGTCCCTTAAAAAATTGAAATTAAACCTTTTTGTTTCATTTACAAAATGAAAATACGTAATCAAAACAAATACTTTTTTAACAAAATTTTTAAAAAAATTAATTTTTCAATAAAGAAAAGAACATTTCTCATTTACTAAAAATTTTGAACAAAATAAATGAATATGCTAGAGGAAAAAATTAATATCTTTACATTTTCATTTCATTTCATTTTACAGTTCTATTTGTTGTCACAAGAAGAATAAAATTTTATCGTGATTTCGATTTCTCCAGAATTTGTATTAACTGTATGTAATTAATATTATTGTAACAAAAAAATTGTATCATACTAAGAAAATAATCAGAAAAAGATATATTAATAACAAATTATCTTTTATTATGTTAAAATAGAATTCTTAATATACATAAAAGTTTAAATTAAGGATTTACTGAACGGCAACGATTAAACGCAGACGATTTTTCAAAATGTTTCAAAAATGATGTAGAATAAAAAAAATCACTGTTTTCAAAACCTTTAAAACGATAAATTATTTTTTTTAAATAATTCTATGTAATGAATTGAGATCAAAGTAATCAATCCTTATTATTCTATATTGAAGGTTACGAGTTAAATGTCAAGAGAGAAAATTGTGTTCATAGTTTATTTTTAGTTACTTACAATTTGGGTAAGTTGGTTCGTTGCAAATAAATGTTCACTTAATTGATGTATTTTAATACTTAAATGAAGTTATTCAAAAAATACAAGGACCTTGTTTGTATTATTTAATTTAGTCTTTAAATGGCTTTTAGGCACATATGATGTCAAAGAAAATGAAAAACTGATTAATTAAAGCAGCTAGGTCAAACTACGATAGGTTTATTGCTGTAGCTCAACAGGGTTTTTTTTTGTTGTTTTTTTTGTTGTTGTTTTTTTACCCATTGTTACATGGGTATTGTTTTGAACATTTTTTTAGTTTCTTTCACCAGCTATTGGTTTATTTTAAATTTCTTTCACGAGACACTTCTTTATTACACACTTTTATTAAAATATCTTCTTTACACACTTTTATTAAAATATCTTTTATGAACTTTTTTATGCATAATATTTTAAATTGCTTTCACGAACATTCTTTACGCCTAAAATTTATTTAAACTTCTTTCATGAGCTAATAATTATGTAATTAAATAATGTAAAATTGTTCGAAAAATATCTGCTGAAGGCAAAGATAGTTTTATTTCAAAATGAAAATGAAATTTTCAAGAAAGGAAAATCGTTAGAATTCTATAGTTTTGTTTTTATTTTATTTTTTGAGATTGCCGTTATGCGGTTTGTTCTTACATTAAATTCAAAATTTTACGGATAACCTGTATATCTATCCAGCTACTAATATTACTAATTATTTTTAATACTGTTTAATTTCGAACTTATTAAATAATTTATTTAGAATTGGTCAATTACACTGGATTCATGCTTTGCAGTTATTATTATCATTACACTTATATATATAGCCCTTTTATAATATATCAATTCTAATACTACAAAAGCAGCACCCTATTTTATGTAAGAGTAAACAAAGTGTAGTTTCAGATTTCAATTCAAATTACCATCACCATTTCTCATTCTGCATATAAAATTTAAATGCCATTTTCAAATTCGGGCCACTTATTTAAATGCCAATGTCCTCTCCAAACCTCTTATTTAAAATCACAAAAGATTCCCTGTTGGCGATTAAAGAGCATTTCCAGCAACCTTTGCGGGGGTTGAGGCGCAAATCCTTCCCTCGCCCACCCCAATTCTTTCCACCCACTTAAGCGAAGACGTAATAACGGGGCCTAATTGAGTATAAGTAATGCCTCACCCCCAACTCTCTCCTCAAAATAGAACAGCGAAAACTCCCAGCGTGCATCACCCTGCCCAGCGAATAATTAAGGAATGGCACCTCTGTTTCCGGACAGCATTATTCCGGGCACAATTACTCGAATCGAAATGAATTTACGTGTCTTTAGAGGTGAATATTTAGTCGAACGAAATCTATTCGAAGGGATATTAATCAGTGGGGATGTTGCTCAGATGGGTGCTTGATATACTTATGCATGGACATGGAATGGACATCAGTGGGAGAATTGTGGACATTACATAAAAGTGATTTAGCTCGGATCAGACCTTCAACGAATCACTTATATTTAGCACAGACTAATAAAGGCTAGGCAGCAGAGAAATTAGAGAAACCGTCAAAAATTATTTTGCATACATTTATTTCATCACATTATTCATAAAATTAAAAAAATAAATTATTTATTTTAATAAAACTTAAAGAATTTGTTACATAATATTACTTTCGATTTAAAATTTTGATTTTCTGTAGTAACCAAGGCAAAATTTCGAAAGGTATCAGTTATGTTGTTCTAATGCAGCTGGCAATACAGAAACAATTAATCTTTAGGCCATAAGCAAGGGCTTCGTCTCCGTTACTCATTTAGCACTACCCAAGGGGTACGTGTAGCTAGAAAATATGCTAAAGACGTGATTAACACAACCGCCATAACTCTCTACGATCTTATTATATCGGGACCACGGTTTAAAGTGGATTTCGAGCCACTACAAACATCAATGGCACCGTTGGGACTCGAACCCGACACCTGCAGTACCAAGCACTCGCCACTCGGCCATCAGGTCACCAGGTTTCAATCATTTATTTTTATTTTCATATTCATACCCAAAAATGTCTGCATGTAAAATGTCTGTAAAAATGTCTCGGCCTATATGGCCAATGTCTAGCTCTTTGGTGCCACAGGTTTAGGGTTCGAGTTCCGGCCACGTCACGGAGCCAAGTCAGACTTCTAACTACGGGCGCTCCACCCCAACAGAAGTTGCCCCCTTTCCCTTCAACCATGAATCCAAAAGGATTCGAGGGCTTGGTCTAGATGTCTACCAAGTGGGATAAAAAAACATCAGCAACAAAAATGTTTGTTGCTGTTGATCACAGATATGCAGATATATGTTGATATATCAGCATATTATTGAAAAAAATGTTCTAATCGAACAGTCATTAATAAAATAGAAAACACTGAATAATTTATTCTTCTAATATTTTAATCTCTACTTTTTTGTTCATATAGGATTACATGTTTTAATCTTTCACCAGAATCTGAAAATCTCACTCTTTGAAAATAATAATAATAATAAATAAAATAAAATAATTATAAAATATCACATATTTTAAAATAAAATGGCATATAATTCGCCGAGCTGCTAGAAAAGCACCAACATTAAGCTGCCGAGCATGTAGAAAGATTTTTTATTTAACAGTATACAGGTTTGTACGAATAAGCACAGCAACATAGATGAATAAAATTAATTAATAAACATTACTTGAATAATTTCTAAAATAATAATTTATAAACTTATTCTCTTACTCTTTATTCATTTAATTTACTACCCATAAAAGTATAGTTATTGTTTTCGAGAGCGGAGCTCTTCGTTTCCTTGATCAATTTTTTTTTCGTCCTTGACCACTTTTAATTTCTCTTATTGGTTCATTTTTTTTTAAATTTTAATTTCTTTTAAGAGCTATTCTTATTAGTTTGTTTAAATTTCTTTTGCGAGCTAATAATTATTCAAGTTATAATATTAATTACATTTATATTTATATTATATAATATTAATTTTATTTAAATTTATTTTTACATTATTTACTTATATAATAATTATTAATTATATAAATAAATAATGCAAAATTGTTCTAAAAGATCATCTGGTGAAAGCAAAGACAATTTTATTTCCGAGTGAAAAAAAAATAAGATTTTCCAAGAAAAGAAAATCGTTTGGAGTTCTATAATTTTTTATTTTTAAGATTGCTGTTATGCATTTTGCTCTTATATTAAATATTAAATTATATGGGTAATCTGTATATCGTCTTTTAATTTATCTATTTGTTTATTTATTTATTTTAATCGAAGAGATATCTAAATGTTAAAAACAAAATCATATTACTTGATGCTTAAGTGAATTTATTATTTTCAATTTAATTAAGTTTATGCAATTACAGTCTTACACACTTTTACATTTCCAGAAATATTACAAATTGTTTGGCACCTATTATTTGGGCACTTATTGTTTGTTCCATTTCACAATTGTTTGACCTTTCGAACCATTAAACAACAAAACATACCTACAATCAAAAATTGGCAACTCCAGATAGAAAAAAAAATATTTCAATTCTGGAAATCTGACTCATCATATTACATGGATTCTTATTTTTCTGTTGTCTGTTGTTGCCGTCTATGTTATCGTTTTGAATCCTTCAAATCAACTACTACAAGTGTCTGCGATACCATCAACGAATCAATCTCTCGAAAACAAAATTGCTGCATTCTCTTTTGCTGACTGTCGGCCCGAGAGATAAATGAAGAACAAGGGGGGTGTCGGCCGAAAGAATTCGAAACACCCTCGCCTTTTGTTCGCGGTGTCAGGGGTCGCGTCCCGCGGAGCTTTTGAGGTGTGCGCGCGGGTGTCCAATGTGACACTAATGTGGCCAGTTGTTGCCCTTTTGTTATTCCGATTCCAGCCCGCTTTCAACCTCGCTTCTGGAGAAGTCGTGACTCAATGGACTTCCAGCCGGGGAAAGCCTCGCACCTGTGGATATGGTGAAGTGAGTGATTTTTCGTCTGCTGGAAATGGTAATCGAACGAACGGTACATGCCGCAGGAATGCAACACACCTGGGTGGCATAACGGCGCAGATAAAAGCAGTGCTTCAAAAGAAAGAAAATGCTTGGAAGAACGTTGGAATTTTTTCAAATCATATCTTCTTTATAGATACCAATGCTACATAAGACATAAGTTAAGGAAGCCATTAAGCAAAATGAAATGGGAAATCTTTGAAATAAAATAATAAAAGCAATACAGCAACTCATATAATTACCAGATTGGACATATATCATCAAGAAAATATGAAAGATGGAAGCAAGGTGTAGAGAAAGGGTATGATTACTCAGATTCAGAACTTTACATCTCCCTGAGTTTTGCCATTTCGGCAAAGCTATGTAACATCATATAAAATCTTTATTCAAAAAGTATATTTTAAAAAATGATAAATAAAAAAAAAGAACGGAATAACGAAGAAAAACTTTCAGTTACTCATATTTTCATTTGATTTTGATCATGTTGTTACAAATCCCCCTGGTGCAAAAAAAAAAACATGTAAACAATACAGTTAAACTTATTATTAGAATTACCAATTTATATATATATACTTACAAACTTTTTAGAGATATTGACATTTTAAAATTTGTTAAACTGAACAGAATGAGATGGGCCGATCATCTCAAGAGAATGGAAAGTGATAGAGCTACGTTGAAGGTTTTCAATGTAACCCCTTTTGGACAGCGACCAAAGGGAAAACCGAAAAAGAGATGGATCGACTGTTTAGACTCTGATTTTAATGTTCTTGAGATCAAAAACTGGAGGTTCACGGCCAAGAGGAGAGCAGCCTGGCTGGATCTTTTAAAGAAGGCCAAGGCCCACATCCATGCTTTCTAAGGTCAAATATAGACTCTGATGCTAATATGGAAATGAAAAGGTTTTCATTTCCAAATTACGTTAGCATCAGAATCTATATTTTCCTTCCTTATCGAACCAACCTTTATGTCCTACTGACTTTTTTTTTTTTTTTTTTCAATTCTTATTCGGCTACAAGTGGGCTTCTGGTTAAATTTGCTTCAAATTGAGTTTCATTAGATCGTGCCCGTAGCGTACTACTAGGCTGCTCTAAGGTACTACAACAATTTATTGAAAAAGAAATCGCTATCAAACCATTCATGGGGTTTATCAAATCGTTATTCATCAAATCATCATCGATCGTCTATCAAACCATTCATCGTCGATCGTCTATCAAACCATTCACCAAACATCAGGTTTTTGAATTGGTGAAACTTGGTTGGAAATCTGTATATATGTTATTTGAACATAGTGTCAGATATGAAACAATAAATCTATAGGAATATATAATAAGGAATATCTATAGGTTTTGAGAAGGAGGACAGGAGGATGTTCCGGATTGTAGTAGTTCATTGTGATTGAAGTGCATCAGTTCCAGTGAAATGAGTCCTTTGTAAGTCATGTCCCTGTTCTAGTGACGATTGTTCTTCAGTATTCGAAAGTTACCCCATAACAAGTCAGGCATTAGCATCAATAACCGCAGAGGAAATAGAATACGTATCCTCTCGGTTAACTAAAAAAAAAAAACTCAATTCCATTCCAAACGAAAGAAAATGAAATATAAATATGAAACCTCCACCCTAATTTTGTCAAAGACCAAAGCCCTCTTCCCCTTCATATTGGAGACCTCTGACCCCCTACCGTAATCTGGCGTTAAAAAACTGGTTTGCCTCGGTTCCACCCCCGCAGAGTTTTCTCGCCTTTTTCTGCCTTCTAAACAGCCGCCATTGTGTCCTCTCCGCAGGAAACCCCAGGTTCCCTTTCATCCGCGGTTTTTGGGATTCGGTTTCCAGCGGTGTGCTCGAGTCTCCCTCGGACCGCCTTGGAAGGGTCGAAAAAGGAGAAGTGGAATCCGTGGGGGTGCTGCAACGTTTCAGGTGTCTTTTGGCCGTCAATCACTGATAAAAAATGTCGCCTTTTCCTTATTCACCCCCCCTTCTTTCATCATAGTATTGTCGTCTGGAGACGATGTTCGAAATTTCCAAACTTATTATTGCCATCTCTTTCACTCTCCATAGCGCATTTCACATTAAAACAAGTAATATAAAAAAAAAAAAAATTGAAGTCAATTCCTACTTTTTTTCACTCTATTTCATAAAGTCCTTTATAAATAATTTTTCTTCATTTTTTTAAAATTTATCTGGTGCCATCTATTGGTAGATATATGCAACTTAAATCTAAAAAAAAACTAAAATTAATTAACTAAATTTAATTACTGAATTAATTTTTAAGAAAAAAGGAATTAACACCCAGTGTCATCCACTACAAGTTCAAAAAAAATTTATTTGAACTTGAGAGGAGGAATAAAAAGGTATTTTATGAGCGATTGAAAATTTGAAAAAGATATATATAGGGAAAGTGGGAGCTAATAGAAGGAATTGAAAAAAAGTATTCAAATACAGGACATCCCGGTATACGTTTCAATCCTTTATATAGCATGATTTATACCAAGTAGAATGTATACCAAATTAATTATTCCCATGAAGAGATTGATTGATCCTTACCCATGAAAAAATCCTACAGTTACCTATCTTTCAAAAACTACTTAGCATTAAAATAACAAATTCAAATGTAATTGGATAAAATAACATACCTAAGTAGGGGCCGAGTGACTTTTTTTACTTTATTGGGGTTATTTTTCTTAGAAAAAAATCAAGAAATTTGGCAAAGATTTTGAGTCCTACTCCAATCAAAAGTCGTTTACTAATCACAACCCCCCCCTGCAAATAAGACTAATTCATCCAATAAGACTGGATACTAAAATTTTTCATCGCAGAATGCTAACCAATCAAAAGTCTGATCTGTCTATTTAAGCTTTCGATTGGCTACGATGTGAGATTTTAGCATCTGGTGGAAATCTACATTTAAATTATTTATTATAAGTCAGAAGTCGCGCTTATATTTGAAATACTGAGTGTCCGTTTGTTCTGTAAGTTGTGATTTGAACTACAAAAAAAAAAGCGCCCTCTTTTCTCCTCCTACTCTCTTGTGAGCGAGCGATCGGCCATCATTTAACAAGTCGTAAATTCCTTTCAAAGAAAACGCTCCTTTCCCCTCCTGTTGAATTTGCAGTGAACCGGTTATTTGAATTCCATATGGGTGTAGAGCCCGGATAGCTCAGTCGGTAGAGCGTTAGGCTTTTAACCTAACGGTCCAGGGTTCGAGTCCCTGTTCGGGCGTTAACTTTTTGTACTTTTATTAATTTAATTTTTAATTTATTTTTCTGGGTTTATTTCTTTTGGTTTTTATTGAATTGTTCGGCAATTTGTTTCCCACTGTATGTTTTTGTATATTTTGTATTAATATATGGTGTATGTTTTTGTATATTTTGTATTAATATATGGTGTATGTTTTTTATTTTTATTTTATCTGTCGATACAGTTCTGCCACTCACACTTTTGATATTTGTATTGATAAGATTTTAAGATTTTCATTTTATGCGCCCTTCGGATTTTAATGTATATATATATAATAATGGATTAAATGTAAGGTACTTTAAAATTTTTGTATTGCGAATGTTATTGTGGTTTTGTTATACAATTTGATTGTTTCGCAATCTGTTTTGAAGCTATGAAAATTGACGTGTAGTGAATACTGTTATGGCTTTGTTATTTAAACTAATCATGTTTCCTGTTCATTCTTTGTTAATTCATCTTTGAATTTTTTATTGATATGTTGTGTTTTTAAATACATACATAACTACAGTTCCTTAGCTACTCAGATTAGGAAGAATATTTGAAAATTGAAACTCTTAGAAAAAATAGAAAAATGTGCAAAACTTTGAAATCCGAACAAATTATTAATTTTTGCAAGATTGTGTATAAAATAGAAGAATACATATTTTTAAAAACAAAATACGTGAAAATTTTGAAATTTTTTTTTTCTGAAAACTGGACAAAAATTACGGTGCTTATTTCAAAATTATAAATAGAGTTCCATTAACAAAAGCGAAAAACAATTTTTGAAAAAGGAAATAAGCTTTCTTTATTTAACTATTAAACAATTAATTACATATGAAGTACGTGTTAAAAAGAAGTGTGCTTTATTAATTTTAGCCTATTGAAATGTTAAACAACTTCAAACTCTTAAATTGACATTCTTTATTATCGTATTTGAAATAAGCATCATACAGAACATGCTTCAGCCTTTATTGAATTATAAGAATATTTAAATGTTTTATTCAATAAATTTTTTTTTTTTTTTCATTTATAATAAACTAAAAGTTATCAGAAACAAGTAATATAAAAAAAAAAAATTTTAAGTCAATTCCTACTTTTTTTTCACTCTATTGCAGAAAGTCCTTTACAAATAATTTTCATAAATTTTTTAAGTTTATCTGGCGCCATCTGTTGGTAGATATATGCAACTTAAATCCAAAAAAAAACTAAAATAAATTAATTAAATTTAATTACTGAATTAATATTTAAAAAAAATGTATTAACATCCAGTGTCATCCACTACAAGTTCAGAAAAAAAAAAAAAAAAACGTATTTGAACTAGGGTGGATGAATAAAAAGTATTTTATTAACGATTGAAAATTTGAACAAGATATATATAGGGAGAGTGTGAGCTAATAGAAGGAATTGAAAAAGAAGTGTGTTTTATTAATTTTAGCCTATTGAAATGTTAAACAACTTCAAACTCTTAAGTGGACATTCTTTATTATCGTATTTGAAATAAGCATCATACAGAACATGCTTCAGCATTTATTGAATTATAAGCACATTTAAATGTTTTATTCCATAATTTTTTTTTTTAATTTATAATAAACTAGAAGTTATCAGAAAAAAACAATTGAAATAAATAATATAAAACGATATATAAATAAAAGTATTAAAAGCGAAATATGAAGGAAAGCAAAATAAAATTAAACAATAAATAAATAAATAATAATTAACAAGCCGCCGATATCATCGAAAAGTTTTATATCTTCTATGGGTTATAAAGTTCTTATTTAAAAATTCATATTCATTATTAAATCCATCAAATTTCAGTTTTTTTAAAAATTATTTTTAACTTTTTATTTCTAAAATTATCTTTTTACCATCTATCTAAATGGATTGAAACATTATAATTTTATAAAATTTTTAATATATTTCTAATATAAAAGAATAAGAATTTATTCAATATTTTTTTTTTAAGTTATTACAAATTAGAAGTTGTAAAGTTATCAGACAAAAAACCCCAATTAAAATAAATAATAAATAAAACGATATACAAATAAAAGTGTTAAAATAGAAATATGAAGAAAAGCTAAATAAAATTAAACAATAAATAAACAAATGATAATTAACAAGTCGCCAGTATCATCAAACGAGCGAAAAGTTTTATATCTTCTATGGTTATAAAGTTCTTATCCAAAAAATCAAGTTCATTATTAAATCCATCAAATTTCAATTTTTTAAGTTGATTTTTCAACTTTATATCTCTAAAATTATCTTTTACTAGCTATCTAAATAGACAGAAACATTATAATTCTATAATATATTTTTCTATATATATAATTCTATATATATAATTCTATAATATATTTATAATATAAAAGAATAAGAATGCAAAAAAATACATACATTATTTATCTTTAACGCCAAACTGTACTTTCAATCCTGACACAATTCTAAAAACTTTATTTCATTTTATTAAAACTTCATTTTCATAAACTAAAATAAATTTTCGTTACGAAAATGTTTAATAATTACGAAAATTACAAACGTTACAAAAATGTTAAGATTTTATTAAAGCAAGAATAAAGAGAAAGAAAAAAAAAAAAAATAACGATACTTTGTATTATTCTAATTTCTGAATCAATTTCTAATGTTTATTTTGATGCCATCTTTTTTTAAATTTATTGCATTCGGAAAATATGTTATTAAAAACAAGAGAATTTTTTATATAAAAATTTTAAGGATGCGTTATTATTATTTTCAAATGATGTTTAAGTTCCCAAAATTGGGAACTTAATATATAATTGATACTTTGATATAATTTCCCTATTTTAATTCCAAAAGTAAATTAATTTATTTTCATTCGCCTACAAGGTTTAAAATTTCAGTTTAAAAATGGCAATCATTGTAACTTTAAAATATCGTCTAGAATTTTGGAAATAAAAATAAAACAGAAAATTCGAAAAGAATTTAAAGCTAATATAAAGTTATGAAAATACTTCAAATTATATTATATCTTGTCATTTACAGTTTGTTTGTGAAGTTTTAGGACTAAATTTGTAATAAATCAAAATTTGAAGAAAATAAACATTTTATTTTACCTTCAATATGGCGCATTTTTTTATGTTTCTTGAATCTCTTCAATGCTATCAAAATTAATTCACTTTTATTTTTAAGAAATTGTTAAATTAAAAAAAATTCACAATTAAAAAAAAAAAGTTCACTTTTATTTCTTAGAAATTCTTTGTTGAGACTGGAATTGTTTAAAAATTCAATATCGTATCGTCTTCAAATCCATGATAGCATAAATTAATTACATAAAAATAAAAGATTAACGCGAGATAAATTTCTTCATAAGCAGACGATATTCCAGAAAAGGCGAGTTGAGAAACACTACAATCCTCCCATTCCAAATCTTTGGACTTATATTAAACAGGGCATTTACCAAACGAATTTTTTCCGTCGAGAAATAAAGGGAAAAGTATTAATCCCTTTATTATTGGCTTATCATAAATTGATGGAGTTTTATTAAATTATAAATAGAAAAACAGTTAGATGAAATACATAGATAAATGAGTATTTAATAAATTAAATTTTTTTTTTTTTTTTTCCTTTTCTTTTTTATTGGATTTGGCTTAGAATAACCAACTTTAATGTTTACTAAAAATCTATCCAAATAGGTTTGTTTCTGTCTTTTCTATATTTTTGTGTGGTCATTGCAAACAATGTCACATCTCCAAGTCATTATTGGAACAAAATGATCAGCATTCAAAATTACAATTTTTTTTTTTTCCCCCAATTTGTTAAATATTTAAAAATATACAAAAAAAATTACTAATTTTTAAAATGAAATATGGCAACAAGTAGAAAAAGAATTAAAAATAAGAATATATAAATGGGCACCTCTATCACTATCGAATAATGTATTAGTCCAAAATTAAAATAATTTAATAATACTATAAATTAATATAAATAATTTGATAATGATCAATAATTTATGATCTCTTTAATTTTTTTTTTTTCTTGATTTTTTTCATAATATAGTTTCTAGACTAATTTGTCAATTTTTTCAACTGTTTGTTCGTAGTTGGCGAAAATAAAAAAATAAATAAATAAATTAAAAAATTTTAATAAATACAGGCTGGATACAAAATATTGAGAAAATTATAATGGCATTTTATCAAACATCTATCGTTGTATCTATAAAAAAATATTTTAGAATGTGGCAAGAATAGGTATTTGAATAAGCTTACTTCTGTTTAGCGACATATATCAATGGAAATATATGTAAGCCACGAATATTAAAATATTAAATAACGGAAAATCGTAAAATCCTGTATTAATTTTTAAAAACTACATCGTACGATGTATAAAAAAATTTTGTATTTATTATTATTATTATTACTTATTGTCATTATAAACAAACACATTTGTTGTACATTCGTTAAAAATGCATTCAAAAATCGAAAAAGGTTTCAAAAAACTTTCTTTTCTTTAAATAAAGTGAAAATAATAATGATAATATAAAGAAAAAAAAACACTACACAATTTTAAAATGAAAATAATTATTTATCTATTCGTGCATGTGTAATGAGAATTTGGAGAAATACTAAAAAATTTTTTCCAAATGAAGGAAGATTTTCTAAAAAAAAAAAAAAAAAACAAGAAAAAGCTTTTTAAAAAAATTATAGAAAAATCATGCACAAAAATTTTACTTTAATATAAGTAATGTAATTATAAATAAAAAAAGTTAAAAATTTTTTTGAGTAATATTAAGTAATTGCTGTAAAATTTATTTCTGTGCTAGTAAAATCAATTAAAAAAAAAAACTAAATTTTTTTTGCAATCAAAAATTAAATTATTTAAAATAAAAACAGGTAAATAATTTTTTATTACATTTTAATGTAATTTTTTTTTAATTGCACTCTTAAATTTGCTTATGTTTCTAAAGTTACTTCCAATACTTTGTAAATGTATGTATATAGATTCCAGAAAGAATTTTCTACTTAAAATTAATTGAATTTAGAGTTTTATTTATTTTTTATTTACTTTTTTAAATTTAATTTGAATGATTCGGAAGAAGTGACGACTCGAACAACTTTTCCTCCTACTATCTAAAGGAATAGGTAATCAGCGCCATCTAGTATTAAATGAGGTAACTATATAGGATAAAAGTTAAATACTTTTTAAAAAAATACTTTTAAGAATAAAATAATTTATTTAATCAGGCCAAAGAAAGATGTTTATTCATGTAAAGGTCTATATTCAAATTTTTAATTTGAACATAATTTTCCTACATATTATCAAGATACACAATCAATTAATAATAATAATAATAGTTTCTTAATAATTTTATTAAAAATCATGTTTTCAACAAATTTAATAAAAATTTCAAATTAATCAGAAATTAAATTAATAATTTAAATAAAATTTTTTATTCATTTGTTTATTTTTTGATGGTCTTCTTTCTCCTTTATTATTATTATTATATTACATCTGAATGTAAGAATAAAAAAATATTAATTTTTGATATCTCGGCAAAAATTTGTATAGATAAATTCAACAGAAGATTTAAAAAAATTAATACTGTAATAAAGCATTTTTTTAATTGTGTATCATATAAACTTTATCATACGCCAATTGCAATGGTATAGTGCATTAATTTTGGGGAAAAAAAAAAAAGATTATGACCAATATTTTTCACAGATGACAGTTAGTTAAATTATTTGAAAAACTTAGACAATTCATAATCTCAACTATTGAAAGTTATCAGTTCAGCTAATTCGTTGAGATTTTTTTTTTTATTCTTGACTAGAATTATTGACAATCATCAATAGTCACTGTAGCTATTGATGATGGTCTTTGTAGTTATTGAGGAATATGTTTTTCAAAATTTCCTTAAATATTGAATGGGATTTCCAAAAAAAAGTGTTTTATTTTAAAATTATGTTCATCGACTATAATATGTTCATTCCAAAATATACTCAACAAACATAGCTCTACTATGTATCTATAGTTCTTGAAACAAAATGTATTAAAATCACAATCGATATGGATGAACATATATTTGTGAAAAAGCCTCTTCAACCACGAAAATTACAAAATCGATATATAAAAATCTTTTAACTAATCATTTTATGTTTGGTTACTATAAAATCAAAACAATTTTTTAATCAATTTTAACTGTAATAATACTTTACTAATTGATTATTTTCTGTATATATCTGTCTGTGAGGTATAATAAATGAAATAATTATTTATTTGATAAATTTCCTAAATATATTTGTATGTACGTGGCTTGCTGAACAATTCGTTCCTCACTAACTTAAATTGATTTTATTTTCTACTACATATAAATATTTATATGTACGTTACTTGCAGTTATTTGTTACGCTATTTGATTTTCTATTACATATAAATATTGTAAATATTACGTGGCTTGCTGAACAATTTGTTCTTCACTAACTTAAATTGATTTTATTTTCTACTACATATAAATATTTATATGTACGTTCATAAATATTTTATATGTACGTTACTTGCAGTTATTTGTTACGCTATTTGATTTTCTATTACATATAAATATTGTAAATATTACGTGGCTTGCTGAACAATTTGTTCTTCACTAACTTAAATTGATTTTATTTTTTTACTACATATAAATATTTATATGTAAGTTCATAAATATTTTATATGTACGTTACTTGCAGTTATTTGTTACGCTATTTGATTTTCTATTACATATAAATATTGTAAATATTACGTGGCTTGCTGAACAATTTGTTCTTCCCTAACTTAAATTGATTTTATTTTTTACTACATATAAATATTTATATGTAAGTTCATAAATATTTTATATGTACGTTACTTGCAGTTATTTGTTACGCTATTTGATTTTCTATTACATATAAATATTGTAAATATTACGTGGCTTGCTGAACAATTTGTTCTTCCCTAACTTAAATTGATTTTATTTTTTACTACATATAAATATTTATATGTACGTTCATAAATATTTTATATGTACGTTACTTGCAGTTATTTGTTACGTTATTTGATTTTCTATTACATATAAATATTGTAAATATTACGTGGCTTGTTGAACAATTTGTTCCTCACTAACATAAATTGATTTTATTTTCTACTACATATAAATATTTATATGTATGTTCATAAATATTTTATATGTACGTTACTTGCAGTACAGTTTGTTCCTTGCCGACTTAAAGGGATTTGATTTTCTATTACATATAAATATTGTAAATATTACGTGGCTTGCTGAACAATTTGTTCCTCACTAACTTAAATTGATTTTATTTTCTACTGCATATAAATATTTATATGTACGTTCATAAATATTTTATATGTACGTTACTTGCAGTACAGTTTGTTCCTCACTGACTTAAAGTGATTTGATTTTCTATTACATATAAATATTGTAAATATTACGTGGCTTGCTGAACAATTTGTTCCTTACTAACTTAAATTGATTTTATTTTCTACTACATATAAATATTTATATGTACGTTCATAAATATTTTATATGTAAGTTACTTGCAGTACAGTTTGTTCCTCACTGACTTAAAGTGATTTGATTTTCTATTACATATAAATATTGTAAATATTACGTGGCTTGCTGAACAATTTGTTCCTTACTAACTTAAATTGATTTTATTTTCTACTACATATAAATATTTATATGTACGTTCATAAAAATATTTTATATGTAAGTTACTTGCAGTACAGTTTGTTCCTCACTGACTTAAAGTGATTTGATTTTCTATTACATATAAATATTGTAAATATTACGTGGCTTGCTGAACAATTTGTTCCTCACTAACTTAAATTGATTTGATTTTCTACTACATATAAATATTTATATGTACGTTCATAAATATTTTATATGTACGTTACTTGCAGTACAGTTTGTTCCTCACTGACTTAAAGTGATTTGATTTTCCATTACATATAAATATTGTAAATATTACTTGGCTTGCTGAACAATTTGTTCCTCACTAACTTAAATTGATTTTATTTTCTACTACATATAAATATTTATATGTACGTTCATAAATATTTTATATGTAAGTTACTTGCAGTACAGTTTGTTCCTCACTGACTTAAAGTGATTTGATTTTCTATTACATATAAATATTGTAAATATTACGAGGCTTGTTGAACAATTTGTTCCTCCCTAACATAAATTGATTTTATTTTCTACTACATATAAATATTTATATGTACGTTCATAAATATTTTATATGTACGTTACTTGCAGTACAGTTTGTTCCTCGCCGACTTAAAGGGGTTTGATTTTCTATTACATATAAATATTGTAAATATTACGTGGCTTGCAGTACGATTTGTACCTCACAGTTTGTTCCTCACTTACAGTATAGTCTATTCCTCACTGACTTAAAGTGATTTAATTTTCTATTGCATATAAACATTTATATGTACGTTCATGAATATTTTACATGTACATGGCTTACAGTACAGTTTGTTCCTCACTGACAGTATATAGTCTATTCCTCACTGACTTAAAGAGATTTAATTTTCTATTACATATAAATGTTTATATGTAAATGGCTTGCAATACAATTTGTTTCTTACTGACACTACACTCTGTTTCTCACTGACCCCTAGCGCCTCTTTTGGGGAGTGAGCCCCACAATTAGAAAACCACCGATTTCTTACACAAAAGATCCGGTTGCTCCAAAGTGTTTATTATACTCTTGTTTTAAATATATCTAAATGCTTGTCCATTTAAAGTCTGTTATGATGATTTTTAATCAAATGGCCATTATGTTAAAAAATAAAGAACTAACCACTGAGCATTTAAGCTTTAATCGATCTTTTTTGGCATAAATAGTGGCTGGCTTTCAAAACAGTGAAAAAGAACCTTTCAATGAAGAATAATTATAATTGCCACAGAGAGATTGCCACAATAATAATATAAAAAAAATCAGAGGCATTGAGATTTCACCATCTGCAAGCGGTGGAATTCCTTTAATGAAATTCACGTTTAATCACTGTCCAATGACTAATCCGCTTCACGCATCTCAAGCGTCGCACAAAGGAATAAAACAGAACAAAAAAAAATGGCGGTAAAAAAACAGTCATTGATTGGATAGCGTGGAACTTAAGCTCATTTGGTCCGTGATCACAGTGGAATACTAAATGAGAAAGGACATTGTGCCGGTGTCATGTATTCAAAAATGCCATGAGGTATTATCCCCCAAAAGTGTCAAATGGAACATGCATTATGATTTGATGAATTAGTAGATTATACTCTGCATTGGTGTAAAGAAACGAACTTAGGTATTATTATTCTTTTTTTTATATGTCGTTTCATTCTAAGACTGCTGAGGAATGCTCGGTCTTTCTAAGGGACATTAATTTGGCCACGAGACTTGAATTGCGAAATGAACCCAGGGAATCAGAAGTTCTTCTGTATGCCCAGATAAAGAATGGCACAATGGAATTCACACGGTGAATCCTTTTTTGAGAGCTTCAATGTAGCAACTTGTCTCAGATCGTGGGAACTTTCAGTCTATTTTTTTTTTTTTTTCAAGTGTCATGAGCTAAAAGGTGATAATTCTTAGGGAGCGGCTTTCGTCTCACTGGTCTTTTACCATGAGGAAATGGTTCTAAAATTATGGGACACGGATATGTTGTACAGTTAAAAATTGAACCATCCTAAAAAAATGAGACATTAAGATAAAGCAACGCGGAAGAATATTTTGATGTATCAAAAGACATTTGTAACAATCAACCCCTGTTTCGTAAAGAATCTCAATTTTAAATCTAAATAAAAAAAAAATATTTATTTTAATATCGTCGCTTAACCTAGTTAGTCCAAGTTAAGACTTTAATCTATAATCTTCCCGTCATGTGCATCATTTTTTCTGCTAGCATTTGGGAATAAAAGACATCGTGGTCCAAGTGCCCTTTTTGGTTGACCTTCCTTTGATTTAACTTAGATAAAATAGAACTTTTGATAGATAGAACTCTTTGTTTTTACATCAAACAAATAAAGATCTAAAAGTACTTCTAAAAAATATAATGTAAATGTAAAGTAAAAAGTAATGTAAATATAATGTAGATAATACATCTAAAAACAGAATGTTAAGTACAAGTAACTATTTCATTAATACCCGATAACTTCAATATATATATTTTTTATTTTGCAATAAATATTTGTAGGTATCATTATATTTTTAAAAAAAATAATAAATTAAAATCCCAAACCAAGAATAAAAAATAGAACGAAACGTATAAAATTGTTCAATGTGTGGAGGAGGGTTGAATACAAAAGATTTTCTAAGATCAAATATTTTGCTAGTACAAAATCTTTCAGCTTGGCTTATATCTTGCAAGTGAGGCTCAATCGAAAGCTACCTTGTGTGTGTTGTTAGTAATCTCAGTGTCCGGCAGCGAAGGAGGACACCCCATGAGTAGTTTACTCATGGATGGAGGGAAAGAGGGCAGCTTCGGTTGTGATGGAACATCCGTAGATGGCCTTGTATATTGCTGGAATACACACGATAAATATGTAAGGCATCAAGACCTTCCATTAGGAGAAGAAGTTGAAGAGTCAGTGTGAATCCCCTCTCTGTTGAGGTATTAATTCAAAATGATTACATATTATGAGTGCTGTGTGCCTGCATCCTCGTTAATATTGAATCTAATACATATCTGCCATTCTAGTAACGTCTGGCAGGTTCAAGTGCTTAACATTTGAAACAGTAACAACAACATGTTAACTCAATTAGATGAATATAGCGAAAGAAACATAGAATTAAACAACTTCTGATAGTCTAATGCAACAAATTCTTTTATAAATCTTGGTTAAAATTTTAATGCAATATTCAAACAATAATTTATTTTTTTGGAAACAACTTACAGGAACTTAAACGTGTGTATGTCCAGAAAAATATTTCAAATTTTGCTTGAAACTAGTATAATTTTTGAATCAAGAATCAAAAATTTTTTTTTTTTTTTTTGCTAATGTGATAGTACAATTAATACTAATGATATAATTTTATAGGAATAACTTAAAATTAAGCATCATCATTAAAAACTAATAATTCTAATAAATAATAGTTTTTCATTTTAAATAATATGTTCTTCATTTGCTCATATGCATCTTTTCAGTATAGTAAATGTATAAAATACAAGAATTCACATATGTGAAATACATTATACCGATGTAAATAACCATTTCAATACATGCATTATTTCTTTTTGTCAAGAAAAGCATTGGTAAAAATTTTTAATTAATTTACTTTAAAAAAATATACAAAATATAAAATTGCTAAGAAATATAAAAATACTTTAATTAAAGGACTACATTTTTCTTGCTAACATACATTATAACAATTACTTACATTTTTCTTAAACAAGCACTAAATTTTTCTTCAACTAAATAGTTCTATTTATTTCAGTTAATTTGAAATAAAAATTAAATTGCACATAAAAATAGTTTTTTTTGCTAAAATACTAATACATTATAACAATTACTTACATTTTTCTTTAACAAACACTACATTTTTTTAACTAAATCATTCAATTTATTTCATTTAATTTGAAATAAAAATTAAAATCACAAATTTAACTGGATCACATGATTAAAAATATAACACCTTCTTTGCGAAAGTTAATAGTTAACTTCTTTCCAAACAATAAGAGAAAATACACTTTTAAAAAAAAAACTGTATGATCTGTAAGAATTCTTGTTGTATTTATTTTCACCCTTATCTTAGTATAACAAAGAAATTAACAGAACTCTTTTCAAATTCCATTCACTTTCTTTCATAATTCTTTTAATTCAGAATTTCACAAGAACGTTCTTTTTTTTTTAATTCTTTTTCCACAGCTTTATTATTTAAATTCGAAGCTTGCATCTCCATTCGTCCAGTGATAGCCATTCATTCGAAAATAAGTAATTTCACGAGAGAACAAAAGCTCCAAGTATGAAAATTCTTAATCTGTTCCATCGCCATGTTCTTTCAGACATCGGAAACGTCCGATGCAATACCTGAAAGTCATCAACTTTTCATGTCGCCTTTTTAAACTTCAATTCTTGGTGTTCACTGAGCACAAAAGCTTTTTGGGCGTCGGATTTGTCACTCAAAACTTTTTTTTCAATCGAGCCGAAGCTTTTTGGCGAAAGAAAAGAACGGCCAAAGACCATGTTAAATGATGTCATTTATTTTCATAAAACGTCATTCTTTTTTGGTTCTTTGTGAGCGGTCTTTTGACAGCGAGAAAACCAACCAACAAATGAATACTAATTAAAATGCTGCACGAGATATATTCTTTTTCGTTCTTTTGCTTTGTTCTTTTTTTTCTTTTTTTTAGTATCGTTGTTCTTTCCCGCCTTTTTATGCTTCGAAGAATTCTAAAAGGTGGCGGAATTCGATTATTCACATCTGTGTCTTTGCTCAAAATACTAGAGGGCGCTTCAGGCGTACTTAGATCGTAATTCTTTTGTTTTGCTGTATACGGAATTCTTTTCTTAAAACGCGATTGTATTCCTTTTTCAGCAACAGAATTCGTTTTGCAATGCTAAAAATGTGTTCTACGAACCGCTAAATCGAACAAAAGAACATTTTTAAAACGTCTAACTACAATCAACCACCTTACCATTTGCAGTGTGTAATTGTTGTACATGAGTGAAACCGATATTCTTTTCGTTTAAATGGCATTATAACTCCATCTGCGAGGAAGAAATCCATTTGAAAAATACAAGAAATTGCGAAGGAAGGCGCCATTTTTAACTAAAGAGTTAATTCATGAAAAAAATATTAAGAACATTGTTTGTGAAAGCAAATAATACAGCTTTATTCGCATTGTTTTTTTTATAATATTCTATATACAATTAAACAATGGCTCTTTTAATTAATTTCTGGAAAGATATTTGTTTAAAATGGAGGTATATTAAGAGGAAGATAAAAAAGTCATTAAGAAAATATATTCGTATGTTTTTTTTAATATGCATTGCAATAAGATTAACTATTTAGATTTAGACAACTATTTAGATTTAAAGGTTAAATTGTATTGGCATTTACGTAATATTAGATTGTGATAAATTTTGGTAGACTAGGAATTTGGATGATATTTATCAATATATGTATGTATTTTAGAGATAAGAATTTTAAAAAAGGGTAAAAATTTTATTATACTATATTATAAAAAATTTAATTAAATAAACCTCATACAATTACTATTTTTTTCAATTCCTTCTATTAGCACACACTCTCCCTATATATATCTTGTTCAAATTTTCAATCATTAACGAAATACTTTTTATTCATCCACTCAAGTTCAAATACATTCTTTTTTGAACTTGTAGTGGATGACACTTGATGTTAATACAGTTTTTTCAAATCTTAATTCAGTAATTTAGTTTAATTAATTAATTTTAGTTTTTTTTTTAGATTTAAGTTGCATATATCTACCAATAGATGGCGCCAGATAAACTTAAAAAAATGAATGAAAATTATTTATAAAGGACTTTCTGCAATATAGTGAAAAAAAAGTAGAAATTGACTTAAAGTTTTTTTTTTATATTACTTGCTTATTTTGAATAATTAAATATTTTCTATATAAAAATAACCTTTAATATAAAAATTTTTTGATATCCTAAAATTTTGTTTTCATATATATTATACATAAAAAATTGTTCTGTCACTATTATACAGTCAATCTTAAGTGACATACAGACAATAGAATATAGAATTATTTTGCGTTTGGAAGAATTCTATATACTTCTAAAAAAACAGTTTCTAAACACAAAAGAATAGGAGCATTCTTTCTAATAACACCTTATTAGGAAGGTCAGTTGAAAATTCTTGATAAAAATTTTTTCTTATAACGCTGTACAAAAGATTGGCTTATGTATCAATATTTTTCTAAGTCCTCTTGAATATTTTAGAAATATAAATTATTCTTTTATATAAAATGTCCTTTAAATCTTTTCTTCTTAAATGAAAATGAGAATGGCTTTTAACTGTTAATGTATTCATTAATTAGTGGACATTTTTCCCACTTGAGTAGACATTTTCGTTAGACATTTCCCCATTGAGTAGACATTTTCCCCATATTACGCCAAATCCTGAATGCCAAATTAATGGTGTAACTCATGAACTAATAGTAATAGTAATCCTCTCAAGCTAGAGTAATCCTCAGGCAAGTTCCATTACAATTGCTATTTTTAGAAATACGGAGTCGTATCAACGGGGGTGAACATCTTTCATCAACAGCTTGGCTGCCAGGGAGAAGTTTTCTAATTCTTCATCTTTTATACATGTAGATGCAGGATTATTACTCCTAAAAGTAGGCAATTAAGAGGAGGCAAAGTTCTATCAAGCCAAGACAGCATGTGACATACATGCTAATAGACCGGGCTAATTAGACCGGGACGTACAGTTATCGTGGATTCCGAACCACTAACAAACATCCTGGAGAATTGGAACCTATGGTACCATTGGCCAGAACTCTAGTCAATTGGCCATCAGGCCGCCATACATCAGATCATCTCGAAGTCTCTGATGTGCCAGAATTAAATAAATTAAAGTAATGAAAAAGTTATTATCCTCACATATATATGATAAATGAAAATTACTATTCTGGATTTTAAAAAAAAGAAATTTACATGGGTAATTTGACCTTGATTCAAACTCCTTGGCGTTTTTATTCCATTGCTTTTATGCGTTCATTTGAAATGCACAAAAGGGAAAAAGAAGAAAAAAGAAGGAGGCATCTGTAAAAAGACTTGCCACCAACCAAGATTTCTGTTTTACAATACATCGCCATCAGAAGACAACGCGACTGAATATGACCTCTCTCTCTTCCCTCCCACACCAACCAGAGTCGTCCTGTCACTGAGGATTATCTCCAAGAAAAGCAGGGTTGAATCAATTTATCATTCATTGTCAAACAAAAGAAACCTGCAGACTTCTTACAAACCACAGTCCATTCTCCGATATAAATGACGCCTTGCTGTCAGAGTGACCTTTAATCATTAGGGAGACACAAACCACCTCTATTACGTTTCAAGGAAAAAAAAAAAAAAAACTCTTTTATGTGAAGCCAAGACCGGCAAGGCATGGCCAGGGAAGCTTTTAACACACTGTTTAAAGGGATTAGCCTCTTCCCCCACCCCCAACAAACCTCCCCTTTTTATTTATTTATTATTTTATATCTTGTCCAGAGATGGAACTGTCATGGGAATGTTTTTCATCCAACGGTAGTCAGTGATGTCGTGAGGAGGTTATATTTTTTTTAGTCAATACTTTGTGAGGAGGTTATTTTATTTTTTTATTTTTAATCTCGCATCTGAGGTGTGTATTGAACAAAAGGTAAAGCCGCAGTGATAAAGTATCGACTTCTGTTGCAACATTTTGGCTTTTTTCCCCCTTTTTTTGGGGGTCGTCTGATTTATAGGGGTGTTTATCGCAAGGGACACTGCAGAAGATCGGTGCGGGAGGTAGTGTTTCATAAGAAAATAATAAATAAAACACCCCCCTCAAAAAAAGAGAATGATTGCAGTTCTGGCACAGATTGCTAAAGCGCAAGCCATTAAAGAACCCCAAACACATACCTGAAGAATGACCCCTGCAAGAAAACAGTTTTACTTTGTTAAACACACACATAAAGAATAAAAAATAAACGACGACGCAATTTTCGGACAATTTGTCCAGTAAATTTCGCCAAAGAAAAGGCCACAGTGTGTTGATAAAAGATGCTGTAAATAATAAGGCAAAAATGACGTAAAATCCAGTAAAAAGTTCGTGAATTATATGATAAAAATTTATCATTTAATACTTTGTGTAAACTGATTAAAGTTTATTTAATTAATTACTCTTTATTAAAGAATATTTCCATTTTTTAACAAAGAACACACCTCTTGAACGATCTAATAAGGAGGAAAAAAAAATATGTTTTATCTAGTATTTGCTAGCTATTATTAGATATCTAGTATTTGCTTTTACCACAAGTGTAGTAAAGTAAATACTTTACCACACTTTAAAATAAAAAGTAAAAGTAAAATAAATACTTAAAGTAAATACTTTACTTACTGTGTATAAATATATAGCATATAATTTATTCTGTATATAAATTATATATTTCTTCTAAATAATTAATATTTTTAGGATACGATTTTGGATGAAATTTGTCTACAGAAAACAGACATTAGAATTAATTAAGCAATTGAAAACAAATCTTATTATTCATTAAATAGAAAAAGTTAATGTTTTTTCGAATATTAGACTAAGTTGTCACTAGAATGGCAGAGATTTAGCAGATTCAGCATTACCCATTACCCCCCAACATTACATTGCGTCTTTATACCCACATTTTACCACCACATTTCAAAAGACTTCTCTTCTGGAAGGAAGACGTTTGTGGTTTGCATCCTTCTAGCCCAGGGATGGGCAAACTACGTCCCGCCGGAATGTTCTATCCGGCCCGCGAATAGATTTTTAATTTGCCGGTCCGAGGCAAATTAAAAGAAATATATATTTATGTATTATATATATATATATATCCATCTCCTTTTCTACTTTGATTAAATATTATTTTAATATAAATAGCAAACACAGACAGCTTTCAATCGGTAATGTGTTAAGAATGGAAGTTCTTTGTTAGTTATAGCTGTAGATTGACGCCAACAAGTGTTATCTCTTTCTCGGGGAGCAGACATGTGGGAATCTAATATAGGTGAATTAGACCTCATATGTGGCAGATTGCGCATTTTAAGTCCAGCCAGCGGCTTTTTCTTTTGGTGCGAGTTCTAATATTAGAGAGTTTTTGCATACCGTATTTTAATCGTCCGATATTATAAGTCTCATTGCTGAGAAAAGTCTCTCAACATTTACTTAACTAGCTGCTAAAGAAATAATTGTCATTGCTAGTTATTATATTACTGAAATATACAATTGAAATGCCCTCTTAACATTAATTCCAAGAATTTTGGGGGAAAAACTAATTTTATAAAAATTTTGGGAATCGGATCTTTAAACCGATCCTTAACATCCGACTCAAACATTCCCGACTTCCTACCCCTGGTTTATATTTTTCATATTTTTTTTTACCACAAATTCAGCTGCAATGAATCGAAAAGGTATTTGAACATGAATTCCCTTGAAGAACATAAAAGGGAAAAATGAAAAATAGAAAAGAAAATATGATTCCGAACAATATTTCTTTTTTTGGAATTCGAAATGACAGAATTTCCCACGAGAAGTCGTTATCGATACGAATTCAAAAAATTACATTCTCTGCGCTTTTCAAATCCCTTCCCAGTAAGTTGTTGCACTAGAGCCAGCCTTTTTTCTGATCCTCTTAGGTTTGAGTTCGCATTTTAGAAAAATACCATTGGCAACAAGAAATGAAGAACTTTGTGAGCCTCACAAAAAGTCGATCACGTTTCTTTGGAAATTATACACTTTTCCGGAATGTTTTCCCGCTCAGAATCCTGATCCCTTTTCCCGGAAGTCTTCGAAAAATGTCACTCTTGTGAAAATTGAATGTGCAAGGAAGTCAAATGTGCAAAAGGACTTGCATAAATAGAACGCAAAACTCTGGAAAAAAATCTTGCGGTTTTACGTCTCTAAAGAGATCAGAACATTTGTTACCGTAAAATATCACATAATAGAAGGGGAATTTACATAAGAAAAGCACGTAAATGCTTGTCAATGATTTTATTTGAAAGTGGTAGGGTAAAAATTGATTATAATTCCTCTTGAAAAGTGACATTTTGGAACGGAAATTCGGAAGCGAAATTTTTTATTTGAATGAAAACGCATCTGTTGAATATTTGATGAATCTATTTAAACCTCGTGAGCTTTTGATTTTATGCTATTTGTTATTGAATATTTGATTAATTTATTTAACCTACAATGAAAGTAAAAAAAAAAGAGCTCGCTGCGTATTTCATACCAGGAAGTTTATACCTGATTTAAATGACTGAACATCCGTTAACGTGTACAAAATACAAATTATTCAGATATATTGTACGTGAATTTCAAGTATTTCTAAACATTTTAATTCGATAATAGTAGTTTTTACATTTGATTTGAACCTTCAATGTACATCAAACGTATATTCCATGATATTTTTGTTGGAATTTTCATATGGAATGCGAATCTTTCTACATTTTGTTGTCGGCCATTCTACACATTATATATACATTAATTTTTTCTCCTTTTCCAAGTATTTATTTGATTTCCTATTAATTATTGTTTAATATTTTATTAATTTATTTAACTGCAATATGAAAAGGCGGGCTACGTATCTCGTACTGGGGTGTGCATGTCTGATTTAAATGACATTAATCATCCAAACACATTAGTGTTTCCAGCCGAGAAAATTTACGAGATATAAATTATTCAGATATTTCGCACGTGATTTTCAAGTATTTCTAAACATTTTAATTATATAATAGTAATTTTTATCTTTAATTTGAAATTTGAATGCATATCGAACTGATATATTCTATGATAATATTTTTTATTGAAATTTTCATACGCACAGCAACTGTTTCTACATTTTGTGGTCCAGCATTCTACATATTACGTATAACTTAACTTCTCCTTCTAACAGGTATTCGCTTGATTTCCTATTAATTATTATTGAATATTTGGTTAATTTATTTAACCTGAAATATGTCAACGCGTGCTACGTATCTCATACCAGGGTCATTTGAAAGGCATTGAACATCCAAACAAGTTAGTGTGTACGAAATATAAATTATTCCGATATTTCGTATGTAGTTTTCAAGTGTTTTAAAACACTTTAATTATATAATAGTAGTTTTTACATTTGATTTGAACCTTGAATGCACATCGAACTGACATATTCCACGATAACATTTTTATAGGGATTTTCATACAGAAAGCGAATCTTTATACATATTGTTGTTGGTCATTCTACACAATACGTATAAATTAATTTCCTCCTTTTTAGCAGATGTTTATTTGATTTCCTATTAATTATTATTGAATATTTGGTTAATTTATTTAATTTGCAACGAACATAAAAAAGGCGCGCTGCGTATCTCATACCAGAATGTGCATAGCTGATTTAAATAAGAAAGAAAATAACATGTACGAACAAAAGATGCTCAAATACTACACACGAGATTTTCATATACTATTTCAAAGCATTCTAACAAGAGAATGCTATTATTTATGGTTGACTTGAATTCTGATTGCACATTCAACTGGTATATTCCATGCAAATAAAATAATTGCATATTTCATTGCAGAAAACGGGTCTTTCTACATTTTGTTGTCGGGTATTCTACAAATTATCTATAAATTAATTTGCTCCTTTTAACCAGGTGTTAATTTGATTTCTTATTAATGATTGTTGAATATCTGATTAATTTATTTAACTTGCTACGAATATGAAAAGGCGAGGTGTCACAAAAAATTCTGATTTGTCAATGATGGTTATAGACATTTGCAATACTTCAAATGTTAATGTTATTGTATATAAATCTAGTTCTGTGAAAGCTTTATCTGAATGGCTTTTTTCGTTACCTTCAACGTGAAACAAACCGCCGTTGCCCTTCAAATAATGAATTCATCATATGCCCATCCAACTTTTATCTTCCGCATGAAGTATTCTGTCATCTGTTTATACGAAACCAAGGAGAACAGCGTGGTTTGTGGTTACATGACTTTACTCTGAGCAAATAAGTTCATCGAAAGTCATGCTGATCTTGAATTTATTATTTGAGTGGCAATACCTTTTTGCTTTATATTAAATATAATGAAACAAGCCTATGTGATAAGCACTTTAAAATTTGGAAAGTAAATAAATGGTAGTAATTTTGTTTTGTTATTAAATAGAATGAATTGTATATAAAATCATTACAACAACAAAATGTATTTAAAAAAAAGCATTAAACTATTACAATGTACACAAAATATCGTAACGCATTTTCTATATACCGATCTTACTACCTTGATAAATGCAGGGGGTCATTAGAATTGAAAAAAGGAAGTTAGCTATTTAAATTGATATGTGTTGATGTTTTTAACTCCTGGGTACTTTGACTCGATCTCATTCAAACATCAAATATTTTGCAGAGTCAATGTCTTCCAGGCTGCACCAAGGAGTGTCCTGTTTCATGCAATGTTCTACATAATGATGCTACAATTTTGGACAGACATTTCCTGGAGAAGTGTCTAGATACTACCCTCAACTCAATGAAAGGATTTTAAAATTTTAAGGTTTATTCAATTAATTCTCGGTGCAGGTAAGGGAACATTATTAAAATAAATATTGATTATTTTTTTCTTACTTTTCATTTTTGATGTGTATTATTCATTTATTAAAAAAAAAATCTTGCAAATTAAGTTAAGTCAGATGGCTGACGTGGCCTAGTGGATACTGCCTTTGTTTTTCGAACTTGGTTCGGAAACTAATAAGCGAAGCCTAACTTAAAGTCCTGTGTCTGCATCGCAAATAGGCACAGTAAATTGCTAAGCCTTCTTTGGGAGGATGGTGCGAACCCATCAGATATCTTCCGTAGAGGTGTGTGGCCTGATGGCCAATTGGATAACGCTCTGGCTTTTGGTATCACAGGCTTCAGGTTTGAATCGTGGCGGTTGCATGGATGTCTGTTAATGGTGCAGAATCCACGTTAAACTGTAGATCTCAGTCTAATTAGCCCCAAAAAACAAAAAATAACTGTAGAGTGACAAACCAAAAATCCGTAGAGGTGTTTGTTCAAAAATTGCGGTTGACAAAATGGGGGTACAATATAACAGGGCACTTTATAGGGCAACCTTGGGGGAAGCTGAGCTGGTAACTGATCTGCAGCTCTAATAGAGAATGAATTGGGTCAAAATGACCGACATTCGTAAACAACAACAGTTTAGTAGTTTCCATCTTAAACTCCATCCAAAAAGCATTGTTAACGATAACGATTTAAAAAAAAAATTAAATAGTTGAATCTTAATTAATAAAATTTGATTGACAATAGTTTTTTTCTTAACGTAAAATTTTAATTATTTAAATTCTGTGAACAATAAAATTAAAAACATAGTAATTTTCGAAATTATTCAAGAAAACTACAAACGAAAAATGAGGTCCACGGAATTTTCACAAAATCACCATAGATGACTCACCAGAATAAAAAGGAAATAAAGAAGAGAAAAAAAAAAAGAGTCACCAAAGAAAAGGAAAGCCTAAATAAATAAAATATCCATAGAGGGCGCGAATGAAAAGAAGAGAGGAGTTGAGATAATGTGCTGCTGACTCTAGAGTTGAGGTTTTGTAGAGACAATGGCTTCGCCAAAGGAATCTGCTGGTCTCTGCGGTGTGCAGATAAGAGCATTAGCTTGCGAATAATAGAAGGACCTGCATTCAGCGCGCTGGTCGGATATTTGCATGTTAAAACTTTCCACTCGCTGGCGGTACTCCCTGGAAATTGTCCTCACTCACCACAAGGACTGCCACATCTTGCGACTTATCGCTCTCTTTTTTTTTTGGCCAAAACGTTTTTTGATACTTAAAAAAATTACATTATAGCAATGTAACAATGTTTTAGAGTAAATGTGCTAAAGTACTGATATCTTTTTAAAGCAGAAATTAATCATTTTGGTTCATCAGATCTCTTGCCAGTAAGGTGATGGTCATGGATTCGAATTCAGAATATTTACAATCGAGTATTATAAACTTACGAAATAAACTACCATGATTTCATGACTGTAATCCGATAATTATATGTTAAAAAAACCTTAGAATTTTGTGGTATGGATTATAAGCCACTGAATATAATCTTTTTTTTTTTTTTTTTTTCTTCTAATGCAGCTGGCAAATACTTAGACAATTATCTTTATGCCATAAGCAACTGCTGCACCTCTGTTACTCATTTAGCACTACCCAGGGGTAGCTTGAAAATATGCTACGGACACGAGTAACACTACCTCCCAAAACGCTCATGATCATATTAGACTTGGACCTACAAAGTGATTTCCGAACCACTAAAACATCTATAGGCAACGCCGTTACCGAGAGCCAGAGAGCTAGCAACTCGGCCACCAGAAAAAATATTGAAAATTTTAATTTCAGTATACTTCTTTATAATTACATCGTCTTTCCAGTTTCTACAATCTTTAATTTAGAACAAAAATTTTTTTTATAAGAGCATATCAGCATCAAAAATTCTCGTCAAAGCTGAAAAACATTTTGTTGGTGCTATACCACGAATATAAAAACAGAATTTGATTTGTATATGATATGTTAAAGAAAAGATGCGAATCGCCAGCGGATTATACCGATTTGTATTATACGATATTTTTCCATTTTTCAGCCCAAAACCCACGCGAGGAATTAAAGGCAGGAAATTACAGTAATTATTGCAAATAATTAATATTGAAATTTTGGAGCTATTTACGGAGCTATTAAGATTTTGGAGCTATTTACCCCCAGAGGGCTCCATCTCCTATATAACAGGAAATAAATAGTTAAAAACATTTGAATATTGCCCGATTGCCCGATTTGAATATACATATAAATTTACAAAATCATAAAACAATTTACAGAAATATTCAAAAAGAAAAACTTAAGAGTAAAATTTTAAGCTGTCATTTAAGAACATTATTAGAAATATATGATTCAATCTTCTGGATTGCCGTACTGTTATGGTTATCAAGAATTTATGGTGTTAAAGAATTTACTGGAAATAGGTTTAAGAAAATCAAATAAAGAATGAATGTTAACAGCTTTAATAAGATCAGAATTACGCATATACCATTTAGAAGATTTTATTTGGCGGATAGTGATGTTTTGTAAGGCTTCAATAGTTTATAATTTTACATTTAGCCGCATAAAACCGGGCAAGTGTAGGTTAAGATAGGATGGCAGAATGCCAGTATATGAAATAAGTTTATTATCCCTGGCCATAGTTGAATTTCTATTAATAAGAGGATAGAGTTTACGGAAAGCAGTACGAAATTTTGTATTAGTATGCAAGGGAATGTTTCCAAGTTCAATGGTGATCCAGTATAACGCCTAAATATTTAGTTTGAATATTCTAAGGTATTATAACATTGTTGGTTTTGATCCTATGCTTCTTAAGTTTATTACCAGCAGGAGGAAAAAAAAAAGCAAAGAAAATACGGGTTCAGTTTTGTCAACATTTAAAGAAATTCGAAATAGTTAAATATTGTACAGTAATATATGTGCTATAAATGCAAGACCTATAAGAAATACAGCCATTACGTACGTAGCCAAAGTGGATATTTGGTATACGAATAATTGCTACTGATGAGATTGAATAGTTTACCAATTGCACCACAGGATAGAAGGGGTGCGATCTATTGGCTTGTGTGGTTAAGGTAATTTCTTCAGGTGAGCAGAAATAATTATGCGATGTGAAATTATATTGTTATTTCTATAGGAGATAGAAGGGGAAAAAAAAAAAAAAAAAAAAAAAAAAAAAACTGGTATTTCACAAAGTTATTGCTTAAAATTTTGAAGGATTATCTAGCTTCTATTTAATGTTGGATTTTATTAAAAGAACAATGAAAATAAAAAAAAATGAATTTTTTTACGATCAAAGATCACTAACCTTCAAAATTTCACGATTCATTTGATTTACTATATTAGTGGACTTATTTGAATCTGAAAGTAAATGAAAATTAATATTTTGTTGTTCTTTCATGAAAGCATGTTTTGAATCACCTAAGTAAATTAGGGGCATTGCATGAAAACGCCGTGGCCGATTAATCATTGTAGATCACCTGTCAATATGCGGGTACAGTGCGCCATTACCCTCATCTTTTCCAACAATGATCTGAGCTCTAAGGTCATGAGTGAGGCATAAAAAAATGTTTGAAATTAGATTCATTTGATTTACTATATTAGTGGACTTATTTAAATATGGCAGCAAATGAAAATTAATATTTTGTTGTTTTTAACGAAAGCTTATTTTGAACCACCTAATAAACTGGGTGCATTGCGTAAAAACGCCATAACCAACTAGCCATTGTAGATAGCTGGGCAATATCTGGAGCTACTTAGAATTTTGCTTTGTAAAATTTGAATCTTTATGTCTAACTTTAGCCTTGAATCCCTAAATAGTTTCCATATTGGTACATCCCCAAAACAAATTATCAATAGATCTGAAGACCACTTAGTTTGAATGTCCATGAATCCTCCGTTAATCTTCAAATAGACTATACGTAAAAAGATAAATAGACTTGAAAAATACTTTAGGTTTTTAAGGGAAAAAACCTCCATCTTCCAACTACCAAAATCTGAGATGCGAGTATCATGCTCCGCGAAACAATCTTACAATCTTCAATACAGTGGATATTGCAGTGGTTTTCTTGATATTATAAATCTGGAGCGACATCATTTTGGAGGAACTAGATGTATAACAATACCTCTTTTATACAAAGTTGCACATAATACTACGATTTCATCCCATTAGGCACCTCTTTGCATTTGAAATATATCTCCTCTCCCCCTCCCCCTCCGTGAAAAAAAATATCGTTCAGAAAGATGACATTCCATAAATTTGTGTCCGCTTTATAGTTGATTAACCTTGAAAGTAATAGTTTTTTTACCAAAGTGCGAATCAAACAGATTTTTCTTCTTCTTCATTGGAGCAGTATCCCCACGATAAGCCAAGGCGATACGACTACGAAGACTACGATATAAGAGATGTTTTCTTTTTGAAATGGTAAGATTGTTAGCCCTAAGCTCTACAGTCATATTAGACTGGGACCTATGGCTTAAACTGGATTCCGAATTACTACAGATATCCATGGCACCGCCTGGACTCAAACCCTGTGGCACCGCGCTCTAGTCAGTCAAGATTAACATGTTTAAATCGCCCGATAATGCGAGAAAGAATTCAATGTGAGCGGCCTGATGGCCAATTGGCTAGCGCTTTGGCCTTTGCTACCATAGGTTTCAGGTTCGAATCCTAGTGGTGGCATGGATGTTTAGCCCTCGTGTGCACAAAATGAGCATAGAGCGACAAACCGAACCTGACCACAGGCTTCAGGTTCAAATACTAGCGGTGTCATGGATGTTTGTGAGTGATTCGGAATCCACCTTAAGCTTTAGATCCCGGTCTAATTAGCCTAAGTGTGCAAAAAAAAGGACCGTAGAGCGACAAACCAAGACCAAGCCATCATGTGATGTTTTAAAAAGTTTTTCAAAGACCTGTTTGAGATGTTTTATATTTTTATATACAAATATCTTTCTTCGACTTCGGTATGCTTTGTTTCTGTGAAAGTATAGTTATATACAGCTTAATTAGAAAACGCACGTTCACTCCTATCCGATGCCACTGTTGTAGGCATTCGATCAAATTGCGGTTATTGAATTTAAATTTAATCACTTAATTTTTTTTTTTTTTTTTTTAATTCGCTCATATTAATGTGTATACGTTATTTGAAACCATTTTATTTCAGAAAGAGAAAAAAGAAAGATACACCTTGGCGGAATTGGCGAAAACGAAACGACGGTGCCAATGAAAGAAAGTAACCTTTTCAAAAACTGGGAGGGAGGGAAGTGAGGGTTAGGGGATGTCGACCTTACGGGGATTGAAATTGACTGAAGGGTGTATCTTCTATCGTCTGCTCGTCATTGTCAAAAAGAGAAAGTCGTCTGCTTTTCAAAAGGACTTATAGACTGTATTCCGCTCAATTTCAAAAGGGGATATCTATCGAATGAAAGGGAGGAGTAAAAAGCAAACACACTAAAAAAATGTGAAAGAAAACGATAATGATATACAATAGAAATAAGATGCCATTGTATTGCCGTAGTTGAAGTTTGTTAAATGCACTTTAATGAGATTTTCTCACTCAATTTAAAATCAAGTGGATTCTTTTTTTATTTATTTTTTAATAAGTAAAACTCCAGGGAAATTTTCAATTTACTGCAGATGGATATTTTTAATGAATTCGCATTATTTGTAGATTAAAAAGCCAGGGCAGAATTCATAGAAGCCAAACGGTTTTCGTCCGAAGACGAGAAGGGTGAATAAATTCGATTGTGTTCTAGAAGAAAAACGGGTCACGACGTAGTACTACTGGGTAATATATTGTTTTGATTTTTTTTTTTTTTTTTTTTTTATTCTTTTTTAGAACAGTTTCATTTCAAAGTCAATATTTTATGAAACTGAAAGTTCTGCTTTATAAGAAATGATTGCATTTCTACATTATAAAATTTACAAATATAAAATATTTAGAAAAAAATTAATCTGAGAATTTTTTTGGGATATATATATTACTGCACAGGTTTCTAATTTATAAGATAAAACGATTTATTGGATCAAACGATAATCAAATTTAAAAACCAAAACGATGTATTGGGTCAAACGATTATCACATTTATACACCAAAACGATTTATTGAATCAAACGGTTATCAACAAAAACGTTGATGATGAATGAAGTGGTATATGGGGATGAGAAGCAACAAAGACTATAATCCCCTCTAATCATTATATATATGAACAGTTAGTTTTTTCCTTATTTTCAATATGCCACTCTCCACAACGCTCTACGATCGTGTTAAACCGGGACCTACGGTTTAAAGTGGATTCCGAACCACTACAAACATCCATGGCACCGCCGGGACTCGAACCCGAAACCTGCGGTACCGAGCGCCAGAGCACTACCCACTCGGCCATTCAGGCCCCAACAAAAACGTTTTATTTGATCAAACGATTATCAAATTTATAAATCAAAACGATTTACTGGATCAATTGATTATCAAATTTATAAACTAAAACGATTTATTGGAACAAACAATTTTAAACAGAAGAAGAAAAGGGCGAATAAATTCGATTGCATTCTGAAATAACAAACTGGTCACGAAGTATTATTGTGCATTATATATTTTTCTTTTAAAACTGACGAAGGTGAAAGGATTTCCATTAGTTCTATTCAAAGTCGATATTTTATCGAACTAAAATTTTGACTTTTAAAAAAATGATTACATTTCAACCTTGCAAATTTGTCTACACAAAATGTTTGGAAAAAGAAAAGTTTTATTGTTTATTTATTTTAAATCTTTATGCAATATTGCAGTTTTCACAATACAAACTAAGAAAACTTCTTTTTATTTAAATTTATTATTAAATTGTTTGAAAAGTTCAAACATCGGTTTGTTGTCAAATAAGATTTCGTATATTTAAAAAAATAAAAGTTAAATAATTGAAAAATAAAATTAATTATAAAGATTTCATTAGAATTTTCCAGATAACCTTTTCGTTCTAAATAAATTTCAATTGATATAAGTATACACTTAGTAAACAAAATGTGCTATATCTCCCCTATATTTAGAATTATAGATGGAAATAACTATTAATTTTCATTGACAATGTTAACCGTTAATGCTAATATAAATTAACGGTTAATTTTAACATTCCTTAATTTTTTAATGTGTGGTTATGTACATGAGTACTATACAACCAACAACATTCATTTGCATTGTAACATAGAATATATTTATCAAGAGATTTACTCAGATAAATATTTCATTTTAACTATAATTTTATAACAAAAATTAATATAACATGTTATTTATTTTATAACATAAAATTTTTTTTTTTTTCCAACTATTTTTTTTTTTTTTTCTTTTCTATCTGGAAAAAATAAATTTTCTAGTTCAATATACTGGACTAAAATAATTAAATAAACGTATTTTGGTTTAGTTTCTTTTTTAAAAAATTTAAAAAGTTAAATTTAAAAACATTTTTTAACATATTTTTTATGTTAAAAAAGATATTATTTTTAGAAAAGATTTGTTAGAATTTTTTTTTAATCACACTGAATATGTTAATTTAATTAAATAACATAAAAGATTTATTTATAATTATAAAAATATTATCGAAATTTTTTAATAAAAGATTTTTAAAACAAATATGTTTTTGAATATACGAATTTTTTTATTCTTAAATAGTTATAATTTTTTTTTTTCCTTAAATGCATTTCTGAAAAGATAACAATCCTAAATTTATGTATAAAAAAACCGATTTGCTGATTCATCGGTGAAATATAATCTCGGTTGAAAATGACATTCTTTTAGAATTTTTTTCTCTAATATGTATTACAAACAACGAAGATTCATCGTTACTCAGTTTTAGTTATCATTATTTATTTCAACAAGTTTTGTAGATAAAAAAAAATTAATAAAATTGACGAATTAGAATTAAGAAAATATATGTGTATTATCCAATATGTCACATCAACCTTAAGTAATTAGAACAATTTCATTTGCAAAATATTAACTGTAATATAGAAATAGAAATGTTCAATAAGAATGCTTTAAATTTTAAATATGCTAAACTCACGTAGAGTTCAAAAATAATGCAGCAGAGAATACAAGACTTGAATTTAACTGGAGTTAAATTCATGGCAACTCTAGGTGATATTCTAAATAACATTTCCCTATCAAAGAACTGAATAGATTGGCGTTAAACTCCACCTAGCACCAAGGCTGTGAAACGTGGTCAATAACTGTTGAAATCATCCGCTAAAAAACCTTTATCCGGAGTTGGGGGGAAAAAATAAATAACTGACTCTCTATCTACTACCGACGTCGAATACCAGTGTTGAAAGAAATCGTTAATTTTTCGTTTCGTTAACAATTGCATTAATATTTCCGCAAACCTAATTAAAATTTCAAAAGCAAAATTTCTAATACAAAAGATCCAAATTTTCATTAGTTACATTCTCTATTTGTTTAAGTACCATATTTATAAATTTTTATGATTAATAAATAATAAAAAGAATATAGCAAAATATTACAAACAAATAAACACATTCAAATATATATGTTTACAAATTAATAAAAGACACTTAGTTTTTAAATATATCAATGTCAATTTCATAAACATTTGATATAATAGTACGCTTTCACTTAATATCTTCTCCAGCAGCTCAAACTCATTTGGGTTGCAAAAGACAACTCAGTAATTTGACTTCTTTTTCTTAGAGTTTCTGTTTTAAACCACTTGGTATGATCAGAAATATTTTCAAAGAAGATCTTTGGACAACATTTCATCTGGTGATGAAATGTCCAAGATTTTAAGTCTGATTTAGAGAAAACAAGATTCTAAGTCTCCCAGGCCAGATTTTTTTTACAGATACTTTCCCGTAATAATGTTATGAACTATACTCTTTACGAATGGATTTAGAAGAATTTGTGCAATAAATTCAATGACTTTTATTGAATTCATATAACATTAAAAGAAGTTTTTATATTACAAAGTATTTTTTTTACAACTTTAAAGACTTTTGAATTAACTTAAAATACATTTTTATGCTCTAAATTTGTTTACAAAAATACCTATTTCCTATAAAAAATAACAGTTGTATCATGCTTCCTCCTACACACTGGCAAGAGCGCCCCCTGTGGCGTTCAGGAGAAATGGTCAGACGGCCTCGAGATTCTCACCCGAGAGGAAGTACAGCGCAATCTGTTCTCCGGTTGAGCGCATTAATTGGCGCATATATTTAGCGCATTAATTGGCCAAGAAATTATCACCTGGAGAGGAAATATATTTCACGCACCCTGCGCGTATCCGGGTGTTCGGCATAGAAGTGAAGTCCTTCTACGAATCTATAATTATCTGTCTTTAAATGTATTAAATATTGTATGTGCGTGATTGTGCATGTGTAAATAAAGCTGTGAGTTCTCAAACCTATGCCGACTAAGATTTCTCTCATATCCTACAGTAGATAATTTTTTTTTTGCATTATTATCTCTTTAAAAAAATCCTTTTATTAGTTTCCCTGTCTATTTCATAACATCAAAACGATCTTTACTACTCAGGCATAACTCTCTCGCATCAGAATCGAAAAGAAATAACCAGTTTTAAAAATATTAGCAAATCATGTATAATTTAAAAGCAATTGAAACCAATATAAAATTGACAATATATAAAAAAAAGGTACAAATATGAGCACAATTTTATTCCACAAATTTGTTGACCAAATATTGTAAATAATACAGATCCAAAGAAATTTTGTAGCAAAATTAATTTTCTCTCTTAATTAAAAAAAAAATATATATATTGTAAATACCCAAGTTAAACAAAAGAAAAAGTAAGGTGTTAAAATTTGATCCCTTTCTTTTTTTTTTTTTTCAAATTTACATCATTTAAATTATAAGATAATGCAAAGATTTTCATGTAGAATAGCTATTATTGTTATGCCTTAAAAAAATCCATATAAATTTGCTTTAAGTAAATAAATAATAAAGTATTGTGCATATCTGTGACAATCAGGATCATTATGCTATAAAGTTAAGGTTGGTAATCCGGCTAATGGTTGGCTAAATCGAGACTGGACATCTTGGTAGTTTGGAAGCAGCATCCATTAAAAGTGGTCTTCAGGGAAGTTGGAACCTTAACCTCACAACTTCAACCTACACAATTATCGTACTCATCCCTGCCATAGTTGAGGAATTTTCAGTTCAGCATCACTTTTCGTTTTGCAAATCAACTCCCTCAGTTCTGAAATGCCAAGGATAGTAGACATGAATGCTGAAATTCATTCAACAAAACAGCATAGAAAGGCAGTGACCAATTTAGGATATAACTCTCAATAGAATAAATAAAACAATTGCATAGAGTGAGTATTATCTCCATTAATTTAGGTTCCATTTGTAACATCAAGGTGCCAGGTTCTATAGTAGTAAGAAAAAATATGCTAGTTATATTGGAATGTCAGGCTTTATATAACCAACAAGCAATTTACATTCTCTGCATTTTAATTTTTGCTTCCCATATTTTGAATTTCTTAAGTTTTGCAATAGAATAAAGTATTAAAAATCATTTTTTTGGATTGATTTCCAATACAATTATATGCAAATACAACAAATCTTCAAAATTATAATTGCAAAACACCTTCCCAGTTTACAGTCAATCTTTCAATACCAAATTTGGAGGAAGATCAAAAGTAACTTTAATGTAATCACCAGATTAAATGCATCCCTGGATAAATCGAATCTAAAGCTTTAACAGTCAAATGGAAAAGACTGTATTTTTCTAAACCACTGAAGATAGTCAAAGCTGTCGGAAAATAGCATAAATTGTCTCCTCATTATAACAAGCAACTTTTATTAAGGGATTTATCGAGAAAAAAAAACCTGCCATTTGTTGAATTATTTTAATTTCCGGAATTTTTTATTATTCTGTATTTATTTTATCTATTGTACAAAAAAAAAAAAAAAAAAAAAAAAAAAAAAAAAAAAATCCCTCTTTTTTTAGATTTTATTTATTAATAATTTTGAAACAAAATTGTATCATACACAAGTTTTTATGAGTTTTCCGGATTACAAAATTTCAGTACTTTATCATCACAAATTGTTATTATTTAATTTGTCACTTACTGCTCACTCTGCCTTAAAAATCGCTCTTACAGTGAAACATAGCAAGACAGCCTTCAAATGGCAATAGTTATTGAAAAAGGTATGGACTTTTTGTATAAGGAATGTGTAACATTTGCCAATGATTTTAGCAGGACAAAACACCTAAATATTAGTTTATTTAAGACAACAAAAAATATAACACATTGGGTTGCAGTTAAAAATACAATTTTTCTTTGTATTTTTTACTCCTAATTTTATCACAATTGTGTCCAATAATATCAGGAAAAAGTGCAATTTCATATATATATATATATTATCTCTCTATACATAAAGAAGAGATTTGTATGTATGTTTATATTTCTCAAAATTATAGCTCTTAGAGATCTCATTTATTTTTACCAAAATCCTTTTTTTTTTTTGGTGTGCAGGAGAAAATTTTTATTTTTTTTAAATAAATAATAATTAAATTAAATGGACAAAGTACATTACTATTAACATATAGTAACCCATTTATTTTTATAAGAATATCCATTTTCAACTATTTCTGGAAGAATAGAAATATGGGATTTTGAATATCACTGTTTAGCATCTTTTCTAAAATGACATATTTTTCCCAACCAAAATAAATTATATTGTTATATTTACTAAAACAGATCAAATTTGAGACTTTTTCATAATTTGAAAATCAATAAAATATTGCACAAAATGCGTTCTTTTTTTATATAAATTCTTCCAGTATTTTTACTAGCATGAATGTTACAATTTCATTTAATGAAAACTATTACTTTAACAATAAAGAATGTGTAAAATTAGGTTAAAACATTCCTTTTCTACAAATGCGTATAAAAATATATGAACAAGAAAATAAAATAACAAAATAAAATAACAAACTTCCATTTGTTGTAACAAAAAAATCTTAATTCAGTACATTTTAAATTAACATGTACTGAAGTTCGGTACAGTTTAACAGTTTCAAAAGTAAACAAAAAAAAAAATTCACAAAGAAATATTTTTATATATTTTATTATTACATTTATTTAGCAATATCTTATTATTATTAAGCAAATACTTAATATTTGATTATATATGTTGCCCCCAATGTACAAAATGTAGAGCATTTTAGAGCAAAGAATGAACAAATGTTTTTGTGAAATTTTTTTTCATTTTTCAAAAAGAAAACACGGTTTTGAACTATTATTATATACTATCTATTCAATATAGCAATTTTTATGGCACACATAGAGTTGTTAATTCAACAATTAAATAAAACGGATACACATTTTTAAAAATACATGTCACAGGTAATTTTGGAATGTAATGCTTTGTTACAGATATATGTTTCTCTTAAATGCAGCATACAAAAGATGTATTGCTTTGTTCCAGACAAAGTAGTGCATATAAAAAAACATGATCTGTAATTCTAATTATTTACAAGAATATTGGAATGTGGATAAAAGAAAGCAGTTCATTCCTGAGATATTTCAGAATTTGCATCCTTACTTAACCATTCTTCCATGGATTGATGCATAAACATATACATAATAAAAGTATAAATATATATATATAATAAAGCACACAAGACAAAATTTAAAAAAATATGCAATACAAAGTTAGTTAATATAAAAATATCATTCAGTTTAAATTATTCACATAAAAGAGCAGTAAATAAAACTATTAAAAAAGTCTTCCACTTGTTTAAAATTCTAATAAAAAGAAGTTTAAAAAAGCATGAAAAAAGCATAAAACATTTTGTCAAATTATTATTATTGTGCAAAATACTTAATATTTTATTATATATGTTGCCCCCATTGTGCAGAATGTTGAGCATTTTGATGCAAAGAATGAACAAATGTAATTGTAAAAAAAAAAAATTCTTTGCTTTTTGGAAAAAGTAGGTTTATATTTTTGTCTTATTTTTCACAATAAGACAATCATATATTTTATTTTGTATTTCTTTTTTTATATACATCTTTTCAGCAGAAGCCCTTTCATGACTCTCTTTTAACATGTCTAAATAGTATAATTTTATATAATGTCAAGGTAAATAATTAGAGTATTGTAAATTATACCCAAAATATCAATTTTATACATTCTATACAATGTCTGCTTTTATATAGCGTGGACAATTTGTGTCCTATAGATTACCCATATAAACTATTGTCAACTATAATAACACATATTCTATAATAGCAACATAATATTTTGTCAATCACTTAAATTTCTTTATTTTTAAATTAAAATTTTTTTGGAATAAAAGAAAAATTGAACTTATTATTATAAAAAGCTATCTTAATGAATTTAAAATATCATGCATTTACACTTATATATGTACATACTATAAAAGGAATATAAAAACTATACAGCATATTCAAATTGCTCCATCCTGCAAAGTTCTTTTTAATTCCTGTATCTCTCGATTTATTTTTGACTGCAGTATTTCACAATGTTCAGACTCTTCTCTGATATATTTTTCAGTTTCTTCAGCTATCAGTACATTTAAGAAATTTGATGTGTTCCCTTCCCTAAAAAAGAAAAAGATACAATGGATTTTATTTAGTAAAAATCCTTTCATAATTTTTAAATTTATGATGCACCAATTGTTTTTATTTTAATTTGATATTTGCTCAAAATATCAATTGTTGTTAAAGTAAAAAAAAAAAAAAATGATAACAAAAAATATAGTATTTTTATGCAAATATTATGTTATTATGTTTATAGCACCAATATAAGAAAATCATTTGCAAGTTACATGTAAGATATATTTAACACTGTTTCTTTTTATTATTAAAATGTTTCTTGACAAATAAAAATCTTACTATATTTTTAAGGAAATATTTACTTCCTATTTATAAACCATGCAGTTTTAAAAGTAATAAAATTTATACTCAGTAACATCTTCATTGCAATTCAAATAGTATTACATTTAAAAAAAGGTAAAATACTAAAATTAAAACTTACACATTTGTTTTATTTTCATTTGAATCAGTTTTCTTCTCTGAAGTCATTACATTTAGCAACTTCTGATAGTTTTCTTGTAAAATACTATGCTGTCTGGTGACATCTGCTAATCTATCTTTTAACATAGAATTTTCTTCCTATAAATGAAAATTCAGGATAAAATACTGAACATAAATATATTAAATAACACAAATGAAATAACTTCTCCATAATGAAAATTTCCCAAACAGTATATCTCTTACTTTGAGAGGATAGTTACAAAATAATTGCAAGCTTTTACAATTTTGCCTCGCAACTATCTATTCAATTTCTCGTTTATTCTTTGTTTAAATGAATATATTACTAAGCAAAGATACAATATTTAAAAAGATTTTTATATATAATAGATAAAATAACTAAAACTAAATAGCACAATACAAAAAAATAATAACACATTAATAAAGTTTATTTTAATTAATATTTTTTCTAACGATAGATTCAGTATATATTTAGAATTCATGTAGAAATAAATATTGATTAAAAAAAAATTTTTAAAAGCTAAGTAATATATTCTAGTTATTTTTTTAATACAGCCACAATATTATAAAAAATAATCACTACTATGTAAAAAAATAATAAATAAATAACCCAATACAACACCACAGGAAAAACAATATTAAAAATAGATAAAATGCAGGGAAACAAAAACAAAGTTTGCTTAATAATAATCATACTAACTCCCTGACACTACAGCCCATAGTGGGCCAAGAGCATCTGCCTACTGGCAGATTTTGAAACAGGAGAGGGTTTCTTTTTTAACAGGGTCCCAAGGTTGTCAGCCCAATGCTCTACAGTCATATAATAATCATACTAAGATCTAAAAATCAATCACATCCTTTAATCAAAATCTTTTAAAAATATTCCTACCAATTCTTAGACAATTCTGAAAATGAATTATAACAATAATACTCCTTTACCATTTACAGCAAAGGGATTTAAATTTATAAAGTCAGTAAAATTTAAAACAAATATTCAGCATGCTTTGTCTTACTTTAAAAGTTGCAAGAATATGCAAGATCAAAGCAGGTTGACATGTATGTTGTAAAGTACATGACAGTCATCTATAATTTGCCAGAAATTTTATTTTAATTATATTAAGTGATATTTTGCTCTCATTATGCAAAGAATCATGAAAAAATGTTAAGTATAATCAGCTAATGAAAACTGAAATAAGTTTTAAAACACTACACTCACAGAACACATGCAAATACTCATAAAATTAACACAATGAATAATAAACTTGCACAATTTTTAGTATAACAAAAAAAAATTAATTCTAATACTAACTAAAATTAAAATTTGTTTTAATAGCAAGAAATTAACAGCTTTAAAAAAACATTTTTTAATGTTATAAAAAACAAAAGATTAAGGCAGCATGGATAATCATAATTAAAAATATAAGGCATTCAAAATTAATTTCACTGTCCATTTAAATTCTTAAAATACAACATACAGTAGCTTTTCTTTAATATGGCATTTGATAATTCAGCACACTCAATAATCCGGCACCGACTGAAACTTCACATTCACATTTATTTTTGAGTGGTTGTTGATCTTGACCGCCAGATGGTGATGCAAATGCTGCTCATATTTTCACCAAATGTATGTTATAACTATCAGTTTGAGTTACGGTACAGTGTTATACATTAAATATATACATGTTTTAATCAGTTAAATTTTTATCTAGAGTGCTTTATCTTTGATAACTGTTCAAAATTCTATTGACACTTAATTTTTGGCAAGTTGTGTTTTTGAAAGTGCTGGATAAGAGAAATACTTTATCATGATTTTCTTTTTCAAAATAAACGGAATAAATATAAAACCTGTTGAATTCCAAGATTTCTTTTTAAACTTTCCAATTGGTTGTCAGTTTCTTTACTGTCCTGCAACTTCTTTTGAAGATCATTATTTTCTTTTTTCAGATAAGCATTCTGTACCAAAGTGAACACAAAAAATAATTTACATTTCATGAAAACATTATTCTTCATCATTTAAATGCATTTTAAGAGTCGGAGTGTTTTTTTTTTTTTTTTTTTTTTTTTACCATTTTAATTGATAGATTTGAAAAGTGCTACTTTAAATGGAAATTCTGTTAATTTATTGAGAAAAAAATGCATTCAAAAATAAAAGTATTATTAGATACAGACATTTCTGAATTGTTTTTAATTTTCTTTTTTTAATAAATATTTTGGCAAGTTTTAAATAAAAGTGCTAAGCAATAATTAAAGCAAATTCATTTCCAATTGTAATATAATATGAAAATAAGACATATTGCAATAAGATTAATTCATTATACCTAAAAATAAATTTAAAATCTAATTTATCAGTGTTATAGTACAGTCACAGTACAGTACTCCTTACATCACATATCTTAGCAGATTGAAAGTATAGTACAATAGAATTGGATGTTTTATACAAGTTGTGCGAGTTAAAAAAAAAAAAAAAAAAAAAAAAAAGCAAGAGTTATTCAAATGTACAAAATAATGACACATGATATATCAAAGGATTATTGTAACTTAAAAACTACAAATCACTTAAAATTATAAAATGGGTTTTTTTTTTCAAATTTTATTTTCCAATAAATTTTCATTTATTGAAATATATATTGATATTAAAATATCAAAATCATACTATACTCTTTTTAATAAGAACATTAAAAATAGTATAGATACATAAATGCAGAGAAAATACTTTTAATATTTGAACATGTTTAGATGCTTTCTGTAAATATTATTTGATTTGATATAAATTATAATTTCTGTAATAAGCATTAAATTATCAACTTCATAAAAAGAGTAATAAATTACCTCTTCTTTAAGTTTTGCGAGTTCATTCACCAGATATTTCGTATGTTCATCTAAACTCCTTTTATTATTCTATATATGAGAGTTGAATTGTTTGTTAGGAACAAAATTTAATGAATAAAAGTAAAAAAAGACAAATAATAATAGCTAATATCAGCTAGATATTACAACAGAAGAAAATATATGGCTTTAAAATAATATATACATAATTTACAATTGATATATTTTAAGAATTTTTTCAAGATTTTTTAAAATTTGAAGGATTTATTTCCTGATCTTTGGATCAGAAAATTATTTAAAAAATAGGAAGCTTTTTGTGTAAATCAGAATTACACATAGGCATAAACTTTTTATTTCTTTTCTAAGCATAAATTCTCATTTCTAAATGAAATGTGACATTAACAATAAATAAGATAATACAATATTTTTCAATTTTGATTGTTAATAAAAAGAAATAAGGAGCCAAATATTAAATTATAAGAGTTAGAATTTTACTTAAAATTTTTGGTACTTACGTATTAACGGTACCTTGGCGATAGTTGCGCTAATAAAGAGCACACGCGCCAACCGCAGCTACGGATTTGGCGCCAATCTACACTTAAAATTTTTGTTCCATGAAACACTTCCATGAACTTTGTTATATGAAACACTTCATTTAAAATCAAAACGCTTTCAAAATATTTTTATTCCAAATAATAAAGATTGGCGACATTTAAAAACCGCCAAGTCTGCCGCCAAGGCACCGTTAATACGCAAGTACCAAATTTTTTCATTAATTTAAATAAATATTAAAAATAAAACATTTATGAACAAACTTGAAAAAAATTAATCAATAAATTTAATAAAAGATCATCATATAATAAGAGAAATGTTTAGCAACAATTCAGAAAGTATTTTACCTGAGCCCTAGTTGCCAAAACAGATTTTAAATTTTCGATTTCATCTTTTTTAGCTTGACGAAGAATTCTCAATTCTGACAATTCTTTTATAAGATCCTTGTGCTTGCGTTCAAATGCAGCATCAATTTCATTCTTCAAGAGATTGAGTTCTTTTTCATAACCAGACTTCATGTCACCAATGGATGGTAATCTAAACAGAAAAACAATTTAAACATTAAATTAAAATTATAAATATGTAAATAATAAAATTATTTTCAAAATTTATTTTTGAATTGATGAAAGTAAATTAGTAGAGGAACATTAATTTAAAATCTAAAGAGAAATTTTTAATAAAATAATATAATTTTAAGTCTCTGTTTAAAAAGCATAAAATTAAAACTTTTATGGAATGGTTTAAGCTAAATTACTTTTTAATTTAATAAAATTCTAATTTTAACAAACAGTAATTTTATAATTATTTTTTTTCGTCTAAAAAATAAATCACTGTTTGTTAAAATTAAATTAAAGTAGTTGCAGTGGCCATTTATTTTAAAAGTTTGAAACCTAGAAATGTTTTTAGAAATCTCTTAACTGCTTAAATAATAACTAAGACATTCTTTGATATCTAATTTTATTTTTTTCTTTTAAGAAGTAACTCCAACATTTTCATTTGAAAATATATTAGATAAAATGTAATATAACTGCTGATGTTTTCAAACATAAAGCACTTTGACCTGAAGCCATTTGCCATTAGAAAGGCAGAATGTTAACAAATTCAACATAACTCATTATCTAATAATAGCAGAGTAGGGGCTTTTCTACATATTTAAATTGAGTCATAGCAATTTGTAATGAATACATCTAACCATCCTTCTCTTTTCAAGCACAAAGAAAAATCAATATTTTAATAAGTTTATATGGCAAAATAAGTAATGGCCACTTTTGTTGCTAACGACAGTTACATTTTATTAAAGAATTATCTTAAATAAGAGTAATAATTTAATATAAATTAATTTTAAACAATATATAATAATTATTTTAATAATTTGGTAATCATTTAAAATGTTTGATTCAGAATAAACAAAAAGCTTTAACATTTTACATCATTAATGAAAACAAACAAGATGACGAAACCAAGTATTTCAATATAAATTGGGAATTAAAATGTACTATTTCTTACAATGTCACATGAAATTTATTTCTTTTTATTCAAAACACTTTAAAATAAAGACAAATTAATGAGAATATTATATCCCTGATTTATTTCTTTTTTAAGAATTTCTATACTTAAACAATATTTTGTGTTTAATAACACTTGCATTAAAAGAACAAATTTAATATGAATAGAGAAAGGTTTTGCACATTATTTAGACACCTTTTAAAGCTTTATAAAAATAATTCAACTAATACCATTTCATATACATATGTGGACTTTTTAAAAATGTTTTTCTTCACTTAAACAGTTTAAAACAAGATTATATGTGATTATAATATGTGCCAATGTACAGATAAAAATATACATGCACATAAGGTTTACATACACAAAGTGTTTTGACATGCCTTATATAATATTAATATAAAACATTTTTAATGCCAAGGTCTGTACATAGATTTCAAATGACACCAAGCAACACTCTGAACTTAATCAAATCAATCAAAGCAAATTCTTTCTCAAAAACAGTAAGAGCAAAATATACTATTTCTGCTAATATCATCAGAAAATTCTTTGAGGAATAATTAAAAGGATAAGTTTCTTGTAAAATGTCTTCTATTTCTGGAATGATTATTCATAGCTTTTGCAAAAGAACACTTAAATAAATAAGCCAAAAAAAGTTCTTTTAGCAGATAATATTTTCCAAAGAAACCAAGTTTTGCATAATCGAAATAAAGGAATGTAAATTTAATTGAAAGAAATATGATACAGAAACATGCATGATGCCTATTTTAAAACATGATGATGATGACATAATGGCAGGGAGGAGAGTGGGTAGTACTCTAACTGGAAAACTCTAATTTATGAAGTCTATATAGACTATTTAGAATTAAATTTAATGCAGAATGCAAAAAATAAGTGTGACAGATATTACTTCCAACAAGGTTATTTTCCCAAGTACATTGTTTATGTGAAGATCTAAATGCTGTATAATATCCAAAAATATTGTGTGGCTGCAATCATTAGAGCATTTGCAAGATTTCTTGAAACATCAATGCACTAACAGAATTGTTTTCCACAACAAACCTTAATGAACATTTGTTAGAAATGAATAGACAGAAATAAACTTTGAAAACGCATTAAAAAATATTTACAATTCTATAAATATTGAAAGATCAGGAAATATTAAAAAAACTCTTGATTTAAATTTTAATGAAAGATCAGTAATTAAATATAAAATAAAAAAAAAGATTTTTTTTTTTTTTCCATCATGAGAGTAGCCACTACTGATTGATCAACAATATTAAAAAAATACAATATTCACATATATTTTCATATGATCCAAATATATCTATTCTCAATATTTATGTATTTTCATATGAATCTTTATTCAAAAGAAATTTTTAATTTCTGCGTCACATCATTAATGAAAAAATAATATAAATAAAAAAAAGCGTCACAATATTTAGAAATTTACTTCAAATTTGGACCGAAAAGACCACTGTTCTCCATATGATATTAAATAGGTCTGAACCAATATACTAAAAATTGGAAACCGTGCACATCAAATCGAAAATGTTTCAATTTTGTGCCGCTTTTTTCTGAGCGATTACAGTCATAGTCAGTAATAAAAAAAACATTATTTTGAAATTATTTACAAAAACAAACTCTAAAACATCTGTTTAAAGTATGGCGCAAGACGTATTTCCTGTATATAAAAATTAAATTATTTTAATCGAAGAAAAATTAATAAAAACTAAATGGAACACAAGCTTTAAATACACTCAACATCAAATTCAGCACTGTAAAAATAATACTGCCCTTTGATAAGTCAATCGTCGTGGACTAGCCCTTTTTACGAGTTGGGACTAATCTTCAGTGTCCTGCAGCATGTACACGAGTAATTTATTCAGGAGTTGTTTAGTCTCTCACGGATGGAGAAAAGGGACAGCTTCTGTTGTGATTAAGCATCCGTAGTAGAAGTCTGACTTGGTTCCGAGTCGCTGAAGAAGGAAAGCAGTGCCTTCCGAGATGTCTTTTAGGAGAAACTACTCCGCATCGTATGGGGGAAAATCGGAAAACTCCCATCAGGAATTCTGACTAACAAGAGGCTGAACATCACAAAAGCCATCATTTCCCCCCGTTTTTGAAACAGGGACTACAACACTTATCTGATGTATTGTTGGTGAATGTGTAGACTGAGTCAGTACTTTCGATCTGGGGTAGGAGGTGTTGCCTGTGAACATATTGTCTCTTCGATGCTGCGTTCCTCTGATTACCTAGGATCTTCATAGTCATGATTATATGGTATGTAGGACATTTGATAACCGATTCTCCCAGGGGTTGAATCAGTTCTTCGCCCGTTCTGCCTAGCTTGTTTTCGATCATTGTGCAGCAGATGGACTATTGTTAACATGCTGCCTTTAATCAATTACATTAAGAGGGAAAATTATAATCGTCGTCCAAATCGTCCAAACCGTTTTTTGTTTTTTTTGCAATTTGATGAAAACCGAAATGCACGTAGTTTTGTTAGTTAGATTTCTGTACTGCTTGGCCTGAGGTCGGATTTTCGGCACGTATCAAAGGATGTACAACTTTATGAAAGACTACTGGAAGAGCATTTTAGTAAGATAATTTGTTTTTCGAATTTAAACTACAATACCAGGCGACCAACAAATGTCGGCTAAATATTTCAAATATGACTACTAAGATAGCATTTATAGCACTTGACCAATAACTATTGTGTACTAAGTATGGTTTTGACTTTCCTTCTAACTGTTTTGCAACCTCTTTTTCAATTAAAATTTCATTATTTCACTTTAAGATTTTTTTCTTGATTGTTATCAAAAATTCATTGTAAGCTTTTTAAAGAAAAGACTTGATAGTGGTGTGGAAAATCAAGTTGAGCATTTTGTGTGCTCTTCCAATTGTTCTTTTCACTGCGTTCATAGAAAGTAATGCACTTTTTATTATTATTATGATTATTATTCTTCAATATGGGTAAGTTACATATATTTTTTTATTCTCATTTTTGCGATTTATTTTTCAAATATTTTTGATCGCGTTAATAATTTTTGTTTCATATAAAACAAACTGTTCTCGACCTAGTATTGTTGAGATTATTCCTTTTAACGTGACGAATGCCACCTCAAAACATTCTTTCAGAGAAAGAATTGCATTTCAAAGTGAAGCGTAATATTTTAAAATAACTATAGATCTCTTCCTAACCTCTAAAATTTTATTTGAGGTTCCGGATGGAACCCTTTCAAAGGCTCATCCAAAAATCCTGAAGAATAATTTAATCTTAATAGATGTAGATAACATGCTTATTACCCGTCAAGGGAAATTACTCAGTTCTATGGATCATTTCCATACACCTCAAGAACTGGACAAAATTAAAGCAATTATGACTATTCTGGTGATTGTATTTTTTAACCCGAAAAAAATAACCACAAGTTTTCTGATCCATGATATATCAATTGATAAAAATCTAGCAGATTTAGCCAAAGAACTAAAAAAGGAAAACAACTTTTATGTTACTGATCTTTGAAGATTTGGTATGAAAAAACACTCCAAATTACCCACCTCAGTTTTAGTAAATATTCTATGCACTTTAATACCAGAATATACTAAATTATATCTTACTAGATTTAAAAAAAAAACTGTTTTATTCTTTGATAAAACTCAACTGTCGAAATTGATTTTCATTCATTTCTCTGACAGGCTCTGATGATTGGCTATTACACAAATCCTAAAGAATACTTCTGTAAGCATAACCCCTTTTGCCAATTACCGTGAGATACTGGAAGGTAACACGGTACGATATAGAAGAAAATGTTAGCACGTTGGAGGGCCGACAACAATGTGATGAACTATTCCTACTGAAGTGCGTGTTCATGTACTGTCCTTTCAAATATGATTCCAATTTATTTTTTCATTATTTTATTTTAACACAACACACACATAAATTCATTTATGATATAATTTTCAAATCAGTTTATACTGATTCCAAATGAGGTATGGCCTCAGCATATTCCAATCTAGTGAATTCCACCATTGGATAGTGAAGATATCCTCTTGCAAGGATTGCCAAGTATGAGTGGCTCGAGTTGCCACAAGCGATGCCATGGGGCAGTTTAAGCCTGTCGCACAATCATTTGATTTTGTCTCTCGTGCAGCTAGGTCTTTCATAATTTTTACGTCAATGAATTTATAGCAAAAACTACTGTTGTCAACATCTTTGCACAGCAGTGTCCGTCAATGAAAAATGTGCCAATTGTTCGGTATGACTAGCCAGCTTCAAGCATTCTGACCGCATTCGAAATCCAATTGGATGCAAGATCTTTGACAACATTGTAACAGGTCTTCAGAAAGAAACTCCGATAACGATAGAAAAGATAGAACTGTTACCTGCTTTATACGATGTGAATCATTCAGTAAAGTTCAATGCTCCCGAATATCGGATCATTTAATATTAATCATTTGTATACTTGTTATAAAAGAATTTGTCCGCAAAATTTTGAGATAACGGATTTTTTTAGGAGATGCTTCTTTTTACGAAAAAGAATATATTAAAGTTAAAGCACATAGCCTAATGTTTAAAACAACTCCAACTTTTCATATTACTTATAATAACAGATCTAAATAAAATGTTTAGTCTGTTAACCTGCATTTTGATAAAAATGTACTTGATAATAATTATCCAGATTGGAATTAGTGGTGCTATAGGATTTTTTCCTCCGTCTTTTTTTTTTTTTTTTTATATAAATATTAAAATAGTAGGGCTATGTTAATTTTAGAGGTAACGTATTTAGTATAATACATTATATTTTTAATTGTGATTTTTTGTTATTAAATATAAAATCATTGTAAGGAAGCCATCTAAAAGGTAAAAAAAGCGTTAGCATATATAGCAAAAAAATAGACTGCCCACTACTGGGATCGCCAGAGATATCTATCTGCTACTAAGCAAACGAAAAAGTAACAAGGTCACTCATCAAAAACAGTTCATTACCCAATTGTTGTAGCCCGAACAATTTAGCTAAAAAAAGGGGGAGAGGGATAGACGTTGGTGATTAGCGATAAAAATCAAACCAACATGAATTACAATGCACTGAATCTTTGCCACTTCATTCAATGCTTTTCGAAAATATTGTTTCATGCTGTTGTCGCTTATCAATTTTACATATAAATCTTACGTTTTATTAAAAGTGCGAAAGATTCGCACGAGTTTACTAGCACATGCAAGTATTTAATATATCATAGATTAGATATCCGATTGAGAAACGCAATGAAAAAATTCTAATTTTCCTGAAGTGTGACACGACTCTGATAAGATAGAGAATCCTTGGACTAACACACAGACTGCCCTACTATTTAACCGATATTGTGGCTTGTATAATTAGGCTATTTCTTTCCCACAGTTTGACATGCTACTGTACATACAACATAACAGTAGTATGTCAAAACCATGCGTTCTAATCCACCGTTATAGTTGCGAGTATAAGTTTACGTTTTATTTCTATTATGTCTGCAGTTACAACGAACAAAATCAAACCGCAAATGTAAAGATTTCAAAAGCACACACACACACACAAAAAAATTCAGAATCAAAGTTTTTAAGTAGTCAGAATTAAGAGAATACTAGGCTACAAAGACGACTTGAATCCAAAATGTCTAAAGACCGCGCAAGGAAAGGGGGAATTCCTATGTCTGCGATAGTCCATTATCTTATTCTGTAACATTTTTCTCTCTGCACTACAAAGCGGTATCACTATTATAAGATGATTAATAAACTTAGACGATCATAAGCTGGTTAGTTCATTGAAAATCGGTGTAGAATAATACAGAGGAGTTCCACGCTATATCTTTTGTATAATAGCAGAAATGGTAAGTGAGCCAAATTGTTATCCATAATTTTTACCTATCTTTATAGAAGTTTGATGCAAAAATGTAATTTTTAATATGATTATGTGGAGGTTTTAGGGATAGATTTACCCCACAGGAATTCTGTAACAGGTACATCCGTATCAGTCTATTAATATAAGTAGAGTGAAGTAAAATTATTCAAAATTTGCATTTCAGTAATTTAATCCAAGGCAAAACAGGTAGGAAAAGTGATTGTATAAATCAAACACTGATTCACGACGTATGGCCAGAATATGAATGTTTTTGATGATCACAAGTATTTTCATAATAGCTAGAAAGCAGTGACTAATAAAAAACGCACATAAGAAACAATGAAACATGATAACCTAGTCAAGTTTTAAGCTGCTATTGATCCACTAGTAATAAATGCATTTTCTTTTATATAATAAACACAGAATTGAAAGCACTCATTTACAAGTAAAACAATTCATACATTTAATTTTTAGATGCCCTCTTTAGCAAAATTTTGGATGGAATTTTTTGTATAGAATTCTCAATATTGAATAAAAGCATTCAAGAAATGGGCATGCAGCAGATTCAGTTTTACCAAAGTTGCATTACTATCGTGTGAGCCATATCTACATTGTGCTACTGTAGTTTAAAATGAAGATCCTGGAATGTGGCAAATAGAAATTTTCCCTCTCCTCCTCGAGCCTAATTCCAATGCTTAGATTTATTTTATCTCTCCCAAACATTGACACTAGAACTTTCCATTCGACTTAGCTTCTCAGGTTTCAAATTGCATTAAACACCACGTCCAAAAGTATTAGAGATATCCTGCTTCTCTATGCAAGAGTATTTTTTTTTTTTTTACTTAAGCAGTTATTTTTATGAAGTCAAAATAAAAATAGTTTTTTTGAGAATGTTAAAGAATCTTTTTTCGACATTATACAATTTTTTAAAATACAGAATAAAAGTTTGTTTGCAAAAGTAGTAAAATATTTTTGTTTTAATATTATAAAAATTCAAATAGCCATCATTCTCAATAGAAAAATATTTGCTAATAGAAATTAATAAACTGAATAAAATTATTGAATGCTCAACATTTAATTCGATGTTAAAACTTCTTTTAAGAGGAGGGAGTAAATAAAATGTTAAGGCAAAGACAGTATTCCCTCTTAAAGGACAATGGTACAAAGGTAAAAATTTGTAAACCACTGGCATTTAAAATAATAAAAACATAGGCAAATTAAAATCCTTCACTAGTCAATTGCTTAGTTTGCTTTGCTAATATATTTCAGTTTAAAAAATGATTTTTTTTTCTTCAAATAGCGTGGTATCTTGTATATCACATAATAAAGGCTTACAGCAGGGGAAAAAAAAAAAAAAAAAAAAAAAAAGCAATAAGAAATACTAAAATAAAAAAAAATTTATAATAGATGGAAAACTCTGAGAGACTGGTAAATAAAGAACAGAAAAAAAATTTAAAAAGCATAACAAAAAGAATAGATAAACTTACAAAATGACAAAAGAATTTTTTTATTTATGAGTTAACCATTTGAATTTTTTCCATCCCTTTATAATAAAATAAAAAGCAAGTGAGAACTCTCTGTAGAATGAAGAAATATTTCTTCAGGATAGAGATATTTAATGTATTAAATAATAAATAAACTATTATTGCAAGAAGATCCAGATCTAATAACTGTATCAGTAATCTATAAAAATAATAAATAAAATCTAAGGATATTTCCAAAAGATATTACAATTATCATAATTATGCACAAAACATTGACATTAATTTATAGATGAAATGGATTTCATTTAAAATGCACATAAATATACAAATAATTTCAAATCATAAGAGTAGAAGAATTAAATTCATGCACCAAAATTGAGATTGAAGCGTTAATTAAAAAGTTAACTGTTTTTAATAACATTTTATGTGTATGGTATTATCCTTTCTTATTAGAAGGAAATGCAGAACAAAAAATATAATTTGAAAACTATATGGTTAAAGGCATTTAAAAAAATGTATGCAATGAAATAAACTGTCTTTATTAACATTTAAGTAGAGAAATATATTTTTAAATAACTACAAACATTTTTACCTAAAAATAACAAGGCAAATATTTCATGATTTCTAAATATAATGCTATGGATACAAGAATTTCTTTATAAATACATTTTCAATATTCAAATATTTGTTTTTGATTACTCAAATGATAGAAAAAAAATGATGGGATAAAATAAAATTTGTATACTTCTTAAGAGAAAGAAAAAAAAATCTTTTTCCATAAAAGAACCATTATAAGAATTTTATCCATTAAAGAAAGATCTAATTTAACTAAAAAATTCTTTCAGGTAGGAAAAAAAAAAAAAAAATTGGGGTTGAAAACAAAAGCATTTATTCTTGACAAATAATAGAGTAAAAGCATTCAAATACTAATTATATCAACAAGAAAATTAATATAAATATTTCAATAAAAACATCCATTAGAATATTAAAACCATCCTTTTTGGAATTTTTTTAAAGGAATCTCCAAAGATATAAACTAAAATATAAAACTGGCACGACTAGAACAGTAAAGCTTGCACATAAATAAAGTAGAAAGGAAAAAATACATTTCATATAATTCTGAAAAAGGAATTGATTCATCTAAAATGTAGCAAAAAATATATTCTGTTCCAGACAGAAAGCATTTACATAAATAGTATACATAAAAAACATGCAATATATAATTAAACATTATTTACACAAATATAACACAACTGGAATGTGGATGAAAGACAATTCAGCCTGAGATTCTACGCGTTTCTCCCTTCCCAATGAGTGAATGCATTTAAAATATAAAAAGAGTGAGGTTAATTTAAAAATGCTTTAAATAAAAGAGCTAAAGCAAAAAGAAAAGGATATAGATTTGTAAGCTGCCATTTAAATCTTATTACATGACGCTTGTTTCTTAAAATATACATGTAAAACTCATTATAGTTCAAGTAAATAAATAAACAGATTTGCAAAACTTTTAAGCAATTTAATTATAAGCAAAATAAACTTTTACAATTAACCATCCTTGACATAACTTTGAAAAACTAACATAATGACTAAGTATAAAATACAATCAATTCATCATTTAATCTCCATCCTCTCCGCTTTTTGTTATGAGGATTTTTAATGCATTTTAGATATAGTTGACCTCCATTAAACTGCACCTTTTATGACGCAGCACAAAAATAGTGGTATGTTAAATTTCTTAAACAATTTTACAAATTAAATTTATTGACATTCTGATTTTCAATTCTAAATGCTATGAAATATCCCCCAAAAATTAATGATTTTTAAATAACTCCATAAAACAAAAAAGGAGAAAACCAGTAGGAAACAAAAATTGATGTTCATAAAAGGTCATTTAAAATAAAAAAAATTCTAAGATTTCAAGTGAATGTCAAATATTTGTGTTAATTGTTCTAAATTTCCAAACAAAAATAAGTGCTCAAATTACAATCTAATCAATTAATACTTCCATTATTGAATAAATATATATTTTATCAGCAATAAATTACACAACGTGGAAGCTAAATATTAAAATTAAAACAAAAATTTATTGTATAAATTAGTCATTACATATTTACAATGAAGATATTTTTTCTCAATAGTATTTAAAAATGATAAGTTAAAAAAAAAAAAAACAACTTAGTTATATGGAGTTTAAGACAGGCAAATGGTAAAATGACAGAAAATGCTATGTAATAAGATCTTGAAACTAAAAGATTCTAAATTTGGACATCTACACCCTGAAAATTATAATATCTCTTAATGTATTTTTACAAAAGGATATAATATTTGAGATTAAATATATATGCAAAACAATATATTGTGCAGAAGTTGTTGTTTTTCCCCAGACTCTTTCTGTGCGAGAAATATGCAATAAAATGAGTTTTATTGTGGCAATTTTCTAAAAAGGTTAATAAAGCTACATGTATAATACTGTTTAAGCATGAAGATAAATTACAAGACTGCAAATAGAAATCAGTTCAGGCTAAAAAAGAAAAGAAATGAGAAACATTTCCTCTAAAAGATAAAGAAATATAGATACATTTTATATATATATATTTACAGAAGATCATATATAGAGAGAGTTTTGAACACCTTTTATTATTTTTTTTATTAACATTAAAACAGGGATACAGTAATCCCAACATATTTTGATTTAAATTACACAGAAAGCAGCCTAAAATAAATATCGAAGAGACAAATTTCATAAGAGAAATATTCAAAGCATAGAGGCACAGTTTATCACACAACCATAGTGATTTCGTTGATTATCAATTTGGCACTTAATACCCAAGCCACTTGTATTGCTTGAATTAAAACAATTAACAGGTAGCAAGCACTTAAATAAATTAGCACTTTCCAGTTTTTAAACAGGGGAAACAATGTAAAATTTAATTGAATATAATGTTATTTACATTAGTAGTTCCAAAAATAGCCTTACACCCAGTAATTAAAATGAGGCATAAATTAAAATTATTCTATATAAACCAATAAAAGAAAAAAAAAACATTAATTTTATGTCAGAATTATTAGTTAGCAACTGGAAATAAATGTTATATATAGTTTGATTTTTTACATAATTAAAAAAAAAAATTGTTTTAAATGACCGTAAATATATTAGTATTAAAAGGCATAAAAACAAATAATGAAATTATATATATAAAAAAAAAGTAGGTAAAAATTTCTCTTGGACAATTCACACACAAATAAACAAATTTTGCTTTGACATAAAACAAAAATTTGAAAACCACATAAATGCAAATAGCAAAGAAATGGTAAAATGAGCAGTATATGCAACTACAATACACCATTCAGAAATTTTTTAAAGTCATTTCAAATGCAACTATGGTTTACAAGATAGAACAGACATCTGGTAAGTTTTACTGCAGGCTGATTTTTTAAATAAAATAATAAACATTGACACGCATAACAATTTAATGCATACAAAAAATTTAAAAAGTTAAGTAAAAATATTAGTATTATTAAAAAAGACCAAACAATGAAGATATAAAAACAAAGATGACACAATATTCTTTAAAATTGTAAATTATAAAAAATAGTAAGAACAGCATTAAAAAAACATTAAAAAAATTACAACTTTTCACTAATAAACTGTTAAAGAAAAATAAATTATAAAAAGAATAATATTAAAACAGGAACAAATGCATTTCTCACATTAGCCATTAAGATCCAAGCACAAGACCAATAGGAAACAGCAATATTAATAAAAAATTTTTAATGTACTAACAGCGATTGAAAAAATATATTTGTAACCAACTTATTTTCAACAACAATTAAAACTCTTATTAACAATGCAAAAATGCACTTCTGGAAACCATGCTATTCTATGACTACTACAGAAGCTGACTGGCGAGCTAGAAAGGCTAGAGATAGATCACAAAAACTTGAGCATCACAGAGATTAGAACAATGTTCATGAAATATCCCCCCAAAAACAAATGTATGTGCAGTTAGTATACAGATCATAGAAAAGGATTCTTCTTAGAATTGGCCTGTGGTGCACTTGAAGGTTGTCCAGGTACAGCAGAATTATTCTAAAATAGATTTAAAATATTGTAAAACACAAAAACAAATTATAATTGTTAAAAGACAAATATTTCACATAGAACAACAAATGTAGTGCTATAACTAGGATATTTGTCATTTAATTTATTAGTTATTTGCACAACTTGAAATGGAGATATTCAAATTTCTGAGAATATACATGACCTTAAGTGTTTCACCAATAGTCAGATTAATTAATAATATTTGCTAGGATCCTATAACAAATAAATAAAATTAATAAATTTTGTTTCCATAGAATTTTTAGTATTAAATTTTTTTTGATAAGAGGGTTCTAATAAAGAATTAATAAAGACTCTGTGAATTTATAAAGTTGACCACTGATGTAAAAAGCATTATTCATTTACTTGCCATATATATATATATATATATATGATTTTAAGACTATTTTTCAATAACAAAACTTGATATAAAGAGCAATTCATTATATGTTCTTTATATCAAATGACTGGTGAGAAAAAGAAAATTAAATTATATAAGAAAAAAAAAGATTAGAAGTTGCTAATTTAACAAAATTGATAATTTTTTTTAAAATTAACATTAGATATTTTATTTGTACTTATTTTGTGTCAATAAAAAATGTACATGAAGTACGAATTAAATTTTACAAGCACATAAATAAATTAAAATAAAAAGGAACTAACAGCAAGATTTAAAGAGTAACAAATGTTTGATTCTTATTTCAAAACTGACTTAATAATTCTTTAAACATATTTTTATATTAGAATAATTTGGCTTCTGAAAATCCACTCAGAATATTTTTTATTCAACTTCATTATAACAATTTCATCACATATAAATCAACTGACATAGACATTGTTAAAGCATTTGACATAATTTGATAATGACAAAGTTTTTAAATTAATATGACTTGAAAAAAAAGTTTTTTTTTCTCTGCTTGAACCATAGCTTCAGTGCCAAAATCAGTCATGTAATATCAACTTGATGATTCTAAGCAGTGTTTCGAGCTGCTCAATCGTAATAAACCCGAATCTTTTACGTCGATATGGGACAATGGATGAAACATGGCTCCATCATTTCACACCAGAGTCCAATCCACAGTCAGCCGAGTGGACTGCACGTGATGAACCGACTCCAAAGCGTGGAAAGACACAAAAGTCGGCTGGCAAGGTTATGGCATCAATATTTTGGGATACGCATGGCACAATATTCATTGACTATCTTAAAAAGGGAAAAACTATAAACAGCGACTATTACGTAGCGTTATTGGAGCGTTTGAAAGATGAAATCACGGAAAAATGGCCTCATTTGAAGAAAGTGCTGTTTCATCAAGACAATGCACCATATTGCATGATGTTGCGTGCATGAATTGGGCTTCGAATTGCTTCCGCATTCACTGAATTCTCCAGATCTGGCCCCCAGCGACTTTTTCCTGTTCTCAGACCTCAAGAGGATGCTTGGACAGAAATTTCGCGCCGATGAAGAGGTAATCGCCGAAACTGAAACCTATTTTGAGGCTAAAGACAAATCGTACTACAAAAATGGTATCGAAAAATTGTATGACCGCTATAATCGTTGTAACGCCCTCGAAGGCAACTACATTGAATAATAAAATCAAATTCTATAAAAAAAAAAAAAAAAAAAAAGAATTTTTCTATTCTAGCCTAACGAACGTTTCAGCCCACCTGGTACGTCAATTGGGAAATCATTGCTCGCACATATGAAAATTGTTTATCATGCGTTTATTACTTGAAATACTGACCAGGCTTATCAACTTTCCTAATCGGCCAATTTTATTTTCCTCAATAAATTTTTTTATCATTGCTATAACTTTTGTTTATCAAATATGAATTTCTAGTAAGCAAATCATTCCACAAACAATCTTAACCGAGTTTTCTGTTCCCGTAGAACAAGATTCAGTATTTTATTCTATGATCATGAATATATTTTTCCAGTAAATGAAAAAAAAAATAAATAAAAATCAAATACAAGAATGTTTGTATAATAAGAAATAATTTAGTCTGATGGATTACTTATAATGAGTGCTTAATTACTATACCAGATTAATTAACATTATTTAATGCTTCACACTGGATTTTAAGATTTTTATTCGACAATAATAAAAAACTAATATATTTTTAAAAATATGCTTTTTCACACAATATATATATATATATATACACACACATACATACACACACACGTGTTTCATTGAAAACATTATTTTTGTTGTATTATTTAAAATGAATTTAATGCAAAAAATTAAAATTAGAGGAAAAAAAAGGAATACAAGCCAGATAATGGTTAGAATAAGCAATGTTAACTGTTACAAATGAATTTTAACGATACGAAAATGTTTAAAATATATTCCATTTTCTCGAAAATTATGATTAGTTACTAGGGGCGTTTAATTAAAATAAATTTGAATTAAATCAGTGACATCAGTTCATGGCCTCTCCTTGTTAGTCTTTATTTAAACAAGCATATCCATTATGAATATTTAATCTTGACTTTCATTCAGGATAAAATTGTTTTGGATGTATGCTAAAATATTAGTTTTTTAATAATTTATTACCAGTAAGCCTTTTTTTTTTAAATTGTATTTTTACCTCATATACATGTATACCTAAGGTGACGAAAATATTTACTCGAGTAAAAGGAGACCCTAAATCTGCATCCAGGCAAGAGTACAAGATAAAAGAGTCAATCTTGCTCCGAGTGTCATCATTTGATCAGAAGAAACAAGCCACATTGTCTCTTGCTGGGAATGACAGCTGATCGAAAATGCCATCAATGTGAAATCCCTCTGCTGTGCGAGAAAAATCAAATCTCTTTGGAGTGGAGCCAGCCAGCTGATTTACACCAAGGATTCAAACAGAGTTTGTTCACCAATGATTGATAATTTATAATTGGTTAGAAAGACTTGCTTGTCTCATATTCTTGTCTGGACACAGCTTAATTAGCAAAATTTGAGATACAATTCTCCATCTTGCACAATATACATTGTTTCCTCAATGATATATAAAGCTATTATAAAAATTCTTACTGCAAATGGATTGGCACCATTAGAAGTGAAAGACTGTGCCCACGGATTATAACTGTCAACCACTGGAGCACTGTTGAGTAGAAAGGGATCTGGTTGCATATTCTGGTATGGAGCACCCCATGCTGGACTAGAAGCAGAAGGCCAGTAAGAATTGGCAACATTTCCATTAGGTAAGCTCGGCTTCGTAGTGTTTGAAATTCCATTTAAGTTCTGTTGGGGAACAATGTTATTGGTCACAGGAATCTGCGGCTGGAAAGGATTTGGAACACATGGGATAGGTTGTGACCATGTAGGAGCTGTGTTGCCAAAGGGATTTTGTGTAGCTGAAAAAAAAAAAAAAAAATTTTTTTGTTATTAAAATAACAAAAAAATAATAGCTAGTATAGAATTAAATGAATGATTTCATTAAAGCCAAATGTAAAAACAATATTTCTGTTAAAAAAGAGCGTAAAACAAATTGTATCGCATACGGAATAATTCATATAATTTTATATTTTGGAGATGACCACCCACGTAATTGCATAGGAATTTTCATCTGAATTTAAGCCGTTAGCTTTTTATAAAAATGAAATAATAACATATGTAGGCATAACAGAAAATAAAAATCTCATGATTTTGTTCATTCATTTATTCACACACACGTATGTATGTTAACAAAATCAACATTTAGATTTATCCTTTTTTTTAAAACTCGTATTAAAAGATACTTTCTCTAAGTTTTAAAATATAAAAGTATTCATAACTTAGGTTATAAAAATGTACTGACAAAAGATAATAAATATAATTAGAACAATAAAAATTGAAAATGGAATATTTAAATTTCAACTGTTGATAATACAAAATCAAGGAAACACTTACGCGGAACAAACACAGCATTACTAATGTTAGGAGGAGACCAAAATACTGTTGCATTCGTAGATGCTACTATGGCGGATGGAACAGACACAGGCACTTCCGATGCAGTTTGCTGATGGAATTGGCTGTCCAGATCAGCCAGTGCAGCATAGCGATCAGGAGGAGGAGGAGCTGGTTTTTTGTGGCTGGTGGAGCTCTGCAAACTTGAAATGGCAGATGAGGAACTAACAGTGGTGGAAGTTTGCATTTGGCCGGAAGAAACACCATTAGAACCTGCATTATAGATGTAATTTGTAGATTTAACAAGTTATTATAATATACATCTGCAAAGTTTTCAAATAAATTCATTCCACATGCAATATGAATAAAGAAGTGTATAATGGACAAGAAATATTTTTATAATGTACAATATAAATGTAATAAAATATATTCATATAAAAATGTATAAAATCATGCTATATCTGGTGTTTTCGTTAGACACTGTTTAAAAAAACATTCATTACAGAGTATATATAATCCATTTGTTGTTTCAATAACATGGAAAGTAAAGAGAAAGTACCTCTTAAATGCTGCAACAAAATTTAATATAAAAACAATTTTTATAGCTTTAAATTGTAAAAACTATAAACTTTTGTAGCAGTTAACATGTGTGCTTTCTATATTAATTTTCTTTTGTCTAAACATATGCTATTAATGCCATTTATTAAAGACACTACTTAATAAATATTTAAAAAAAAAAAAACTTACATTAAAAATAAAAATACTATATTTAAACCAGCTACATTTTCTATTTTACTTCTATCCATTTACTTTCTCAATAGAACTAAATATCAATGAATAATACATTCAAAAAATAAAATTAAAAGTACAAACAGTTCCATTATATTTTTGTCTTGTTTTGAATAAGATTTTATTTTAATTTATTAATATATTTATAGTTGCATATTTCAAACTTGCATTGATACAGTAATTTCCCTTGCAAATAATGAGAAAAACTAAGAAATTAAAGTTAAAAAAAATTCTTACCAGTATTACCAAAGGCACTGTTAAAATCAGCAAATGAAGCACCATCTGTTGAAGTAACTAAAAATAAAGGAATTTTTTTCCAAATACAAAAAATTGCTTACAGTAATTTCTTAATATAAATTATTTCTTATATTTCATAAAATAATCATTAGCATAAAATATTACAATTGTTATAGAAAGTTGTAGATTAAAAAAGTATTCATCATTATAATTGATAAATCAACAATGCACGATACAAAATGACCAGCAGTCTTAACCATCATTATTCATAGACTGTCTCTCATAAGAGCTCAATAATCATTTTAGCACTATTTAAATAAATGGATCATAAAAATAAGTATGCCTAGTATAAAGTAATGAAGTACACCATATTTTTAAATTTTTATTCAAATCTATATTAATAATAAAAAACATTTGCTTAAATGTACATGAATCTTCTCTGAATCCAAAATGAGTTTGAAATTTCACAGCATTTATAAAAATGAATCAAAGTTTCCCAATGATGTCCCTATTTTTCAAGCATCAAGATATTAATTAACATCTTTGTCATTTGGTTTCCTCCTTCCACATTTGGTAAAAGATTTCCCCTTTTACAGGGAAAATAAAAATTGAAGACCCAAGGCTCAAAACTATATTTTTTAAAATTATAGCATGATTTAGTACTTTTGCGTTTATTTTTTAATTCTTTTACTATTTGAATTATGAATAAGTTTTAAATAATCCACCTTTTCATTAACCTTTTTCAGCATAATTCATGCTAGAAAAGGTTATGCAGACATGCAATTTAATATTATAGAATCAAGCAGCTTTTACACCGATTCTTTCACTTTTTTTTTTTGCCCATCAAAGTAAGAGCATTCAGTTTTTTCCCCCCTTTAAATATATATGTCTATTAAAAAATACAGCAGTTACATCTGACCATTCTTTAATCAATTAGTAATTTTTTATTTTCTAAAGCAGATTGAATTCACTAATGAAATTTTATTAATCCTTTACAAAGTTTAAAAAAAAAATGTTATTGTTCAAAAAAATATTGATTTTTTTTTTTTTAATTTCATATAATTAGAAAATTTTTAAACTAAAAGTCTTTTTTTCATTTATTTTTCTTGTATGAAATTCTTTTAATAAACTCATTATCACTATTTTAAGCTCCATATCAAATCCAAACTTTTATACAGTTTTTATATATTATAGAATATCATTACATTATCATAAATTTTATTTCAATCTCTAAAAATCTCAGTTTTACATCTTAGCAAAAGCAATTTCAAACAATAACAGTTGGTTTTAGAAAGTACATAATAACAAGACTTTCTTTATATAATAACAACAAGAAAATTTACCTGCTGTCTTTGTTTCTTTAAAAGGATCATTATCGAAAGATTTAAACAAATCTGGAGTGTTATTGCTCGAGATATCACCAGCAGAGAAAGTTTGTGAAATCGCACCCGATTTCTGGAATTCAAGAATTAATTTTTAAGAAAAAATTCATTACAATATTTACATAAAAAATAATCAATTTTGTTACGAAGAAGAAAACATTTTCTATTTAATATTTATATGTTTAGAAAATAAGTAAAATTAACAATTTAGTCATTTTTAATCAAACACAGGACTAATTATTTTCAAGTGAAAAACCATAAATTATTAACATCTAACTTGATTTCATTGATATTTCTTATATTAAATATATAATACTTAGATTATGTATAACTAGAGAAGGTATTCACCCTTTTTCACAATGCTTTTTATTATATATATATATATATATATATAATAAATACAATTTTATTTTCTAACACATTCAATAAGGTAACCCTTTTGTTACAAACAATAATTTTACTTCTTAATTTTTAAAATAAGAGCTTCTTTTAAAATATCAAGATTGATTTTGTTTCACTTTTTTACAATCTTCCTGAGTTCATCTTATTTTTTTGAAATGGAGCTTTTAAAAAGTTTTTTTTTTTTTTTGTTTTAAATGCCCAGGAACATTGAATGAAAAATGCATTTAAATGGAATAGATTTAATTTCGATATCACTCTCCCCCAAATAAAAAGCAGTAAATTTAAAAGTATAATTAATAGCTGTATCTGGAAGAAGCAGTGAAGATTTTTAGTTAAAGTGACAGAATTTGCTTGAAAATAGGTGTCAGAACATTGATAGTGTCCCAACAATTTCTTCTTTAAATAAGAACTAGAAGACTAAATAGAAATATTAAATACAACTTTCATAGGCACAGCATAAGTCAATACCTCTATAATTACAGAAATTTATTAAATAATCTTATTCTTATGAATGACACAAGTAATATATTTAAAATCTTCTGTGACTCCTGCCCCCAAATTTCAAGTATCAAATTAAACAGTTTGGTTTTTACTTCTTGACTAGTGGTTTTTAAAGTGCAGGTTTAATTTAATCAGCCCACAAGTTTTATTATTTATGAGCTGATTAAGAGCTTCATTAAACTCTTTAATGCTTGGAGGCATAGTGTCATTCTCAGTTCCAAAGAGATACTCAGTGTATTAAGACTTTCTTTAAAGATTCAAATCAATGAAGTGTCCTATCCTTGTTTGAAGAGCATCATCTGCATTCATCAGAATGTTCTTGAATTTAGCTCTAAAGAGAAAAATTCTAACACCTAAATTCTTTGCGGCTCTGAACTATAATACTTTGACTTTTATTACAAAATAAATTTTGACACATAAAAACACTTTAGAAATAAAAATACAAATAACTTGTATTTTCATAATACTACTAATAATATAAATCACTACCTGAACTTGTGAAGACAGCTTATTTGGAATAACAGTATGGCTTCTGGTCACGGAATTGGTATTTGTAGTACTGGTAGGAACTGCAGGTGCACGAGGTTTCATTTTTTTAATGGCTTCTTTTGGCTCCACATAAAATTTCATTTCTTCATATTTTAAAATCATGAATTCTTTCCTTTTTTCTGTACTGGAGAGGTCATATTCACATGTTTTAGGATCATATTTTCCAAGCCATATATGGGTACAATACTATAAGGGATAAATAGAAATTATAAGAAAACAATTCAAACATTCCATAAAAAGAATATATTTTTGAACAATACTTTTTCCAAAAAGTTAATAATATATTTAAAATCATTACAAAACAACTATGTAAGGATACAAATAAAATTTATCCTTGAAAAAACTATTCTAAAATTTATCTAAAAAAAAAGGTAAATTTTACCCTAGAGAAACATGTAATAACGAAAATACAATTCCATCACTTTCTTAAATTGCAGAAATTAAGCTTTCTTAATTTCTTTACATATGGAATATACATATGTAAAGAAATGAAAGAAGTAAATGAAAATATTTTTTAGAAAGATATCAAAATAGGCATAACTAAAAAAGGCCTTAAATGGATGATGGAAAAGAAATTTTAAAATGGACATTTTAATTAAGTTTAAAACAGTAAAAATAACTATATTTTAATACTTTTCCCAAGTAGCTAGACATATTTTCCAAATTATGAAAGTTACCAAATCATGGCCAATGATAAAATCAAATCATCACTAACACAAAAACATTAAAAAGTGCTTCAAATAATATATAATCTTTAATGATTTGAAACAATAGAACACAAGTTAAATGAAAAAAGAACACAAAATCACAAAAATCTTAAAAATAAATATAAATAGCATGCATGAAATTATTAAATTCTTATAAAATTATTCAAAATATTTCCTATTTTTAATACCAACTGCACAACATAAATGGTTCAATTTAAATGCACAACACAGAAGTAATTGCAGTAACACGACAGCAATTTAAAAAGTAGACCAACATAATTTATTACACAATTAACCATTAATTTTACACATTAGCCAACTGCTTAAGCACAACAAGTTATTTTCAGGTTCATGAAATTGCATTAATGGATAACAGTGAAATGTTTATGCTCATAATCTTTTAATTTCTTCAATTGTGGCCATTAACATTTACAAGAAAACATTATCCAGGTTCCTCAACAAATTACCAAAAACCCATAGCAAAAAATGTTTTTTTTTTCCTTCTTATGAATAAACTCCTCTCTTTTTGTAACTGTATAATTTTAAATATATAGAAATATTTATTTATTCACTGAAAATAAAAGCCATGCGATATCCTAAAAACTTTTGAGATAAAATAAATTTCATTGAGGATGATTAGTTGATATTTATATTTTATGAGAAATTGTCCCTTCTAATTTAATAGAAGTAAGAAAAAAGTATTTAAGCAGATTGATGTTTAATAGAATGGAGAAACATTATAGATGACAAGATTGAGTTATATGTGAATATCTTAAGGCAAAAATACATTCGTATCTTACAAGGACACAAGTTTTTCCCAAGACCCCAATAATTCATTAGTAATTAAAAATAAAAACTTCTATACTATTTATTTGAATATCATTTTTGAGTTTATGAAATGGCCAAACTGCAAGACAAATAAGATTAAAACTAATTAACACATTCTATAGTAGAGGTCTCCAAAGTTTAACTTATGAAACTAATTGGCTCCAATACTAAGTCCCAACGGCCAACATATTGTATTGAATTACACTGAAATTTTCGTTTTAGGAACCAGCCAGTGAAAGAAGTATCTAAGGAGTCGAAGGGGGATTCCACTCCATTTGTAATTTCAATTGGTAGTTACAGCCAAGTGCTTAGGAAATGTCATTGAGGCAGAGATGCCATTTTCTGGAAAGCAACAGAATTATGCAAAAACGTCAATTATGCTTGATTAGACAAAGTATATAGCATCATTTTATAATGAGTAATAAAGTTAGAGCCTATTCTAGAAAAGTTATGCAGTTTGATTACTTCTCTGGAAAATGGGAGTATTTTCGAATGTTACATGGATGTGCGATATAAATACAGGAGACAGCCGAGAATTGGGCAATTTCCCATTTTTTCAGAGCAAACACAATATTTTGATTTGAAGTTATGTGCCTTGTGTGGATTTGTATAAGTATAGAAGAGAGTATAATAATTTTGTATAAGTATGGAAAAGAAATGCAAAATAAATAGTTGATGCAGAACATTTAAAAGCAACGGGGTTATCAGTGCTTCATGATTGAGTCAAGAAATAAAGCAATGTATATAATTTACAATGAAGCAATATGTCCTCAGAGAATACTTCATTATAAGAATAAACATTCTTAGAGTTACTCCAAATTTACACACAGCCTATAATTAGAAAAATGTGAATCTTTGAAACACAAGTTTAATATCAGCAATTGTTGTGTAAGAAAGTGAATGCTTAACAGGCAGCAGCAAAGTTTTGCTAATTTCTTTATGACTAATTCAACAATAAAACATGAGAAATCATTTACTGACAGTGAAATTAATCAAGGATTGCATGATTGCAGCAGCAGATATGTCTGGAAAAAGCCAATTTATTTAAAATCAATTTGCCAGCGAACATTGTGACTCGAAGTATAAATGCAATTGGAAGAAAAAATTATATTAACTAATTGTATGACAGATATTTAGAGCTGTTCTCTTGATCCTCGATGAATTAATAGATGTTTTAAATACAGCTCAGGTGTTACCTTTTTATTTGAGGGTTAGATAAAATTTATGAAGTGTATGAAAAATTGCTTATGCTTTTAGCATTCCTGATATGATCACTGAAGATATTTTTAAAAGAGTTCAAAATGCTGCTGAAAAACAAACTTCAATAGAGAAAATTAAAGAGTCTCATTACTAATGGTAGCAAATGTATGAAAAAAAAATAAGAGGTGTTACTGGTTTTATATCAACTACAGTAGAAAATGAAGGTAGTTTCAAAACCATTAGTAGTAAATTGCATTATTCATCAACATCTTTAAGCAGAAAATGTTTAGATGTGTCAAAATGCTTAAAGTCAATCATATCAGTTAATTATGCATTTATATGCACTAAATTGCACTTGTATTGGTGCCTCTGTGAGGCAACTGTTGAATGAGGGGAAGACCGTTTACAATTTTTATTGATGCAGCATGATCTACTGGATTTGGTTTAGGATTCTAAATCAAGGGGGAAAAGCAGCAACAACAAACATGCACTAAACCATCAATTCTGCAAATATATTGAATACATTGGAGGAAATAATTTACCATATTACACTGTAAAGCACCGATTTAGTTATGGGTAAAAAGTTCTAAAGCAATTTTTTTTAGCATTGAGCAAAACAAATTTTCTTGGATGAATTGTCGTCTAGCTGAATAACAAAACAAAACAATGAGTGGTTACAGAACTTACTTTATAGAAGTTTAAACATACAAATGACCTTAATTCAAATTATAAGGAAAAAACTAGCTTCTGCCTGATTTATGCACTCATATCAAGTCCTTTGACAAAAAATTATTTTGCTTCAATCCCAACTGAACAGAAAATGTGTCAATTGTTTTAATATATGCCAAACATTAAGTCAGAAAAGTGAGACTTTATTTCCAATAGATATGGCATTGGAAGCTTTAGATGCTTTAAAAATACATTTCAAATCTTGATTTTGATACAATTTTTGATATATGAAGATTTTCAAAAATTTTTTAATGCTGTCATAGAACTTACAATGGAAGTAATTTTTAATGTAATTTAAAGTAAATTTTTTAATCTCATCAATGCTGCTTGATTCAGTTGCATAAATTTGCTCATAGTGTTTTTTTTTTCCCCCCGCTTTCAGAACTACTTATGTGTGTGGAAAAACATTCTCTAAAATTAAATACACAAAATTTTTTGTACAGATCTAAGTAAATTGATGAACATTTGAAGCAGCTGCTAATAATTTTTACTAGTCAACTTGATTCCCAGCTGCAAACAACTTTCAATGGAAAGTTACAATACAATCTCAATCATAATCATGTTTAATTTCATTATGTGAATAACTAATATACATCACTTATTGCAAGTTTTTGGTTCAAACCTGTTAGTAAATATAGTTACATTCATTTTCTTTATGTATGTCAGTTATTGTATTTTTTAATTAGTCATTACATAAATGCATCTGATTATTTTGTATGATTTACTTACATTGGAAATTTTACAATGTAATCAATATATAATGTGGCAGAACGCATTAATAGTGATTGTGCGGACAGGATTGGGCCATGGGCAGTGGTTTGGAGACACCTGCTCTTTAGTATATAATAAAAAGTTGATTACAATTTTACAATTTTCTTTTGCCCCAACATACCTCATTTCCTCTACTTTTTATGCGATCCATCTCAACTTCTGTAAATGAACACACTGTCAGTGATTTAACTCTATGTGGCGGATTTAATCCTCGTCTGTAAAATAAAAAGAAATATGGATATATAGAAATATACACATACATACATATAAAATAAAAAGACTTTATTTTCAAAATTAAGAAAACTAAAAAGCATTAAAAAAATTAGATATATGAAAACATCAAAATGGGAGAGTTAAAATATTGAGCGTCTTCCGATCTTTTATCAATACAAGACAGACAAACAAACAGGAATGCTTTACAATACAGACATATGGAGTTGTTACAGTGACTTAATTAAAAAATACTTGATGTTTGAGAAAAAAAGGGTTTAGAAATATTAGACAGTTTGAAAGTTATTTGCAAAGGCATTTTTTCTGTTTCATTTATTTAAATATGTTCAACTCTATACATAATACTGGATTGTATTAAATTCCTCTTGGTAAAAGTAACAGTCTATTCGTATAGATTTCATGCTACTTAATCTAAATATGGCTATTGAATTATTCAGTTCCCTGCTATTAGTTTCGTAAAGTGATTGCCTTAAAATTAAAACAGTATATCTAGATATATCTCTTGAAAAACATGAGATTAATTTAAAAGCAATTCCAAATACTTTATACATGTTTGGCAAATTTTACTCTTTGATGATTTTTATTTATGTAGATTGCCCTCCCCCCCCCTTCCATTTCCCTAGAACTAAAATTGCTCACATTAAATAATTTGAACATTGAATCACTGACGATAAAGCTGTGAAAATTTAGGTGTGAAAATTTTAAGTGTCAAAATTAACATCCCTTTTCTCCAGCTCTTACTTTTTGGGAAAATCAACTTAAATTTACATTACTTGTGTAAGAAAATTAGGATAACAACCTTGTAACTAACAATATTATAATATATAAAATACAATAATATAATATTTATCTAGTATTATACTGACAAAGCATATATGTCAAAGTGACTAATTAAATGATGAGCCAGTACCAAAATATATTTTTCCATCAATTATTAATATAATCTATTAATTAAAATTAATATTGTTACATTTCCTTGATAAATTTTATTATTCTGTGGTCTTTATAAAAGTTTACTTTTATAGTTTTAAAGCATTAGCTTAAATAACTTCTATTTTGTAAATTTGATTAATACATTAACTAAATAAACTATCTAAATAAAATTATTACAAAATTCTCATTTGAAACTTTTTGTTTACGAACAAAGAAAAACAGCTCGAGTTTGACACTAGCAAAAAATGGACAAAGAAAATGATGCAATTATAAATTGTTTTGAAATATTCAGTTTTGACAAAAAAGCATAGATGTATTAATTAAATTTTAACCAAGATGTAATTGAGTTTTGCTAATTACCATTACAACTAATGTAAAACTTAAGAAATGAAACTATTCTCCTTTTAGTTTTGACTGTTTAGATTAGATATCATAATTCATTTTATTACAAAATATACATTATAAATATTTAAAATAGCTTTTAAATATCATATAGTTTAAATTTAACATGAATGGAATTCTAGCATAAAACAAAAAATTAACATGCAATTAAAATTGTAATTAAAACACCTATGCATTTTTGTCAAAATTGAGTACTTAAAAACATTTTATAATTGCATCATTTAAAACACATTTTGTCCGTTTTTGCTCCCACCAAACTCTGACTGTTATTTTTCTACATAAACAAGAAGTTTCAAATAAAAAATTAAATTTTTTAAATAGCTTGAATTAATTTACTCTAATAATCAAGAAACAGAAAGGTGTGAACTATATTTCTAAACTAAGCTGACAATAAAGCATCCAATTCAACTGAAAACCAGATATAAATGTTTGAATTGTTCAATAAAACAAATAATAAACTTTTTTTTTAAATTATTTTTTGAGAGGCATAAAATAAATTGATTTTCTTCCAAAAAATATGTGTCAAAAATACACATTTTTTATTCAAAATAAATCAAGATCTACAGAATTAATTTATTTAAATGCATTGCATTTTTAAGAATTATCCCAAACAGAAATAACCTCATCTGTCTTTCAAATTTTTTTAATTTAAATTATGCATTCGTGACCTTCTACATTTTCCAGGGTTTTTTTTAACCTATGAGCTGTTGCAAATTATTTTCCAATTAAAAAAATATTCTGACATTAAATCTACTTTCTGACTACATTAAACAGGACTTTTAATTATTAGTTGTTTAATATATTGCAAATTTTACTACGATGTCATTATGGTTGGTTACAAAGGAATAACATTTTAAAATAAATTAACAAGAATAAATTATTATAAATAGATGAAGCAGTATTTAAATACAAGAATTCTAACTTTTATATCTATACATATGTACTTACAAAATGCCCCCGCAAGCAGAACATACAAAAGCACCAATAGTTACGTTAACATAAGTTGTTCCTCTTTGACCACAATCGAAGCAAAATTTATTTGCGGGTAATGAAGCTAATTCTCGCAAAGTCTGCATATCTAATTCATCTCGAGTTTTCTCTCTTGCAGCCATTTTAATCCTTTTTAACTCGTTACCGGAAAAGAACGAAATTTCAATTTCCGGAATTAAACTTGACAGCTCCTTGAACTGGAACTACGCACGTGTAATGCGAGCACGGCACGAAAACATAGATGAACATTAAAGTGAATTAAGGAGCCTACAAGCTTTTTTTTTTTTTTTTTTTTTAGATTAAACTTGAAGTAAATATTTCTATTTAAAACGTGTATTTCAACAAGTAATTTATTTTTTACTATTTAGTGAATATTTTTAAAAAAACAATATGAATAGATTTTTTTTCTTTATTTCCTTTTGGATTTCTCGGGTTGCATCATTTAAAGAAGCTGAAATTTAAAATTTGTTGTAAAATAGTGCAAAAATTCTCAGGTCTGAGCCCAGTTCATTAAAAAAAACATCGACTGTGTAAAATAAAATAATAAAGACCTGAATATTTCCAGTTACGTTAACCTCAGAAATTAGAAAAGTAGATTGATCGAACTTGCTGTTCAAAAATATTTAAATTATCAGATGAATTTTTATACATTTTTTTATTTTCTTTAAAAGTTTGGATTTGAATCATAGATTATATATCTATCTAACTTTGACAATATCATATGTTTTACTTACAGCATATGTTTGAATTTTAATGAGAAAGAAATCTTAGCATTATGTCTTTGTGTTTTATTGTATTTTAAGGCAAGTCTTGAGTATACTCTAGTGCGACCATTTCAATAAGCATAAAAATTAAAGTAACTGCGACCAACAAACATATTTAGTTTTGTTTTGATTCGATTCGTTTGAGTGATTGAATCCAGCTAAAATTACCTTTATCAAATTTAAACCAAGATGGTTATGGACCATTCTACCCACTGTCCTGGGTTATACTGTGGACGCATCAAAATAAACGGGACTTGGGGCGAATGTGGAGCATGCCCTCGTGGATTCCGTGCTGCTGCAAATTCTGTGTGTTTGCCATGCAAAGATATCCCAACTTTCTATGATTTATTTTACCTGGGTTTCATGGCACTACTATTGTTAGTCCTTGAATGGTACATAATTGATCAAACAATGAAGCGACGAAACTTTACGAAGGATGTATTATCTCTACATATTAGTGCTTTAGTCGAAAACGTAACGTCGGCATTTTCTACATTGTTTTTTACTGAACCTAGAGGTAGTTTGGAAATTCAAGCTTGTAAAGTCAAAAGGCTATCGGACTGGTATACAATGCTACACAATCCAACACCTAATTATGAGAAAACGTTGCGATGTACTCAAGAAGCTGTTTATCCATTGTATTCTATGATTTTTATACATTATTCTTTGGCTCTTTTACTGATGCTTTTGCTTCGGCCTATTGTGGTAAAAAACATTTCTGGGGGCAGAGGGAAAAAATCTATTTATTTTACTATGTACCTTATTCCGGTACTTGTTGTATTACAAGCTACTTGTGGGGATTATTGTATTATTCCTTTCCTTATATTGTAATTATTTTGACTTTTATATCAGTTGCTGCTCATCTTGCTTTTCGACTAGATCAATCAATGTCGTCGCTTTTTCTCACATCGATTAAAGATATTCGAAATTTGGTGATCTTAGTAGGCCATTGGTTGCTTCATGCATATGGGATTATTGCCATAACACAGCTGACAAATCCTGTGTTACATGGTTCACTTCTTGCACTTGTCCCTTTTCCAACTGTATTCTATATACTCACATCAAAATTTACTGATCCAAGTAAATTGCATACAGATTAACAGTTTGAACATTTTTGTTAGCTTCCTTGTTTTGTAAATTTGTAAATAATAAAAAAATCTCTTATTAAAAAGCAAAACTTTTCTTTAAAAAATATATTAACAAATTCTATATGAAAACATTAAATAAAAGTGTATGTTATTTTCTGTGAAATTAAAAAAAAAAAAAATTATTTTATGTTATTATATTAATAAGATTTTATACATATTAATAGTATATCATAAGAAATCTTTTGTTGATATCTTTAATTCATCCATGCTAATTATCCATCTTATAAATTTGTCTTATTAATCAAATTTAGATAAGGAGAATTTCCATTTTGAAATATAAACTGATAAACTAAAAAAATTCTGAAATGTTCTATTTTATTTGCTGTAATTCATACATATATGAAAATAATTACTTATAGTCGTCATGTTTCTTAATATTTATCCTTTTAATGCTTGTTGAATACAATTAATAGAAATTAGTTGATATTTTTAGAATAGTTAAGGAAATGTAATCACTATGTTTCCAATATGATGGTCAGTATATTTATGTTGTTATTGTTAATATATGATGTAATTAAAATAATTTCTTGTAAATAAATTTTTTTTTGTATAATTATGTGATATTCATTATTTGAAAGCTGTTTAATTTAACATCAATATATTTATGCAGTAAATTAAAATTAGTATTTGCTTCATAAGTAATATTTATTTTATAATACTTATTATTTTATGCTGTTATCAAAAAAACCAACCTGTATGACCAAAAAAATATCTTGTTATCTGCAGATATGTTGTAAAGGCTTTTCTGCAGATAATATTAATATTGAATTTGATACCTTTATAATTTTCAAAAGAATCTGAATGAAAAATTGGTTTTCCTTTTCTTTCTTTTTTTTTCTGATTTACTTAATCCAATGAACTTCATTTTGACTAGCAGAATATATGGCATATGTATGAATGGCTCTTTATCATATTATGTAGAATTTCTATTCTTTAAAAATGTAGTGTTTTACACAATAAGGAATGTCTCGGGTTAAGATTACCAAATACTCAGGTTGGATTAACCTTAATCATAAGAACTTTTTTGAAAAAAAAAAAAAAAAAAAATTGTTTATGGATTGGGAAACGATAGAAAGAAAATGTCAGAATGTAAGACATTATTAATTTGATTTGAAAATTGATGAGAAATTTCAGAAAAACTTTCCAACCATCTACTGTGCTATTTAAGAAAACCTGATGCCTAAATAAATGCAAGAACAATATGAAGTTGATTGATTTTTTTTATTTGCTGATTTTGTGACTTTTTTGGAAAAACTTTAAAAGCTAATACGATCGTTAATTCACAATCATTTAACAGTGGAAGAAGAAGGGTCGATATTCTGATCACTCAAACTCTCTTGTATTCTTCGTCTTGGTTTTTCTCCAAAGATGTTTAAAATATACTTTTTAGAACTTTGGAATAAAGACAGAGTAATATGACACATTTCAAATGGGACAAATAATCCGAGAAGTAATTTAGATTTCATAATTCTCATCGTAAAGCATAGAAAAGAAAGCACAATATTTTAGGCTTGTATAGTGGTTGATGATGGAAGAGAAATACTTATTATTAAAGACCAAGTGAATTGTCTGTAGTGTATCAATTCATCTCTAAGATCATGTAATTGTAGAATATTGGATGATTTCAATATGGATGGCCTTAAATTTCAATGATAATGCAACGTGTCATATCAAATGGTTTAAAAAATGTCAACATTTTAAATTGGCTACTACGGGTTTCAGATTATAATCCAAAGCTACATTTATGATACGTGGGGATGGTGATCTGTTACATTGCCCCACATTTTACCGCTGCAATTTAAAATTGTGCAAATAATAGCATTACTTTTGCTTAAGTTTTGTGAAGGCAACACATTAATTCTAAAACGCCGCCCAGATGAGAGTATGAATGGCTTTCGCAAACCCATTAAAAAACCGATTTGACAGAAAATTATGTGTTTCATTATGTATCTTGAGTCATCTGAAGTAGTGGGCTAAGTGGTTAGCCCTTGATACCACAGGTTTCAGGTTCGAGATCCGGCGGTGCCATAGATGTTTGTAGTGGTTCGGAATCCACTTTAAACCGTAGGTCCCGGACTCATATGATTGTAGAGCGTCACAGAGCCCAATCAGACTTCTCACCCACATCATTCCCAAATTGTAAAGGGGCAATTCGACTCTAGGCACACAAATGCAGTGTGGTGAGGTGTGTAGTTGTAGTAATCTGAAGTATCTCTTATTTGAGAAGTGATATTTAAAATAAGTTAAACAAAGGGGATCAAAAAATTATACTGAAAGACCCGCAGTTAAAGCTTTGCATACCTAACATATATATTTTTTTTTTTTTTTTTTTGTGGTTTTCTTTGCTTAATAAATAAATATCATTTGGCCCATTAAAAGTATGCTAAAGTGTATTTTATTTATATGTTTTAATAGTTTTATCTGAATTTGAAGGACGAAAACGTATTGGAGAGAAAATGTACATGTGGGTTTTTTTTTGTATTTGGCGTATTGCTATTGACAGGTGCAACTCAGAATTCCGTATTTGGTCCCGTCCAGATGAGAGCAGGAGTGGCTTTCGCCAACCAGTTTGACAGAAAATCATGTATTTCGATCTCTCTTCAACAAGTGTCGGGTTTTTTTCCGCACTTCAAAAGGACCCCATTTAGCTGTCACAGCCAGAGATAATGTGGGTTATTTTTCTCGGTCACACGGAGACATTCGGAACAAAAGCCGCTTTCCCCTTATTCTCTGTCGTTTTGATACAGCTTAATAATGGCATAATCGAGTCAGAGGCAAACTCCTTATGCATAAAGAATTGTTGCAAAAGTTTGCCAAGAATTTTTAAAAGAACAAACATTTGGGGAAGATACTACTGTATACACGAGCAAGTTCCTTAAAAAAAATTACTTAATTTACAAAACAAGAATACAAGTCAGAAAAAAAAATCTATTAATTTTCGTCATACATTGTGGAATTTACTTTCTTCTTCATTGGTACAACAGCCCCATGGTGGTCCTACTGACAGATTTCGAGAGAGGAGATGTTTTCTTTTTACGGGTTAAGGTTGTCAACCCAATACTCTACAATCATGTTAGAAAGGTTAACTGGTTAGAAAACTGGAAAATTGAAATTAATCCAACTAAATGTGCGTGCCTCTTGTTCAATAAAAAGTTACACAGAAGATCCTCAAAATGTCATTAGCTCATCCCCTGAGTGGACGAATAGAACTATTTAAATGGGATTCTTAATGCCAAATTGACTTTCTCACCACATCTGAAATCCGCAATTGCAAAGGCAACCGCTGTGAGCAAAAAGCTCCAAAGTTTTATTTCTAGGAAAGCCGATTTGCCATTAGGCACAAAATTACGTTATACAAATCTATTCTGAGGCCTATTCTACTGTACTGTTTCCTATTTGGGCATCTATTATTACAATTACCAATTTGTGAAAGCTGCAAGTTTACCAAAACAAATGTCTCGTTGAATTCGTCGATGCTGCTTGGTTTGTTAAGAGAAAAATCCTTCAATATATATATATATATATATATTTATCTCAACATCGACCCCATCCTCGATTGTATTAAGAAACATTACAAATCTTTTTTTGAAAAAATACACTCAGATTCATCTCCCGGAAATCTTACAGGACGCACCCTTTGAAAGCCACAACTATAGATCAATAACTATCTTTTGGAGGACTCTTGAATCCAGAATTCAACCAATGATGCGAGTTTGCATTGAGATATAAAAAGGAGAACTTTGAAGTAGAAAAGATATTCAAGCAGAGAGGCAGTTTGATTTGGCTTGTCACTATGCGATCATTTTATGCATACTTTGGGCTAATTCAACCGGGACCTACAACTCAACGTGGATTCCGAACCATTGACAAACCTCGCCACTCGAACCTGAAACCTGTGATAGAGTGCTAGCCAATTGGCCGACAGAGACTAAAAAAGAGACAGTTGCGGCCGTGATTGACCACAAATGAACCCCTGACAATCAAATTCCTAACAAGATAGATCGCTATAATACGGTAAGGGGAAAGAAGTTCCCTCCAGGCTATAATGGATCTGTCTTCCAGTCAATAGACGGAATTACGTGCTGCTGTGGCAATGACAATGGACATTTCTTGAAGGAGGACCTTTGCTACTTAAGGTTTCTAAAACGTCATATCTTAAATTTAAAAACGAAAATCAGTTAGATAAATGCGGCACTAAAGATCCAAGCAATTCCAGGTTATGATCCGGCTGTGAATAGCTCGCAAAAGAGACCTAGAGCTATTAAACATAGGAAAACAAGACAGAGCGCGACATTGCGGTCAGAGGAAAGAATTTTCCTTCAGGCTATAAGGGACCTGTTTTCAATCAATTAAGTGTTGGATTACTTGTTGCTTAGTTCTGTGCCAATGGCAATGGCCATTTCTTAAAGGAATACCTTTGCAATTTAAATAACTAATTATCCATATCTTAAATTTAGAAAAGAAAATTAGTTAGGTAAATGCAGCACTAAAAGTCCAAGAAATTCTTAGCTTATTCTTATTAGTCTTAAAATTCCAGCTTATGATCTGGCTATGAATAGCTTGCAAAAGAGACATAGAGTCAATCCTTATATAGTAAAACAAGACAGAGCTCGGCATTGTGGTCAGAAGAAAGAAGTTCCCTTCAGGCTATAATGGACCTGTCTTCCAGTCAATAATGTGTTGCTTAGTTCCGTGCCAATGACAATGGACATTTATTAAAGGAGTACTTTTGTAATTTAAGAGACTAAATTTCCATATCTTAAATTTAAAAAAGAAAATCAGTTAGATAAATGCAGCACTAAAAGTCCAAGCAATTCCAGTTTATGATCCGGCAGTGAAAAGCTCACAAAAGAGACCCAGGGCTATTCTAACAAGAAACAAGACAGAGTGCGACATTGCGATCAGAGAAAAGTTCCCTCCAGGGTATAATGGACCGGTCTTCCAGTTAAGCGACGAAATCACGTGTTGCTTTGTTCCGTGGCAGTGACAATGGACATTTCTTAAAGGAGTGCCTTTACGACTTGAGACCACTAAGACTCCACAGTACCTTTACAATTTAAGTAACTAAATTTCCATATCTTAAATTTAAAAAAGAAAATCAATTAGATAAATGCAGCACTAAAAGTCCAAGCAATTCCAGTTTATGACCCGGCTGGGAAAAGTTCATAAAAAGGACCCAGAGCGATAACAACACAGGAATAATAAAAACCGGAATTTGACTCATTCCTTCAAGTCAAACGACAAAGTGCTTATCTTAATGAATGTTTGGAATCTGAGCTGCTATTCAAAAAGTTGATTTGAGACCGCAAGTACCTCCCTTCGGGTGCGTAACTAAGGCAGCTATCTTCCCCCATGCTCTTCTATGTTGTACACACGCGACCTATTTTCACCTGTGGCACCAAATTCCATCTCTTTTTTCAATCTCAATCATGTTTAATTTAATTAAATTAATTTATGTTTTAATTTTAATTGTTACATATCTATATTTTTAGTATTCGTAATTTTTCAAAATTTTCTGATTTATTTTATTTTGATGGCATGTTTCTTTCTTTATCTTGCAAGTTTAAAAATTTCACTTATTTAATTCTTTTTCCCAAAGCTTTTACTCTAACTTTGTCATGTTTAAATTATTTAATTTAATTTTTAATTAATAAATAAAATTTTTAAACTTTATTGCTGCATTTAACTAATTGATTTCCTTTTTAAAATTTAAGATATGGAGTTTTAATGACTTTAAGTATCAAAGGTACTCCTTCAATAAATGCCCATTGTCATTGACGCGAAAACACAGCAACAAGTGATTTCGTCGATTGACTGGAAGTCCTGTCCATCATATCCTGGAGGGAACTTCTTTCCTCTGACCGCAATGTCACACTTTGTCTTGTTGGGAATTTGATAGTCGGCTCATTTGTGATTAATCACGGCAGCAATAGTCTCTTCTTCTTTTTTCTTTTATTAAGTTTCTGTCCTTATTTTCAGTCTGTGTCTTTCCGTCGGCAGATAACTAAGATAGATGATTCCTAGATAACGCCTTTAAAATATTCAATTCAATTGTGCTGACACAATATGAATTACAATGTATTAAATCTCTATGGTGTATGGTGGATAATGCTAAATCTGCTACAGATGTTATAGTAGTAAAGGAATTCGGGTCTTAACGCACATGCACATAATGAGCATCTTTGTGATAGAAAAAAATTTAGAATAATAATTTTAATTTATTCCATAACTTTTTTTGTTCCCATTTTGCTCAAAAATACATTTGAATCAGTAAAGAGTAAAATGGAAAAATTTAGAAAACTTGAGAAATAAATCTAATAAAGAAAATTTATTTATATTAATTAAGTATCTATAAAAAGTTATGGATTATAAATTAAATTGATCTTGTTTTTCATGCACTGGAAGGAAAAAAATACTACTCTGAGTAGAAGTTAACTGGTCGTAACGAAATTTCATAGGCAAATTCCCATTGATTCAACATGTAAATTTTTAAATTTTGGTTGTCATTGAATGAATAGCTGGAGCTCCAGAACACCGTAACTGATTATCTGGATAGTGTGAAAAAGAAAAGAAATTTCCATTTGAATTTGATTTCGTCTACTCACTGTAATTGTGGCAATGCCTCGCATACCGTTGCATGTACGTTATGAGCATATGTCGCCATTTGTGAAAAGAAGTGCTATTAGGTTAAAAAAAAAATAGGTAGGGTAGTCAAATCTAAGAATCACTTGATTCTTTGGGCAGAATAAAGCAGTTATTCGCCAATGGTCGAGAGCCTTGGCAATGGTAAATCTAATAAGACTACAACGTGAAGTTAGAGCTGTCGTTAGAGTGTCTCTTACAACACCTGATTAGTTATGTAAATGTAATTAGAGACTTGACGGAATTATCTTCGCAATGTTCTAATTGTGAACCTCACTTGTGAACATCGACAAGCAAGTTTGCAGTAGTACTAAGCTCATTCAACCTATAATCTCACTGATTGGAGTAAACTTGTTTGCAGTGATGAATCCGCTTCGAATAACCAGGAAAAGCAAGTCTGGAAATGTTCAGGTCAGCAACGAGTTGTTAAATAAACTGTCATCCCCCTAGAAATGGACTGAGTTGCCATTTTATTTGATAGTCAAACCCCTTTGTTTGCTATTCGTGAGATCCTTACAACATGATGGTACGACGATGTTTTATTATATGCTCTGTTGTGTTCATCTTTCTCTTACAGCTCTTCAGACTTACATTTCAATAGGATAATGTCCAATTGCGAGTTCTGATGGGCGAATGACTAGTGTTCCAGCGCACTTTGCCCAAGTTTTCGGGTTCGAGTCACGGCGATGCCATGGATGTTTGTATGGTTCGGTATCAACTTTAAACCGTAGGTCTCGGTCTAATGCGACTGTTGGACGTACGCAGGGCTTACAGCCCTACACCGTTAAAAGAAAACAACTCATGTTTCTGCCAGTAGGCACAAGGCCTTAGCCTATCATAGGGTGTTGCGCCAATGAAAAAGAACACCCAATTGCACCTGGTAATAATATTTACTGATTGTCTTCAAACTTGTCAATCACTGTCCTGGTCAGTTACATCACCAGCTTTCTCTAATATAGAAATGATTCTTCCTAGGATCTCATTAATCAAATTCGACAAGTGGTCTAATGCTAAAACTTTCTGCCAGTGCACCGATGCACTTACGGCACACTTATAAGGTGTCTTACTTTTCTAAGTTTCAGAACATAACGTCACACTCAATGGACAGTGTCACTTGTAAAGTACTGAGGCTATTGACAGACAATTTGAAAAAAAAAAATCTCTAAACCCACGTATAGATTTGAAATATTTAGCTTGTAGTGAGCATTAATTCTTCGCAACAGCGTTTATGCCCTCTCTGCTTACCAAGCTGTCTCTCATGGATTTGCCAGAAGCTTTGCGAGATCATTTGGCAGCATTCCTGTTTTTGGTTTTAGTTTCGAAAGCTGTGCTGGAGGCGAGTCACGGTGAGCTAGTGCTCTGCCGCCCTTCTCAAAATCTAATTTAATAATACAATAATATTTTAATGGAATAAGCTTCAGCACACTTTATTTGTGATGAATCTGAATCATCAAACACCATAGGCCAAATGTTTATAGGCCTATGAGCGTTATAGTTCGAACTCGAAAAGCAAGCCTCGTTATCTCTCTCTCACGAGCGATCGTTTTGTAGAAAGTCGTAAATTCTTTGATGATTGACTAAAAACCGACACCAGATAGGGCTGTAATTTTTCACCTCCGAATGCTGACAAGCGAATTGTATGGATTTCGATTTCCATCGGAACTGCAACAAACTGGTTTGATGCGTGAAGCTAAATACTTTCACTTGCTAGTGTGGACGCTGCTTAAGGACTGAATCTGATTGATTCTCAGCCAACTCCTCAATCATTTTTTCTTTTCTCCACACTTCACCCCCTTACCTATGGCTATGTACCCTCTTACAAGTTAGAAATGTGATAGTGGAATATCAGTGGGTTTCATGCATATCATGAACAGCCCACCGACGGATATTGAGAGGAAGACTTTTAGGAGTAATTGTCCTTATCTGAGTGTGTTATGGAAAAACCATCGAATACGTTTGTTTATTTTGTTTTGATTTTCTGCCACTATTGTGACGCCATTTGTTGAATGCAACTGAAACTTGATTTTATGTTTTTTTCCTCATATGTTTATTTACTTTGTTAAATTTGCCTGTATAACTTTGTTTGCTTTGTGTATACCTGTAAAACTTTCTTTGTTTTCCACTGTAACTTTGTTTTATTTAACCTTTTTTTTGGGGGGGGGGCATTGAGTAATGGACATATAATTGCACTGATAGCTTTTTTTTTCCGATCACCTTGTAAGTTTTCTCATAGGAGGAGATGACTTTCTAAATTTTCTGTATTGTTATTATGCACTCTCATTTTATATAGATATTTTAATTAATTTAAGATGTGGTGGTTCAGTGGTTCTTAAAACCACACTGTCCAAGTCCGTAACTGGTATGCCCATTGCCCTTCACCATCGAATCTCTTTGTTTGTGGAAAAGATGACTACAACAATGCCGTAAGTGTATTCAAATGACCCACCCAGCAATAGAAGAAGAACCGATCCGTCAAGTTTATGAAATACTGAGGTTCCTAACACTAGTCAGTTCCCCTCCTATCCATAATGTGAATTCTTGCTATATTGTGAATACTTGTAGTATCTCGAAATTTTTTCCCTCCATCTTTTCCCCCTTTTTATTTTTATTGTTTTTTTCAATCATTAGCCGTACAGTTCATTCTATTATTTATATGTATTGTTACGGGGGGAGGAAGTCAGTGATGTCCTGGACCACTAGACACCTGGTTTATTATTATTATTTTTTTATTTTTTTCACGAGCTATCCTTAATGGTTTATTTAGATTTCTTTCACGTGCTTTTTTATGAAATTTTTTTTCGCATGCTTCATTTATAAAATCGTTTTTAATTCAATATTTTTTATGTATTTTTTAAATACTTTCATGTGCTTTTTTTTTTTTTTTTTTATGAAATCTTTCGGAATTCTATATATTTTTATTTTTTATTTAATTTGTTTTTGTTTTTTTCAGTTTCAACAAGAACTGATGAACATAATTTATTGCCTGCATATGATTTATTGATACTTTTTCTTTCTTTGTTTGCTTTGTTTTTACATTAGATATTAAATTTTATGGGTAATCTGTATATGAGTCCAGCAGATTAAATCTTTTTCTTTTATTTATTTATTAATTTTTGGTATTTTGATTCAAAGCAGATGCATGATTCGTGTACAGTTACTCTACTCTATGGTATTCGAATCAGAGAGTGGTTGAAAAAAATATCAAAAAACATGATCTTAATAACCTTTAATAAAATTTAAACGAATAATTTTAATTTTGAAGTAGAGTTTGAATTGTATTAAGAATCATGTATAATCATTGCTACCTAGATTACGAAGCCTTACATCTGAATGACGAAATTTAGCTGATGTCACAATTATTAAAACAACGTAGAGAAGGGAATTTTTTTTTTTTCAACTGCGCATTTTTATCATGTGTAAACGTGATGTTGTCCTGGTTAGAGGTCCGAGGCGTCTCAACAAGTAAAGCTACAAAATAAAATAATATTTTTAAAATGTATTATTTGTATTATATTTATGACGAAAAATATTTAGGCTATTGACAAAAATTTTAATTGCACACAAATTTAATTTCCTAACTTGTTTCATTGATTAAAAATTTTTCCAAGCTTACATTAAAAATTAATGAAATGTAAATAAAAAAGAAGTAAATATTAATTCAACATTACAAAAAGAAAATTATAGGGTTATGATCATAAAAATAAAAATTTCTGGAAATCTGTAATATATTATGGCGATAAATATTTATTATATTAACAAAATTTTAAATGTTTGCGAATTTAATTTTCTAACTTGTTTCATTAATTAAAAAAATTTCCAAGCACACATTAAAAATTAACGAAATACTAATGTAAATAAAAAATAATTAAATACTAATTTATCAATACAAAAAGAACATTATAGGGAAATAATAATAATAAAAATTTTGGGATGCATTATTTCTAATATGTTCATGACGAAAAATATTTATGAAATTGAGAAAAACTTTAAATGTTTACAAATTTAATTTTTTAGTTAAAATTTTTTCCAAGCGCACATTAAAAATTAACGTAACACTAATAAAAAACACGTAACACGTAAATAAAAAAGAACTCCTACATAATAATTCATCAAAAAGAACATTACAGGTTACAATAATAATAAAAAAATTGTAGTATCTGTAATATATTCATGACGAAAAATATTTATGATATTGAGAAAAATTTTAAATGCTTACAAATTTAATTTTGTAACTTGTTTCATTGATTAAGAAATTTTCCAAGCTCAGATTAAAAATTAATGAAATACTAATGTAAATAAAAAAAAAGAACTTGTTAAATAGTAGTTCTTCAATACAGAAAGGAAATTGAGGGGTAATAATAATAATAAAAATTTTATCGATATTACCTTTAATATATTCATGACAAAAAATATTTGTGATATTGATAAAAATTTTAAATGCTTAGAAATTTAATTTTCTAGCTTATTATATTGATTAAAAAAATTTTCCAAGCGCAGATTAAATATTAATTAAATGTAAATAAAAGAGAACTAAATACTAATTCATCAATACAAAAAGAAAATTATAGTGTTATAACAATAAGAAAAATTTCTGAAAATCTATAATATGTTACGACGATAAATTTTTATTATATTGACAAAAAATTAACCTGTCAGAAGTGGGATTCGAACCCACGCCCACATTCGTGGACCAGAACGCTCAACCCTCTGCAACAGAGGAAGGTAATCCTTGAGTCTGGCGCCTTAGACCGCTCGGCCATCCTGACATACTAGGCTGTGCGTTAATAAATGAAGTATACATCTAAAAGGGTTTTTTTCTTTCCTTTTATCTTTATGTTAAGGGCACTTAACATTCGGTGAAACATCGTTATATTTAAAAAGAATTCTGGTAATTTATATTTACGGAAATAGTGATAAATAAAAATTATGCAAATGGATATTATATTATGAGTTTCCCTTTTCGTATGAAAAAAATAATGAGAAATATAGTCCATAAACATCAAAATTAACTTTTCTTATCAAGTAGCAATTTATGTTATTGCTTAGAAAAAGAAAAGAATTGATACTAAAAAGATAATATTAAAATCACAACAAATTTATTTTTTTGGTTTAATTTAAATTAATTTCGCATTTTTGCGATAGCTTAATTACTTGTTTGGTCTTTTTTTTTCTTTCAGTAAAATAGTTAAATTTAAACTGATTAGATAACTAATGTTAACTGAAAATATAACTGACAGAATAATATACGCATGAAATTAATATGCGAAACAATTAGTTTTAAATTTATAGTTTGACTATTAGAGCAAGTAAGATCCAAAGGTATAGTGAATAATTCAGGACAACTGATCTCGTACATCCGATGATAATATTATTTTTTACATGTTGATAAGTGTAGAAATTAGATTATTTATTATATAATCACCATTAATATAATTGCAGCTAATATTTGTAAAAATTAGAGTTGCTATCATATTACTTCTTATGACAATATTTTTCAAAATTATTCAATTTTCATGGTTAATTAATATAAGGTAAATAATATAAAAGGGATGGATTTGTTAATTTGTTAAGAAAACTGCTAACAATGTAAAAGGTTTACAGATACATATATTAGAACGGTTAACATACAGCTAAATAAAAATAAAGTGTTCTTTAACATGGTGTCTGCAACATTATACACATCGTCTTTTTATCCTAGCTTTCTCTTCGTCAGCGTGAACAAGTAATGAGGCAAAAACTCTGTCCTTGATCCTGTCCTCCAAACGAAAAATCAAGAGAAATAATATCAGGAGGCTATGGTCTTTGTGAGTCTCTTCCAATACAAAGTTTGAAGATGAATAATCCTTTGTTTAAATTTCTAGAATTGTGGTGCAATGAACAGTTTCCAATAAGTAAACCCCTGGAATGATGTTTTTTACTGTGAAGAAAAATGGTCCGTTAACCTTGTTAAGCATAAGACAACATCCAACATTAACTTTAGGGACGTCACTCACTACTTCAATAAAAATATACGGAATCTCTGATTTAGACGGTCTTTTAGAACAATTTTACATTATTACAATTTTACAATTTTACATACCTACTATTAGCTCACACTCTCCCTGTGTATATCTTGTTCAAATTTTCAATTATTGGAAACTATAAAAATATTTAATAAATTTTAAATGTTTGAAAATTTAATTTTCTAATTTGTTTCCTTAATTAAAAAATTTTCCAAATGCAGATTAAAAATTAATGAAATACTAATGTATTTAAAAAAAAAGAACTCTTAAATACTAATTCATCAATACAAAAAGAAAATTATAGGGTTGTAATAATAATAAAAATTTTATGGACGTATTATCTGGAATATAGTCATGACAAAAAATATTTATGATATTGAGAAAATTTTAAATGTCTACAAATTTAATTTTCTAACTTGTTTCATTGATTTTTCCAAGTTTACATTAAAAATTAATAAGGTGTAAATTAAAAAAACTCCTCAATAAATTTATAATAATAATAAAAATTTCTGAAAATCTGTAATATGTTATGACGATAACTTTTTATGATATTGACAAAAAATTAACCTGTCAGAAGTGGGATTCGAACCCACGCCCACATTCGTGGACCAGAACACTCAACCCTCTGCGACAGAGGAAGGTAATCCTTGAGTCTAGCGCCTTAGACCGCTCGGCCATCCTGACATATCTACAACTTCGCTGATAAATTTTTTTGAAGTATACAACTAAATTTTTTTTTTTTTCCCGTTTCTATTTTTATTCTTAGAATTCGATGAAATATCATTGTATTTAAAAACAAGTTATGCAAATAGATATTAAGTTATCAGTTTCCCTTTTCGTATAAAAAAAAATAACGATAAATATATCCCATAAACACCAAAATTAATCTTTCTTATCAAGTAGCAACTTATATTATTGTATAAAAAAAAAAAAAAAAAAAAAAAGGATTGGTACCGAAAAAACAATATTAAAATTGCTGCGAATTAAATTCTTTTAGGCTTGATTTAAATTTATTTCGCATATTTGTGATATTGTTTAAATACTTATTTAGCATTTTTTTTTTTTTTTTTTTTTTTACAAAATAGCAATTAATTATATTTGCATTTCCTATAGAATAAAATTTAAACTATACTGATCGGATAACTGATGTTAACTGACAGAATAACATACGCAAGAAATTAATATGCAAAACTATAAGTTTATATAAAATTTATGGTTTGACTATCCGAGCAAATAAGATCCAAAGGTATAGGGAATGATTCAGGATAAGTGATTTCGTACATCCTCTGATAATTATATCTTATCTTATTACCTTTACATGCTGTTAAGTGTAGAAGTTAGACTATTTATCATATAACCACCTTTAATATAATTTCAATTAACATGTGCAAAATTTAGAGGTGTTATCATATAACTTCTTATGACAATATTTTTCAAAATAACAAGGTTAATTAATGTAAGAATAATAAAATAAAAGGGGTGGATTTGTTAATAGGAAATTAAGAAAAATGCTAACAATGTAAAAGATTTATAAATGCAAATAATAGATTGGTTAACATACTATTAATCATTAGCTAACATAATAAGTGACATAATAACTAATATATTTAACTCCTTCTCAATTAATGGCCCGACCACACTTTGGAATAGTATTTAATAATCAAAGTTCAGCTTTTATTAAGAAACTCGATCTAACTCAAACCTAGTAAAAGTAATCATAATAGTAGGTTTAATGGGCCTACTAGAAGGTTTATTTAAGACAATAATCACTCACTTATACTGATGCCTCTGGGCTCCAAGCGGATCAAATACCTTGCCCTTCTACATTCTGATAGGCCAGCAGATGCCATCAGCAAGACGGGGATCCAAGAGAAACCATGTCTCATTTCATTAATTAGGTCCAGGAACATCAGTTCCATACCATTTTTACTATTTCTTTCACGGAGCTCCTATGTTCTAATTCAGTTATTGCCACTTCCCCGTGATTCGATAAGCTCTTCTGGGTGGTCAAGGGTTGATTCTAATAGCTATCCCTCCCAAGCAAACAAGTCAATTCTTGAGTACAATTCTTTTGCGGCGAATCTTTTTAGATGTCAGGGGTCGATTTCTTTTGGACACGAAACATCTCAAAAGACATCTGGATTAACTCAGATTTTTCACGCCCCTCGTAAATATTGTCGCATGTTCATTTGTGAGCTGTCAACGTTTTTGATCACTGGAATTCTTCTCCTCTCCAGCTGTAAGACAATTTCTGACACCTGTTTGAACTGCCGCCATTAAAAAGCTCAAAGGGACAGCCGCACACTTCCTGTATTTTTGGAAAACGAAGACTGACCAGCTGTGTTCACACATGTTGGACCTGATTGCAAATGGTGTTTGGCTGATCAAGCCGACATACATTCCCAAAGGGATAAAATTTTTCACAAATATTAAATCATAATATCTTTTTTAGGGGAATCATGTAACGGACTCCTAATTGTACCGATCGCTTTTGATTTATTATTATTATTATTATTATTTATATTTTTCGATCTCCTTGCTTTAATTGTCTCATAGGCGATGCTTTTCATATATCTTTTTTTGTAATTTAATTTTTATTTTTCTATCTTTTTTTAATTTAAGCAATTACATTTAATGCAAATTTCCTAATTAATGTAAAAAGTGGAGGTTTAATGGTACTTAATACCACATTGGAACTCCGTAACCGGTACGAATTGTCCATCGCCCCTCACAATTATTCAGCACAAATATATATATAACTTCAAAATCGATATAGTTCATAAAATATATTAAAATTACTATAAGCATTTTATTGTGCGAAAACTATTATAATTAGGCATATGTTTGGATATGTTGTAAGTACTGTTATTAAGTTTTAATATGACCAAATATTTCAGTAGATTTCAAAGTAAACTCCTTGGCAGCTCTGAGGACGTCAAAGTCCTAGCGTTCTTTAACATGGTGCCTGCAGCGTTACACATGGCATCTGCTATCCTAGTTTTCTGTTCGTCAACGACAACAACTGGTAAGGCAAAGACTTCGTCCTTGATATAGCTCCAAAAGAAAAATCAAGAGAACTAATATCAGGAGGCCATGGTGTTTGTCCATCTCTTCCAATACATGGTTTAAAGTTCAATGATGAATAATCCATGGTTGAAATTCTTATAACTCAGCAGTTCCAATAAGTCTAAGTAAACGGCAGCAGTGATGTTTTATACTGTGGAAAAAACGGCCCGATGCTTAACATGAGACTGCAACAAACATTAATTTTAGGGACGTCTCTCACTACTTTAGAATCATATGGATTCTCTGATCACCAAATACGGGTATCATGTTTATTTACCTACCTTAGATACAAAAGGCTGATTCATAAGAAAAACTAATTAATTAAATTAAGTAGTTATAATAAATTTCAGTAATCGTTTTAGACATCTCTGCTGTTCAGATCTATTACAACAACAACGACAACATCATCAATAACAACAAAAAACTCTGTTAAAGGTGAGTTATTCAATGACACCGAAATTTCATTATTATATTCAATGGTTATTTTGTAATAAATTTCTATAATCAGGACACCCTGTATATATACTAACATATATTTCTTATTAAAAGTACAATATAGAACAAGTAAAGTTCTTTACCAATGTCATCGTGCATAAATGAAAAATATCTTTCGGCATTACGAAAGCTGAAAACCTATTTGATAAACATAGTAGGACTAGAATGTCTAGATGGTTTAGTTTTACTAAATATTCATTGAAATATTGAAGTTGGCATAAATAATGAAATCAATGAACGGCAAACGAGAAATAAAGACTTAATTTTAATTAAAAATTTGTTTGCTTAAAAATGTTTTTTTTTTTTAATTACAAATTTATTTTTTTTAGCACTACTTAGCTTTAATGTTTTCATGTTTATGTATTTCGATGAATATGAAAATTATTAATCAAATAATAATTAAAACTGGAATTTTGATTTCAAATACATTTACTATTACTCATAGCTTAGTGTGAATTATCAAGCCTTCTCCTACGTATACAAATTTTTTGTTGATGACATTTTATTTTGATTGTTATACACACAGAGAGAGATAGTTATCAAAATAATTTAAATACCCTAGAGTTATAAGGATTACTTTACTAATATGACTTAGGATCGGATTTGGCATGTAATAAGTACAGCTAGGATTCGTCTGGGAATCGAAACATACAAGTGCTGAATAGTGTTTAGAGGAATATTGAACCAATCTTCATGGAGATATTGCGAAAGTTCCCGGAGAGATGTCGGTGGAGAATATCAATTCCGGATGGATCACTCTGAAATAGACCATAACGGATATCGAACCATTGATGTCGGGGGACTGTGCGAGCCAAGGTAATTGTTTCTCTTCATTTGTCGTTTTCATCAAACCAAGATTGGATAATTCCCGCTGCGTGAATAGGAGCGTTATCGTCCTGGAAAATTCCATCTCCAGCACAAAACAAAATTTGCATCATAAGATTCACCTGGCCAGCTAAAATTTCTTTATACTTTTTCCCAATGATCCTTCCTTTCCCGGCTATAATTGGACCAGGAGAAAATCACGACATGACTGTCCATACTATGACAGATCCATCTCCATACTTGACAATTGGAAGTAGACAATCACGGTCATACCATTGTGCAGGTGTCCTCTAAACGGGCACTCGCCCTGTTGTGAGGAAATGTATGAAAGATGATTCGTCTCACTATATAACTGTCTTCCATTTATCAATCGACAAGATTTTGTGGTTATAGCACCACTGCAGAAGACGTTGGTAATAAACAGATGTGACAAGTGGTTTATCAATTGTTGCTCTATAGTAAATGCCTTTTTTTTTAAAAGATATCTCTCAACATTGACGATGTATTTATTAGTGTGATGACGCTACTCAGATATAAGGCTTTGTAATCTAAGTGACATTGGTATAATGTAATTAAAGAAAAGGACAGCTGATTTAATATTCTAAAAACATTTTACCATTATTTACAAGTAGTAATTATCAAGAAAAGCAATTCAATTATAGGAAACAATAAAAATATTTTAAAAAATTTAAATATTTACAAATTTAATTTTCTAATTGGTTTCATTGATTAAAAAATTTTCCAAGCGTACATTAAAAATTTAATGAAATATTAATGGAAATAAAAAAAAATATTCCCAAATACTAATACATCAATACAAAAAGAAAATTACAGGGTTATAATAAAAGAAAAAAATTTGTGGATGCATTATCTGTAATATATTATGACAAAAAAATATTTATAACATTAACTATCAGAAATGGGAAGAATAAAAATATTAATTGTCAGAAGTGGGATTCGAACCCACGCCCACATTCGTGGACCAGAACGCTCTACCCTCTGCAACAGAGGAAGGAAATCCTTGAGTCTGGCGCCTTAGACCGCTCGGCCATCCTGACATATCATCTACTGCACTGATAAATGCTTTTTGAAGTATACAACTAAATGCTTTTTTTTTTTCTCTTTTTATCTTTATGCTTAAAATTCGATGAAATATCATTGTATTTAAAAGCAAGTTATAATAATTAATTTTTACGAAAGGTAGTGATAAATAAAAATCATGCAAATAAATATTATGTTATTAGTTTCCTTTTTCGTACGAAAAAAATATCCCATAAACATTTCTTATCAAGTAACAATTTATGTTTTGTATAAAAAAAATAAAGATTGATACCTTACCTATAATTTTTATTTTTATTTTTTAAGATTGTTGTTATGCATTTTATCCTTATATTAAATTCTAAATTTTGTGGGTAACCTGTATATCGGCCCAGAAAATTACATTTTTATTTGCTTAGTGTAAAACAAGTAAAATAAAAAAATTTTTTTGAAGTCAATTCTTACTTTTTTTTCACTATATTGCATATAGTCCTTTACGAATAAAGTTACTTCTAGAGCCATCTATTGGCAACTTAAATCTAAAAGAAAACTAAAATTAATGAATTAAATTTAATTAATGAATTAATATTTGAAAAAACTGTATTAACATCAAGTGTCATCCACTAAAAGTTAAAAAAATGTATTTGAGCTTGAGAGGATGAATAAAAAGTATTTTATTAACCAATGAAAATTTGAACAAGATATATATAGGGAGAGTGTGAGCTAATAGAAGGAATTGAATAAATTAAAAAAAAAAAATGAATTATATCTTTTGTGGTGGCTATAATTTGATAAATGCTTCCGTTTTCTAAATATTTGTTTATTTATTGTGCTATATGGGAAAAAAACTGGAAAATATATAATAAGCAGTTTGTTGCGAGATGCTTTCACACTGTCGATCCTACTCATTTATGAAAGCAATCACCACAATATGCACCATCAATTAATTAGAACGTTTCTTGTACTAGCATGAGTTACCATACCAGGGAGTAACTACTCCACTTTAAAAAAAAATCCGATCAAATGAGATGACAAAAGTATATTTTATTAATTATAAGTATTTATTACTTGACAGTAGGAGACGCTTTAAAGAATATTTGTTAGATTCTGATATGTATTTTGTCAATAAAAGAACAGTGGCCGATTTTGAATAATGCTATATCTTTTAAAATTACGTAGAATTTTATAAGAATCTTTTTATGAATTTCTTTCTGAAAAATGATTTCTTAATCTGATATTAAATATTTTCTTCAAGTTCTTATTTCCTACAGCAGATGGCACCACGAGGTTCAAATGAATAAATACTTTAATTTATTACTTCTTTTATATCTTTCAAATAATGCGACAAGATTTGCAATTCTATGCAAACAAAAATCATATTTAATGTTGATTTTTTGATAGTGAAATAAAAGTTCAATTTTATTTAAATCTTAGGAGGAAAAATAAAAATTACAAATGAATAATAAAAAAAAAAAAAAAAAAAAAAAAAAAAATTAGAAAAGGAGTTCAAGAAAAACAAGTTAGAGTTCTTTTAGGTCCTACATTTCTATTTTATATGAGTTATTTTCACAAAGTCCTGAAATATTTAAATGAATATTTTAATAATCTATTATTAAGCTCTTTGAAAATATTTAAAGTACTTGTCAAATTCGAAACTTAATATTTAACCGTAACGGGTATTATTTTCATTTAAAATTTGTTCCTTCACGCTTTGAGTGTTTTTGATTATTTTCGTTTGTTTACATTTGTATTTACATAGTTTTTGAACTTTATTTTTGCATAATTTAAAGTTTTTCTGATGTTATGAATTAGAAATTACACCTTAATGTATTTCATATAAAACTGGTTCGTTTTAAACTTTTATTTTCATCTTTCAATCGTTAATTTTCTGGTATTTGTTTACTATTGATATTGAAATATGAAAATTTGGCTCAATGAATGTAATTTAAAATTTTATTATCTAGGTGCAACGATTTGCGAAAAGTTTACTGTTGAATTTTAACTTCAAAGTGACCGAAAAACACTAGTCCTTGACTCTGATTGGTGCGGCTAAAAAGTCTTGTGTGACGTCACTCCTAAAGAAGAAACGACATCGGCGTCGGGCATGTGCAAAGTAAAGAAACGTAAGATGGTTTTGTTTTGCTAATGTGTGGTCAGCGGAAGTTGATATTCTCTCCGTAACACTTATATATCCCGCAACATGGAATATGACAGATCTTTGGTGAAGACTCTGAAGTATAAGTCACGGTGCTTTGTTATTGCTGAATTTGGTGAGTAGCGTTATGGTATCAGTGTTATATATCACATGTTCTCGGAAAGCGGTTCTTTTGGTAAAGCATTAAAAGGACCGCCAGCTAGGCCTAAAATGCAAAGGAGGGGGGAGAGGGGATCGATCTAACCCCATCCCAATTGAAACCGAGATTTGTTTTTGCTCCGTCGATATTAATTATTTTAAGAATAAAAATACTGCTTAGCATTAAGTGCCATTGATTGCGATTTTGATAAAATTTATTGGGAAAAATGCACGCTTTGTTTCTTCTTTGTTATTTTTTTTCCCGTCAAGAAAAGGATTGGATTTAAAAACAAAAACTAAAATCGGAAAAACTCCAAATTAATTTAACATACGAATTTAAATTTTATATATTTTATGATTATATTTGAAAAGGCATGGTTTTCTAACAATATTTATATCCAAATACGTTAATAGTTGTTCATGAACAATTAATTAATGTTTTGAATTGTTTTTTGTTAATTTTTTTTATTTAGATATTTCTGAAAAGGCATTGTTTAAAACTTATCAATGAGACATGCTTTGTATCCGAAATAAGAAAATGATAAAAAATTATTAAGTACATCATTTATAATAAATAAATTATAATTACAGAATATGATGCATTAAGCAATTTTTATATAACATTGTCAATCTATTAATAGAAAAAAAATATTAATCTGCGAAACTTTTAACATTTTGTGGAAAACATATTAATAAACAAATAAATTCATTGTTGTAAAGCAAATTTCATTAATAAATAAATTTTAATTTTCCTAGTTCTATTAATCTAAATAATTTATTTGTGTATGTAAAATTTAAAATGTATAATGTTTTAGTTTTTATGATGCATATTTTTTAAAATATTTTTCTTTAAAAATTTAATAAATTATTTTGATTTAAAATTACAGTTATTTTTATAAATAAATAATTGCTTTTATTTATTATTTTTTTTTAAAAACTATTTATTGTGTACTACACATTGACTTAAATTTAAATTTGTGATTATTTTCCATAAAATTTTTATGAAACATGCAAATTCTGTTAAATATTAGTTTAACTAAGTTAAAATAGCTCAAAGCAAAATGTATTAAATAATATTCTTAATAAGGTTATGGTAAATAATTTTTCAGTAAGTATATGCTTTTTAGACAATGAACTATTTCAATAAAAAAATGATTTAAACTATTTTGATTCAATTAAAATTGCTTTCAGGTATTTTATAAAATATTAAAACATACTTTTCTCTTATATTTATATATTAAAATTTCAAGATACAAATTTCACAACATACTATTCAAATACTAGTAAATAAACAGTCACATTAAATCTTTGGGTAAAATATAGAGTAAAACAGAAATAGTAAAAAAAATTTTAATGAAATGAACATTTATAAACATGATATTATCTATTATAAAACTTAAATAACTTTTTAACAATTGAATTTAAAAATTTTAATATTCCATTAATGAGCAGAAATTTATTCACAGAATGAACTGTATTTAGTAAATTGAAAAAAAGTTCATTACTAGTAAATGTCGACAGGATGACAATGTCAAATTTTTGTGAGCTGTATGTTATGTATTGATATCTAGTTTTTATGTTGTTCACAAAATAAAATAAATAATAAAAGCCATTGCAAGAAAAAACAACAACCTAAAAAGTAAATTGGCAGTAAAGATTATACTAAGGACTTACAGTTACCAATAATATACAAAATGCAAGATTTTAAATTTTTATTATAAATTATTTGTTCATCACATTTCTTTTTTGTAATATTTTATTTTTAAATATGATATATAATTCATTTTTTGATTGAAATCATAAATTAGTTCTGAAATTATTATCGAATGTCTTAAAGAAATATAGGAAAATAAGTTTCTTCTGTTTATATAAGATATTTGAAAATTATTTAAATCCACAATTTGTCTTAATATAGTTGTTTTGTTTTAATGTTATTTAAATAAATAATATTAGAACACCTATGTCTACACTGAGAAACGATGCAATTAAGTCCCTTTGTTAAGTTTCCGAGAAGTAGGAGGAATGTACAAACCCTTCAGATGTCACTTTTGGGTGAAGCTCGTTCCAAATTGTGCTGGGAACTGAATGTTCAGCCTAGTTTGAGTAATGGAAGCTCTTTCATGAATTTAACTGAAGTACACACAATATGAAAAACATCATCATTAATAAAAAAGTTGTATGTGAACACAATTTATCTGATGAAATTTTAAAAAATATGTAATTGATATTATGATTATAACAACATTGTTATTGCTATCTATACAAATTAAATTTTTAAATTGTGTGACTTTATTGAATAAATATTTTTAAGTAATGCATATGAAATTGTTAAAAAAAAATGTTAAGGGTGAGCTGTTTAAATGTTAAATATATGCCTATCTTTTGGAATTGGTTATAGTTATTGTAGAAGAAAAAAATACCATATTAGAAATTTAAAATTTGATTATTACATAGTGACTGTTATTATATTCTTATAAATATTTTGTTAATGTTAAATTAATTAAAATTTTTTTATATTTTGCATTGCCATCTAGGGAAAAAATATGTTAAGTATAAGTTCACTGAAGCATACTATCTTTATATGTATTTCTGAAAGTTTGTGTGTGTGTGCATGCCTATAGACTCAATTTATCCAAATTGGCAGGAATGCTCTAGATCTACTGAATTATTTTTTTGTGTGTGAAATTGTATCAATATTCATTAATAAACTATCTAATTAGGTCTTATGCCAATTTAGCATTTTGGTTGGGGAGTTTTTTAATTCTTGATGTTATTTTTCATGTTGTACTGTTCATAGACAAGCTGATAGAAAATAAATAAATAAATAAAACATCTAAAATTTTATTTAAAAAAATTAGAAAAAATATTTCATAAGGAAACAGACAGTCAGGTTTGTCAGACAATTTCCCTCATTTCAATAAACAATCTTAAATTTTAAAATTTGATAGCCATAGAGGTGAGTTTAGGAGGGGGATTAAGAAACTATTTACTGGGGAAAATGCTTTGTTGAATTTCACACTGGTTTTTATTATTAAATTTGCAATGCATAATTTTCGTCTCTTAGACAGCAATCGAATACTCTATGATGCTACCTTGAACATAAGTGAATCTAAATGAGAGTTTTATTTTCTGAAGCTGTGCCACTTTGGGGTATATGTGCTCATCTTTAAACATACGTCTAATAGTTTGTGTGTGTCTGTCTATGCCTAGAGTTACTTTTAATACTAAACCTAGATCAACTGAAATTTTTTGTTTTGAAATTAATCATTATTTGTTAAAAAATATTACCCAATTTAGGATAAATTAAGCTCTATGCCAATCTTCCGAATTTTCGTGGTTGGTGAATTTTTCATGGTTGATATTATTTTGTATGCTGTTGTACTGTTAGAGTTTTCTACCCCTTCTTCTGACTGGAATCTTTATGTTTGAAATTTGGTAGTCATAGGATCATACTTTGATAGGATAGTCTAGACTGCCCTACCATGTTGGAAGAAAGAGCTTGTGGAACTTCATACTAGGTTTTTATTGCTAAATTTGCAATGTTGTCTAAGAAAAAAAAATATTCAATCAGACCAGTATTGATTCTAAAACGAAGAGCACACATAAATTTATAGAAATGTGGAGATACCAGAAAATCGGAATGTATCTAATAGACCAAAACTGGCCGAGACAAGTTATAAGAAAACAAGGAATGAATGTTATTAACTATCAAGCTATAATGGATAAATAAATATATTTTACTTGATAATTATGTAATTTTTGCTAATTTAAAAGGCTATTAAAAATAATGAACAAAAATATGAAATCTTGAATCCAAACATCTTCGATTTTATATATATATATATATATATATATATATATACACATAAATTTTCATGCATTATTGAATAAACAACCTATCTTATTCACATTAAAGTATATTTTATTGGCTTCCATCCTAGCAATGTTGAAAGCAGAATATAAAGGAGTATTATTACTGCACCAACAGAAGCATCACACACACACACTAAAATTGTTCAAATAAAACTTTTAATTTCTTAAGAAAATTATTGTTGAAACGTATGTTCTTGACATCTTAGTCAGCAATGAAAAAAAGTAGACCATAAAGGACTGTTCCTACTGTGCCAATAGATACATCACACAATTCGTCATATTTGCATCAATTACAAACAGTTGAAATAAAAAAAAACCCTATAATTAAAAAAAAAAAAATGCTTATACTTCTGTACATATTGATAGTCATAGCTCTTTTTGCATCTGTTGTCATTTTATTTTGCTTCTGGTTTTATTATTACTTTCATCTGATGGTTTTTACAATTTTAAATCATTATTAGATGTTTTGTAGCAATTGAAATTCACTTTTATTAATATGGCTGCTTAATCAGGAATAATGAATTGTGTTCTGAAAATTTGTATATCCTAATTCTGAAATACACTCTCATTACGCATTATGCACTATTATGTATGTGTCTCTATAGAATGATATTCTTGGTTAAAGATGTAGTACTTCCTCAGCATAGATACAAAGAATTTTGTTTTAACTTTAATTGATAATATCTTTCTGAGTTTTCTTTTAAAATTCAATGCTCCATTCACCTCTCAAAAACAATAAAAATTGTTTAAGAAGTTGCTACCAGAATTTGAAATAAATATAATTCAATTTTAATTAAATAGAAAAAAATATTTCACCACATCTGATGCATTTATCTTTTAAATTATTTCTAGCATACTATTTTCTTTCTCAGCCTTTACTTTAGATTTTGCAAGGGATATGACCAGTTCAAGGCTCGGACAACTATTGAACTTCAATTAATAGGTTCTTTAGGGTTTTGAAGGATGGCCCTATAAGAAGTCGTACCATAATGATGGTTTCCTTATTGATGCATAAGTATGCAAAAGATTTGCTTACTTTCTTCGAATTTTATTTGGTTTGAAATATAATTTTTGTCCAGAATATAATATTGGCATATTGTTAATGTTATTAAAACCCCACTTTTAATATGTGGACTTGAGATTAAAAAAACAACTTTGTTTACATAAAAGTCTCATTCATATTTTGAATGCTCGCCTCTGCTTCATTTGGCAGTTTTCAGTGGTGACAAATGGACGTTCATGTCCTTTCAGTAAAAGATATTGTTTAGAGAAGATCTGAAAATTGTTGTTAATAGCAAAATGATGTGTGCTTTATTAACATTTCTTGCATCATAATTCTTTTGGTTTTGTAGTTTTTTTTTTTTTTCACTTACAATTTTTCTTTCCAAAATTTTAAAGCATCACCATTGATTTTTATGTATTAGGTTGCATGACTCCTTGCATTATGCATCACTCTACCAATTGTTTTTTATGACAAATTGTGGGTGACATTGCCATTTACTTCTGCATCCATTTATATCCATCAGGTTTCATTTTTCTTATATCCTGCCCATTCACATTTGTTGCTTATTGGATACATCTGGTCAATGTTTTTTTTTTTTTTTTTTTTTTTTTTATAATAGAACAAAATCATTTAATGTCAAATGAGACATACAAAACAAGTAGTCTTTTTATTAATTTTGGTAATATTCATTGTTTAAATTTTTGTAGAATCGGCCATTTATAGAAAATTATTTTTGTAAGATTTTAAAAAAATTCACTGATTTATCTGGATTCTAGCTGTTCAAATCTCTGTTTAATTAGAACTAATCATGAATTAAATTGTTTAATTCTTTAGTTTTATGTGTTAATTTTAATAAGAAATTGCATACGATTTTTTTTCCCCTGCGGAATGATGTATAGCAAGAGAAATATGTGAAAAATTGTGCTTTTTTGAAAATGATATTTAGTAACGTTTAAGTAATTTATTTTATAATGTTAAATAAAAATGCAATTTAGCTATCTAGGTTTTATGAATATTCTTTTCAAAATCTTTGTTTGGAAAGAAACATCTGAAAATTGCATTTACTATAATAATATTAACTTTATATTACTTTCTATTTAGTAAATAAGTTATGTTAGTTTTAATATATTTGCTGTTTCATAAGTCATTCTTCTAGAATAATAGTTTTTCTTACAACTGAGAAATTTTTTTCTTTTATCATTTGCGTTTAATTTATTTTGGATTTCTACATAAAATGGTTAAAAGCTTATGAATTTTATGATTTTTATAAATAACTAGTTTTACAATAAAGAATTACTATTTTTTTTCATGGAAAAATATTTTGATACTTTTCAGATGTGCACATTATGCTAATTGATGAGCTGTTTTTTTATCTAAAACTCAATTATTTTTTTTTAAAGCAGTTTTTAAAATGACATAAACGCTTTGATATATAAAAACTTAGCTTTTTCTTTTTGTTATCAAAACACTTATTTTAATCTTACTGCGGCGATTTTATTTCTTAAAAAAAACATCGAAGTAGTTTTTGAATTTTTCTGAAATGATATTTTCCCGCTCTCTGATTAATAAATATTATTTATTTATTCTTTTTTTTTTTTTTTTTTTAAAGATTTAATAGGTTTTTTTTTTTTTTTTTTTAAATTAAACAAAACTTGTTTTGAACTTTTAAATCTTTTTAGAGCATTTAGTGGGCACTCTTGCAGCAAATTACCTCGGCAGTCAGTTAAGTAATACCTTTACCGTTTTCGTTTAACAAACAAATTTCTTTTTTGCCATCCCCGATTTGCGAGTGGAGGTCAACATCCTCGATCTTTATAGAAATCCTAAACCGCCGCCGCATCGAAATTAATTGGAATTCATTGGTGGGCACGTCTCCGATTGTCAACTCTTCGGATATTTTAAGTCTTTTTTTTTTTTCATGAATGCAAGACGCGGCGTTCGTTACCTGGAGTCGCCCATCGAGCTTGCAGCCGCAGGCCAGAGTCGGAAGCGACTCCCTTTGATGTTCGCCGCCCGAAATTACCGAAGCGTGACTGCTTGGCGAACATGTGAAGTCTTTTAAAACCTCGATGTCCTTTTTGCGTATTCAATTCAAAATGGCGGACCTTCCCCCCCCTTCTGCTGCTGCTGTTAATTAGCGGTCTCCTTTCTTTGTATCCTGCCCTCGAGGTACTTTTCGTTTTTCTTTCTCTCTCTCGTCGCACGTTGTGATGTGGACAGTTGGCGATTGTTTAAGGTTATTTTTTTTGTGTGTGCCTATCGGGTGGTGGTAACATTAACGTCTTCAGGTGGTTTTGGGTTGACTCATGTTGTAGAAGTGCGTAGGTGCTGCACATGGTGATGTGAGGTTCATAATTTTTTTTGTTGTGGTCTTTTTTGCATAATGAATTTCGAGTGTGAAAAGATGGTAGAGCTAGCAATTAGCATGTTCTAATCCATCAGGTGACTTTTTTTTTTGTATTGCTCAAAATACCAGGTGGGCATTGTGTAATTCAGAGATACACACATAGACATGACGGTATATACCCATTTATAACTTTACAATAAGCGTGGACATGTAAACTATTTGACATTAATTATCATATATTTATAAATAAATAAATAAGTAATTAATGTAAAAAAATAAAGTAAAAAATTAATAAGTAAAAAAAAAGATTTTGATGTTGGATATTACATTAGTTTATTATGTATTTTAGAATATAATTCAATTTTAGTAGAATCAAGAACAAAAATGATTTCGCCAATGGTTTTATTTTGTGTTTGAAAATATTTGTACACAAATATATGTTGAATAAAATAACCTTGCCATTCTTATCTGGGAGCGGTCACTACTGCTCTATTGAGCGTAATTTTGAAAGCGAACTTATTTTTGGTAATATTATAAAATATTAAAAGATTCTTGCTTCAAACTTTAGCAGGTAAATTAAAATACAACATTAAATAAATTATTTTTCTATTATTTATTTTTTATTAAACTAGAGTGACGTCATGCATCTTTTTCTTTTACCAAATTCTAAAAGTCGTTTGCACTAAAAATGATATATTATTTGATTTTCCATTTAAAAATGGCATACGATAATATGAGCTGCATTTTGCCGATGGGTTATGGCTTCCGGGTGTAATTTCATATGTGAACATCTTGTCTATTAATTCTATTTTTTTTAAACACAGGGATGGAATTCTGAGAGTATTACTTTTTTAAATCATATTGTTAAAATTAAATGTTAGAATGATTCTATATAATCAATCATAACAATAAAAATGTTTTTTCAGCAAAAGAATTATAGTACTTGGATAGGATTCTTGTAGGATTGATTTTAACATGCTAGTTGTTAGTATCCATATAGGATTATTCAGTAGGATTCTAGTATGAATTCTTCGATGAAACAAACTTAAAAGGGGGAAACTTGCGGTTTAACTAACATAGATATAATTTTTTTTCCAATACTTTACTTGAAAAAGCTTTGCCCGTTCAATTTGTAAAGAAGCAACAGTAGCGGCCAAAAGTGTTTCAACACTTTATTTGAAATCTATGCTGTATTTTCAATATCAGAATTGGTGTATTATTCATGTATTTATCAGTATTTTATCAATTAAAAATTTTTCTACACTGTCCCAAAATATTTATTGTGTTATTTGTAATTTATAATGTATAATATTTATTTATCAGAACAATTTTTTTTTAATAAAAATTTATGTAGTGCCGTAAGTTATCTTTTTGAAGATTAAGGATGTTCGAATAGCGAGAGCCCATTGATACTATTAAGAATCAGATTTCGTAAGTAATATTTAATCTTATGAAAGAATCTGGTTCTTGGGAATACGTGCAAGCACTTGAAAGAAGGAAAATATCAAAACATTAAACCACGCTGCTTAAAAAAAAATAATAATAAATAAAAAAAGGAAATGTCTAAAAATAGCTTACTTGAATAACCAATGTTAAATAGTTTGGAAAATTATTTACTTTTTATACTTTTTATGTCTTCATTGAGGATGAGGAAATTAAATTTATTAATATGGTCAACGGTTCATTTTTAAATACCGTTAAGTACATTTTTAATTTGTTTCCAATAAAAATTCTTTTTGAATTATTCCATTCTAATGGTACAATTTTCCATTTCCATTCTAATTAATTCAATTCCATTCTAATGGTACAAGCACAATTTTGGTGATGGCGATAATCATTTTAATCATGATCACTTTTAAAATTTACGTTTCAATAAATTACGAAATCAGAGCAAGGTATTTTATTTAGTTAATTTTAGAAATTTTATAAACAAAAACATTTAAAAATACTAATGGCAACGATGATGTAAGCGGAATATATTTTCCCACCATTAAAATATGCCGTTGTAATAGCGTAATTGTTGGAAAATCTTTTCTTTGAGATATCTTCGTTCTAATAATATCAGAAGGAAAAAAGATTCCATATTCTATTTTTATTCAAGTCTTATTTTAATTAATAATTTCTAAGGAACTGCGTTCAACTATCAAGGAACTTCCTTTCTTAATGCTTTTTTTGTGCAGCATAATTATATATCTGTAGAGTAAAAAGCATTCGGTTTTTACTAATGGGAAAAATCCAGATCCTATAATGAAACGTTTGTAGGGCCGTTTTTGTGGCGGGAGGATATAAATCCTAAATATTCGTCCGGAACAAAAGCTTTCGAATACGTTGGTGGAAGAAAAAAAAAAATGGCTGAAGCGAGAGAGAACGTATTGTAAGAGCAAAAGGAGATAGAAAAAAGGCGGGAATGGAAGAAAGAAGAACGCGGTAAAAAAAGAAAAAATTATAAAAGAATATAAAAAAAAGAAAGAAAAGGTGTCGTTTCCCCAGGCGGTGCAACTCGGCCGCGTGGAATGCAGCCGTGTAAATTATCCCTTAATAACGGGGTTCGGGTTCTGCAATTGATTTCGGGTGGGCCTCCATCGCCTACCCTAGAGACTCATTATTATGACCCACGACTTTTAAGTAACGCTCACACGCTAGCTACTCCTTGCCTTCGCGATCGAGCGATTCTTCTTTGATTCTTTTTATTTTTTAATTTTTCTCCCTCCTCTTCTGGCAGCAGCTTCAGAATATTATTTATTCCGAGGCACGGGAGATAGAGGGCTTCTTCATAATGCACCTCATTGTGGCAACAGCGAGTGGAGTTTTCGTTTGGTGTTCTGCTCCCGAAAAAAATAGGCATTTTCAGTCGAAGATTATAGTTTAACTCTTATTACTTTTCCCTCGATTTTTTTTTTTTCTTTTACTCATAAAACCACACACATTATATATAATCTCGAAATGTTTTAAGTTAAATAATATTCATTGGATATTATTTCATTTTAAATTCACTTCACTTCATTTCAGTTATGAAGTTCGAATATTTTTTTACTCCAGAAATTACTAGTTATCGTCTGATAACTGTGTTTGAAATTTTCGAATGGGCATTTTGATCTATTCGGAAACGGACATTTTTTTTTTTTTTATTTTTATGCTTTTTTTTTTTTTCTTAAGTATTAAGCAATTTTTATTCTGAAAAATTTCAATTACAATAGCTAAATTTTTCAATAAATGTTTGTTTCGAATATAGACATTTATTGGGAAAATTTCGAAGATAATTGTTTATTTTATTTATATATTAATACTAGAACATTTCGTCATTAAGTTCTTTATCAAGTACACCTGTACTTGCAAATTTTGAATGCTAGTATTTCTTCTTTTTAATATCGTTTTCTTTTTCAATTCCTTCTATTAGCTCACACTCTTCCTATATATATCTTGTTCAAATTTTCAATCGTCAATAAAATACTTTTTATTCATCCACTCCAGTTCAAATACATTTTTTTTTTGAACTTGTAGTGGGTGACACTTGATGTTAATACAGTTTTTTCAAATATTAATTCAGTAATTAAATTAATTAATTAATTATAGTTTTTTTTAGATTGAAGTTGCATATATCTACCAATAGATGGCGCCAGATAAACTTAAATAAAATGAATGAAAATTATTTATAAAGGACTTTCTGCAATATAGCGGGAAAAAAAGTAGGAATTGACTTAAAAAATTTTTTTTTTTATATTACTTGTTTTAATGTTATTAATTTTTATTCTTAAAAATATATTTTTTTTTTAAATAAAAAAAAACGTTTTCTCGGCGTTCTGACATTTATTTTTTTTAAACCTATATTTATTGTTCGCCCATTCAGACGATATTTCTTGGAAGAGAGCGTTCTTTTTTTTTCATGCAACCAGTAGTGGCGGCTGGATACTTTGTTCTCCCCCTCTCCCCCACTTCTTGTTTCGTTTCAATACACATTTATTCCGACCGGCAAAGTGATAGCTTGTCGTTTTTCATAATGCATTTCTTTGTGATCTAACTCGGTAGCGGCGGCAGTCATGTTTTTGATAAAACTGAAATTTCCGTGAAAGTTAATGTTTTGGTTATGGCTATGCTCTCGAAAATGGAAGTGTTGATGTTTTGGATAAATCATTATTCCGAAAAAGTTTATCAGGCTTCTTTTATTTTATTTTTCCTTCTTTGAATATTTATCAGAGCAATTTGTCATTTTTCTTGTACTAAAAGCGTGGTAACTTTGAATTATTGTCAGTTTATCACCGAGTCTTTTTTAATTATCTTCTTTCGATCTGTTCCAAAATTTATTCGAAAGAACATTAAAGTATGGCTGTCAATTTTAGTTTAATTATGTCAAATTCTTATCATAATTATAAACTAAATTTGCGGAAATCATGCTTATATAATTTTTTATTTGAAGCTCAAAATAATCATCTGGTGTTCCTTAAAGTATTTTACCATGCTTACACAATCGACCAATTTTAATCTGTTGTCATTTTTTTTTCTCACTTTTAATATGCATTAGTTATTTCACGCACAGTTTTAGAAAATTTTAGTTAATCCGCTAATTTATTTCCTAATATAACATTTATAGAAAAATATTTAGCTTAGTTATAATACAATTTTATAGTAATGCGATCATATTTATAGTAAGACAGTTATAAAGCACTTTTAAATATTTTGTGCAATTTTTGTGTGTATGTGTGGGGAAGGTGGAGGATTAGTCTCTAGTTTTGAAAGGATGGGGGATTGATATGGTGTCATATTGTTATTGATATGATGGGGAAAGCTGACACTGCATAAGAAGGATCAAATTCAATTGATATAACTGAAATGCATTTAGGGTATTAATTGAAAGTGTATAGAAATGTTAACTGAAATTGATATTCAATCAATTAATTGGAAATTAACTGTTAAAAGTGGAATATAAATGGAAACAAACAACTGTATAGATTCTTATTTCCCACAAACAGAATATGTTTATAGTTTTCCATGTTAACGTCAGTCGAAATAAATGTATAACAGGTAAGAGTAATTTCTTTATTTTTATATTGATTAATTTTTTTCAAATCCTTAAATTTACAATTGGGGATTTATAGATCAGAGAAATGGCATCACCATTGTTAAAAATTAATTAACATATATAACGATTTCTGATATGCACGATATATGAATAGAAAGTGTAATTCAGTAAGTAACCTTAGTAAAGGTTACTTACTGAATTACACTTTCTATTCAACTATAGTTCCCCATCCATGACTACAATGAAATTATTGACTATATTAATGATTTTACTTCATCTGTTGAATTGGCGACTAACAATTGCATTCGCGGTTGTGGTTTAAAATCAGTGCAATCATTATAATTGGGGATTTATAAATAAGAGGAACGGCCATCACTATTGTTAAAAATTAGCTAACATAAGAACATATATAAAATGGTTTGCTGCTATGCACGGTATTACTAAGATTACTTACTGAATTATACTTTCTATTCAACTATAGTGCCCCGATCCATTACTACAAATAAATGTCGTTAATTATTTAATTTCTTTTGTTGAATTGGCAACTAACAATTGTATTCGCTGTTGTGGTTTAAAATCTGTGCAATTCATTTAATATATCATTTAAACCACAATTATCAAGACCTTCACAACAACTATTATAATTGGGGCTTTAAAACTAAGAGGAGTGAAGAACATATATAAAATCGTTTGCTGATATGCATTGTATTGCAAGGGTTACTTACTGAATTACAATTTCTATTCAACTATAGTACCCCATCCATGACTACAATTAAATGGCATTAATTATTTTATTCCATCTATTGAATTGGCAACCAACAATTGCATTCGCTGTTGTGGTTTAAAATCTGTGCAATCCATTTAATACACCATCGTAACCACAATTATCGGGGTCCTTCACAACAACATTTGAAGGGGTTTCTAATTAAGCTTCCCGGGAGTCGGTTTTAAGTGTCTCCCGGAACACCAGCCCTCCCCCTTCTCTTTTCCTGGATTATCGGCAGATTGGCTGGAACGTGCTCGGAGACGAAAACTCCAGACTTCCCTCCCCGTTTTCAGGGACTCTCCCCCTCTCCGCTATGCGAGGAGTGGGGGAATTCGGAGAAGTGCCTTTCAAAGGGGGACTGTGTTCAAATTCCCAGACGAACATGGTGTTTACTGAGTTATGTGCCGGAAAACGTTCTCCCTTCTTTCAAGTTCTAAGAAAGTGATTAGTACATTTTTCTTGTAGCATTTATTGCAGGCAGTATATTAGATCCCCTATGTTGCCCGAATTCTTTGGGATTGTGAAGAACTAATACAGTGAATCTCAAACTATTGAATTTCAGAAATAAGTAACTGGCTTTACACGACTAGAGAAAATATAACATTTTTAGTTTCCATAAATTAACTCGGTTTTAAGTAAAAAATAGTTGGTAAACATTTTGATAATAATGAACTGCTAGTAATCTTTATATGGGATTCAGCAGACGATTATGGAGCTGCATTTAATCGATAATGCAATATTTTGAATTACAATCGAAATTTAAAATTATAAATACAAGTTATAATACCACAACAAGTCAAGCATCAAAATAAGCTTATATGCAATTAAGCAGACGATTAGGAAATTACATTTAATAGATAATGCAATATTTTTAATCAGAATCAAAAGGTAAAATTATAAATACAAGCTGTAATGCCACCAGAAGTCATCAAAATGGTGTCCGACAGGAGGTATTAGTCTGAATCCGTTTTTTATACATAAAAGGATGAATCACAATGTGATTATGAACATTTAAAGACTATGGCTTCATTTCCAATTCGGAATTCGACCTGACATCCAAAAATGAAGTAGAATATAGATTTTCGCGAATTTTGCCTCAAGTTATTTTTAGAATCTTAATTTTTCTCAAATATATATAATGTATGTGTGTGTTATTGCCTTTTACGATTCTTTCAATTAGGGAAGACTAATAAAGATTTTGGCAGCTTTTTTTTACGCACCAGTTATACTACTTTCAAAGGAAAAAAAAATTTTTTTTTTGTTTTGTTCGTGTTATAGTTTTTAAGTTTTAGGTAATGGCAACAGATAAACATTAATTTATTTTACATCAACCAATTTATGCGCTGTGTTTACTTGATGTGAAGTTTACTCTTGTGAAGTTTTTTAGTGAATAGTTTTAAAAAAATTGTTAAGTTAACGAAGAACTAATTTCATCTAAATATGATTTATTTATTAATTAAAATTTCACCCATAACGAAATTATTAAAATGTTTATTATTATTAGCATGCTTATTAGAAGAAATGCTTTAATTTAAGTTGAGCATTTACCATCCTTCAAATTTTGACTTGCCAAGAATTTTCAAATATTCTTTTATTTAATAAATTATTTTCAATTATGATTATTAAAATCGGTTTCGAAAATAGTGTGGAAAACATCTGTATTTTTAATAAAAAAAATAAGTGAGAATAAAATGTATATAATTTTCAATTTAAATTTATTTATCCCAATCAAATGTACTCTTATCTTGCTGGTAAAATTTAATTGGACTCTCATTTTGTTCAATATATAAATTTATATTCATTGCCTTGCACAAGAAATTATTTCGGGAACTTTTAACTATATATATTGACAACAGCTCAACTTTTTGAAGTTCCAAACACGTAAATTGATAAAAATCTTGTTTTCTTCCAAGAATAGCAAAACTTTTTTTTTTTTTAAATTAACGTAACTTAATTGGTCGTATCTGAAATCTTACAGAAACATTATAATATCTTCATCTTTTATGTTGTCTTTTAATATCACAATAATATTTTTCAAGTTTTGCTTGCGCTTTGTCTTTTAAATGACTCTTAATACAAGTTCTTCTTTTTCTTGTCGTCTGCGTACGTGATTTTGTATGCCTGTGATAAATTTGTTTAAAACTAGTCAAAAGTGGCATGCAATGACATTTATGACTTTTATACCAGCTTTCGAAACAGAATACTAATTTACTGATAATGCTTTTGTTAGAAAGAAACAAGCAGGGAAATTCAGTCAAAAGAAGGGTGTAAAATGGTCGTGATTCTTTGAGGGCTTTGGTGGAACTAAAAGGTCACGTGTTCACAATGGTTTCTTTTAGGTGGGGACGAAAAATCCCATCTTCTTTTCTTGGAACGGGGTGGATTCGGTATCTTTATACCCGGATAAACTTCAATAATTATTTTAGTGGAAAGAAAATGAATACAATTGTACAGAGATTAAGAAATTTGTTGCTTCATATTTTGACGTCACTTAGATTCATATCCTGGCTATGAATCATTTCCGTGTAAATATGGCGACCTGATGGCCAATTGGCTAGCGTTGTGACGTTTGGTACCAGAGGCTTTAGGTTCGAATCCTGGCGGTGGCATAGATGTTTGTGAGTGGTTCGGAATCCGCGTTAAACTGTCGGTCCCGGTCTAATTAGAATAAAGTGTGCACAAAATGATAGTAAAGCGATAAACCAAACCCAAACTCTTCATTGGCGCAACAGCCTCATGATGAGCCAAAACTAGGATATGTTTACTTTTTACGGCATAGGGTTGTTAGCCTTATTGCCAACACTCTACAGTTATTTTAGACCGGCATCTATAGTTTAAAGTGTATTCCGAACCACTACAAACAACCATGGCACCTCTGGAACTCGTACCCGAAACTTACAAAAGCCAGTGCGCTAAGGACTGGCTTTTGTAAGTTTCAGCCCAATTTTTTCATCAGGCCCCGAAGTTATACATTTAATAGCCAAAATTATAGAATTTATTGGAAAATGTGTTTTGAAAAAATTTAATTGAATATAACTAATATTTTCAAAGAAAATCATATAAAGTTAGATGTACATTTTTTTCATTGGCGCAACAGCTCATGTTGTGCCAAGACTGGAGATGGTTTTTTTTATAGGGTAGGGTTGTCAGCCCAACTCTCTACAGTCATATTAGTCTGGGACCTAGGGTTTAAGGTGGATTCCGAACTGCTAAAAATCATCTATGGCAAAGTTGGGAGTCGAATTCGAAACCTGTGTGCGCGAGAGCGCTAGTCACTTGGTCATTTGTCCAGAATACATATGTTAATAACAATTAATTTAAGCAAATAATATTCCTCTTTGTCAGACGGTATCCGATTTTTAACGTTTACAATCGATTGGTTTTTGACAGTAGATAGTTAAGCCAATGTCCATGGTCGGCCGCATACTGGCAGATTCCGAAACAGGATTTTTTTTTTTTTTTTACGGGGTAGCGTGGTCAGCCCAACGATCTATAGTCTTATTAGACTAGGACCTACGGTTTAAAGTGGATTCTGAACCACTACAAACATCCACGGCACCGCCGGGACTCGAATCCGAAACTTGCAGCACCGAGCGCCAGAGCGCTAGTCACTCGGTCATCAGGCCACAAACATATTAATACTGTAGCATATGAAAAAACTGCATAATTTTGGCCAGGTATAGATAGATAAGCATCATATAATCACTCATTGTTAATTTTTAAGTCGCCAAATTTACAAATGTTTGGATGTTCCTGTTCAGAAAAGAAGCAAAATCTAAAAAGGCAATTTGCCGCCAAAGGGAGAGATACTATACGGCATCCGTCAAGCATTCGCTTAGAAGTCCATATCTAATTTTTTCCCTTGCATATGTCTTTTCTCTTGGGTATTTTTTGGGTGTGTGTGTGGGAAGGGGGAGGAGTTAGTACCAGCACGCTAACCATCACTTGTCAGCACTTAGATGGATTGGAAATTTTTTTTTTTTGTGTGTGTGTGAGTGCCAATTGCTTAATTATATATAATGAAAATTTAAATTTTCTAGAAAATTTGAATTTTTTTTAAGTTAAAATAAATTAATTATTTTTTAAAAACTATTTAATGAATTGATACATGTTTGGGAGGCCTGATATCCGAGTGACTAGCGTTCTGGCGCTCGGCACCATAGGTCCCGGTACCACTTAGTCCCGGCGATGTGTTTGTAGTGAATGTTTGAATGTGTTTGTAGTGGTTCGGAATCCACTTTAAACCGTAGTTCCCGGTCTAATATGACTGTAGAGCATTGGACGTAAGGCTGACAACCCTGTCCCGTAAAAAGAAAATATCTCGTGTTTCGGAATCTGCCAGTAATGGCAGAAGGCCTTGGCCTACCATGGGGATAACGCGCTATTGAAGTAGAAGATATATTGTTATGCGAAGGGTATATCTGGACATCCTTTTTTGAGGTTGAGCGCAGGGCTAACAACCCAATCCCGTAAAAAAAATATTGTTACGAAACCAACGCAACAGAAAGAAATTATGGACTGATTCAAATGGAAATCGGACCGGAAAAGGAAATTGGATTTGAGTATGGCTACATGGAATGTCACGACGATGCTTAACCCTGATAAGATGCAGGAGGTAGCTGTGGAAAAGATAAAATTTAATATGGATTTAAATTGTTCAACAATAGGAAGAGAAGAAGACCAAGGGAAAGGTGGATTGATCGCGTCGAAGAGGATCTTAGACAACTGAAAATTATTAAGTTGAAGAGATTGGCATCGGAGCGAGATAGATGGAGGGCTGTTGTGCTGGAAGCTCAAGACTGTAATGCCAATAAAGAAAAAGATATGTTTTTACAAAAATTCACATTTGTGTGATATATTTTTTAAGTCCACTATTTCCTTATTAGTTATACCACAGGCTCCAGATTCGAATCCTGGCGGTGGCATGAATGTTTGTTCGTGGTTCGGAAGCCACTTTAAACTGTAGGTCCCGGTCTGTTTAGTCTTCGTGTGCACAAGATGACCATAGAGCGACAAACCGAACCTTATTAATTATTTCGAGAAATGTTCTCTAAAATTTGACAAAATAATTTTTTTTTCCCATGTAATAAATTATATTGAGCTATTCGCCATTAAACAAAAAAAAATATGTTGAACGATAATGTCTTGTGAAAATAATAATCTTGAAACACCTTAAAAAATATAAGGAACAAATAACATAACCAAAGGAACGAAATCCGAACAATCCTTTAGAGATAACTTGTCCTGGAACCGAGCGCCGATCTGCAGGATTCACTTCTGCACTTGCCAGAGTCTCCCCCTCTCTGGCTGGATCCGCCGTCTGCTCTCTTCGCATTCGAGGTTTTCCACTTGGCTGCTCCCGAGCCCTCCACTTCAATATTTTTGATACATTTTTCCAGCTCCGTAATTGCTCTCTTCTGCCTCGGGAGATCGTCTCTCTCTTCTCTTCAAAATAAAAACTCCCTCTCTGTACATCGAGGGAAAAGATTTCTTCTTTTCTCTCCACGGCCGCAGAAAATGGCAGTATTGTTCTGTTCGCTCGTGGCTCTCTCGTTTAATTGGATCTCGTTTCAGATTCAATTGGTGCAGGTAGCCAGACATCCATGTTCTCTTCTTTTCTTTTCTTTTTTTGTTTTTGCTTAACCTTAATGCGGATGGTTATGGAATCTTTTTCTGATGTTCCACGCAGGAATTAGAGTGGGTATTGTTTTCGTGGAAGTTTCTTAACCTTTTTTTTTTAGTTAATGTTTTGTTCTTTAGTTTAATAGTGCTAAAAGACTTCAGACCAGGAACAATAGCTATCACTAAAATATATTCAGCAAACGTGGAAGACGAAGGCATGGGTAAGAATATAATGGGGTTTCAACGATGGGTTAGGTTTGTACAATAGTTCATTATTGACAGGCATGTAAAATGAATGGGAATCCCTATTTCGTTATGTATTAGAATTCGTTGCAGTGTCCCAGATATTTTTTTCCCCCTTTTGTTCATATTTAATATAATTGTACTTATTCAATGCATTTGTTAGAAATTTTAATTACTTGTTTCATAAAATTTTGATCAAACTTCTTTATGGAATCTATAGATACATGACTGTTTCTTTTCCTGTTCATTTTTCATTGTTTGAAACATTAGGTCTTTCCCAATATTTTTTTCACACATATAATATATCTATTGTATTATAATAGTGCTAACAGATGTGAATCGGTGTTTTCAGGGAATAAAATATTTTTAGTTTTGGCAAATTTTGTTTATTTTTTTTTTATTCCCAATGTCAAGTTTACAGGGCAACATATATCATAAAAAATAAATAAAGAAGAGTATATACAAAGAACCAGAAACAAAATGACATCAATTAATCCATCAGCTTAAGTCTGGCAATCCAGTAACGTTTCCATAAAGAAACAGGAGGCAGTGCAGAACAGGAAGCAAAACGAGATAAATCCATCGGTAAATTTTAGTTGGGGGAAAAAAAATTATAGTGAAAAAGGGGACTACGATTTTCTATTGATTCCTTTGCACTTTTCATTACAAAGTTTTTTGTAAATTTTAATAGGGAATAAAATTATAATGAAAAATGTAAAGGAATCGAGAGAAAACCGTAGTCACTAGGGTTTTTTGAAGTATCTGATAACGATTAAAAATTATCGTTTGCTAAATTGTAGAGAAATTTTTTTTTTTTAAATCGTTATTTATTTATGAATAAAAGGAATTTAAAATTTTTATGTTGAGCTTATATAATATAAATATAATCGCTATCCATATATAATCCTAATAGTAATTAAAAGGAGAAAATGAAAGAGGAAATAATTGCAAACTTTTGTCAACAGATAACTTCAAGTGTTCTTGATGAATTCGCAGTTTAATGTAATAAATAAAAGAATAAAGCCTTTATTATATATGATAGTCTCGAACGATAGCTTTTAATCGTTATCAGATACTTAACACTAGGGACTACGATTTTCTCTTGATTCCTGTGCACTATTCACTATAATTTTTTTTTTTTTTCCTTATAAAATTTTCAGCATCATTACTCAAATATATCTTCTATTAAAAAAAGTCTTTTAAGTTGGCTTATCTGTTCTAAGGCTTTGATACCAGTTCTGTGTTCACAAAATATTTCTTTGGCGCAGTGATACTTAATTTTTGTTGAGGACATTTGATAAACAAATTACAAAATTGCAATTCGTGGAACATTTACAATTTTTTTTTTTTAAATCTTCACTAGTAACATGTGATTAATACTCAGTGTCCTGCAGTGCGGGACGGACATCCATAAGTAATTTTCTCATGGATGGAGGTAAAGAGGCAGCTTCTGTTGTGGTGTAGCACCCGTTGTTAGAAATCGAAGAAAGAGGGCTGTGCCTCTGGGGTCGACTTTTAGTGGGAACTATCCTGCATTTGCATATCGTATGGAAGAAAACCCGAAAACTCCCGCCAGGTAGTCCGATTAATGTGGCAAGATACTAAACATCTGAAACACCATCGAGCCCCCGCGTTTTTTTTTAAACAGTTTGGGCCGTTTCTCCCCAATTTGTTAAACGTTTATTAATTATTAGCCTTATGTGTCCGCTAGTACCTATAGAATATTTTTCGTCGCAATACAAACAAAGGTGATTTCAATGCCACACACTATGCTGCTATTCAAACTATCTTAAAACTATCTTACGAGTGAGTGAAACAAAGCCCCAACACATGGAACCTTAGTCCTAATGCTCACCAGCGACGCACATTACCACTGAGCCACGAGTCGGGCCCTGTGTAATGTGATTTATATATGTATATATTTAATCTATATAATTTATGGTAATATATATATATATTAAAATGATTTGAACAGTACAGTAATGCCATGTTTATGTAGTCTTCATGTACTTAATTGAAAGTTTCACTCACTCGTAAGATAGTCTTAAGATAGTTTGAATAGCGGCATAGTGTGTGGCATTGAAATCACCTTTGTTTGTATTGCGACGAAAAATATTCTATAGGTACTAGCGGACACATAAGGCTAATAATTAATAAACGTTTAACAAATTGGGGAGAAACTGCAAGATGTGCAGGTGCTAAATGAAATCAAGCTGCCTACTGGCAGAATCCGAAATATGAGTTGTTTTTCTTTTTACGGGGTAGGGTTGGCGGCCTACTCTCAACGCTGTACAGTCATATTAGATTGGCACCATGATTTAAAGTGGATTCCGAACCATTACAAACGTTCAGGGTACCGCCGGGACTCTAACCCAAAACGTGTGGTACCGATCGCCACAGTGCTAATCACTCGGCCATCAGGCCCAAATGAAAGGTATTGATATAAATGTATGTATATTAAATTGATCAATGTTACGAAGTATAGAATATAATAAATACAATAAGTATATAGTGTAAGTACCAATATGTTCCAACAATAAAAAGTGAATTATACATTCTTTATCCAACAAATGTTAAAAATTCGCCAAGCATATTTTATTATTGTTGTATTATGCATACTTTAGTTTGCTTCACATATTGTATACTCACACTATATACTTATTGTATTTATTATATTATATACTATTCAGGGGCCTGATGGCCGAGTAGCTAGCGCTCTGGCGCTCGGTGCCACAGGTTTCGGGTTAGAGTCCGGCGGTGCCATGGAGGTTCGGAATCCGTTTTAAACCATAGGTTCCGGTCTAATATGATCGTAGAACACGTTGTGGGGATAGTGTTACTCGCGTCCATAGCATATCTTCAAGCTACACGTGCCGCCTGGGTAGTGCTAAATGAGTAACAGTGGTGCAGCCCTTGCTTATGGCATAAAGATTAACTGTCTTTGTATTGCCAGCTGCATTACAACAACATATTATAATTATTATATTATATACTATTATATTTATTGCATTTATTATACTCATTGCGTCATTCAATTTCACTTATTGATACTTTATCATTGTTATACAGCGCATATTTTAGTTTCAGCAAGGTAATGGCGGAAAACATTAGTATAAAACCGCGACCACAACCGAATAACCACAAAACCACCTCAAAGAAATTCCGCTCAATGGAACACCAATTAAATTAATTTAAGGAAACACTCAATAAAAGTCCTAGATTATCTGTGTTCAGATACATTCACCGCTTTTTAGTAGGCCTTTGAAATGAAGCCCCGCTAATGAAGGTGATTATAAAGACGAGGGGCGTTTTCAGTTATGGATTGGGATAAATCGACGTGGAATAGTGGTAAATTTACGAACCGCCAACTGTCGATGTTAGGAAACACTGATGTAATTTTGTCTGAAAGTTATTTTCCTTTGTAAAATGGGTTTAAAAAAACTTTCTTTTATGTTAATAATGGAAGCAATCTCAAGCAGAGAGTGCTAGTTACCGAAGACTGAAGGAAAATGTGTTGTTAAAAATTAAATTAATTCTTATTAATATTATTTTAATTTTGTATTAGTGGCATATTTACGTCGAGTCTCCTCGTGTTTTGAAACAGTGTCTACAACAAAGCGACAGCGGATAGAACTTCCGCCCTAATGCTCACCAACTGCGCACGTTACCACGAGTCGGGCATGTAGAATGTTTAAGATTATTTACTCGAAAATGTTTGAAAGTTATTTTCCTTTGTATATTGGAATTCAAAGATATCTTCTTTAATGTAAATGATGGAAGCAATCTCCGACAAAAAGTGCTTGTTAAAAAAGACAGAAGGAAAGTGTTTTAAGAATTAAATTTGGACGTTTAATTTACGTTATTTATGAATTTCAAGGTTACACAAATTTCAAGAATCGTTCTGTCGATCAATTTTATGTAAATAATGGTTTTAACCTCAATTTAGAAATAGATCGAAAATATGAAATGAATAATGACTGTTATAAAAGTATTGCACCAAAAATATCTGGCGTAAATAGTATTTTAAGTATAATTTTTTTAAATCTGTTTCATTATCGTTAATGTACCAAAAATTAGGAAAGTATTCTTATGAGGTATTGTTTGATGAAATATAAACCATATTTATTGTTCACGTCATGGGATTGCATTAGTTTTTTTTAGTCATAAGAATCTAAAACAATAATTTTAGCCAGTATCCAAATTGTTTTCTCCCCTTTTCGTTATTTTTTCACATTTTTTTTTTATGACATGTTATTTAAATCTGATAAAAATGTCATAAACATATTCAATTGAAATAAAGTGAAGGAAAAAATATCGTGAAAAACATACGGATATTTCGTACAAGCCACACAAAGTTTTTATAAATAATAAAAATGTTATTAAAATTGGCATTTTCTGGAATATATTGTAGTTCCAAATCTTGGCATTTAAATACCTTAGTAATTGTGTTTCGATTCTCGATTCTCTTTAATATATTCTAGAATATATTGTACTCCCAAATGCTAATATTTAAATACCGTAGTAATTGCGTTTCGATTCTCTTCAATATATTCTAGAAATTGGCATATTCTAGAGTATGTTGTACTCCCAATTGTTGGCATTTAAATACTTTAGTAATCATGTTTCGATTCTCTTCAATATGTTCTAGTAATTGGAAAATTCTAGAATATATTGTACTCCCAAATGTTGACATTTAAATACCTTAATAATTGTGTTTCAGTTCTCGGCATCTAAATTCTACCTCCCAAGCATTCCTCCAACATACGAGATAACTTTCCACGCATCTTTCCGACTTGTAATTGACCACCAACAGAACTGACTACTAAGATACATGTGGCGTCTTTATTGATGTCGGAACCTGACTGTGCTGGCTCCAGACAGGTTATCTATTGTACCCCATTTCCTTGTTTTCTACCTCTTTTCCGCCACATTTTTTGGCATTTTTCGGCCTCTCACATTAGCCCCGTGCACAAAGGGAAGATGGCACCCTTTGTCCAACCTTGATGGATCGCTGGAGCTATAAGTTTGAAATATATGTTCAGGAAGTGGTTTGACATTTGTTCGTGTCAATTACATAATAGAGAGTTTTTGCATACCGTACGTTAGTTACTGTAGGACGTCCGTTAGATTTTTCTCCCTAGAGCGCATGCTCAGTTTCCTATGAGCATGCGCGCTAGGGAGAAAAAGCTAACGGACGTCCTACGGTAACTAACGTACGGTATGCAAAAACTCTCTAATGTTCGAGGTAGATGTTTTAATTCAGGGAAACAGGACACCTTTCGTTGGTGGTCTGGTAACTTTTACCCTACCAATTATCTTTCAATGTACGAATTTCTGTATCTGCTCAAAAGATTGATACTAGCATTCAGAATATCGCTGTTTAGGTTTTAAAAAGTAAAACCTTTGCCAAATTTTATATTGTATTCGAAAATGCGCTTGAATTATTACGGTTTGAATTTGAAAAGAGAATCCATAAATTTTAATATTTTATCCAATTTCTTTCATTGTGCTATTAAAAAGCAATTATAAATTATTGCTGAATAATGCAAGGAAATGTGAAAACTTTTTTTAAAGTTAACATATGTTTATGAATGAACTTTTTCAAACGTAAATATTAGGAAATCAAAAAATCGTACTAAAGGTTTGGTTTGGTTCGTCGCTCTATAGTCCTCTATGGCTAAGATATATTTGTTTGGGGAAATTGAGTTGATTGTAAACATTATAAATCGGATATCGTCTGACAAAGTGGAATACTATTTGCTTATAATTTTTGTTATTAACATATGCATTCTGGGCATTACTTTTAAATAGACATTGGTTTTAACTACAGATATTTAAGCCAGTAGCTCATGCATTGTAAATATGAAAATGTAATTCAGCTAGCAATTTTATCAATTAAATAATTAGAAAAAATATATAATTCCTATGTATATCTGATTTTTTCCGTCCTCTGGTAAAATTAGCAAATTTTTATCAATTATTGAAGATCATGAGTTTTCTGGATATTAGGATATTTCTTAAAATCACTTCACTTAATAAAAACCCTTTAATCTTTTCTGATAATTTACGCAAATTGCTTGGCGTTTGGATCTCTTGTAGAACAAGGTATAAACAGTTGACAGTTGGGTAAATTGCCCAGAATAATAGACATTATTATAATAAAACAAGATGCGAAAAGATAACAAATTAAAATATTCTGCGGTCTTTTAATGTTAGGGATCATAAATTTGAATTTTCTGTATTGAAGATGAACTGTCTGAGTTCTCGTGGTTATCAATAGAATTAAAGAAAAAGAAGAAAGAAGACTTTAAGTGGAGGAATATTTAATGGTTTGCTGTATTTCTGAATTTCTCATATACCATTTAGCTGCTGCAATATTTTGAAGAGCTTCAACGATCTTTAAGTTAGACTTAACGACATAAGGCCAGACTGGACATGCGTAGGTAATTGCTACACACTTTTGCAAACCATTACGACAAATCCAAAACGACATTAATAAGTACTATATGAGCGTGCAAGTGCATTCAGAAGTCAATGCCACAATGTTTTTGAAGGTTATACATATGAATCCTTAACTTGTATATGGAACGAATAGAATTGGACCTTAAGACACCGGAAATTGTTATCAGTCTGGGACATGAAACCGAGGACCGTAAAATGAGCTACAGATGGTCACACAGTGTTATTTTTCTTGGAAAAGTCCCGGGACATACAAGCGCTTGCTCACTGAACATACTCGTACTTCGAGTTACAAATCTTTAGTGATTATTATTATTCCTGATTATATTATAGAAGAGGTGTAATATAAGAAATTAAAACAATTCCAGAAATATCTCAACTCTTTTATTTTAACATGACAGTAAACATTAGCCTACACAAATATATCCAGTCATGTACATAAAAAAAAAATTATCGATGTTTTAAAGGAAGTTTTTAATTTTTTTTGTTGGGCTGCTTTTATAATAGCGTTCGTCCGTATGCGAATCTGACAGTTCCGATTTAATTAACGCATAAATTTTTGGAAGTAAATCTGCAAAATATTTGTTATGTCTATAAGAAACTCCGATTTGTTATCTAGTTATTTTCAAAATAACTATATATTTGGATAACAGTGAATTTAAATTGATTTTTAAAACTGAAAAACATCACAAAAATAAGCATGCTAAGAGTTATTACAAGGACGAAAAAAGAAAATGTTTCACAATTTTGTTGTTGTAAAACTAAACTCTTTTCGTAGCACAGTTTAGCGGCCTGAATTCCAATTGGCTAGCGCTCTGGCCTTTGGTACCACAGGCTTCAGGTTCGAATCCTGATAATCTGGCGGTGACATGGATGCCTGTTAGTGCTTCGGAATCCATGTTAATCTGTAGGTCCCGGCCTAATTAGCCTAAAGTGTGCACAAAATGATCGTAAAGCGACAAACCAAACTATTTAAACTAAACTAAAACCAATTTAAATCATGGAAATACGTATTCCCAAAAATAAAAGTAAAACTTGTCAAAATTATCATACATAAATTTTTTTCATTGCCCAGAACTTTTTAATTTTAAAAGTGCATAATATAAATTTCGTCTAGTAGATAAAAAATTAGTTTAAAAATGTTTACTTGAAAATTTTCGTTCTTTTCATAGTAAATAACATACCCCAACAAAACATTTTTCTTACTGTTTTTATGAAAATTGTAAGACTGCACGATTTGAAATATTCATACTTAATTTTACGACTTAGAGTATATATATGTTGCATACATTATCAGTAAATGTTCGCAATTTCCGATATTAATATTTAAGATTTACTTGGAAGTAGCCGTTAAAAGCAGGTCCATCATTCGTTCTGTTTTCCCCTAATGATATGGATGTATAAAGAAACAAAACACTGTCTGTAATTTCTTATAGTTCATTCCACTGTGCAAGTATAACTGCGAAGTCATACATATGTTTAAATCAAATCAGGAATCTGTCTGATCGACGTGAACAAGCCCTCTACCAAGAATTAATTTATTTGTGGGTCTTCCGTAAGTAATGATCGAACGTTTGTGAAAAAGATAAACTTTATATAATTCAAAAAAGATTATGTGAAAATTTGGCAAGCAGCCATATCAGAAGGAATTCAAACAGAGCTGTGCAATATGGGGAAAATTAATTTTAGAAGGGTTTTTAATTACTATAAAAATAATTTACATAATTTAAAATTGATATTATTTTACAGTTACATAATATTGAAAGAAAATTAGATGAGAAAAAAAAAAAAATCCCACAATTGTTATTAAACTTTTTCTTTAAAAACTGCTTTGCACAGCGTATATCTGACTAGCACCCTAACAAGTAATTGTTTTGACAGTTTTCACTTTTAAAATGAATGTTTACCTTACCACACGATCGGTGGATGAATCTGTGTATTTTATTATCTTATAAGTGTTTTTATTTTGAGTTGCTATACAAGCCTTTCAACTGACTTATGTCTGTCCTGTATGTTTTTCTTATGTTTGTTGGAATGATTTATTGATATTTTAGCATTAGGCCATAATATTTGCAATGGGAACAATATCAAGAAATAACAAAAAATTCGATAAAAATATAATCGGCTAGGTTGATTATATTTTTCTTAATTTATACATTATATATTTACATTATATATTATATATTATTTTATAAAATATTTAATAAAAATTATTAAAAAAATTAAAAATTTTTATTATTATTAAAATTTAATAAATATTATTTTTAACTTTTTTAAATATAAAATTTAGAATTTAATGTAAGACCCAAAACGCATAACAGCAATCTTAAAAAAAAAAAATAAATAAACCAACTGTAGAATTCCAAATGATTTTCTTTTCTTGAAAACCCAGCTCCTCAAAACGATGCTTATATATATATATATATATATATATTGTAAATTAAATGAACCTGTTATTTTAATTACATGTGCAATGAAAATTATATTTTATTTTATTAATTATGAAAATCATTTTAATTTAAAATTGAATCATAATATTATAAATACATACAGGAAACCGTTATTTCTTTCAAATGCATGAGAAATATCCGAATCCATTGAATGAGAGACTATTGTATTTATTATGCAAAGTTGTTATCCATTGGATGGGTATAGGCATGGGTTATTTGTGACAAATAAGGGATTTACCGATCTCAAGGGGGTAAAAGAGAGATACAGTTGTGCCGGCATTCACGAAAAGCGAAGTGTTAAAAGCATCATAGCTTTAATGAAGCCGCTTTTACACCTGAACAAACACGTGCCCAGGGCAGGTCACTGCCGTTCCCTCATGCAGTTCTTTAGTAGAGTATTCCGACAAAGGGTGATAGATCATGTGCTTACTTGTAAGTTGTATATCCTAAACTGTCCTGAATGCCTACTGGTTGCTTACCAACTCCCGAGTTTTGGTTACCCTCCGGCACGTGTTGCTTTTTCGTTCTAATTTTTGAAAAATAAAATAAAAGGAATAGACAATTAAATTATCTACGATTTTCTTTTCTTTTTACCAATAAAATTATGGATTTTGTTTTTGAGAACTGAGTTTTTCGTTTCATTAATCAATTTTGTAATACTTGACCACTCTCAACGTTTTTTATTGGTTAATTTTTTATTTGTAATACGCTTTTATTAGCTTCACCTGTATGTATGTATGTATGTATGTATGTATGTATGTAACTGACTTTTTCCCCTGGAGAACTGTTTCTCCTCATATACACTATTGAAGCTGCAAAGAAACATTTACAGGCATCTTTCAGAAAGAAAACAGTTGATTCTTTTTAATACGCTCTTATATTAGTTTCACCTGAATGTTTAAAAAGTAAAAAAAAAAAAAAAAAAAAAAAAAAAAAATGAATAGTTTAAAAAAACTTAAAAAACACGCTTTTAGAGTAAATCTATCTAAAAAGTAAAAAATAATTGTTAACATAAGAATAAAATGACTGACGAGAAAATGAATGCCACTGTTCTAAAAGCGTGGGGTGCTTTGTATGACATTTTTAAACTAACTCTGCATTTCGGAATGAAACTAGTGAAAAATTTTAACGATTGATATCGAGCACCCCACGCTTTTAGAACAGTGACATTCATTTTCTCGTCAGTCATTTTATTCTTATGTTAACAATTATTTTTTACTTTTTAGATAGATTTACTCTAAAAGCGTGTTTTTTAAGTTTTTTTAAACTATTCATTTTATTTCTTTCACGAACTGATAATTATGTAATTAAATAATTTAAAATTATTCTAAAAAACCTTCTGGGGAAAGCAAAGACAATTTTATTTCAAAGTGAATATGAGTTTTTTCAAGAAAAGAAAATCGTTTGGAATTTATATGTTTTTTTTTTTTAAAGATTGTTGTTTATTTTGTTCTTGCATTAAATTCTAAATTTTTGGCTCAGACGATTTTTTTATTTAAAATTTTTTTTGTACACCATTTTTAATTTTTTACACTCATTCTCAAATTCTTTTTTGTTTATTTGAAAGAACGATTTTAATTTTTGTATTTTTAAAGAATTTAATTAATTTTGACATTCTTAGCGTACTCCACATTCGATATTCTGAAGTAAGATAAAAAGATTAACGTGTCTTATCACCATTGATACTTCGTAATCGACATGCCACTTAAAAGTCCTGCGTTCATTCACAAAACGTGCTGGATACACTATGAATAAGCTTTTTGTTATAGCTCTGATAAATTTTTTTATGCATTTGCATAGTTATATTTTAAGATTTTTGAAGATTCCATTTTTTTCGTTAAGATTATGTAGTTATAAAATCTTATTCGTTGATTGGTATGCGATATTCTTTTCCTGAACCATTCTATGTTATGATTATAATTAATGCTGTTTTTAAAAATTAAAATTGGTGTCGTTTTTAGGAATTATATCAATTGTACCCATTTTATCTTTTAAATGTGAATTATAATTTATTTTACTTCTATTTTAAACCAACTTAGAATTTAATGTAAGAACAAAACACATGGCAGCAATCTTAAACAAACAAGAAAACTATAAAACTCCAAACGATTTTCTTTTCTTGAAAAATCTCATTTTCACTTTGGAATAAAATTGTTTTTGTTTTCATCAGATTATCTTTTAGAACAATTTTACATTATTTAATTATATAATCATTATCTCGTAAAATAAATTTTGAAAAGAAAAGAAGAATATGCTTGAACACATCTGCGGAATTAATTTGAGTTTAATGATATTAATATTTTGTTTTGTATTTGTTTTAACCTTTAAGATTATCATTTATTTGAAGGATCATACATTAAAAATAAATTTCTGAGGAATCTAAATTCTTTTGTACTTAGTTATGTATAGAAAGATTATACACACTTGTTGGCAACTGGCGTACCGATTACGGAGTACCAACAGGGGGAAATACCCCTTAAATCTCCTCATCTTAATTAATAAATATGCTTGGAATTTTAATGGCTGCTACTGTCTCAAATTAAGTATAAAAAAAAAAAAAAAAAAAAGATTAAAAATACTATTTATAAAAAGTAAGATAAATAGAATAAGAACTAAGAACATTATACACACTTATGAACACTTGTTATAGCGTAAAAAAGAACGATTCGCTGAAAATAAAAGACACGCCAGTAAGATGAAGACCACAGAACATTTTGCTGTTAGCATCTACAATACTATGGATGTGAATATCGTAAAATAGGGAAACTTAATCTTTGAGATACTGTATAGATTTTCAATACTTGAAAACCGGCGCTTATAAAACTGCTGGAAGTTCATTGAATAATATGGTATAGGTACTTTCTCGTGTTCGTTTCCCAAAACATTCTCCCGCAAATCCTTTGATTCGTGCCCAGTTACACGGTCCTTAATTAACCCGGCTTCGGAAAAAACAAGACGATCCTGCGCGTTAGGCTTATTAGTGAGAAAGGTGCGAATGAAGAAGGCATCCCAGGTGCGGGGATGGCCCGGGGCCCTGTTCTTCTCGGAAGGGCCACCATTGTGCGCGTCTCTTCCCCCCCAAACAGGTATTCCGACCACTTGTTCGCCGCTTATTAAGCCGGCAGGGCGTCAAGACTCCAGCCCCTTTGACGCGGTGCTTTCCATTCTCTGCCCCCCTTATCCCCCCTCTTGTCTTTCGGCAGGTTTCGCCGACGGCGAATTGAAACGATTCTTCCTTTTTTTTTTCGAAAGGACGATTTTTTTTTATTTCCTTTTTTTTGTTTTATGTTACCCGCTGTCTTTATCTTTACGAGATCTCTGGAGCGTTTGATTCTGAAATTCTGGTTAATTAAAATGGCGGGAACGTATTACCAGAGTGTGATCGCCGTTGACGGAAATATCGTTTGGCGTTCTCTCTTTCTTTCTTTCGTTCTTTTTTAAAAATGTTCGGTCCATTATTCTAAAGGAATATTTTTTGTGTTTTGTTTCTGATGGATGAAGATCTGAAAAAGGTGAAATTTGCTTTAGAATATTTTTTACAGTTTTATACAAATGGGTAATCAATAATACAAATGAGTAATCAATGATAGTAATTCTCTTTTATACTGGATATGTTGAATTATTTTCATAAAAATTCATTTATCACTAAAAAAAATTTGTCATTCTCGTTAGCTGAGATGGCAAAGAGACATAACCAGGCATCAATATTATGTGAAAATTTTTATTTATTTATTATGTTAGATCTAATTCTTCAAAATAATCCCCCTATAGATAACAAATTTTAGAGGAGATGTGTTAAAACATTAGTATTTATGTTTTATATTACATTTCTTAAAATATTAAAATTTGTTCTAGGACATAATTTATTACTTAAAGCCATTTTCATTATTAAAGAAGTGAAAAATTCCGCTTAAAATTGGACCCCCATATAAGACTTCATAGAATGTCTTTTTCCTATACATTTATTGATTCGAATATTTATAGATCTATTGCTAATGCTGTGATTATTTATTAATTCGAATATGTGTAGATTTATTGATAACGTTTTAATATGTAGTATATTACATTTTTTCCTATGGTGGAATTTTATACCTCATTTTTTACATTGAGTTACTGCATTAGAGAATCTGTTAACATACGTTATCCTACTGCAAACATTAATGCATATACAAAAAATTAATTATTAAGAAATTGGTTAAATATTTTCGTATCACTATAGTTTAAAAATTTAAATGTAGTATTAACTTAACATTTTTCTAGTTTTTTAGGATAAATGATTAAGGATTTAATATTCTTTACAAATTTACATATTTTAATGATAATTTGTATCTTTAACGTAAATTAATCTTTATGCTTTATATTGTTGCATATTTCGATGTTGTTTTGTTATTAGAAAACAAATAACGATATGACTGCGGATTGAAAGGTATATTAGAAGTTTAATTATTACATTTTTGAACAAAAATAAAAACAAATGTCTTTAAAGTTAAACATTAAAATTAGTTACTGCTTACCCTTTGGAATTTTCTGTTTACATTCATAAATATCTTAACATTTAAAAATCAAAGTCCAAAGAAATAATATATCACTAGCTAAGTTATTTTAAAACCAATTTTAGCAGAATTATTTTGTTAAGCATTATGTTAAATCTGAATCGAAAACGTAAATGAAAGTTTTTTTTTTATTGGTCCAACCACGAAATAGTTCTTAATTATTATTTCAGTTTACAATAACGTGTATTAAACACAGACACACATATTATAAACAAATATAATTTGGATCCTTTTTTTCACTGATTAGTACCATCAACGCCAATGGCGTTTGGTTTGTCGCTCTACGGTCATTTTGTGTGCACTTTGGGTATAGCTAATTAGACCGGGACCTACAGTTTAACGTGGTTTCCAAACCACTCGCAAACATCCATCCACATCCAGGGTTCGTAGCCTGAAGTCTGTGGTACCACAAGCCAGAGCGCTAGTCAATTGACCGTCAGGTCGCATGACGACAGGAGATCTGTGTAAAGCACATAATGGTTCTGATTGAAAAGGTACAGTGATGGAGGAGAAACCATTCAGAGGTAAACCATTTATTATATGTGTGTTGTATGGCGAAACAGATGAACTTCACCAAGTAGCTGCAAATGCAAGACTCTTGCACATACTGTCTCAATCAGCATGCCGTCTCCTCACTTATGATTGAGAAAGTGATCTGCAACGTACATCGTTACTGGATTCGAACTCTTCTGAATGCTAAGCGTGATTACGTTCGGGTTACAAGTAACTATATAAACTTCTTTAGGGTTTTTAATTTTAGGTATTTTAACGTACAATGGCGTTTATTAATTCCTCCACAGCACCCAGAAGAAACTAAGCCACTCGGCATCTAAATAAGATTTAAATACTTATTTTCAGTAATGCTTGATGGATCAACATTAATTGCGAAAAAGTATAGCTGTTTCATAAATAACATTGTTTTATGAACAAAAATAAAAATAAACGTTTTTAAAATTAAACATTAAAATTTGTTATTGTCGACTCTTTTAAATTTTCTGTCGTTTATAAAATACATATACTACTTATTCATAAATATCTCAACATTTAAAAACTAAAATAGCCCAAAGAAATATCCAGTGAGGTATTAAGTTATTTTAAAACTAATTTTAGCAAAATATTTTGTTAAGCATTTATTAAACCTGAATTGAAAACGTTGTTTCCTTTTATTAACATTCTTTACGTCTGATTTTCTAAGAAATTAAAATTATGATATAGAGCTGGACAACGCTTTTGAGTTCGCGTTTGTGTATTTCTTATAACTTAAAAATTACAACTCTCGGAAGTACTATTTTTTTTTTTTTTTTTTTTTTTGTCTGCTCAGAATCAAAAAATTCTAATCTGATATAAATAAAATCGTTTAACACTTTACTCTTGAAATTCGTCTGAATACCGAATTTCAAATTGTATTTATAATTTTTTTTCAAATCTATGCACCGATGCCAAATCATGTCGGCTAATAAAAGAAGTATAAACATTTCATTTTGCATATGTAGAGATCGCGATTCTATTTATTATTCATGCCTTTATTTTCTTTTTGCCGGTATCACCACTTTTACTTATCGTTCGCTGCTGAGGGCGATTCGTAATGCCCCCAAAATCCTCCCTCGGAACTTTTAGAACTCGCCGCAAGAAAAGCCAAAAAGCAGCGGACAATTTTTGAAGCTTGACCTACCCTTGACAATCTGTCGGAATATTACTCTCTCCGACCAAACGAAAACACCGTCCCTTCCCTCCCTCCTTATCCCCCCCCCGGGGGTCTCAAATGGCTCCAGTTGACTGGTGGGAAGGGTCTTATCATTCCCAACCGGTATCCCTTTGTCGGCTTCTTCCAACCCCCACCCAGCTGGGGGGAAAGGGAAGGGGGGAAGCAGGGGTGGAAAGATGGCAGCTGCAGGCGGCAACTCTCTTTGACCCATTGTCTGACGTGTTCTGGCGGAGAGATCAGCTAAATAGCAGAAACTTTTCAGGCCGGGGTCTCCTGGCATGTTCTACCTAATAAAAAGTTCTCGATTTGCTTTACACACCACCTCCTACCCGCTGCGTTCTCTCTTTTTTTTTTTTTCTTTTTTTTTTTTCTTTTGCAAGTTTGTGACCGTCGTTTAATGTACGTACGGTTCACTGGATTGGAGAGATATCGGATTTGGAACAATGTGTTTGTTACACATTGGAGTTTTTGTCGAAGTTTTTTCTTCTTTTTTTTTTTTTACTTTTGATTGTTTATTTACATTTGCATTGAGTTCAGGGATCTTGTCTCAAGTGGTGAAGCGAAGAAATGTTGTGTTTGATAGTAGAGTTTAATTTATTTTGTGATTACTCGTGGCTGAATTGAGATGGATTGCATGGTTTTTTTATTGATTCAAACTGAGTTCTTCACTAACCCGTAGAAAACGCATTACTGACAACATTTAAAACCTAGTCGTGTGATTTAATCTATTGAAATGAGACAGAATACTTAGGTCATATTCGTTCATTTGTTTTTAATAGTTTTTAGAGATCAAATAAAACTAGCAATTTGAACCTTTTTCATGATGAGTAAATTCATAGATATCAATACATATTCTTATTATCTTGATTAGCTATTGATTAATATGTAATTGTTCGAACTAATGACTAATTATTTAATATGTGATAGTTCAAATTTCAACATGTTGTCAGATCAATAAAAGAAAGTGCTTTTTTTTTTTTTCGATATAACATCTTTCTGAAGTTCAGACACAATTTAGTCATATAAACCATTTTTATGATGTCGTAAAAATAAAAGAATTTTGCGTTTATATAGTATATTTAAGAGAGTTTATATAGTATATTTAAGAGAGTGTATATAGTATATTTATAGAGTATATTTAAAATATTTCAAGCCGATCTGTGATTATTATTCATTCGAAAATTGGATTCATGTGTTGAAATGATGAGAATAAGTTAAACTGCAGATGTTGGCATTTTCTTTCCATGGTAAGAATCACTAAAATACCTCGAGTAGTGTTGAATCTCATATAATACGGTTGTGTTCCTCAAAATGTGCTTGTTATTCCTGTTCGTGTTTTATGAAATGCATAAATAATAGTTTAAGAAATAAAGTAAGAGTTCTGTAAATTGTAGAAAGACAATTTTACATATATTTAAAGCAGGAATTGTTTTTACTAGTAGTACCTAATAAAAAGTATTACACAATGTCTGATTAATCTTTATTACTCTTCATCATTAAACTTCTTAAGATAACCTAAATTCTGTATTTTCAATATTTCGTTATATATAATGTGTTTGACGGAAACGGACGTACCTGTTTCGATTATCTATGGGGTAAATATATCCCGAAACCTCCACATAATCATTAGTATGGTTAAATTTACATAAGAATATGAATTTAGATAAAAAGAAAAAGAAGAAAATTTACGCTATCGTGATGTGTGACATTTGCTTCTTCTAAAATTATAGTAATTCAAGATCGTAAGAAGGAAGATATGGATTATTGGTAAATGTTAGAATCAAGAATACGCAGATTTGTTGAAGGGCGGAGGAGACCCTTCTGAACAAAAGAAATACTAAAGACAATTGTTTATATGTATATATCCTTCCAAAAAGGACTTTTTATTTTAATAATTTTTTTAGCAAAAATTTTTTTAATAATAACAATTTTCAAATGGAAATGTTTTTTCAATAGAACTCATGAAATATTAACTAAATTTATGCAACAGACATTCGTAAATGGTTAATGATTCCATAACAACAAAATTGACACTGTTAGTTTTTATTTATTTATTTATTATTTTAACATAACTATTTGGAACCATGCATCCTGGCTAATACATTATTGAAAAACGTGTAATCTTCTAGCTTGTAATAAATTCGAAACAACGAATAAAAATATGTTTTATGTATTTGTAAATGTTTAACGGTCATGTATTTAGTGTGTTAATTTTTCTTAAAAATGTGATGTCTTCTTAATTGATAAGTATAATTGATGAAGCAGGATTGTAAAGAAAAACGACTGTTCGTGTATCCTTGGTCATAATGTGTGATTATGAAGGGATATATTTAATGAAATCGATTATTTGTGAGCTTGTGATTCTTGTTTTTAAGCAAATTTCGATCATTTTAATAATAAAAATTTTTGTTGCAACTTTTATTTTGTAAAAAGGCAACGTGTTTGAGAGAGCTATGCTTCATTAGTTAGGAGAATAGTAGTGAAACCTCACTCGAGCTGTGTTACATGAAATTAATGCGACGCATCATTTGAGATGTTTCTTTCGGCAAGATGTCAAATTTTTAGTTGTGTTTAGTCAAATCTTTTTGTTAAATCTCTATCATCTTATTAATAAAAAAATTTTTCGCAACTTTTTATTTTTATAAAAGGCAGCACATTTGAGAAAAGCCATGCGTCATTAGTTGTTTAGAGAATAGTAGTGAAACCTCACTCAAGCTGTGTTACATGAAAGGAATGCGACACTTTAGTGGAGATACTTTCATTCGGCAAGATGTCAATTTTTAGTTTTTTTTTAAATCAAATTTTTAACATCTTAATAATAAAAAAATTTGTTCTCGACTTTTATTTTCTAAAAGATGGAACGTTTGAGAGAGCCATGCGTCATTAGTTTTGGAGAATAGTAGTGAAACCATCACTCGAGCTGTGTTACATGAAAGGAATGCGACACTTTATTTGAGATAAGTTTCTTTCATTCGGCAAGATGTTGCCTATCTCCTCTGGGTTCAGTTCGGGTGTTTTCCGAGATAGGTTTGTGTTCCCTGTGTCCAAATTCTCAGGTTCTGCCAAGGAGTGCCGTCACCCACTCGACCTGGAGTCACGATAACAATTTATCTCGCCCAATTTTTTATGATTTTTATTTATTTTTTTATCGAAAGCTCTTCAGAACTAAGACTTTGGATTTTTGATGTTCAGCAAAGGTGTAAATATGTTGGTTTTCTGCCCGAAACTGTTCGTGCATGTTTCTATTCATATCTAGATTTTTGATATAACTTTCAAACAATTTAAAGCTTAGCATTTTTTTTGGAAGATTTTAGGTCGTTTTTCATTATTCATCTGTACTGTAGTAAACTTCTCATTTTTTTTTCATCAGTTGATTTTATTATTTTTATGAAATAAATTAAATGTATATCATGAATTTTATACTTATCATTTAGGCAAAAAAATGTGTTTCTTACTTAGTAAGATAGCAACTTTATTAATTATTTATTAAATTTATCATGCTACTAGTTTAAAGAGTACCTTGACAGTAAATTAGTAGTATTAAAGTTTGTTAGCTTTCACTGTTTCCTTGGCTGTTTCTATATTAATTATGTCATATTAGTGTACAAACACTCTATGTTTAGTGGCCTTTTTTATTCTCTATAAATAAATGTTTTATAGTTAGTAATCTGTAACTTTTAAAGGTATATCATTACACACCCACACATGAATACATATTTCTAAAAAATAAAGAAAAATTACTATTATACGATCAAATTTGATTGAATTTTTTTTTAAATTATGAATCTGCTAACATTTCAGTCATATCCGAGAAAGAGAGATATTTGAAAAGATCTAATGTATATTTGTGGTAGGTATCTCTGCAGATGGCTGGCCATATTGACTTTTATGTCATCCCATGAGACACCATTATTGCTCTGTTATATGGAGATGATATTTTTGATAGAAGCGTTCATCTTTACTCAGGTGCAGTTAGAGACTCCTTCATCATGCAAGATAATGTTAGGTTAATGGAGCTATGTTGGTGGACAATTACCTTTGTACGTATAGGTCGGTCAGTGCATTGATTGGACTTTTGTGCTAAGAGTGCTCTAGGGATACGTATTGTTGGATTTAACTCGCTTGCAGCCCTTCAAGGTTTTGGGACTGCCTTGATACGGTAATCGACTTTGCCGTCAACTAAATTAATCTATTTTCAGCTGTTAAATGTTATCACGTTTTATATTGAACTTTATCACACATTGAACTTGGATATTATTTTTTGGTGTGGTTACGTTTTATTACGTACAAATGCATATGCTTACGTGAGACCAAAAATTTTTTTTTTTCAAAATTTAACAAAATTTCAATGAATAAAAATTTCACAATTACCATTTTTTTTTGTTTTTTGCTCAATTTTTGAGAAGCTGTGTACATTATATGATTATATATATCTTCTTGCGTACTCTTTTAAATATAAAATAAGTCTAAAATAAATGATTAATTAATGTATACAGGTTTGTTTACTATCAGACATGGGATGTCCAAAACTATGTGGTGACATAAAGCAAATTCTGCTATATTTTGATAATATATATTTTATATAGAATATAACTTTTAATATTGTTTCATTTTTGCTAATTCGCTGTACTTATTGATTAGGAATTCATTCAGCAGTAATTAACGATAATGATATTGTGTGCTGGTTGAGTCAGAATCGGGTATTCTACAAGAAGGGTTGTACTGCATCAACTGAGGTTGAACTTGTTGAAAATACTTGAATTCGTGAATTTACTGAAGTGGCATAGAATTGGGGGGGGGGGAATCGCATCCCATCTTTGAGTCTAAAAAAATTCTAATTGGCGGATTTTTCAAAGGATTTTCCCCTCATGTATCGGTACCTAAAAGCTATTTTACAGATATCTATCCATAACCTTATCATTGTAATCATCTATCCATAACCTATCACGTCACCTTTCAAAACTTAAATGAGTTATTTCGTGCATTTACATGCTATAATCTTTTGATATTTTGCCTTACTTTTCATTGCAAAAGCAGAAAGTATCACAAAAGGAAATGTATATCGATGGAGGTTCTTCATCTTTCCCTTTGAATTGATAATTTCTTTTTAGGAAGAGGGTGTATTACAATAAAAAAACCTTTTTACTTTCGGCTTCTCTTATGATCAGGAATGGTTGTCAAAGATTAATGACAGAAACCCTTTTTAGGTTTCACCGGTCCGGGAAACCATTGAATTCTCTTCCGCTGTTCTCTATCTATTGTAATCTATTTTATCTCTTCTTCCTTCCCTCGTCATTACCTTGGAATGGTCCACGGGGCTAAGCTCAACCCCCACCCCGCCTCTCCCTTCTATACCAGAGTTTTGATTCGTTCCCGCTAGGGATGGTCAGTCGTACTTTCGCCGCTGCTTGGGTAAGTTGGTGTGTTTGGCTTTTCCGTGAATACCGTTTTTGCCGGTGAAATACTCCAGCACTGCTTTTCTGTTGTTCATGGTCGATGTGAAGTTGTTTTTTCTCCTACCACGTGTGTTGTGCTCTACGGATTATTCTTCTGTGTTTTGCGTGGAATATATTTTGTGCGTGTTTATCAGTTCCCTGAAGGATATATTTTTCTTGAATTAGATTTAAGAGGATTACGCTGTGGTTACCGCTGCTGTTTAGTTTTGTTTGATAATTGTTTATTTTCTATCTCCTCATCTGCAGATTTTAGGTATTATTTTTAAGTTATTTTATTATGTTATTTCATATATTAAAAGGTGTCCTAGAAAAAGACTGTTTTCAAAAAAGATAAACGGGGAAACGTTTAAGTTGAAAAAAAAAAAAAAAAAACTGTGATTAATGTTTTATAATATATATTTTAAATACAAATTGATTTAATAAATTTGTCCTTTAGTTTTTAATTGATAATTTTTATGTTGTTATTTTTTGGAAGCTATTAGTCCTATTCAGAATATCCCAGTAAATTTTTATTAAGAGCTAAGGGTTTCGTTTTTCTATAAACTATTTAGCAGTTTTGATTTTTACCTTTAATAGCTTTTGTTAAAAAATCATATTGATAAAATTATAAAATAGGGCATGTTTACCGTATTATGGAATATCGCTACATCTATTGTTCATATCTAAATGTATTTGAATATGTTTGTGACCAAACAATTCGAATAATTTTTATTCCTTACATAGTATTATTCAAAAATTTATTCTTTGATTTAAAATACACTATATATATTATTAAATCGAAGACTTCTTCAAAATAGCTTTTTGTTTTTTAAATGTAATTGAGCAACTATTATATTATGGAATTTCGCTACATCTATAGTTCGTATCTAAATGTATTTGAATATGTTTGTGTCTGAATATTTTTATTTCACGTACGTAGTATTATTCAAACGCATTCTTTAATTTAATAATAAATAGACGATATATATTATTAAATCAAAGACTTCTTTAAAATAGCTTTTTGTTTTTTAAATGTAATTGAATAGCCTTTTTTCATCAAGAATATTCTGTTTCTCAATTGTCAATACTAAAAGTATTGACATCGATAACCTCAGAACTGTTGAATTAATGTTAAATATTATTTTAAAATGCATTCAAGCGTTGCAACAATTTCTTTTTAAATCTTCCAAGATCTTTATTCATAGTATTTGCTGTGGAAGCTAAATTTCCTATTCCACTAGCAACAAAACAAAACACTTTAATCTTGCATATTGTGAACATTGGCATTTTTTTAAACTCAATTCTTAGTCCAGTTTTTGCACATAGTAATTTGTCTATTGGATCTATATATATTAAAATTTCGATCTCTCTGCAAATGCTTTACAATTCAAATCTGATAAATCCTGTCAATCAATCTCGTGTTTTAATCGTTTTTTTCTAGAACATACAAAAACTTTTTACCGCTTTATTTGAAATGCAATTTCCATCGCACAGATATTAATCACTGTATTTTAACGATTTTTGTACAATTTTTATTGTTCTTAGGATCAAATGACGTACTAAATTTTTACTTATACTTTGTTTACCGAATTTGTATGTTAATTCAAAATTTAAATTGGTAAAACATTTTTTACATCGTTTACACATACGTTTTCGTCTAAAAATTAAATTCATAATTTTTTTTTAATTTGCGAGTTAGTTTTCAGCTATTTTCTTGTAAGTTTTAAAATAAAGTACTTTGAATATCGTTTTTTATATAGTAGATTTTTAAATATTTATTTCGACTCTCAAATTTTTAGTGAATATTTTTTAATAAATTTACTAAAAATGCAATACAAAACGTAAAAAATTTAATAATCTTTTAATTTCCTTAAAATTTTTTTCATCTTTACTTTTTGGTAATCTAATTATGTCTAATTATGCAATAAAGAATAGTTTTAATTTGAAAAGAATTAATTGTTTTTATTTTTCCATGTTAAGAAAATTTTAAATATCCCGACAAAAAATAATCCTGCTTACTTGGCGTTTATATACATAATAGTTCATTATATTTTTTATTTCTTTCCGAATTCTTATTTTTTTTTAATTCCATGGGTATAAAATAGATGGCATGTCGTTTGTGAAATTTGCAAGCATTATGTACGAAATTTACTTAATTTCGTATGTCTTCATTGGAGATGCATGGGTTAACAATCATATTTAGTAAATTAATTTATCCTTTTTCAAGAACGCTTTTCATTCTTTGTTTAGGAATATTTTTATTGAAAATGGTTTTAATAAATAATTTACAAGTTAACCAGCTAGATAAATATTGAATTATTTTTTAATTGGTTATTTTGTTTTTTCTCATCCCACTGGCATTTTTTTATTCAATATTTCTGTTGTATTAAAATGCTTCCATGAATAATTAATTTTTTAAAAACATTTTAATCATCATCGCCGTTTTTTTCCCTCCCTGCTTTTTATTACAGAGTAATATTATAAGCTCCTATTTTTATTATAAAGTATACTAGTCCCATAATTTTATTACAAAATAATAAATGTAATATCAGTAACTCTTTCACCAAAAATGTCTTAGTGTCCTGATGGCCAATTGGTTATCGCTTTGGCCTTTGGTACCACAGGCTTCAGATTCGAATCCTCACGATGGCATGGATGTTTGTTAATGGTTTGGAATCCACATTAAACTGTAGGAGTTGGTCTAATTAGCGTAGAGCGTGTAAAAAATTACCTTAGAGCAGCAAACCAAAACTTACAAGTGTAGCTATATTGAATATATAAAACTCTTCAAAATGACAGTACGTAAAAAGACAGCAATTGTAAAGCAAGTCTTGCAGAAGTTTCTATTAAAATGTCATCCTGTAATCTAATCACTTAGTTAGCAATCAGTTAAAATTAAAGAAAATGTCCCACATTTACTTAAATTTCAATTTTAGTATAGAAAATTAGTATAAAAACGTTTGCCTCCCCCTAATATGCAACAATTTTTCTTTATAATTTCAACTGATTTTTGAAATTTATTAGACCACTTTAACTGATGATTCTTACAAAACATTCATTTTGTAATAAATGAATTAAAACTTACTGAACTTGTCAAATAAAATTAATATCCTTATATAGATATCTCCCAATAAGTTTTAAAAAATTTTAATAAAACATTTTATTTTACAAACATAAGAAATCATTTTTAACAATAACTTTATTTATGAAAATTAAGTTGGTTTGTATCCACAGCAACTTAAATCTCATTCAAAATTGATGTTAAAAAATAGAAATTATTTTCTATAAAGTAAAAAATAAACATGCATTAAGATTTTTATTATTAAATGGATATAATTTTTCCTTTTTTTTATTAATAAATTGAATAGTAAAAAAAAATTAAGTTATATGAGCAACAACTACAATCAATATGTCACAATATTAATTTTTCTAATTTGGTGTAGAACATTAAAAATAAAATTAAGATTAATTGCATGTAGGACAACATTTATTTTCTTATTCATAAAACTAATAATGCAATTTTGTGTTGATAAAATAAACAATAGCTTATAATGTCAAATTTTCATTGAAAAAATATATCATTCGATTTAATCATTTAAGATGTGATGAAGCTTCAAAGTTAGTATGAGTCCTTAACTACTGTAAATAATTTATTCTATTTTTTGTAAAAAAAAGAAGTTTCAATAGTAACAATTAAATTGAGAGATAAATGGGATATTGCCGTTTTTAAAAATTATATTTCATTTTACTTTTGTTAAAAATCATAATAAAAATTTAATTTAAATTTTCTAATTCCAAATCAGTTTTAAATTTTTGTCAATGCTGAAAATATATTTTTGTAGAAAATTTGTTTTTAAGATTGTTTTTTTTTTTTTTAGATCTGGTTTTGATACGAAGAAAATTTCAGGAATATTAAATAAAAACATATATTAAAATAACTAAAATTTTAGAAAAAATAAGCTTAAAATATCACTCAAAAATTTATTTTAAATTTAAGTTTAGTTAAAATTAAGTAAATTTCACTCTTAATTGTTTTTAAAGAGTTACTTGAAATTTACTTATTAAAAATTAGAAAAATCCTTAATGAATATAAATTAATATTTAAAAAAAAATAAACTCCCCAGATTTTGTTAAATTTATTATGTATATTAATAATAGATTATTTAAATTGAACTATCAGAAGCATCTATACTGTTAAACAGTAAATGTATTTAAATGTTTTCTGTCATTTGAATATGGTAATGATTAATGAATTCCAGTAATTATTCTTTAAATTGATATTCATATTTATAAGAATAATCAATGAATGTTTAAGAAGGAAATAACAAATTCTTTATATGTTCATAGTAAAAATCATATTTACAAAACAATAGAGGGTGTTTTGCTAGAACTAAGTGTACAATATGAATACTATATTGTGTATACAAATGTAATTTGCTTTCTGATTAGAATACGGATGTTATTTTCATTAGTTTTTAAAAATGAGAACTATATTTCATATATGTGGAAATTTTAATTGGTTATAATGGGTCTTATTCTTTATTTTCTCTTTATTTTTAATTATACATAAATATAGTTATAAAAATGGTAAAAAAAAATCTATTGTGGAATTTTGAAACATTGATATGTGCAATTAATAGTAATTTAAGTAAACAATTTGACAAAATATATTAATTGTTTTGTAATTTTGTTTAATAATAATTTGAATTAATACTGTTTGTAGTTAAATAAAATTCTATTTGTTAAGAAATCAATTTATATTATTTGTAAATTTACAGAGAATCCTTTTCTTTTAGATGAGCTTATGACTAAATGTGATCTTCTCAACTATGCTGAAGAGCATTGAGCATCGTGATGAACGGCACAGCAGAATCTGTTTCTATGCCATCCAAGCTGCTAGTTTCTGCGAGGCCACCAGCTGTTGGAAGAGAAGTCAAAGTATTTCATGACGCATCTTGCCCATCATTGGAAAGCTACAAGAAAATGTCAGAAGGCAGCCAGTGTATTCGCGAAGAAGAAAATTCTGGCATGGTGATCTCGAAAGATACCAATGAGTCAGAAGCCACAAAGTGTGAGGAGGTTTCTCTACATCCCATTTCTAGTCCCCCAGCCCCATACAAATGGGCACAGAGCTTACAGTGTTTATTGGACGATGTGAAAGGTGTTGATTTGTTTGAACAGTTTTTAAAGCAGGAAGGACATGATACCAGGAGTTTGTCTTTTTGGTTTGCATGCCGTGGTGTTAAAAAGACTGATCCCAATGACAAACAAAAATTGCATAAACTTATCAATGTTTTGTTTGATAAGAAAGTGCGAAGGATCAATGCCATTAGCTCTCAAACTAAACATGAAATCAAGCAAAAACTTTCTTCTAACAGTGCAGTGGATGTTAATATATTTGATGATGCTCAAAAGGAGGTAGAAACATACATGATTAATACTACTTACCCAAACTTTTTGACTTCAGATATTTATCTTCAGTATTTGGAGAGTGTACAAAATGAAGTATTAGCAGGAAGAGAATGTTGTACACCTGAACCAACTGATATTCTTCCTACTGTACATGAAGATAGTGAACTGAACTTTTCTCTAGGTAAAGCTAAAGAATCGTGGCCTAGGCGGAGGTTGTCTTCATTTAAAATGAAATCTGAAAATCAAGGATCGTATGTATTTCTCTTATGACAAGCTATATCTTAAGTATTTTTCGTTTCCTTGTAGAAAATATTAATTTTATTTCAGAATATATTTAAAACTTATTGAGTTTTACAAAGTATGAAAAATTGAGACATGCATTTTTTTTATGTATTTTTAAAAATTTCATATAATCTATTTTTTTCTCATATATTTTTCTGTATTTCAAAAGAATTAATTAGTTTTCTTCTCAAATAATTCACACAAATGTTAAAAATATATACCTTATTAAATAATGTTAAAATTCTGCTAAATTATGAAATGTTAGTAGTTTAACCAAATGTTTTAGATAATGACTTTTAGTCATAAGCTCATCTAAAATGATTTTACATTTGACTTCCATTAATACACAAAATCATAGTCATAAAACTGTATTTATAACATTATTTTAGCTTGAGGAATAATTATTGTACATTTACAAAAAAGAAATTTTAATTATATGCATTTGTAGTAAAATAATGTTTATAATGCTTTAAATTTGCTTTAGTGTGTGTGTACTATTCAATAAATACACTTTTTACTCAACATAGTATACAATTCAGAAAAAAAAACGTGATTTGATATTGTTTTTCCATTTTATGTTGATTCCATATGGACAACCTGTTTTTTAAATATTAATATTATTTCTAAGTTATCTTATCTAAAATTTTCTGAAGTTGAAAATGGAATTACCGAAATCTGTTATTAGTTTACAATATTTCATGAGTGTATTGAAGTGATTATTTATGTTTTTATTAGATTTTCCTCATTTAACTAATAAAATTAATTCCTAGGATATGTACAAAATCTCCATATTCATTAAACTATAGCAGTTATCACACAAAATATGGTTCTTACTTGCCTGTATCTGCACAAGACAGTGAGCTTCAAAGTTTGTCATCTGATGCTCAGACAGATGACACTATGTCTCAAACAGGTAGCAGCGTGTAAGTAATGCATTCATTTATTTTTTACATTGGTTGTGAACATTGCTAGAGTTTAATTAGGGGTACTCACATTAAATATTATGATTTATTAAATGAAAAAAAATCTTGCATGAAGTCAGAGGTAGGGTATCAGGTGTCAAGTATTTTTGAAGAAATCTGTTTAAAAATCAGACCATTGGGTCGTTTATGAAAATAATTTGTATTTTTTTAAAACTATATAATGTTAAGGAGGCACTTCAGTTACATCCTTCAATAATACAACCCCAGCTATTCTTTACTTGGAAATCAAGGAAATATGTAGAGACTTTTCTCAGTACTGAGGCATTGAGAAAGTTATAAATAAAAAGCTCTATTGGATCAACAATGAAGTCCTTATGAAATATCCTTTATTATTAAAAATAAAAAGAGATTTAGCATATTACACTTGTATTATATTTTTCAGTGGATTACATCTTTGTGATTAAAATATAAAAAAAAAAATTTCTAAATATATCTGTAATGAGAATAATACATAAAATTACTGTAAAAAGTCAGGAGTTGGTATAAAACAATTCTATTCAGGAGTCGAATAATGAAATGAAATGAAAGCCCTAATGAAAGTAAAAAAATGCTGATGAGCATTTAAGTAAAATGAATTTTTAATTTTTAATTCATATTTAAAAAATGAAATAAGTTTATAAAATCTGAATAATTAAGAAATTTACAAATTTGTATTAAGTTGTGTTCATAACATCTCTAAGCCATAGGAGTAACCCTGGTTTGTGGTTATTATTTTTATGTATTAAAAGGGATGATTTTTTTGCTTATAAAATAATATAGAGAAAACAACTAAAGCAATTTTGTCATATCTTTAGTTTAATATATTAATATCTTTTGATCATATAAGTAATTTAATAATTTTTGTAAATATGTCACCAAAAATGTGACTCAAATTATTTTAAAAGAAATTTATAGAGTCAGGCAGTTTAAATAAAAAGAAATGGAAATCAAAATCAGTATAATTTTATGTGAAAGTTATTTTAATACTCTTTGAATTTATGCATTATATAACTTTATTTTGTGTGTTCTTTAAGTATTTTTTTTAAAAAACATCATATATTTTACTGAATTATTTTCCAATTTCATTTTGAAAATATATTTAATTATTTTTTGTTATTTACTTTTAAGTAACAATGTATATGTAATATTAAAATTAAACTGTTTTTTTATTGTAGTTATACATTTTATCTGAATTTTTAAAGTTGCTATGTATATTTATTTATTAAAAATTTCTTTGTATTAATATTAAGATTGACATTATTTAAAAGTATAATTTTTATTTTATTTTACAAATATTTTAAATTTTTTACAGAATTCAAAGAAAGCATTTCCTAAAAATATTTTTAATTAAGCCTTAAGATCCAAAAATATTTTGCAAGTTGTTTTATCAGCATTTCTATGATAAAAGTGTATGAAAAATAATGAAACATTTTCTCTTTTAGTAGTGACTTTCCAATGCATACCAAGAGTAAACAAAAACGATTACTTAAATCAAAATATGGTGGTGTTCTTAATAAAGACAAACTCGTCATTAATAATTTTATTCCAGTGAGTATTTTGATTTATTTTGAGCATTATTTTCATTAAAATTCACAATTTTTATTATAATGGATTTAAATTATTTCATAAAAGTTCAATTTTTAAATGCATACATTCATTGTTTAACTACACTTTATGGTTTTTATTCAGTAATTCATTATTCTATAAAATTTAAAAATGTGTATATAAATTTTTTTCCAAAATTTTTTGTAATTAAGGTTATTTACCATTATTTGTACTTAAAGTTTTGTGACTTGTGTTAAATTTATATTATATGCTAAGAATTCTTTTAAATAAGGAATTGTAGTAAATACAATTAAAGCTCTTCAGTTTCTTGCATAAATAACCATTTCTTTCATTATGTTTAAGAAAAAGACATTTAAAAAATTTTTTTTCACGAAGAAAAATATCTTTTATTTATTTCAAATAACAAAAATTTTCATTATAAACTTTGTCTATGCAAGAAAATTTTTTATATTGCTTACATCTAGATTTTTTTATTTTCAAGATTATTTTCTGTTTATCAATATTTTTAAAGTTGAAATGTGAAAATATTAATTACTTCATATTCAGGTTTAATTTTATTAAAATTATGATTTTGCTGCTAGACCAGCAATGTTTTGAGTATGTTTAGTGTTTTATCTGTATAAGTTTAAGAAATTTCATCAATTTACAAAATCTACCTTGTAAATACAATTTTAAAATGAAAGTACATTACAAATTTAAAAAAAAAAAAAAAAAGAAATGTCTTAAGCATTAAAATTGAGTTAATTTTGATTTTCATTTTTAGCGTACTCAACGTCCAGTGCCTGAATCACAATCATCTCTGGCAACTAAAGATCCTGCTAAGTTCCATGCTATACTGGTGGAGAAATTACACAGAATTGAAGAAGATCTGAAATTCAATGAAAAGTTTAATAGACGATACCTAGCCATTGAAGTATGTATGATTGTATTACCTAATATCAAATATAATAAATAATACAAATTGTCATGTAGCAACATTTTATGATTTTTATTGAATCATTCATTATTTTGCTAATATAAAGTAATTAGCATTTTAGATGTATTGATTATTTCTATTTATTTTACTCAAAGTAAAATCTTAAGCTTTGTTTTTACATAACAATAGTTCATGACAAGATGCTATTGGTGTAGATGCATTATGTAAATAAATTTTTAAGTCTCTTGTTATGTAATTGAATAATTTTTTATATATTTATTAAATACTAGTTGTTCAAAATGATGAATTAGATACTGCAAATTTACATTACATTCTACATATCAAAGTTTAAAAGAATAAATTGACATGGAAAGTGTATGAAGCCAGGTATACATTGTAATGAAAAAAATAAATGCTAAGTGTGTATACAATATCAATTTCAAATTGAAGTATAGAAATTTTGACATTTTTACTTTTTCTTGAATAGATTACTCATTTGTTTTTATTAAGTAAAATAACTTTTTATATGTTTGACATTTATATGGATTGTAATTTATTAATTCTAACTTTATCAAATTTTTATAGGACCCACAACAACAGCTACCACCTCCACAATTTCATTCTCTTCAAGCACCAGTTGCTGAAGATAATGTGCAAGACATTTTGGATGCACATATATCCAGGGTTTTCCAAGGTCAGACGCCGATTATGTCGCCAACTTGTGCTTCCCCTCCAGTTATGAAAACGAGTGAAGAACCTGTACGTGTTCTTCCTTTTGCACAAAATAGTCAAGACATGCAAGGCATTATCCACCAGAGGCAGCTAGTATCACATGGAGTGCCATATGCTGCAAGGCACAGACGAGTGAGTACAACTAAAAACTATATATTATATAAGAAAGTTTTAGAATAACACTAACTGTAGTTGGCTACTTTTTGCCACATTTGAAATGCCTCAGTTGAATTCACATAACTAAAGATGATGGGCTTGCTTTGAAATAAGCAAGAACTTTCAGAATATCTTTTTGGCCAGCACTGTTCATCCTAAAACATAAGCTTTCTGACTACTGAATTCCTATTGCAAAGAACTCTTTTATGCACATTTTTCATGTACGATTAATTTGATAATTTCAGACAAATTTTTAATCCTTTTATTGAAAGTATTATCTTATTATTAAAAACAGTATTTACATGCAGTAGGATAAATTCTTAGTGAAAATGTTTCAAACAGTAGAAATTTTAAAGTTTCAAAATGTAAAAAAATAGAATTTCAATAATTTCTTAAATAGAGACATTAAATGTTTTCAGATTTCAAATACATGTTTAAAAACATATTTTTTTTACATTTCAGGATCATGAAACCCGTTCAAATGACAGTGGTGCTTTGACTGATTGGAATTCTGAAGATAATTTGCAATATTGTTACAGACCTATTGATCATGCCAATAGCTCTGAATCAGTAGAATCTATAACTCAGAGACGTACAAGAGAGCAACTACGACGCTATCTCAACAAAAAATTGAGTCAGGCCGATTCTGCCAGCAGTTGTGTTGATAGTGGAATCAGTGTAGCTTGTGAACCTCTTTCATATCCAAATAGTACCCATTCAAAGTAAGTTTATATGAATTGTGCAATCATATTTGTCGGAAGGATCTGAAATTTAGTAGTTAATTCTTAAATGTTTATATGAATATCTTTAAGAACATAATTCCAAAGTTTCTTAAATTTTTCTGGCCTGGTAGTATTAAATCATGCTCCTAAAAAAGCTGGGGCATGTCTTGTAAATTGACTATTTAAAAATATTTTCAACCATTAGTCACTTATTTCCATTAATATACATTTTTTAAATATACATTAGGTAGTAAATGTAGAAGTTTTCTTGGAGCAGAGCTATGTCCTGTATTATGGTATTCAAATTATTATTATTAAAACAATTTATATTAAAAAATTAGCCAGAGAAAAATTAGAAAATATGCTTCGTGATGTGTATATCACTGACATACACAGAACATAAAATAACATTTTTGATTTACTTTTAATGTTTTAATTTCTTGCTCCCATTTTAAAAGTGTTCTGCTGGTTTTCGTGTGTAGCTGCTATTAATTCTTGTTTATTACCTAATTGCCCATTGTATTACACAGGGTGCATTGATCCGACTCTGCCAAAATATTACAGCATATATGGAATTTGTCTTAGATTTTGGAATAAGCAAATGATTTAGGAATACATATTTATTAGTTGAATCTTTTTAATATTATTATTTTTCATTCCTTTCAAAATCATAATTTTTTAATTAGGTATTTTTAATAGAAAATCAGAATTAAATTTAGTATCTACCCAAATTTCGGCTTTGCTTCCTTATTGAAGATAAAAAGGAAAAATAACTTTTATAGTGGCTTATTAAATATAGACAATTTGACATTTTTACTAGTTGTTGCACTTGCCTAATTTGAAAAATCGACTATACGATTAAAATAGAATATGCAATAAAACTTTACTTGATTTTATTTGTTCTTAATTATTTTATTAAAATTTTATCATTTCTGATTAATGATACTGAAGTGTAGCCACCCTCTAATGTTTTGCTACAAAAATGGCTGTTTAATGAGATTTTTTTATAGAGAAAATTCATTAAACTGCCATTTTTAATGGTAAATCATGAAAAGGACAGTTTAATATATTTGCTGTTTGCATACTTATGTTTACCTTTTTTTGTACTGGATAATAAAATATTTTGTTTCTAAAAGGGTATCTAGTTGGCTGGAATCCAAAAAGGGTACAATTGATTCAGAAAAAGATCATCAATGGAAAAACACATCATCTACCTCCCCTGTTCTCAGCAGATCAAGGTAAAAATCAGTTGCTACTTAAAATTTTAGATTATATGCAGTGAAATCTTTAGTATTTAAGTCCTGGTAAATTGAGTTTCACTTAATGCAAGAATGTTTAAATGCATATGTTTTAATGTAAGTTTTAATGCATAAGTTTAGCCCTTTTTTTTATGGCTACACAACTGCTTCCTGGGAATTTTCATTGTTTTTCACTACCATTGGTTTGTGCTTATCATTTTTTTGCTGTTGAGGGGTGCATCTAGTTTCAGAGCTTCTTAGATTACTATAATGAGTATACAGTTGAAACTCATAATACTAAGAATATATTATTAACATGGAAAAGAAAACATGTATTTATTTTCTTAGCTGTTTATAAAGGCTTTAAAACAGTTTATATATGTATGAGAAAGTATTAAAAAAGTAATTAAATAAATGCATCATAATTTTGTCTTTAAATTTGATAAAAATTTTGGATGTTTCTTTTTACAATGTGAAGGTCCATTTGGAAAAAACAATTGGTGCCAGTTCTAATTAACTCTGATTATAAAAATATGATAGAAATAATTTTTTTCAAATTCTTTTGAAGACATATACTAGTTTCCTATATTATATATATAATTTCTTATAGCATATTGCTATATGAATAATATATATAATATAATATAGCATTATCTGATTTTTTTAGTATTAAAATATACTACCAAAATTCAAATATGTTAAGTAAAATTTATTATGAAAAATGTATATTATAAAATTTAAAAGTCATTTATCTGACCTGTATATATAAAGCAGTTTAATGATTAATTAAAAAATGTGTTTTAATTTCATATAATTAGTTAATTTATATGAAATCAAAATACAGTTTTTGCCCACAAATATATTTATGAAATATGATGAAATTATCTTTAAATTGTCGAAAACAAAAAGTTTGTCTAAAAATATTTCTGGATATGTTTTTTATAAAAATTGACAAGCATTAGGAAATGTAAATTAATGTAATTATTGATGAAATGTAATATTTTTCAGTTCCAGTCGAAAAGCTGTCATGTACAACAGCACACGTTCTGGAGTTCTCGAAGCTGGGTCCACACACTGGCCTTTGGTTCCCTCGCAACCTGTTGCTCAGGACCCTTCAATGCCAGCACTTCCAGCACCTGACACCACTACAAATTTGTTGGAAGCACGACGCAGATTGGAGGATGAGAGTAGAACAAAAACAGGAAAATTAAAGTAAGCAATTATTTAAACTGATTTGAAACTATCAAATAATAGTTATATTTTGTTTTGTGAACCATTTGAATTTACCAAGTATCTCAATTTATACTTATATATGTTTTGAAGATTCTTTTTTTTTTTTTGTTGTGGAGAAAGTTTTTTTAAATAAAAAAAAAGTTCATTTTTTTTGGAAATTAATATCAATAATTTTTTAATACATTTAAGGAAAAAAACAATAACATGGAAATAACCATTGCTCTAGAATGTAAATATAATAAATTATCATAGTTTTGATCAAACTATTCCAAATCATACCTTGCATTTATAAAATTATAGACTAGTCTCAATCTTTTTATGGCTGTATATTGCCTTATTAATTTTACTGCTGCTGAATTTTATTGGAACTCTGTGTTTTATACTATAACTTTTTCTGATTTAATTTCTTTATTTTCTTTGTACATATTGTGACATTAACACACATCTTTTACTCATGGCGTTTTAAATATTGATTTACATAATTCTAGGGCCACATTTTGGATAAATCTGTGCTTATAAAGCAATACTTAAAATATAAAAAGTAACAATTAGGTATCTCATTTATAGACCAAATTTGCTTTATTTGAAAACATGGTAATAAATTAACAATAAATAAATATTTTTATCAAGAGGGGGAGGAGGGAGTGCGCTAATCTGATTAAAATCATGATAATCCGTGATACTTGTCAAAACTTTTTTTTTTATGTTTTTATATTATTAATTCAGCATTGATTGTCTGATTTGTGTAATAATTGGTTTGTTGATATTCAATTTTTGTATAAATAAGTTTTTATTGTACAAGTTGTGATTATGATGATTATTATTATTTTTGCTTCCCCCCTCCCTTCTGTTTTGTTATGACTATTTTTAAATTAAAAAAATTATGTTAATAAAAAAAAAAGAAAAAATTGCAATTATCAAGCTATTATTTAAGTTAATGTGATAGTTATTTTATTTTAAGTTACTTAGCAATAAAATTAATTGTTAATACTCCTGTAAATTTAATCCTCCAGTAAAATTAATCTCAAATTGTTTTGTAAATATAAATTATTTAGTGGGTTTCAATATTAACTTAACTATATGTTGATAATTATAAGTTGAATAATTATAATTAAATAAGTTGTAATTAAGTTATAAGTTGATTGTTTTTTTTAAATTTCAAACTTGTTTTGTTTTATTAGATACAGTAGCAGTAACCGAGTTTCTCATGAAACTGCAAAATTAAGAAATTCATTTCGAGCTTCTAATTCATTTGATGACGGTATTTCACATAGGTATGTGTATGATTTTTAATAAACCTGTGTTCAAATAAAATAATTGGAGATAACATTTAAATTGGTGTTACACTTTAAGTGAATTAAAAACTTTCAAATAAAAATTTTTTAAATAAGAGAGGCCAATGTAATTTTTTTATTTAATAATATTTATTCATTTTACTAGAAAGAAGTAACTCCATTTCACTTGTTAGGCATTAGAAGTGAAACTGAGTATTTTTAAATTATTCGTTACAGAGTAGTTTCAATATGTAGTAGTAGAATGTGTTAAAAATATTTTGAAGCAATTATTTTTCACATAAATTGCTATATAAATTACTTTATTTAAATTATGTTTAGTAAAATTCATGTCTAAAATTAGTTATTCTATTAATACATAGAAATTATTCTAATGATACAGTTACTATTACTAAAAAAAAAAATTTGATGTTCAATGTACATGATTAAGTTTTTTGCATTTATATAAGAAATTTGTAAAGTACTGACTGTACAAGAATTAATATGTATTAGAAGTAGTTATACCTATTTGAATTATTAAACAGTAACATTAAATTATAATGAAAAGTAAATAATAATAATACGCAAATGATATAATAATAAAACCTTATATTTCCTGCATTATGCTATATATTTTGAAGTTAGTTTAAGTAAAAACTGACATAGGACTTTTTAAGGCTTTTGTTTTTAATAATAATAATAATAATAATAATAATAAAAATAATTTTTAAAAAAAAAAATGCAAAAATTAATGTAATGTAGATTAAAGGGATTATTTATTTGTAATATTGCTAACAAAAATTGCATCCTTTTCTTTCCAATTCCATTTTATAATTTCAGATTAGTTTTTTTAAAAAAATATGTGACTAACATAAGAATTTGTATAAAGTTGTCAGTTATGTCACACTCTTTTTATTTTCTAAAATTCACAATATAATAAAGGGTTATTGTATTTGTATATTTTGCCATTGGAGAATATTTTCAAATACTCTAAGTCAATTTTTTATAACTTTGAGAATGATTGACATAAATCTTTTTGAAGTGTATAAATCCATAAAATTTAATTCTTTTAGACACTTTAATTTTTTAATGTTTTACAGGAAACAAAGCAAGAAATCATTGACTTCGACTTCTGTTGACAGTTCAACTTTAAGTATGGGAAACAATGATATGACAATCATTGGGTACAGTTATGGTCGTGAATCAGTGCCTTATAAATCTCGACTTCCAGGGAAGAATATCACTCTGAAACAATTTAAATCTCTTTTGAATAAGAAAGGAAACTTCAGGTATTATTTTTGTAGTTTTTTAAAATTTATATAATTATGTTGCATAAAATTTAATGAATTTAATCAGATGTTACTAGTAGAAGATTTTTATTTTAATATTCTTTTAAGTGACATTTAATAAACTTTCATAAATAGAGAATAAAATGCAAAATTCTTCCATGAAAATTTTGCATTTTATGGGTATTTCAGGGTATTTTATTGATATGGAAATATCAGGGAAATGGGGAAATTATCTAAAAATCGAGGAAAATTGCGAATGAGAACATTTCGCTCTAATCATGTGCACGATTGGCGATTTTGTAGCTAAGCAGGTTTGGCAACTTGGATCACTCTTTTTACTCTTGGTGTAGAGTTATAAGAGTATGCCGAACTATCGAATGATGTATTAAAGAGAGGTTACTGTATGAATGAAATACAATTTTCATTAAATTTTTTCATCAAAAATGACATATTACAACATGCAGTGAAAATAAAAGCACATTCTTATAATACTGATATGCATTTGAATTTTATTGAATAAAAGTATGAGGGTAAATTAAAGAAAAATACCCGCATGTGGTTACAACGTAAAAATGGAAGATAAGAATAAAATTTTTTCTTTGTAAAAGTGCTCTTTACAATTTAATGATTTTAAGTTACCATTGATTTAATTTTTTTTTTCAGTTTGTTGATTTTATCTTATTGAAAATTCAATGTACATTTGCTTTATATTATAGATTTATAACATTTTTATCAGGATTCTTCTCTTTTAAAATTGATATATATTATAAATATTAGTGGTTGTGTTTTTATTTTCTTCTGATAAAATGAATAATTATTTTATATTAACAAATAGCAGAAGCATGTAACAATATGTTATATAGTATTTAATAGTACTTGCAACTTCTAGTTTTACAGACTTCTGTTATTGACTACCATATTAGATTAAAAATGTATTGTTTTATTCAGATCTGAATCTTATGTCTTGTATAATAATTTGTACTAAATTTAAATATACAGGTATCTTAATTATTTCGGCTAAAATCACTTTTGCAGTCAATTTTATTGTAATATTTCTTTTCTAAGGTTGATGTATAATATATCAATTTGCTTAACAATGCTTACATTTATTCTTTGTTTAGGTATTTTTTCAAGCGAATTAGTGATGATTTTGGTACTGGTGTAGTACTTGAAGAAGTTACTGATGACTTTGAAATTTTGCCTCTTTGGGAAGGCAAAGTATTTTGTGTTATTGAATCCATGGATGAAAACACCATGAATGAAGACTAAATAGTAATATTTTAAAGCAGTTTTGACATTAGTAAAATATTGGCCTAAGAAATTTTATACACAAAATTAATTTTCAAAAAGCAAATTTCAACTATTTGTAATCAAAGAAATTTAACAGAGGGAGCTTATATATAAGAATTTTATAAATTTAGTTTTGTTCTTTTTGACACTGTTCTTTGTTCAAAATATTGAACAAATTTAATGTGTTCATTACCTGTACAAACTTAATTTATTTTTAAATATGCATTTTCTTTGGGGGAATTTCATTTTATGTGTTTTATTGCTAAATCCTTAATATTTCCTCCTATTCAGTAATTTGCTATGTAAGATTTTATTTGTATAACATAGACTAAACTTTAAAAAAAAAAAGTGAAAATATATTTATAATATTTTTAAAAGTTGCTGATTAAGTATTTTTGCTTAATTTTTCAATCAAATGTTCTATAAATATATATTTAAAATTTTTGACTATTGGCTGCTTTTCAATTTTATTCCACTAAACAGTTTTTTTGTTGAAAAATAAAAGTACAAGTAATAAGTGAGATTATTTTGCATTTATCATTTACTAATGCATTTAAGTTAAATAATTAAAGTTTTAACTACATCATACAATGCATTACCATTATCCATTTTTGCTTGAGTTGACTAGCGATGTAATAATTGAGTATACTAAGGACGAAACAGAAATTATCTGAAAGTTAACTTTCCGTTTATTTGTGTAGGATTACCTTATAATAAAATATTTCATTTCATTTACCTCAAAGTGACTGCTTAATTCGCAGTTTGTTTTTATAGAGAAGAGAAATGTAAATTTGTATGTGTGTTCTTGTTGCAAATTTGTAATATTGTGCAACACTTTTCATTTTAGAAAATGCATTATACTTATGTTTTGGAATTATTTTAATGTTTTCTATTGATACATGGGGCGGTGCTCAATATGAAAAATTCTACTTATGGCTTTAGTCCAGTTTACATTTTTTTTCTCTTGTTGCTAGTCTTAGTATAAAAGTACAATGTTGCTATACAGAGATGTTTTATTTATTAATATGTAAATCTATTTTATGTTTGTGTCTTTTTGTGGCAACATTGCAGCTTTGAACAATTCTTTGGTTTATAACAGAAACTCCTTTAACCAATTAAAAAAAAGTAATTTTTTAATTCACATTGGAAAACCTAAGTGACTCAAATTAATAATAATTGAAAGCAAAGTTATAATTTAAATTAAGTTGTCTTAAATACACACACCGTACAAAATTCTACTATGAGATATACATTCTTTTAATGTAATTATGTAAAAATAATTAAAGTATCTTTAATCTAAATTGGAGTTTTAGCTGTAAACCAATGATATGGGAGTATTTATTTTGAAATGTGTTTGATAAATTTTTGACATTTTAGTAAATATCCATCTATTTTTATTGTTGTTAAAAAGAAAGTAATATTGTTTTAAATTTTTTTTTCAATAATGTAACATATACATTTTATTATGTGGGTCAAAAGTATTTTGTGATGTTAATTAACTTGATCAAATCTAAAAGTTTTTAATTTAATGAATATAGTGGGATCACAGATCGCGTGAAAAGTTGACAAGTGGCCAAGTTGGATGGATTCAAAAGGAATTTCTTAAGGGAAGAAATGCCATTTAATAGGGAATAAAAATAATTTTAATTTTTAATAATTTTAATTTTAGATAGCATGATATTGAACAAAAGAACTAGATAAAAAAAATTCCACATTAACTATTATTCTTTCAAAGAAGCTTTGTGCAGCATATATATCTGACTAACTTAGCACCCCTAACAAGTAATTGATTTGTCTGTTACCACTTTTAAACTGCATGTTTATCATTCCATGCAATATGTGGTCAGACTAAGTCATAATTACTGTAATTCTTACTTAATCAGATATATTTTTAACTATCAGAAAAGAGTATTTCCATTTATTTGGAATTCCATTAACTCGATTGTGATACATAATTATTATTCCAAAATATAGTGTCTACGAATGAATTTTGCATTTTTAGAAAGTTCGTTTTAAATAAAGAATATTGAATTTTTGTTATCAGGGGTGATTGTGTTCTGAAAATGCATGGATACCATTTTTGAAAAGTTAACTCTATTGAATCTTAGAATTGATGAAATACATCTACTTGAAAATGTTTTTCTCTCATAAACGAACTATGTTAAATATATATATATATGTATATACTACTTGAAACAGGATATATTATTATGAGTGGAGTTTTTATATTTAATGTTAGATGAGTTTCAACTTGAAGTCATCAAAAAATCTTATATTGCAATAGTTTTGTTTGGAAGGCAGAGTGTTTAATTTGTTTCACTTTCAGTTTCTGAAAATTTAACATGTAGCCACAATTGCATGAATTCAATAGTACCTACTATCACCCCTGGTATACATGGTAAATGTGCAGAAATAAAGTATATAAGCTGAGATAATCATTATCATATTTCAGTTATGAGAGTATTGCACAGCATTAAATTGTCAAGAATTGTTTTATTGTATTTTTTTCCTATGAGAAAAAGAAATTAATTTTTTTGTTTGATAATTAAAAAAAAATATGCAAATACCCTAGATTTTTGTTATTTATATAAAATATGAATTAAGACCAAAGTTCTTACGTGATTATATATATATAAAAAAATGCTCTTTACAATAATTATAATCATCTGTTTTTTACAAATGTGTGAAAGTTAATTTTGTACTGATATGTAAAATGTTAATTTATGTAACATGGTTGAATGTTTCCCATTTCAAATAAATGCAGTGTGTAATATGTGTTAAGTTTCAAAATGCAATTGTTAATTATGCAGGGATCTTTATTTGTATTCTCTGATTGACACCTGTATAATTCATGTTGTTTTGTAAATAATCGTTAAAATACTTTAACGGATATTTTTAGTACATAGATTGAAATAAAGAAATTATGATATTTTTAATAAATCTTATCCTGTAATTATTGAACTTGTAAATAAAATGTGCTTTCTTAACAATGGTATTTTTTTTCTTCTGTTTATTAGGATCACTTTTAGGTTAATTTACGTTGTGACAGGCATAAAATTAGACGATTTCATGCCTATTGCAAATTATTTTTTTCTATTTTAACCACTAAATATATATTGATCAGAATAAATTTAGGTGTACTGATCCATATATATAACTCATCCATAATTTTAAATAAAGTAAAAATTTGTGATAAATATGACAAAAAATAGTTACATATTTAGAACAAACATGTCTATGGGCCACATGTTTTTGGTCATTGACAAATAGTTTGTTGTCCACTAAGTCGTTGGCATCTATATATTTTTGTTTCAATTGTTCAAACGTGCATGAATGATTGCTATGGTTTCTTGCTCTGCTGACATTTTGTGCACATTTAGACTGGGACGTACAGCTTAGCGTGCATTCCGAATCACTAACAAACATTCATGTCACTGCTAGAATTCGAACCTGATGCTCTGGCCTCTTTGATGCAAATAACGATAAGAAAAGTTATTTAAGCAATTATTTACTTTTATGCAATCAATTTAAAGTGTTGAGTTGAGTCAATTTAAAGTCTTGATTCATGAACATTCTGAAAATTGCATTTTCATTACTAATGCAGCTAACATAGTAATTATTTTTACTATGTTAGATATTTATGAAAATATTTATCTTGGAAAATGAGGTATAGATGTATTTACAAATTCAAGTGACCTATAATATGTTCATTTTGGTCCAAATAATTTTTAGGAAACATGATGATTATGTATCTCTTATATTATCAATTCACCTTTACCATGTGATGTATTTAAGAATTGCTAAATTGTTGATGCCATTGAGTATTGATGCTAGGGCCATGAAGGAAATTATTTTTTAAAAATGTAGAGAAGTTCCGTTTAATAAGAATTATCTTTTGCACTCTAAATCGGAAGGTTTTTCTGAAAAGCTTTCCAATGCTGCAAAACTCAACAAATGCTTATTAATTATAGTCAACATAAACTGTAGCAATAAGATTTTCTTGATACCATAGTGGTACAAAATATAGGAGATCTATTCTTATTAACTGCAGATTGGATTGCACCCTGACAAATGAGAATAATTTTCACTAAAATTTATATAAATTAGAAATTTTTATTTCAAATAATGCATTCATCTTCCTATTTTGTTTATTGCTTTTATGAATACTGTTTTGATCCCTGAAAATCCTTGAAATATATTTCAAATTCCATTCTTTCTGGAAATATAAAAAAGAAAATTATTTCCTTTTGAAATACCTATTCAATCTGTCCATATATATTAGCGATCAAATCTAAAAATATTTCGGAATATGAAAGGGAATATTTAATTGAGATGTTTATTAAAATTATTTATTCTACCAATATTGAGAAGAATGAAAAGTGAACTAAAAAGTTGTACTATAAAAATTGATTATGAAACATATGACAACATTTATATACATTTTTTTTTTATCACGAGGAACAGCTCATAATAAAAAAAATATATTAACTTGTTTACTAACAAAATATTGGGATTAAATGTGTAATAAAAATATATTTCTAATGAGAATGTTAGTATTCTTACAAAGCAATAAATCATTCTTAATTAAATTTACAAAAAATTCATTCACTCAATATTTGAATGCTGTAGTTGACATGAAAGTTTGAAACCAAAATATAAGCTCTGATTACTATAAACTAGTCAGAAACTATAGAAAATTATTCATTAAAATATACTTCTATAATTTATTTTCTTGAAATATAAATTGGACATAAATTATTTTATTTGAAATTTTAAAAATATGTGACCCAAATAAGGAATTGACTTATAATATTGCAAATCCTTGGCGAGTTAAGACAAAATTAGATGATATAAACCTGAAACAATGTAATTTATTTAAAACTGTAGATGGACATCTTCTATTTTAATCATTCTTTCTATTAGTGACCACGACAGAAAGACATCTGCATTTAATGTAAAATTATCTTTCATAATCTAAACTGAAGATTGATTAAAAACTCTCGCTTTTTTTTAATGTAACATTTCTTTTTACAAGATGAATTTGATACTGATTTTGAAATTTCAATTAATTTATGGTCTATTATAGTTCTTTATTGTTTAAGCTTGTTAAAAATAATTTTTTTCCTTTTTTTTTGTTCACTACATACATTGCATGTGGAAATCAATTTTTGCTGTTTCTTTTGGATTACATACTGCCAGACTTCTCATGTATGAACATTTTTTAAATGCATTTGTTCAATATTTTTGCTTATAGTTTTCATAAAGGAATTTAATTTTAAAGTTATGTTCAAATTCTCACATGGTTAGATAAATTCTTAATAAAATAATGTAATTAGATTATTATTCTTTTAATGTGCTTGAGTAATGAAAAGTACTACTAATATAAAATATAACAAAATGTTAAGAACTAAAGTAAAAAATAAAAATCCAGGGAAAATTTTTTTGAAGCATTTTAATTTTATTTAAATCCATGGTCATAGCTATTTTAGATTAAAAAATATTTATTCAATAAAAAATTATTACTGTTAAAATGAAGCTTCTTTTCTGCATTGATAAAATAATGAAAAGATGAATTTAATTAAAAAATTTTTAAATGAGAAATTTAAGAAACAAAACAATAGTAATTTAATAAATATAGAAAGTGCTTATCTTATATACACAGTTATAACAAATACCGATTTAAAAATTTTCTTAAGCAAATTCATATTTTGATACCAATACCTTAAAATTTCAGACAGTTCATTTTTATAAACACATAAATAACTGAATTAAGGTGCCAGTTTCTGTATATTTTTTAATAGTGTATACTTTAATAACGATTTAATTATTTTATTTGTCCAGAATATTACCTATATTTTAAATCTCGTCTCTGTCATTCCTGGGTTTTAGAAATTGAATATGTTTATGATTGGCAAATAATTACTTTATACAATAAATATTTATATAAGTGATCTTCAGAGTTTTTATATTTTTTTAATAATTAATTATTAAAAAATGAAATTTATGATATATTTTTTAATTAATTAATATTGAAATTCTGATTATAATCTTGATAATATAATGTTTACTTATAAAAATTTATCTAGTGAAATAATGATTATTCAATTTGTACAATATTTTTTTTCTAAATAAAATTTTTATTTATTTAAATTACAAATTTATATAAAAATCACTAAACCAGGATAATATGGTTTTTAAATAAATGATTTTTATATTCTGCAATGAAAATCATTAGAATATAAGCTTTGATAATATAAAAAAAAAATGAATAAAACAAAAAAAAAAAAATAAATAAAATAAAACAGCTTTAATAAAATATTTATATATACATGCAAATATAATATACTCAAAATTTTTTTTTTTACACATTGACTTGGAAATTATAATTGATTATATCTCTACAATTATATAATTACTTAAGTAGACACTTTATACTGGAATTTATAAATAAAATATATATTGATGTACAATTATGTAAAATATAAATTCTTTAACTGCAGCATGGTGTCTTCTGGACTGGTGACAGTGTGACCTATCACAGCTTCATGTTTGAAAAGTTCATAATCATTTCCACCAGGGAATGTTCTATCACCAAAAAAGTGAATGTTACTATAGGCTTCCTTGTTTATGTGCCTCAAACAAAATGTCTTATCCCAACCAATAGGAAAACAATCAAAGCTGATCTGTCCACCTTAAAGAGATAAAATATAATCAGTTCATCAATATTTGCTAAAATAAATATTTCATACAATAGTTTTCAAACTTTCACACCCAAAGTAAGATAAAATAACTATCATGCTTTCCCAAACACTTTTCTTTAATAATATGTCATAGTATGTTTGATGTTTTATTCAGTTTATATCATTTTAGTAATAAATGAACAACAGAAATACTTTAAATCAAAGTTGAAATACAACATTGGACTGGGAAAAAATATTGAAATAAAACAATAAATTTCAGTCAATCCTGACTTTTAAGATTAAAAAAGTTAAGTTGTAAAAAAATTAAACATTTAGGAAAAATTAAAAACTATTGTTTCATTATAAACATAAAGCCAATAGACGAGGGAGACGAGTCCTGTTCATGAATCCATTAAAAACTGATTTGACAGAACCCTACCAGAAAATTACGCATCTCAACCCAGCTCCAATGTTTTTTCAGCACATCATGTTTTTCTTACGGACCCCATTTATGATGTTACTCATCAGAAATAACGTGGATTATTTTCGAGGCCAAACAGAGGCATAGAAATATGATCACCTCGGGGTTGACTTGACTTGATTGGATGCAGTTTAAGTAGAATACTAATTAAAGTATTCTTTTTGTTTGATTGTAGAATTTGGTTTTTCCAATTATAATCTTTATTAAGATTAAAAATCTTAGAATTAGGACAACTCTAATTATGTAATAATTAGGACAATAATAATTCAAATAGAATTGTATACATTTAAAAGTGCTTCAATATTTCCAGATAAAAAAAATTATTATCAAAGATTATGGCTTTGCAATTTCAACATAAAATAATATTTTTAAAAAAGATAGAAAGTATTTTTTCATTTAACAAAAATTATTCAAATTTGAAGCATATTATGTTATACATATTTTTTTTAATACATAGACAGGACAAAATCTACATGTTTTAAAATTTTTCTGAACAACATGCATTAAACATATAGTTTACAATTATACAAACATAATAGTGTTTTAATATTTATATGAATTTTAAAAATAAAATGTGATACATTAAAATTTTTTTATATATTTAAAATATCAATTGATTTCTAGTAATAATTTCTTGCCATAGTATGTATTAGAAAAGTTCACATAAAATCTGAAATAAAACTACAGAAATAAAATTAAATCGGTCTGAAATTTTGTAAGTTATTTAATTAATGAGTGGAATGGCTATAATAAAAAAAAATACTAAGATAAAAAACCCAGTTAATTCTTTTATAATTTTTATAATTGTATGAAAATCTAATTTTGTAAAAGAAGCTTACAAATATATCTATAATAATTGTTTTATATAATTAAGTAAAATGTTGAAGATTTTAAAGGAATAAAAGGATGTGAATAGAGTCCTAAATAATGCTTTAAAAAATAAATACCTATAGAATAAGTTAAACCTAGATCTGGAAATTCTTTCTGAATAGCTTCAATAAATTTTTCTCGGATTTTATGCTCCTAAATAAAGATGAAAGAATTAACACATTTCTAAATAGAAAACCAAATAGATAATAAAACATATTAAAAATTTAAGTCAATAATATTTTTAAATTAAGAAATAAAATTACTTTATCGTAAATAAAAAATTCTTCTCGCTCTTTTTGACTGCAAGTTCTTCCAACTGGACATATATTAATAAGGCCTGATCGAAATTCAACAAAGTTACCTCTAAAAAAAATAAAATAAAAACTCAATACGCTATTTAAAAAAAATCATTATACAGAGTGTCTGGATTACAGAGGGTCAATAAAAAAAAAAAAACACTGATTGGTATTGCATTGGAACTTTAAATAAATAAATATATATGAATGTATATTTCATAAAATAAAAGAACCTAATTATATAGAAATAGATTTTGAGATGATTATACTTAATTTTTATTAATGCATTTATTTAATGTGCAACAGAGAATGAATTATTTTAAATAATTTTCTAACCCTCTTTTATTTTATTTTATTAGTTTTTCTAAATTTACGAAATTAAATAAGTAAATTGTAACTTATCAATTTGAAGATTTTTTAAAAAAAGAATTAAGAATCTAGGTACTCAGGAACTATCTGAATTTCAAATAAAAAACAAACATGTTTGTTGAATACAGTGCAGTAAAATAAATACTTGATAAAAGAACTGTCGATGGTTTTTAGAAGATTTAAATCCTCAATTTTTAAAATGCATCTATTTTCCACTTAAGAGCATTGATAACATCTAATTAAAAATTTGCAAAGATAAGATCCAGCTGCAAAAGTTTGAATTAATTGGTCTTTGAATATATTTGATACTTTTCAAAATAATAGTGTGTGTGTGTGTATATAGAGTTTACATACTAAAGATGTTTTTACATATCCTAATATTATATTATCCCATGCTTATAAAGTTTTAAAGTAAATATTTTTATATATAAAGTATAAACATCTGAGTAAAATATTTTAATTTGTTTTTTCATGCTGAAAGTTTCCTTTTAAATAAAATTATGTTATGTTTCAATTATAACAAAATCTAAAACAATAGATATTGTAAATAAATTTTAAAAAGAATAGTTTATAACCATATAACCACTAAAATAGAGTAAAAAATCCATTCATGTTATTTAAAGGTAAATTTTTTATGAGGTTTTAAAATTTCAAAACATTTCAGTTTGCAGTCTTTTAGTGGTTTTTGGATACATAAAATTTAACATAAATTTTAAGAAAATATTTTAATTCATAATTATAAGAAATACTACAGACCTTTTAACAGGTAATGTAAGTTTTGACATATATTGTAAGCAAAAATTGATAAATGGCTGAAGTTTCTCATCTCCCATATGATCAAGGATGCTCTAAACAGAAAAATTATAAATTTGATTCCAATTCCTTTAAATTATATTTCAACAACATATTTAAATTTTAACTATAGTTATATATTAACCATCACTTGTTGACAACATTTTTCATTTTTGATGACCATGAAGAAATATTTAAAACTTCTGCTTACAATAATGTGTGCGATGTGGCGTCTATGACAAAGAACTAATCATGTGCCAGTGTGTGGTATATAGTGATGTCTAATTGGCCAGTCATGCTTTCATGTGGGTAGAGCACATTCATTTTTTCTTCAATCAGTACTATATGTTAGTTTGCGGGTATTGGTATGGAGTAAAGGAGTACAGCTTAATTATTAAAATAAATCTTGTAATATGAGTTGTAGACACAATAGTTCTGTAGGGCCTTCACGCCCCAAAAGAAGAAAAATACAGTCAAATAAGTCTCTAATAAATGATGAAATTGCAAATTTGTCAACTGAGCTTTCGGATGAGTATCAGAGTGAAATTAGTCATGACTGCAATGAAAAATTCATTCCTCCCAAAGATTTGCAATAACATAGTTGCCAACTTATAATATTTCATTTAAATTAAATATTTTTTAGTGATAAAGTATTATACAAAAATAATGCATTTTGTCCCTTATTTTCATTATTTTGTTTCATTTTTACACAACACATACCAGTGCATAGTCAAAATATTCTATTAGGAAATGAAAATATTACTTAGTAATCAGTATGATACACATAATCATGTTTTATTACCACTTTTCAATCATATTTGTTATAAAAAATAAATCATCTTCTGGTAAAAGCTCATTTCTAAGATAGGGCAATAACTGTCAATATGTCCTCACATGACAAGCAGTCAAAATGTTAAGAAATAAAAAAATGTCTATGAAAAAGTTTTATGATTATTGTAAAATAAAAGCAGCATGTGAATATAAGATTCATGCTCAAATTATAAAACAAAATTCACTTTCATAGTTTTTTTTTAGATATCTAGATAAAAAACAAACCCACATTTAGCCTATGTGCATGAGAAAATTAAATGAATCAAAAAAGTATGCGAGTGTCAAAAAAAATCCAAATTAAGTAAAAATAGGTGTTCTTAATCCTATGCATTAGTTAAAAAAGTGAAGACCATAAATTCCTTCTCAAAATAATATTTTTAAATGATAACATAAAATTACAGTATAAATGGATTATATTGAAATATTAATATAAATATAGCAATAATATAAAAAATGACAAAATATATAAACTACAAAATTTATTAATAAAACCTTGCTATTGCAAATGGTTTTGAAAAGACATGTTTTGAAAAGTATTTATGTTATGATAAAGATCTAATCAAAATTAAATTTTTTTTTTTTTTTTTTTTGAAAGCATCAGAAATACTTATTTGCAAAATTAAATTGCAAAGGAAATAATAATAATAATAAAAAAAAAAAAAAAAAAAAAAAAAAATCAAACAAAATTTAATTAGATAATGATTTTTTTTCTCTTATCAAATTCCTGGTTAAGAATCACTGTGTTAGAAGTTTTAGATGCTTTTTTTCTGGGTTATACTCAGTGAAGAGTAACAATTTTAATTTATTGCAATGAGTATTAAAATATTTTCAAACTTAAATAGCTGAATTACTTGATTGCCCCAATTCTTGACAATAAAATTTTTTCCATTTCATCTTGATTGCATCAAAAAAGAAGCAAGTAAGAGTAATTACTCTTAATTTATTCATACCTCCTTTCCAATCAATTCTCCATTCTTGAAAGCAACAAGGCCATTTTGTGCAAAAACATAATCAAAATTTTTCACAACTAAAAAAACAAACAAATTATAAAAAATTTACTGCATATATTATACAAAATTAATTTTAAATAATGCATAATTGGTTATGGAGCTAAAAATATATCTTTTTTCATTATAGCCATTTTATGCTTTACATTTTTAAAAAGTATTCATTTAACAATTTCATCAGTGACAATAATTATTATAGGAAAAATTCAAAGAATTTATTTCAAACATTTTTTTTTTTTTTAATTTTACATACATATTTATATTTATGTATGTAAGAAAGTATCTCATTTCAAATTCAATTTTTCTCATTTCATATATATTTTTAAAATTACATTTTTTTTGTTCCATTAAAAACATTCAGTACCAAGAAAAAATTAAAATATTTACTAACACATTTCCCATTGCTTGGTGACCTTTTTAAGATGTTAATTTCAATGATTTAATCAGGTTGATTCCATATTGTAATATTTCAACATATATTTCGGAATGAAATGAGAAAAAAAAAAATCAAAATGCTTCTAAATTTGATGCAAATGTACAAGAAGTGTCTATTTAGCAGAAAGTGTTGACACAAGATTATATAACTGGCTATATAATTGCTTTAACAGTCTCATTTATTTATAATGAACAAATAACAAAATGTTCATCTAAATATACAAATGATTTACTTAAAAGCATAAAGAGAATCTGAGTGAATTGTTAAAAGATAAATAATAAGCAAGAGGTAATTTTTTTTTTTAATACATCAATATTTAGGAAGGAGAAAAAGCATACTAACGATTTGGTTCCATTATTTGTTCTGCAATTTTTTCTAAGTCAGAACCACCAACTAATCCAACAGCAACTTTTTTCTGCAATTCTGATAAAAAGGCTTTCATCTCCGGTTTTATTAGCTATTAAAAATAAAAAAGGTTTTTTTTATTTCCGAACCAATTTTATATATAAATAAATATTTTATATAAATCAGTACTTAATTCTTTTCTCATTTAAGAATTTCACAATCAGTGAATTATCTGCATAGATTTATATAAAATTCTATATTATATTATTATTTTCATAAATTTAAAAATTATTTATGAAATTGAAAAAATGTATTAGTTTAAATACAAATAATAAATTAAAAACCTGGCGAGAAAGAGTTAAAGTTCCATCAACATCGAAAAGACACAGATCCTTTCCAACCATCTTGCTATATTTCTCACCCAAAAAAACTGACTTAATAATAAATCTTCGTAGATATAAACTAGCGGCGAGCGGTACAACAGTTTTCTGCAACATGGATATGTTTACGTTTCTATGCGAACGTGTCACAGTGATGTTGCCATTAAATTCAATAAACATCCTTAATAATTTATCAAATAATGTGTATTAATATAATATTGTATTAGTATAATATGATTATTATATTACAGCAAAATCGAAGATCTACGAATAAGATTAGGAATATGAAACAGATTATGAATTGTGATCTTTGAATCAAATTATGACACAAATGGCTTGATGTTGAACAAACATTAAAAAATAACTAACATTGCACTATTTAATTATTTCTCCAGCTCTGAATTTGTCACATTTTTCAGTTTGGCTCAAGTTTTAAGTCATTGAATTTAACAATTAGTGTGTTTGTACTCTGTTCATTTACATTTAGAATAATAACCATAAATACGTTTTCAGGAATGCATATATGCATAGTATATCACCATGGAGCTTAATTTTCCCACCCTTTCCATTTAACTGCATCCCCTTATTTCAATGTTTTGATATAGAGTTTTTATTGGTTGTTGAAATTCTCAAATTTTTTCACGCTTTCACAATTTTCTTTTTTAAATGTGCTGATGTAAACCGCTTCTACACCAGTTTCGAATTTCTCAAATAAATATGAATTTAAACTTCATCAAAAAGAAATACCTCAGTAAAGCTCAGCGAAAGTTATTGTAATAAATATGAATATAGTTAAAATTACGTGAAAATTTTCCAGTATAAAATGTATAAAATTACTAGCTTTTGTATTTCATGCATATTATTTACAAAATATTATTTAAATTTTGTACTCTTTTTTTTTACATCAAATAAAAAAAAAAAAAAAAATTTTGAAAATATTACTTTTTTCATACTTCCTTTGTAGAATTTAAAACAGCTTTCATATTAAGTCTTATCAATAACAATACCGCAATTATTATAATTCTACATGCATTTGTATTTTGAACTGAAAACCTTATTTGTAAAATATTTTAATTAGAAAAATATTTTAATTAGAAAAATATTTTTTAATCTGCCGTTAAAATTTACATTTCAGATAAAAATTTTTTTTTCTTTTTAATACGCTTTTTTATACGTTTTATACTTTTTTTCTTCCTATCTTACAGGAAGCAAAAAAAACATATATTTCAAGCCCTTGTTATCAGGACGAATACTTATGCCTCAAATCTAGTCAGGCATACCAATTTGACTTCATTAGTAGTACAAAAACTTGATCAAATGTTTTTATTCACCAAACATTAACGAACCTGTACATAATATTATTTATCATTGTAAAAATCATTTATAATATTTAATACATTTTTTTTTATTGTCAACTGTCTTTTCATTGTCAAACAAATTTTAGTTAACACTTATCATAATAAAAAAAGATTTAAGATTCTCACCAGTCATTTGGATGTTTAGAAATTGCTATTATAAATTTCATTTTGGAGAAAGTCTGCTCCATCATTAGACCTCTGCTTAAATATGCCTCCCCGATGTGGAATCCAAGCTCCCAGTCTTCTAAAATGGACTCTGTCCAACACAGAGCATCGAAAATCATTATAGGAGCAGTTTCCTCAACCAATAACAACAAGGCTGAATAGGAATGTGACCTACCTCCTCTCGAAAACAGATGCAACTTTGCCACCATCAAATTTACTAATAGACTTCGTAGTAATAACATGGATCACATCTCTACCAGAGTATTTAATTAATGGAAGGGCTCAACCAGACACAAAAGATCCTCAACTCTTCAACTTCATAAAGATATCAAAAGTCGGATAAATTTGGAACATTCCTCTCTGGATTTTGTTCAAGACCCTTTTTTCCCCAGAAAACCACCAAGTGAAACTAAGTTTGGTTTGAACCTATTGCAACCTTATTAAAAAAAGAGACTCCAAGATTCTCAAACAAAAATGCCTTGATACCATAGATAAGTTATCACAAGGTAATCTTGCAATAGCATACACCAATGGATTCTCTGACAAATTCCTCAATAAGGGAGGTGCAGGCATTTTCTTTCTGCTTCCAAATGGAAGTAAATACCATCATAAAATGAACACAGGCCTGATAGCTTCAAACTTCACCAGCGAACTCATTGCAATTAAAGAGACTGTTGCTTTATATCAAAATGACTCAAATAATTGAGGCCTCACTGACGGGTTAGTGATTTTTTCTGACTGCAAGTCGGCTCTGGAAGCAATTAAAAATGGAGATACTAACATCACTTCTGCGATAAATGTTCTGCTCGACACTCTACACTGGCAAATCATGTCATCTTCAATGGATTCCTGCACATATCAAAATTGAGGGCAACGAATGCGCTGACTCTTTTGCCAAAGAAGCCAGTGACAATGATCAACCCAGAACTACCATTACACTTGAAGATGCTAACGCAGTTGCCAAAACCTGACTAATTCCTCATAACTTTAAGAAGCTACTATGGACTTCAACTGCCCTAGGAAGTTGACATTAGTTATTAGCAGACTCAGAACTAATCATTATAGAGGGATGAAGATTCTCCCAGACAAGACCAGGGAATACATCCCCTGCAAAAATTTCCCCAACGCTTTCCTAATACCTCAGCACATTCTAGAATGCCCAACACTCACTCCCTATGTTTTGCAATTGGGTATGGTGCCAATCGAGGCCAACTTAAGAGAAGTCCTGTATAGAGAAGCGGCGCCGTTGCTAGTTGCCGCTATTGTGAAGACTTTTGACTTGATCTAACTTTATTCATAATATTTTAAATCCATGGGCACGATTACAACAACAACATTTTGGAGAAAGGGTATTCACTGGAGAAAGGTTTTTCACACAAAGTAATTACAAATATTGAAAAAAAAAAAAATCCTCGAGAAAATTTATGCAACTGTTCATAGCCAAAAATACGAGAATCCGGCGTGGAGAAAAAATAAAAATACATGTAGATTTTAATTAGGATATTAAGGATTCATCTAAAAATTAGCTTATATGTACATATTGTTTTTCAAAATATCAACTGAAGAAACAAGGTTAAATTAACAGTTAAAAATCTGTGATCTTTTTTGTTTATCAATGATCAACATTTTTTGTTCACTCTCTTATATTGTTTGCGAATAACTTTTCCTCATAAAAACATTCCATTGAAAATATTGTTGGTTTTCTTTTTAATACGCTTTTATTAGTTTCACCTGTATGTTTGTTTGTATGTATGTAACTGACTTTTTCCCCTGGAGATCTGTTTCTCCTCATATACACTATTTAAGCTTCAAAGAAACATTTACAGGCATCTTTCTAAAAGAAAACAGTTGATTCTTTTTAATACGCTTTTATATTAGTTTCAACTGTATGTTTGTTTGTATGTAACTGACTCTTTGGGCTCGATTTTGATTGATCTACAGAATGTATGTACTACTTATGTACATGAAAAAAACAACAACATGTATTAGTGTTAAAAAGTTAATATTTAAAAGAAAGACATGTTTTTCTCATGGAAAGATAAAAAAAAATTTGAGAGACAGATATAACATACATTTTCACTCCAAAATATTAGAAACTATTCTTTAAGTCCTAAGAAATAAATTTTTAGCAGTTATATTTTGCTTTTAAAATCAAGTGTAGATATAAATATAGTAAAAACAGCATCACAAGTTATTGATAATTATTATTGACAAGTCGATAGAAAAATTATTTTGAATTTTGGGAAGAAAGTAGACTTTAAATAATTAATACTTCTGAATGAAATCAAATTTTTTTTTGTTAGCTATCCCGAAAATAATAGGTTTGAAAATTATGTATAATTTTAGGATGTACTTAGCTTAAAAATGCTTCTAAAAATTTTAAAATGCTTCCATTTTTTAAATTTATGTTCATTTCCTACAGTATATATTATATTACAACACAAGTTAAAATACGTGTAATACATGTACAATATTAATCTGAATGTTTAAACATGAGGATTTTTTTCATTTAAAGTTATTGTTCTTTAAAGGTACTGAAAAAATGAAAATCGACTTCCTCATCGATTTTTATTTTATTAATGATTTAAATGATGTAGAATTTGGTCTTTCTTACGGTATGCTACATTAGCTAATAGAAAAAGAATAGGTTTGAAAACTGTATGTAATTTTTGGATGCACTAATCAGCTTAAAAATGCATGTAAAAATTTTAAAATTGTTTCCTTTGTTTCAAATTCAGGTTTATTTCTTACAGTTTATATTGTATTATTACGCAATTTAAAATTTATGTGATACATGTACAACCTCATGTGACACATGTCCTCAATACATGATATACAATAATGATATATACATACATGATATACAATATTTAAACAATCAGAATGTACCTCTTGCTGAATATTTAAGCATGAGGATTTTTTTTATTTAATGATATATTTCTTACATTAAATGATTAAATGTAATTAAAAATAGAAAAGAGAATTTCGATTAAATTGTAAATGTTAAATAGGAAGTAAATGGGGATAAAATGCGTAAAACATGTCTCTCTAAGTCCCTATAAAAATTTCATATCTGTAACTATTATTGTTTTTTAAGAAAATGTAAATAAGCTTGATGCATTTAACCTGTGGAGGCCATATAGCTTTTCCTGTACCTTTGATAATATACTTATAATACATTGCTCACATTTCAGAGTTTCATTTTACTTCCATGATTTTTTAGTTTAAAAAAAAGTTTTCACTGTTTCATCATAATCAATAGCAGTAATATAAAAGTGATATGTTGTTGAACGAAATAATTACATATAATAAATATTTAATTCAGGGCCGGATTTAGATGAAAAGAGGCCCTTGGCTATTCCACTTATGAGGCCCGTTCACCTTCCACTTTTAAGTTCATAAATTACATGAGAGATAATGAAATACATCATTACTGTGATATATGTCAATATGTTAAATGAAACATGTTGTGATTGATATTAATCTTTATAAAAAATGGGGCACGGATAATAAAAAAAAAAAAAAAAAAAAAAAAAAAAAAAAAAAGTCTAGAACACTTATTTGGACATTTATTCTCAGCACCATATAAAGTACTTGCAACAATAACTAATCAAAGATAACACACAACATTTACAAAGAAACAAAATTCAAATAATAAGAATCTTTGACTACGAAAATAAAATATGCAATAAAAATTATCATATTTTCTATCAAATTAAGTTAATATATATAAATTAAATATATTCAATACATTGGAGACTAAAGCAAATTCAATTCAGATAAATTTATTTCATAATAATTCGCATTTAAAGTTTATGTATGAATTATTATGAATTTTAAGTTTTAAACTAAACCAAAAATGGAACTTTATTCAAACAAAATCCAGATCACAAAAAAGAAAATATCAAATTGTATATCATATTAAATTTTTGTTAATAATTATTTTATTTAAGAATTGATTCAATCCAATTTAGAAATCCGAAACAGTAAATTAAAAGAATTTCTTCTTATTTTCGATTCAGTGTTTTAGAGTTTACTGTTTTTAGAATAGTGTAATTCTAATTTTGCTAATAATTTGAATGTACGCCCTTCTTGATCTTGAGGCCCTAGGTTGAAGCCTAGATAGTCTATAGGAAAATCCGCCCTGAGGATATTGCATTATTAAAATATACCAAACAATGAAATAATTATTAACTGTATGAAAATATGAAATAATTTGCAATAACTATTATGCTCTTGCCATTAAAATTTTATAAGCATCTGGTACTTTAAATTTTAGAATATATTTTAGTGAGGTGTTCTTTTTCATCATAATTACAATTATGCTTTTACGAATTATTTTTCCAATCATACTTTTCCGATTTTTTTTATTGTTAGGAAATCGGTGCAAAATAGACTAATTAGAAAAATTAGTTAGAATTAATGTTAAACAAATATAAATTTTATTATTATTGATTGCTTTGGATACTGAAAAAGAATATGCAAAAATCATATGAATAGAATGGCTAAATTTATTATTAAATTTTTTATTTTTTATTAAATTTTAATTTTTTATTATTTTTTTTATTATTTTTTATTATTTATTAATTTAAAAGTAGAATAAATGACGAAAATAAGTAATAACAGAAAATAAGGTTAATAAATATGATTTTTATATTCCTGCAACAAATTTCACTGATCTTTACTTTTATCTATGTAATGAAATTTTTACATTATATACAGTAATGCAATTAGAATTCATAGAAAAGCTTACTGTGCTGGTGCAATTCATTTAAGATAATTTGAACTATTTTAAATATAAAATATAATAGGTAATAAAAATGCATAAAAAGTAGTAATATATAAAAGAAATTTAATAGATTTTATAAATAATTTAGTTTTTGTATATCGTATTGCAATCAGCGGCAAATTGGTTTAACTGCCTATTATCAAACACACTCAATATGTAATTTGATTGGCCATTTTATGTCTGCCATTAGAGCACGCAACTTTTAGTAAATGAGTCGTATGGTAAAATAAATTGCTTGTAATAAGATAAAAAATGCATCACACTGCAGTGACTAGGCATAAAAACTTTAAGAACTAAAAATATGTTGGGAAAATTTTAGTAAGTATTAAATATCACCTACGTTTTATATAACGATATTGCTGAAGAAATCTTAAATCTATTTGAATTTTTTCAAAAAGTGAAAAGTAATTGTGAAATAACACTAATTTCTATTATGAGATTATAATAAAAGATTACTTGGATTGAAGACATGGATTAGGTATAAAACACTTCAGTAAAAGCAAGTTTTTCAGAGGAATTCTTAAGAAACTTTTAACGATCTCGAAGATGAAGGTGTTTATGAACCAACAATCATTTTTATTTTCTTAGAATATTTCAATTTATGAATTTGAAGATTAAATTTCATTGGAAATATTAAATTAAACCTTTAAAAGTAATCTTAAGATACTTGTTGACTGTACGAAAGTTGCAAAAGTGATAGTGAATTAACAATGGTGCCTGTTTTTTTAAATAAGATTCAAATCTGAAACAATTAATTTTCATAACGAAAATCTAAGCACTGCATAAAAAAATGTTCAAAACGAGACTTAATTCTGATAGAGACATATTAGTAGGCATTAATACTTTAGGACTATTGAAAAACATATCGTTTGTTTTAGGTATTGATTTAAACGAAAAAAGGAAAAGAAGTTATAAAGGAATTAATATTTCCAAACTATATGTTAAGATGATCATGCTTTTGTGGTTATTGAATCTCCTTCTCATGGTTTCAGCCTTTTTTATATATGATATCAACAAACCATATAATCTGCATACCTCACTGATTAGGAAAGTGTCTGAACTGGCCTCTTTTGCTATTTGGATTTACTTTGTCAGAAGAAGAAACAAAATAAAAAGAATACTGAATAAACTATTTCAGTTAGCAAGTGATGTACAATGTCCCTTATTAACTAAGGTCTGCTGTTTCACAACGATTTTAGTACCTTTTGTCGGATGGCTTGCAACTGGGTGGCATCTTCAAGAAAAGAGCTGCAAAAGTCTCATGAAATATTACACACTCAATGCTATTGCTGTACACCATAATAATAGTTGCATAGTTGCACAACCAGTTATGTTGGTTTACAACTTGTTTCGTCTTGCCTTACCCACATACTTTGCTTCTATGTTTGTCCTTCTGTGCAACATATCTCGCAAGCTGCTCAGAAAGCATTCTTCCTGCACGCCAATGCCCATTGTGGGAAATAGTTCCTCGTCTTTTGGTAACAGCTTAGAGCAATATTTTGCTCAATATTGGAATTTGATGATAGTTCTTCGCTCTTTAGAACAGGAGATGTCTTTTCCTCTTTTTGTTTTACAACTTATCGACTTGGCTGGATTGTATGGATGTTTGGTTAGATTTGCTAACTTTGATCCAAATCATTCTATCAAGTACCACGGGGCTGCTGTATTCATGGCCGCAAGGGCTATATTATCTCTCATTTTTGTTAATCTAGCTGCCTCAAGTGTGAATGTGGCGGACGTCAAGGCGAGGGAGATCAACGAGGAGTTGTGGCAAAACCTGCTGTTTTCAGGCGTAACTGTGAAAATAGAAAAAGCCATCAGCATGCTGGTTTATAAGGGTCAATCTTTTGCATTTACAGTTTGGGGATGCTTTCGGTTTACTAGAAAATACATATTGTCCACCATAGCTTGTTCTTTGACTTATTCACTTCTTATTGTGCAAATGTATTCTATTGCCAAGGTTTGAAACTCAGCCCGAGGTAGTTTGCGGTTATGGTACAATGAATTTTTCATTTTGAGTATAACAAGCAATAAAAAGTTCAATTTCAGAGCACAACATTTGTAGTGTAAGAACAAACCTTGAGTCGTAATTCTTGCAAGTATAATTTTGAAATATTATTGCATAGTTTTTCGAGAACGATCAAAAATATGCAAATATTATCATTCTTATTAGAATTGTGATAGAATTATTTGAATCCTCAGTTATTCTTGTTTATTATTTTTTGCTATGTTTTATGTTTCTCATTGTATTTTTGAGTTATTGTATTTATGTATATTTTTTCCGTATCCAATTTTTTAACATTATATGCATTGTATTTATGTAATTTAAGTAAATTTTGAATTTTTGTTTATTTAATTCTAATGGAGATTGTCGAAGACCGGTAACGATAAAAATAGTCTTTTAACATATATAATTAATTGAATTTCTGAGTTTTGCAGAAAAGTTAAAAATTGACGAGTTTCCTATACAAGAAATAAAAATAAAGTGCTAAATTGATATAGGAAAGGTGACCCGTGGTATTAAAGCAATCATTATTAATTGATTTGTAATCTAAACGCTAATTTTTTTACTATCCATTGCTTTTTTTACTAAGCATTTCTCATTGATGAGAATCAATAAGATGTTACAGCTCTCAATTCCTTTTGTTATGTCAAATGTTATTGGTAAATTGAATAAAAGACTATTGCAACTTAAATTGTTGGAGATATCACAAATTGAATTTATAAAACGTTTTTTTTTTTAATATAAATTAGATTATTAGATTTTTATTTGTAATAAGCTACTATATTTGAACAATGAATGGTATTTACTGATCATTGATCAGCGTCTCTAAAATTTTGTGCATCGCTGTTGCCTGAATTTTGTGAAATAACTCCTGACTAGTTATAATAATGTGCACGTGAGTTAGAGATAGATTCATCATTTTTTCAATAGTTTTAATTTATAGAGTACTATTTCGGGCCACAGTAATTTAGAGTATCATTGAGAGTTATACCTGGGAAGTATGCACCTTATCCCTAAGTGCCCACTAGAAGAATTTTTCAGACAGTGCACTTATTATGTCTATTACCAGCATATACCACTACGACTTTCAGTATTTCGATGGTTTGGTGGTTCAGTACTTTTTGAAGTACTAAGTTTCGAATACAAAACATCTAGCAGCATCAACATATTAACTATTTTTGAAGTTTACCTTTTATATATATATATATATATATACATACATACACACAGAGTAGAAGATAGCTCACCCTGGCAGCCATAGTTCATCTGAGAATCCAAGAAAGAATCCAGTTTTACAACAAGAGCAGCGCCACCCAGTATCGCTTTGAAAGACTAAAATTTTAATAGCATATGCATGGATAATTTTCGATTCAGTATTCGGCGTGCGTTTGGATTTCGAACTCTTTTGTTCGAGATCCCAATGGATTAGCTATCAGACAGTTTCAGATTCTTTAATTGTAGCGAATAATTAATTACAAAAAAAAATCCCAGTTGTCAAATCCATTTTAATTAAAATAATTTTCTTACCAGTAATTTCCTTTTCGATCTCAAAAAGTATATGGGAAAAATGAATGAAAGTGTTTTGAAAGTTGAAAAAGTAAGTGAGGTAAAAAGTAATTAAAATAAAAAAATAAATATTTATAATTTTTTTTTTATTATTCTGTGCAGGATTTTTTTGACGATGTTAAATCTTTTTTAAAGAATCAAAAATATCGTTTACTGGAATATAATTGTTTTATCAGATTAGTCAAAATTGGCCCTTGTGCCATAAAACAATCATTTGTTGGAATAATCGATTATGGAATGTTGTATGTCTATTACGGGATGTTGTATAACTGATATCGTGTTGAAATTATTGTTAGAAATAACATGGGCTAATTTCGAAACAAAATTATTTGCATTCAAATTACAATCGGTTCTGGTAGAGCACATTTTTTTTTTAATTCACGGAGAATAATTTAAAATTTTTTAATTGGATTTCTAAAAATGTAAGCATTCTTTTTTAAAATTATTTTGAAAACAATTATTTACGAGAAAAAAATATTACAATAACTTAACATTATGATAGGAATATTAATGAAATAAAGGAAATTTTCATCTGTTCATATACCCGTGAAAGAGATACAGAAAATGATATTCAGCGTACCTGTTATTCGGTAGATAGATATCATTACATAGATGCTATATATCATTCAGCATATATCTGTATTATTCAATATATATCTACATCCTTCTATATATAGAATGATATTAACCGTACCTGTGAAAGAGATTCCAAAACAACAGTAAAATGTTTGATGAAATTATAATGAAAATGGGAAACTAATCGTCATAAGTTTAAATTGAACTAAAACAGACATTATTTATTATTATTATTTGCTTTGTTATACATCGATGTGCTTCGTGTTCCACTTAGAAACAGCTGACCGACGGACAGGAAAGGAAATTTCATTGTTTTTTGGGAGAACTTTCAGGCGTAACAGACGTGTGTTTGTGCATCAGATGAGAGGAAATCCTGAAAATTTTCTTTTAGGCAGTCTATCTTTTGTAGCGACCGCTTGTGCTAATAGTCACAATTACCATCAAGTCTTCTTGTTTCTGAAAACTGCATCTGCAGTGAACTTAATTCCTCCTGCCCACTATCTACATACTAACGTGGGCTTAATGTTTACCACTAACAGTTCTGGACAAGTATGGGGACTTGATACGGCATAGAATAACACAATATACCAAAATCTAAACTCAAAACCAAAACAAACTCAAAACTTCCTCCTCTTCCTCATTATCAGTGGTGCAACAGCCTAAGGTGGGCCAAGGGCGTATGCCTATTGGCAGATTTCTAGACTGTAGATGATTATTTTTTTTACTGAACAGGGTTGTCAGCCTTACACCGAACGTTCTGCAGTCATATTAGAATGGGAGCATGACGGCCGAGTGGCAAGCGCGTTGGCGGTCGATACTACGTGTCGGATTCGAATCCAGTTTGTGCCATAGATATTTGTAGTGGTTCGCAATCCACTTTAAAATAGTAATTCCTGGTCTAATGTGACTACTACTACTACATCACACCAATCACTATGCCTTGAGCTGATTGTTGGTTGTCAGATTACAGTTTGAAAATGATGTGGGTGAGAAGAAGTCTGACTGGGCTCTGCGCGCTCTACAGTCATATGAGACCGGGACCTACGGCTTAAAGTGGATTCCGAAACACTACACACATCTATCGCAGAGACGGGACTCGAAGCCGAAATCTGTGGTATTTCAGAGCGCTAGTTACTTGGCCATCAGGCCCCATATTAGTTGCAGCATTATTTTATACTGGGTTTAAGGAAAAGTGCTTAAAGATTATAGAATTATGGTAATTAATCGTACCAATATAAATATATAAATAAATAATCTTTTAGTTTGTAACTGTAACATTCGGCAATATTTTAATTGTGTTTCAATATTAATTGAATTGGCAATGTCTTTTCATTTATTACTTTAACTTCGAAATAATGGCGTTATCTTATGACGCAGGTGAACTAATTCTCTCCAGATAGCATGTTACAGTACTATTATTTGCTAACAAACTGATATTTTAAACTAAATTTTTTCTGAGCTCATTCCTTAGGATGCTGCTATCATGTGACAACTGATTAATTCTGCATTAAATAAGGCTTGTTTTATATAGTACAAAGCAAGCCTTAATTGCATATTTATATTATTTATAAATATGTACTACACCAAAATTGGAGGCGTTGCTGCTTGTTCGCTATTGGCTTTCTTAAAAATAAATTGCTGGAGTTTTAATCCACATTTCAAAAATTCAAGTTTTTCTAACCTTAAAGTTACTGTCAAAGTTTATCTGATTCAGAGAATGCTTAGTCTCAAATTGCATGCATTAAGAATGGCTATCGTTGCATTACAAATTAAACACATACCTTATAACCTGGCCCAATAAATAAATACTGATGATGTTATTGTTCTTTAAAAGTATTGGAAAAAAAAATCGATTCTTATATCAATTATTTTATTAATGAATTAAATAATGTGGAATTTTGTCTTTCTAACGGTATAACGGTATTATTACATCAGCAATTAATAAATTACAATTACAATTATATGTAAATTTAGAAAGCACTTAAAAATACATATAAAAATTTTAAAATTGTTTCCTTTTTTTATATTTATGTTCATTTTTTACAGTTTATGTTAGATTACTATACTACTTAAAATTTAGTATCACACAAATTTAAAGATTAATGTACAACATTAATCTTTATGTTTAAAGATCATGAGTTTTTCATTTAACGTCAATGTTCTTTAAAGGCATTGGAAAAAGGAAAGTTGGCGGTAAAAATCTAAAACCTTTTCCCTTTGTGCTAAATGCATCGTCAGGATGCCAAGTAAGCATAGTAATAAATGCACCAGGTAGTTTTCGTGGTAAAATGATATTGTGTCAAAATTCTTCACTGGGGTGCCAAATCACCAAGTAAACAAACAATATGGTGCCGCAGATCGACGTCAGTAAAAATATTGTAAATAGCGTTTTACAATATCTCGTCAAAATTCATCGCTAAACATTGCTATTACGCCAACATTAGTAGCCAAACAGTTATTACATCATAGTTTATTCCCGAAAGCGCTTTTAAGCCAAAGTGCTTTAACGCCAAATATCATATATGGGGAGTCTGCCAAAAAATTCCTAATACATAAAATGTAATTTTATGTATTAGGAACTTTATTAATGGGCTAGAAGAATTTGTGAAATAAATTAAATTAATAATTTTGCCACTATTTTGCCAAAATTTTAATCCTTGAAATGCTTTATCGCCAACAATTTTCGCTTTATTGCAAAATATTTTCACTAAGCGAATTTTGTTTTTTAAATTGCTTTTACGGCAAAAGTTAATGCTTTATCACCAAATTTTTATGACTAAAAAATTTTATTCCTTGAATACTTTTGCACCAAATGCTATCGCTTTTACACCAAAATTTAGCACTATTATGTCAAAAAAATTATGGCTAAATGGTTTTTAAGCCAATTTATATCGCTTTATCTCCAAAATTGTATCAGTATTAATGCAAAATTTTAATGTTTTCTTTTTACGCCACAAATTGCCGCTTCAATGTCAAAATCCATGTATCCTTATTTTGCCAAAATTTTATTTCTAAATTGCTTTATTGCCAATTTATTGTGTGGAATTATGTTTTATTCCCTCACATAAATTTCTTTTTTCTTTCTATTAAATCAAAACGGTACTTACGTATTAACGGTACCTTGGCCGCAGACTTGGTGGTTTTTAAGGGTCGCCAATCTTTATTATTTGGAATAAAAATATTTTGAAAGCGTTTTGATTTTAAATGAAGTGTTTCATATATATTTTATTATTTGGAACAAAATTTTAAGTGTAGATTGGCGCCAAATCTGTAGCTGCGGTTGGCGCCTGTACTCTTTATTGGCGCAACTGTCGCCAAGGTACCGTTAATACGTAAGTACCATCAAAAAATATTTCATGTTGTTTACGATGCCGGATTCGAATGAAGAAACAAAATTATTTAAAAAGGGGAAAAAAAAAAACCAAATAATAACTTACATTTTATTCTGGTATATCCTTTGTTAAAGGCGAAAATGCTCTTTTTATTGCCGTGCATAGCCTTATTAAATGAATAAAGAAAAGTAGAATAACAACATAAAAAAAACCACAGAAAAATTTAGTTGAAATTTAGAATACTGTACCTCTGAGGAATTCGTCAATCTTGCTACCCAGGATATTTCGCCAATTTCTTTAGAGTTACAATACTCTAGAGGAATTCATAACTTCTTCTTTTTCCGAATAATATAATGACTATTTATTTCTCTTTTGATAGTTATTTGCAGAATCTATTAGTTATAGTAAATAAAGAACAAAAATATATATTCTTTTAAATATTTATTCCGATAAATTATTGATTATTACGTATGTTCTTATAACGTATGTTTACAGTATATGATACAGAAAATAATCAATTTTTATGATGTTGCCACTAATGAAAATACGAAACAAACAAGAAAAACGATTTTTTAATTTATTAATAAATTATATTAGATTATCAAATAATTATTTTCTTTTTAATACTGTTGAAATAAATTTTTTTATTTCAACCGTTATTTGAATTCGCGTGAAAAAATGTTACTTTTTATTTTTAGAACGTTCGTTCATGGCGAAAACGTAGATCGAACGCATTAAATTTTTCTGCGGTTTTGTGATCTTCTTTTTAAGGCTGTTGACATAGTTAAGGTTTTGTGGCAACTGTTATTTGAATTCGCGCGGAAAAATGTAACTTTTTAATTTTAGTACATTAGTTTACAGAAGTAAAAGGCGGCTGTAACGTATTTAATTTTTCTGCTTTTTTCTGATGCTGTTCTTGTTTTCTTCATTCTATGCACGGACAGGTTTTAGTAAGGCAATAAAGATTCGCCTCCAACAAAGGATATATCAGAATAAAATGTAAGTTATTCTTTGATTTCTTTTTTTTTTTTTTTTTTAGATAATTTTGTTTCATCATTCGAATTCGGCATTGTAAACAACATGAAATATTTTTTGACATAAGAGGAAACGAAAAATATAAGTGGCGTAGTAGCGAATAATTTTGGCGTAATTTTATTGTAACGGTGTTATTATCTTTGTCTAAATGATACATTTATGTAATTATCAAAACATAATTCCACATAAAAATTTGGCGATAAAGCAACTAAATATGGCATAAAAGCAATTTATTAATAAAATTTTGGCAAAATAAGGATATATTTTGATGTCAAAGCTACAATATGTGGTGTAAAAAGAAAATATTAAAATTTTGCCTTAATAGTGGTAAAAGTTTAGCGATAAAGTGATATAAATTGATCTAAAGACAATTTAGGCATAATTATTTTTTCATAATAGTGCTAATTATGGCATAGAAGCGAGGGCATTTGGCGTAAAAGTATTCGAGGAATAAAATTTTTAGTGATAAAAATTTGCCGATAAAGCATTAAAAAGCAATTTAAAAAACAAAACTCGCTTTGTGAAAATGTTTGACGTTAAAGCGATAAACTTTCGCATAAAAGTACTTTCAAGAATAAACTTTAACGTAATAGCTGTTTGGCTACTAATGTGGGCGTAACAGTATTGTTTGGCGATGACTTTTGGTAAAATAGCGTTTTACAATGACAACGAACTTCGGCAGTCATTTTGTTTGCTTACTTGGCGATGGTATCCAAGTGAAGGATTTTGACCTCATACCATTTTACCGCAAAAACTACGTGGTGCATTCATTACTAGGGTTAATTGGAGACTTGGCGATGATTTGGCACCAAGCGTACCGAATTCTAGATTTTTACCAAAAATTCACTGTTTCATCATAATCAATAGCAATGGTATAAGAGTAATATGTTGTTGAAAGAAATTGTACTTACGTATTAACGGTACCTTGGCGACAGTTGCGGCAATAAAGAACACGTGCGCCAACCGCAGCTACAGATTTGGCGGTTTTTAAGTGGTACCAATCTATTCTATTGGTTTGGTAACCTTAGTAGCTGTTAGAATGGCGACACTTAAAAACCGTCAAGTCTGTCGCCAAGATACCGTTAATACGTAAGTACCAAAGAAATAATTACACGTAATAAAAACGCTATTGCATTGTTAAAATATACCAAACAATGAAATAATTTGCTTTAACTATTATGTACTTGGCATTAAATTTTTACAAGCATCTGGTACTTTAAAGTTTAGAATATATTTTAATAAGGTGTTCTTTTTCATCATAATTACAATTATGCTTTTATGAATTGCAGCTTTCTGTAATACGATGAACGGAATTTTTCCAATCAAACTTTTCCGATTTTTCTTTATTGTTAGAAAATCGGTGTAAAATAGATTAATTAGAAAAATTAGTTTAGAATTAATGTTAAGGAAATGCATTTTTTTATGATTATTGATTGTGTTGGAAATTAAAAAATGACGCACAAAAATCATGAGAACAGAATGGCTAAATCCTTTTTTTCTAAAATCGGAAAAAAAAAAAAATAGAATAAATGACAAAAATAGTTACTAACAGAAAATAAGGTAAATTAATATGATCATTACTTTTACGAAGTAATGAAATTTTTTACATTATATACAGTAGTAGAATTAGAATTTATAGAAAAGCAATGGTCCATTTCATTTAAGATAATTTGAATTATTTTAATGGTGAAACATAATGGGTAAAAAAAATGCATAAAAGTAGTACTATACAAAAAAAAGTTAATAGATTTTGTAAATAATTGAGTTTTTTTTATATCGTATATCAATCAATGGCAAATTGGTTTAATTGACTGATATCGGACACACGCAATAAGTAATTTGATTGACCATTTTGTGTCTGTCATTAGAGCACGCATCTTTTAGTAAATGAGTTGCATGGTAAAATAAATTGCTGTAATAAAAGGAAAACGCACTACATTGAAGTGACCAATGCAGCATAAAAATCTTAACTAAAAATGTGTTGGAAAATATTAGTGAGTATTAAATATGACCTGCGTTATACATAATGATATTGCTGAAGAAATCTTAAATTTACTTGAATGTTTAAAAAGTGAAAAGTTATTGTGAAATAACACTAATTCCTATTTTTTTTTTGAGATTATAATAAAAGATTCCTTGGATTGAAGGCATGGATTATGTATAAAGAACAGTAAAAGCAAGTTTTTCAGAGGAATTCTTAAGAAATTTTTAACGTTCCAGAATATAAGGTGTTTATGAGCTAGCAATCATTTTTATTTTCTTAGAATATTTTATTATAAGGAATTTAAGGATTAAATTTCATTGGAGGTATTAAATAAAATTTTTAAAAGTAATCTTAAGATACTTGTTGATTATGTGAAAGTTTAAGTGACGGTCAATTGGGTTTCATTTTCTCTTCTGTCAAATTGTTTTGTCTGTTGTATTTAAAAAAATGAATTTGGATAAATTGAGATAAAACAGCGTCAGTGTGCATACATCTGAAAGCACCCAGTCAAATCAAGTCAAGACAGTGAATTAACGCTGATGAATGCTTTTTTTAAATGTAATTCAAAACTGAAACAATTAATTTTCATAATGAAGAATCTAAACACTGCATAAAAAATGTTTAAAACGAGACTGAATTATGATGGAGACAAAATAGGTAACAGTCCTTTAGGACTATTGAAAAACATATCGTTTGTTTTAGGTGTTAATTTAAACGAAAAAAGGAAAAAAAGTTATAAAGGAATTAGTATTTCCAAATTGTATGTTAAGATGATAATGCTTTTGTGGTTATTGCATATCCTTCACATGGTTTCAGCCTTTTTTATATATGATATCAAGAAACTATATAAACTGCATACCTCACTGTTAAGAAAAGTGTCTGAACTGGCTTCTTTTACTATTTGGATTTACTGTGTTAGAAGAAGAAACAAAATGAAAAGAGCAATGAATAAACTATTTCATTTAGCAAGGGGTGTACAGTGTACAGTATTATCTAGGATCTGCAGTTTCATAACGATTTTAGTACCTTTTGTTGGAGGACTCGCAACTGGCTGGCAGCTTGAAGAAAAGGCATGCAAAAGTTTCTTGAAATATTACACACTTAATGCTATTGTTGTACACCATAATAAAAGTTGCATAGCTGCACAACCAGTTATATTTGCTTACAACTTTTTTCGTCTTGCATTGCCCACATACTTTGCTTCTATGTTTGTTCTTCTGTGCAACATATCTCGCAGGCTGCTCAGAAAGCATTCTTCCTGCACACCAATGTCCATTATGAAAAAGGGATCTACGTCTTTTGAGATATCGCAATTAGAGCAATATTTTTCTGAATATTGGAATTTGATGATAGTTCTTCGCTCTTTAGAACAGGAGATGTCTTTCCCTCTTTTTGTTTTGCAAGTTATCGACCTCGTTGGATTGTATGGATGCTTGGTCAGATTTGCTAATTTTGATCCAAATTATTCTATCACGTACCGCGGATCAGCTGTATTCATGGCCTCACGGTCTATATTATCTCTCCTTTTTGTTAATCTGGCTGCCTCAAGTGTGAATGTGGCGGACGTCAAAGCGAGGGAAGTCAATGAGGAGTTGTGGCAAAACCTGCTGTTTTCAGGCATAACTGTGAAAACAGAAAAGGCCATCAACATGCTGGTTTATAAGGGCCAATCTTTTGCATTTACAGTTTGGGGATTGTTTCGCTTTACTAGAAGGTACATATTGTCCACCATAGCTTGTTCTTTGACTTATTCACTTCTTATTGTGCAAATTTATGCTATTGCCAATGTCTAAAACTCAGAGAGAGGAAGTGTGTGGTTATGATACAATGAATTTTTCATTTTGAGTACGATAACCAGTATTAAAAAGACCAAATTCAGAGCACAACATTTGTACTGTAAGAACAAAACTGTAAGAGTCGTAGTTTTAACTGTTGTAATTTTGAAATATTATTGTATACAGTTTTCCGAGAACGATCAAAGATATGCAAATATTATCATTCTTATTAGAATTATGATGCTCATTTATTCCTGTTCATTTTTTTTCTGTGCTTTATGTTTTTCAATGGTTTTTTGAGTCATTAAATTTATATATATTTTCTTCGTATCAATATTATTAACATTATAAGATGGAATACGCCTTTTATTCATGCGATTTATGTAAATTTTGTATTTCCGTTTGTTTAATATTAACTGAGATTGTCTTAGATTGTAGCAACGATGGAAGTAGTCCGTTAACCATTTCTTAACATAGTATGTTATTGAGTTTCCGAGTTGTGTAGGAAAGTTAAAAACAGACGAATTTTGATTACAATCAATAAAGATTAGGTGCAAAATGGATGTATAAAAGGAGACCCATAGTTTAAATGAAATCATTATTAATTAATTTGTCTCTAAACGTTAATTTTTTTATCATCCATTAATTTTTTTACTAAGTTGTTCTTATTGATTTTTCTATGTTACAGCTCTCCATTCATTTTTTATGCCAACTGTTATCTTTAAAATAAAATTTAGTTCAAATTGTCCACTTGCAGCTGATTATGATTATGTTAACCAGCAATAAAAATACCAAATTCAGAGCACATTTGTAGTGTAACAGCAAAATTTAATTAATAATTTTTAATTTTGGAATATTATTAAGTTTTAATTTTGGAATGCTATTACATACAATTTTCGGAGAACGAGAATGCTATATTAGAATTATTATAGAATATTCTTATTAGAATTATTTTAACGCTCATTTACTTCCGTTTATTTTTTTCTTTGCTTTATGTTTCTCATTGTATTTCTGATATTGTATTTATATATATTTCTTCGTATCCAATTTTATTAATATGGAATATGTATTTTATTCATGTGATTTATATAAATCTTGAATTTTCGTTTGTTTAATTCTAATGGAGATTGTCCAATGGTTGTGGCAACGATAAAAATAGTCCTTTAACATACATATGTAATTAATTGAATTTCTGAGTTCTGCAGAAAAGTTAAAAACAGGCGAGTTTCCCATAGAAGAAATAAAAATAAAGTGCAAAATGGATATAAGTAAGGTGATCCGTAGTTCAAATGTAATCATTATTAATTTATTTACCTGTAAAAGCTAATTTTTTGTACTATCCACTAATTTTTTTACTAAGCAGTTCTTATTGATGAGAATCAATAAGATGTTACAGCTCTCAATTCATTTTGTTATGTCAAATGTAATCGTTATAGTAATATTTAAGTATAATTTGGATAGTTTACACTATTAACTGGTATATTGGTAAACTGAATAAAAATACCATTGCAACTAAAATTGTTGGAGATATCACAAAATGAATTTTAAAAATGTTTTATTTTAATATAACAATTTTTATTCATATTAAGCTACTGTATTAGAACCAGTGAATGGTACTTACCAATCAGAGTTCAGCATCTCTAAAATTTGTGAATCACTTTTGCAGAATTTTGTAAAATACTCCTGATTAGCTATTATAATGATGCAATGCATATGTGAGTTAGAGACAAAATCTTCATTCATTCTATTGAACAAGTTGATGTAGGGTTTTGTCATGTCACCACAATTTAAAGTATCACTGTGGTTGGTATAGAGACTTAAGACCCCTACCCAGGGCCGGATTTTCCTATAGGCTAACTAGGCTTCATCCGAGGGCCTCAAGATCAAGAGGGGTCTACATTCAAATTGTTAGCAAAATTATAATTACACTATTCTAAAAACAGGTAAACACTAAAACACTGAATAGAAAATAAGGAGAAATTCTACGCATATGACTACTAAACAAACATAAAAATATATTGGTTAAGATCAACACGTTCGGCTCATTGGGTTTGTTCGTTTGTATATACTAGATTGCACCAAATTTAATATGATATACAATTTGATATTTTCTTTTTTGTGATCTGGATTTTGTTTGAATAAAGTTCCATTTTTGGTTTAATTTAAAACTTAAAATTCATAATAATTCATACTTAAACTTTAAATGCAAATTATTATGAAATAAATTTAGCTGAATAGAATTTGCTTTAATCTTCAATGCATTGAATATATTTAATTTAATTTGATAGAAAATAGGATAATTTTTATTGCATATTTTATTTTTGTAGTCATTTTTATTATTTGAATTTTGTTTCTTTGTAAATATTGTGTGTTATGTTATTGATTAGTTATTGTTACAAGTACTATATATGGTGTTCATAATAAATATCTAAATAAGTGCTCTAGACTTTTTTTTTATGTATTATCCTTGCCACATTTTTTATAAAGATTAGTACTAATCACAACATGTTTCTTTTAACAAATTGATATATATCACAGTAATGATGCATTTTATTATCTCTCATGTAATTCACAAACTTAAAATAAATTAATAGTTTAAAAAACTAAAAAAACACGCTTTTAGAGTTAATCAAACTAAAAAGTAAAAAATAATTGCTAACATAAGAATAAAATGACTGACGAGAAAATGAATGTCACTGTTCTAAAAGCGTGGGGTGCTCGATATCAATCGTTATAATTTTTCACTAGTTTCATTCCGCAATGCAGAGTTAGTTTAAAAATATTTTCATTTCCGAAATGCAGAGTTAAGTCATACAAAGCACTCCACGCTTTTAGAACAGTGACATTCCTTTTCTCGTCAGTCATTTTATTCTTATGTTAACAATTATTTTTTACTATTTAGTTTGATTAATTCTAAAAGCGTGTTTTTTAGTGTTTTTAAACTATTAATTTATTTTTTGATAAAGATGACTTTTCAAAGGCTGTGTGTTTTAATCACTAATCCTGGCGACCCTAATCATGATGAGATAATAAACTTATCAAAATATTTTAGTGTCGTCGGTCCTTGATAAGTGTACAACGTTTAAATTAAATCTGATCTCTTAAAGTAGAGCAAAATCGAACCCAAAGAGTCAGTTACATACATACATACAAACAAACAAACATACAGGTGAAACTAATAAAGGCGTATTAAAAATGGGATGTGAAAGTGCCTCATAAGTGAAATAGCTTAGGGCCTCTTTTCATCTAAATCTGGCCCTTCCCCTACCCCTAGTACCCGATAGAAAAAATTTTCAGACAGTGCACTTATTTCGTCTATTACCGGCATAGTATATCACTACGACTTTCTCTATTTTGATGGTTTGGTGGTTAATTGATGTTAATAAAAAATCTACTATGGTAATCAGAACCTATCTAGTATATCACTACGACTTTCTCTATTTCGATGGTTTGGTGGTTAATTGATGTTAATAAAAAATCTACTATGGTAATCAGAACCTAAATAGTATATCACTACGACTTTCTCTATTTCGATGGTTTGGTGGTTAATTGATGTTAATAAAAAATCTACTATGGTAATCAGAACCTAACTAGTATATCACTACGACTTTCTCTATTTTGATGGTTTGGTGGTTAATTGATGTTAATAGAAAATCTACTATGGTAATCAGAACCTAACTAGTATATCACTACGACTTTCTTATTTTTTTTACTATTTCGATGGTTTGGTGGTTAATTGATGTTAATAGAAAAGATCTTTTCAAAGGCTGTGTGTAATCAGAACCTAACTAATCATATCACTACGACTTTCAAAATATTTTGAGGTTTGGTGGTTAATTGAGTTAATAAAAAAATCTATTAAAGTGGTAATCAGAACCTATCATAGTATATCACTACAGGTGAAACTTTCTCTATTTCGATGGTTTGGGTGAAAGTTAATTGATGTTAATAAAAAATCTACTATGGTAAAAATTTCAGAGTGCAACCTATTACCGGCTTAGTATATCACTACGACTTTCTCTATTTTGATGGTTTGGTGGTTAATTGATGTTAATAAAAATCTACTATGGTAATCAGAACCTAACTAGTATATCACTACGACTTTCTCTATTTTGATAGTTTGGTGGTTAATTGATGTTAACAAAAAATCTACCATGGTAATCAGAACCTATCTCAGAAATACTACTTTAAGGAAAAATAAAAAAATTAATGAGAAAAGTATCCAATTATTTTTGATTTCATTAAATTTGAGATGTTTGCGGTTTATAATAATAAAATTTTATTAAGAACATAAAACGTAGTTGTTATGAATATTATTATTTTTTATATATACAATGCATGGACAGAATGATATCCTAGTTAAAAATATATTTTTCGTTTACGTCTTTTTAGAAGACTTTGTTCTATTAGAAGTATCCATTTTCAATCGATATGAAGAAGCTTTTATTTATATGAAGTATATTTCAACTCTTATGAGAAGATCCTTTATAAATAATTTTCATTAATTTGTGTAAGTTTATCTGGCGCCATCTATTGGTAGATATATGCAACTTAAATCTAAAAAAAACTAAAATTAATTAATTAAATTTAATTATTGCATTAATATTTGAAAAAACTGTATTAACATCGAGTGTCATTCACTACAAGTTTACTCTTATTTCATCATGATTCTGAATTCATCATCGCTTCAAATTATTATTAAAAAAATAAATAAATAAATAAATAAAATAAAAAAAAGTTCTACCATAAAATCGTTAGTATTATTTTCGTAAAAGATATGACAAATTTTTAAATTTTATAAGTGATTATAGCGAGACATTTTTCAAAAGTATGCAATTTTTTTTTTTTTTTTTTTTTTTTTTTTTTTGTAATGACAACAACAATTTTCTTCAAGTTCAATATGCAGAGTATTAAATTGAATTGACAGATGTAAAACAAGTTTTATTTGAATAGGTTTGTAAATTATAAAACTATTTAGATATACATTCCGAATTGTAAAATTTAACACTAGATGGAAGCACAATCGATATAATTTTTCCAATGCTGGCGAAAGCAAATGAAAGGATTATTCTGTGTCGTTATTTAAAAAAAAGCAGACGAAAGAAAAATATGAAATGCTTGTGACAATGGCGTAACTATATCATCTGAGGCCCGTGGCAAATTTTTCGAATGGTGGCCCCTCAATGCAAAATATCGTATTTTCTTTTTAATAAAGTACTACTTAAAATGCGTATTATTTTTGGTTGATACTACGAACTTTGAGGTGGTATTGAATTAAAATTATCGGTTTTATCACTAGTTCCATAATCAGCTAATTAACTTTACTACAGATCGCGGATCCAATGAAACAAAAAGTAAGATAATAGTGGCGCATGGAGAATCCGCAAAACAAGGGACTTCTCCATTTTCTGGAAGTTTCTGACTTGCCAGCGAGGATACCCACTTTTAATTTTGTAAGTACTTATTCTGGAATCAGGGGAATTCTTTAAGAAGAAAATATTAAAATGTCTTAGAGGCACATGGGTGGCTTCGGGAATAATGACTTTATATTTTGTAAGTACCTATTCACGAACCAGAAATCGGGGAAATCTCTAGCATCGTGATTGCCAGCATTATTTATTAATTAATTCTATTGCTATTACTACCAGATGCAACATATTTTTCATACAAATGAATACGTTAAAAATTTTTTTATCTACGTATTTTTTAATATATCACTTTAATTATTTAAATTTATTAAATACAGAATTAATAAATTTTACTTTATTTTATGATAATAAACGTTAGGCCTTTTCTGTACTCATAGACTCTCTGCTCGCTCAGGGGCTAATTCACGTAATGTAATATTCTGCATATGAAACTTGTAGAACATTGCAATTTGCCCATCTTGCCACCCTATTACGCCAGTGGCTTGTGATCCTGAGAAACATTTTTATGTTATGGGAGTGGATTTCAAGTGCTGGGGTTGGTCCTTCAGTTGAGGCATCTATTGGTAATAGATATTTTGATTACTTGTAATTTTGGGATAACGAAATATTGCCATAATCTTCGATTTCCCCATCATGGTGCCATTGCAAATTCACAATATCAGGATGATTACTAGATTGCCTACCAAGGTACAACTGGATGAATGGTTTACAGAATGTAAGGTTGAGGTCACACATCTCACCTTACGATTCACAATGATGTGTGATAGTAATGTCATAATGGGCTGTTGAAAAGAGATCGCAATACCATCTCAATTTGAATACTCTGCGAGACTAGTTGTTCACGAAATTAGCCAAATTGGACATGAATCTCCGCATATTCCACATAAGTAGTACGTAACAAAAAATAAAGACTGTGAAACATTAGCTGCGGGGATGTAATCTCTTAACCAATGAAATGTAAGAGTCGAATTGGTTAGCTTTTTCCAAGCATTTTGTTGCGCGTTTTATGTAAAAAGAAATAGGAATTTTTTTCAATAAACAGTGCATATCCGTTTATATCTGCATATAGCAATATGAAACCATACCGCTGCATGTAAAAGTATCATATATACAGGGTGATTCTAATTGATATTCCAGTTTCAAAATGCTGTAAAAAAATAACCACTCGTCAGAAGAAATTCAAAAATTTGAACTGAAGATACTTTAAGAAGGGGGAAATAATATGGCATCAGAAAAAAGTTCTAAAGTGAATTAATAGATGGCGTTGTAAAGCAGAACACTATGCAAATTAAAAGACACAAATGCGTACGACACATTGCATTTGGTATAAAAACGCGGGGTACGTGGAGTTCTCCTCAGATTGCATCTGAGCAACTTGTCATGAGTCTCAATGAAGGATCGCGTCATGTTTGTGAAGATCTTTTACAAGATCGACAACTGTGCACTAGCAGCTTTAAAAAAATTCCGGTCATTAAAGAGTATGAAAAAGGCTGTGGTCCGATGTCTGCAAGGGTCTTCAGAAAATGATTAAGAAATTCGAAGAGACGGGTTCTTTTACAGAGGAATCTGGCAGAGGGAGGAAATTAGTTGCTGGTCAGTGGCCCCAGCATTACAGGAAGGGCTTTACAGTGGTGTGCAAACGTGCAGTGCACGGGGAATTGCTTTATCTTTAATTTAATTTTACGCAATATTTATTTTTTTTATAATTATTATATTTATATTTTTTTAATTTTACGCAATATCCTGCACTGTTATCCATACAAAAAAAAAAAAAAAAAAACATGTTCAGGAGTTGCTCCCTGCTGACCTGCCAGTAAGACACACGCTTGCTTTAGAATTTCTTGCTCTCATGGAAGTGGACAATGATTGGCCATGGAACATTTTGAGGACAGACGAGGTCCATTTCTCCTCCCAAGGCTTTGTCAATATACAAAAATGCAGAATATTTGTATAATGAACATCAATGAGTAACTGAGAATGAATTTAATTAATGAATTACTTCTCTTAATTAATGCTTTTTTTGTACTGTAGCTAAATTTCCAATAACGTTAGATACAACAAATTATCAGACACAGAATAATTTTTTTTGGTTAACACGTTTAGTTTCCAAACAGATGGAGCTCGGCTGAAAAGCAGACAAGCATGCCAAACAGATAGTTTTCTTGTTCTGAAATTTTCCCTGATAGTTTCTAGTTTACTGATTTATCGTGCCGGGGGTTGGTACGATAAAATAAATAAGAAAATCTTCCTTCGGAAAGAGAAAAAGTTTCCAGATGTTGACATTGAGGCTGCAATATAATGGCAAAGGTGTGAAAATGAGGGTGCAATGTAGAAGGCAATCCCTGCTGCATCTTGGCTAAAGTTGAATTTACTATAGTAGAACCTCAAGTCGAACTTCAAGGGAGACGCCAAATAATTCGAGTTATAGAGTTTTCGACTTATGGAGGATTTCGACTTACGCGGATTTTGTAAAGAAATATTCGACTTGTAGAGGTCTAGATTCTTTCTAACTTATTTTGAGTTAGAGAGGTAAAATAAATAAAAATTCAAGTTACAGAGGTAATAAACATGTTTATTTGCAACTTAAAAGTTATATTATGCACTACAATAAAAAAATCAAAATAATTCCGAAGCAACCTTAAAATTAAAAATATGATGTATTAAAAAAATCAGTTATTATTATTATTTTTTTTTTTTTGCTTTAGATAATTCGATCGTTCTCTATCTATAGCAATATCTAAGCTATAAAGAGCAGAAAATTCTTTTTCTTCGAATTGTTATTTCATAGAATTGGTTATTCTATTTACTATATACTCATTCATTGTTTTCTAAGAAACAATGACGTGCATTGTCGGCAAATCCTTAAAGTCGGTAACTTATTTTTCTTCGAGCTATAGAGGTAATTAGTTTCAAATGATCTAGTTGTAAAGGTTGTAAAAAAGATTGTAAAATCAAAACATTGCTAATGGTCGAGATACAGAGGTCCAATTTTTTTTTTTTTTCGAATTACGGAGGGAAAATATATACCAAAATGGATTGTGGAGATTGACTAATTATTTCGACTTATAGCGGGTTGAAATTTCGAGTAATGGAGGTTTTGGGGCTTGGAGGGAAGGGAACAAAAAAATTTTTCGAGTTGTGGAGGTTTTCGACTTCAAAATATCTGGCGTTTGAAAATATTTGTCTCACTACTCATAGTATTCTTCTATATAACTGTTCTTCTAATTATTGTATATAACTGCTATTTTATGATCCAATAGGTGATGAGAGCTCCAAGAAGACCAATGTCGTAGACAACGGCAACACTTCTCCATGATGAGTCTGACTTTTATCCAAGTTGACATGATATCATCTCTAACATCAAAAACCAATTACTTGCAACTTGTAAAAAATTTGATTTAATTTTTGTTGTTGTCTTATTCCACAAGCCTAAGAATCTTCAAAAAATAATAAACACGATGAGGACTAATGTTTACGTCCTCTCTGTCAAGACACGCACATTTCAGCAGGCGTTCGGGAGAGGTCTGCTCTGAGTTATAGTTGGGACATGTAGGAAAGGTTATTTTGCCTCTTATCAAAAGAGAGGCATTTAATGTGCCAACTTGCAAGCTTACTGTTGGTGGTCTGGATGACTCTATCAGCATTAATTTAAAGGGAACCATATGGAGCCCTCCTATTATACCAGGGATGAGTCGGAGGAGTTTTCCATAGCTTCTGGTTTGAAGTTTTTATCTTGGTGCAGATCTCAGAAAAGGCCAAACAGTCATTTGATATTAGTACACAAGATGTGTCTTTCTTGGCCAAAAGATCAGCAATTTCATTGACATAAAATATAATTTTAAATTAAAGTATTCATAGATTTCAATTAAAGCAACCCTTCACAATATATAAGATTGAATTTTTAGTTTTTGCACAAATTTTAGTTAAATGCACCAGTGCTGATAGTTTAAAAATTGAATTACCAACTTCTTCAAGTCAAAAACAAAGAGCAGTTTTTTAAAAGACAATGAATTTCCTGGAATGATAGGATGTATTTCTTGGTATAACAAAACGATGCCTACATTGAACATGATCTTCAAACTTTCCACGTGGCCTGGTGGCCAATTGGTTTGTGCTTTGTGCTTTGGTACCACAGACTTCAGGCCAAAAATCTTGGAAGTGGCATGGATGCTTGTTAGTGGTTCGGAATCCACGTCAAAATGTAGGGCCTGGTCTAATTAGCCTACAGTGTGCAAAAACCAAACCAAATCAAACTTCCCACTTATTGAGAATGTTTCAATTCACTGTTAACTGATTGGTATAAATCCTTAAGTGTGGCAAAGTGCCAGATTTTTTCTTTTTCGGGAATATTTGTAATTAAAATGCTTTTACGTGGAATTATAGGTTTTTCTTAAGTGTAATAGTACTAATCGCTTAAGAATTTAATCAGAAACTCTTTCAAGATAAAAACAAAATACAATTCCTAAAACCACAATGCATTTCCTGGAAGAGCAGGATGTAATTCCTGGTTCATCAGAACGGCGGCTATATTGAACATGATCTTCAAAATTCCCATTCATTGATAATGTTTCAATTCACTGTTAATTGATTGGTATGAATCCTTAAGTGTTGCAAAATAATCCTGTTTCTTTTTTTTGATGACATTTAGAATTAAAGTGCTTTTACGTGGAATTACAAGTTTTCCTTAATACTAATCGCTTAAAAATTGAATTAGCAATTGTTTCAATTTGAACTGTTTGGCAATTTGAACAGGGTAAATCCTATTCAAAAATTTTACCTAATAAAAATGAAATTTCAGATAGTTCTTGATTTCAAACAATTCAATTCCAGTCTACCATATCCACCAAAAATTGTAATGCATTCTTATTTAATTTTTGTTATGTATACACATGATTTGTATTTAAAATCTCGTTGTTAATGAATTGTTAGTTTTTCTTAAGTTACTTAAGAACTTATTTCTCTAGCATGTAACTTTATCTTAAAAGTTGATACTGTGATATCAATTTTATACTGATAAATTTATTCACTTCATGCTTTGAAACTTATTTTTAGAAAGTTCTATAATGATGTTTCATTTTAGTATAATAAATTGTGAAATTCAAAAATAAAACTTTCAGAAAAATTTTGATAGCAAGAGATAGGTAAAGTTACCTTTTAAAATTCTTCTAATATTATTTTTTAGTTATAATATTTTTTTTAAAAATAAAGGCTGTATAGTGAATATAAGTATTTCTTTTATCCGCATAATTGATGTATTACATATATATTATATATATATATATACCAACATACGTACAAAATATAAAATATTTACTATCAATAAGTTATTATTTCTAGTCTATAAGCTGCAGACTATTTATTATATTCAGAATAATATTGCGATTTGCTCTTCTTAGTTTTAGCAGTTTTCTAAAAATACTAAATAGTAAATACAAGTTTTGCTAGAGAAGTATTTTTATCCTACTAAAATATTAAAATGAATATCCATTTAATTTGGGAGTATGTGGAACTTTTGAACTTTTTTTTTCTTATCAATTTTCTTTTTTTAATTTATTTTCCAATGTTTGTCCAAATTATTTTTATCCTACTAATATTAAAATGAATATCCATTTAATTTGTGGGAGTAGGTCGTTGAACTTTTTTTTTTATCAATTTTCTTCTTTTAATTTATTTTCCAATGTTTGTCCAAATTATGTCAATGTTTACCAACCAGGAAAAGGAAGAATAAAAGTGAATGCGAAAAATGAATAACAAAGCCCCAGATGGTACTCCAACCTACTGATTGGCTCTTCGACATTTTCTATCGACGCACTAGCTGAAGAAGTCGATTTGAGATGATAATATGCCATACAATATGCCAGAGTGTTCAATTGATCTGAGTCGTAGTACCAATTTAACCATGAAGGTATATCAAAGTAATTTGTGTTACTGCTTTACAAGAGAAACACATTATAGAAATTCAATAAATTTAACTTAATTATCATACTTAAGATAATGACGACATAAACCTACTGGCAAAAATATGCCTTGAAATAGACTTGGAATATTGTAAGCCGTAACATGTTTAAATTAAAAGACAACACTTTTGACGTACTGACCAATTGCGTGAAGCAAATATTATCGATACATTTTTTGTGATATCAATAATAAAAAGCTTAGATAGAAATACATATTATGATAATCCAGGAAAGTGACACGTTTTGGATAATGATTTATAAAATTAGCCTGTATCATTTACATCTGCATTATATTATTATGCATTATAATTAGATTATAATTGGAGGAGAATACTTTGGCTTATATTGCTTTATGTAAGCCAGGATTTTAATCTTATTGTAAATCTGGGGAGTATTTCGACAAGTATATAAAAGACATGCTCAGTTATAAAAACAAAATTAATCTATGACAAACAATACGTTTTGGAAAATGGTTTAGAAAATTAGACTATATCTTTCATATCTGCCTTTGATTAGAGGAGAATACTTTGGTTTAAATTGCTTTAGGTAAGCCAGGATTTTAATTCAGTCAGTCTTTACAGTTTATCGGAGTACCTTATGCCCAGGGGGCTTTAAACTACTATCTGGTCAAAATGAGTACATGGCGATAAGTAGGAGAAACATGGTTATCAAAAAACAGGAAATAAGTAGTTGAGGAAAATGTCCCCAAACTAAAAATTTTAAGAAGAAAATGAATAATATAAAACAGCAAAATAGCAAAATAAAAAGAGATTCCACAGGAAGATAGGGTAATCGCTGCTAGAAATGATGACAAAAGGACGAGTTCATCTAGGAACTTTGTAAATTGTAAAGAACCATCCTGGGGCATTTAGCATTTTCCGGCAGAGTAAAATCGTATCTCGGATTTTAATTCTATTGTAAACCAGTGAAGTATTTAAATTCAACAAGTATATAAAGATGTTGCTCAATCATAAAAACAAAATTAATGACAAACAAAAAGACTGGGTGACCTGATAGCCTGGGACATTGTTTCCTACCAAACTCTTTTATTAACATCCATAACATTCAGAATGATTTACTATAATTAACCCCCCAAAAAACATGGCAATATTATTCTAATGTAAATGCTTTATCTGTTATATTTTTTAATATTATATCAAATGAATATAAATTACATTAAATACAAGTCATAGGTATAGTAAGGAATGAATTTAAAGGCATTTCAATGTTCGAAAGTCGGGTGTTTTGATCTGGAGTTGTTTGCTACTAGAATGACAGGCATTTAGCAGATTCAGTTTAATCCAGGTTGCACCTGCGATACTATACACACAATTTTACACATCATAATTTTAATGAATATCCCCAGGGATGGCATCTTTTGATTTGGTTTGGTTTGTCATTCTACAGTTACTTTGTGCACTCTTGGGCTAATTAGACAGGTACCTACAGCTTAACGTGGATTCTGAACCAATAACAAACATCTATGCCATGGCCAGGATTCGAACCTGAAGCACTAATGACCAGAGCTTTAGCCAATTGGCCATTAGGCCGCAAGAGGATTAGGAATAAAGTTTCTTGATGTATGGGAGGAATCCAAGGAAAAGCCGCTGGGTACCTTGATGAACCTGAAGCGGATTCGAACCTGAAGCGTGTAGTACCAAGCGCTAGCCATTTGGCCACCAGGCCGCAGGTGAAATCGGACATCTATATTGATCCATCGATGAGGTAGTCCCATTCTAAGATAATCAACAAATTTAGAGGACTCATACACCGGCGCGTAGAATCGTAAATGGAATTAAGAGAAAAATATATTACATTCAAACACATTTTTGTGCGATTATTTTGTAAGATATATGTACGATTTTTTTTTTGTGAGACATGAAAACGTAAACGTAAAAACGTAAAAACGTAATATAAATAAACCCGTCTGTTTTTCAGCTATCAATTTTTTATCTCCTTTTTGTGCTGTAAGAACAGCACAAAAAACAGATTTCAGTGTAATAGATTATAATCTTTATTTTCTCAGTTTCTTTCGAAGTATAAGCGAAAGTACCAAAGAGGGGGAATTCCTAAAGGAATTTTTAGGGAACTGACCCACATTTGACTGATTTGACTGGCAAATCCGATCCCCAAAGCGTGAACTAGAAACTGTATAAACTAAGGGCCAAATTGTTAGTCACAGATGGAGCATTTACTGAGCATTTCCCGGGCTAAAATTGTATTGTTTATCTAAATGAGCCGGGCCAATCAGTATTCCTTTATTCCAGCAATGCCCTCCTTTCCCTTTGTCTTTGCGCCGTGATGACTCACTGCCTCCCCCCTTTTCCCCGCAGAGGGAGGGAGTGGGCGCTCTAAAATTAAATTCGCCCGAGATGCCAGAACGAATGCTATCTGGTGGTGAACAACCTTCTCTGAGCAGCTGAAACATATTTTTAAACATGCTGCCACAAGTTGTTGTTCTCTTCCCGTTGTGTGCATTGCTCCTGTTCGATGGCGATCGCAGGGGGCAAATAAATGCGAATGCGCTACAAAAAAGCACACATTTTGAAAGATAATGTGTCTGTTTTACAAACTACTTAATGGTAAAAAAAGTAGTATCCCACTATATTGCTTATAAAAGTTAATAACTTTTATAAACGACTATCGTATTTTACTATTGTTGAATTTAAGATTCAATTATTTATTTGAAGAAAAAATAATTGAATTTTAAATTCAACAATAAAATAAATTAAATTATTAAAATTTTACAAAACTGAATGTTTTAAGATGCTCTATTTAAATCCACTTCTATGATTATAGTCGTGGTAACTTATAGTTATTCCCATTATGAATAGAAAAACTAAGATTCAGTACTTTTTAAAAGTTATATATAAAAAATGAAAACGTTATTATATCTATTTCCATTATTAATCAAAAATTGTGAATCAGGCTTTTTAAAAGTATATATATTAATAATGAAAACAGTATTATAGTTATTTCCATTATTAATCGGATAGAATATATTAAATGCTGTATATTAATAATAAAAACATTATTATATATATTTCCATTATTAATTGAAAAACTGCGAATTAGGATTTTTTATTGCTATACATTAATAATGAAAATCTCAATTATTTAACTTATAACTTGTGATTTTATCGTTATTATTATTGGTATTTAGTTTTTGCAGATTTTGAACATCAAACATTCCTTTCTAGTACATGGTTAAACTATTATTGTTGAATTTAAAATTCAACTAATTAGATATTTCAGTCTCAAAATTTCGAAGAAAGTTTTAGCAAAACTGAATGTTTTAAGATGCCTTTTTAAATTCACTACTGCCGTAATAATAGTGATCACTTATAGTTATTTCCATTATTAATAGAAAAATTATGAATCAGGATTTTTTTAAATATTATATATTTATAGTGAAAACATAATTCTTTAGCTTATAACAAGTAAAACTTGTGATTTTATCATCATTATTATTTTATTTATTTTTAGCATATTTTAAACATCAAACATTTTTGTCTAGCACATCATTAAACTATTATTTTAATTTACTACTGTTGAATTTTGAATTTAATTAATTATATATTTTAGCCTTAAAATTTCGAAGAAAGTTTTAGAAAACTCAGCGTTTTACGAAACTCTATTTCAATCCACTGCTTCGATTATAATTATTTACATTATTTAGTTATTTACATTATTAATCGAAAAATTGCAAATAAGGATTTTTTAAATGATATATATAAATAATGAAAACGTTATTATATCTATTTCCATTATTAATCGAATAATTGCTATTCAGGATTTTTTAAATGCTATATATTTATAGTAAAAACATTAATTTATAACAAGTAAAACGTGAGATTTTATCAATATTATTATTGTTATTTATTTTTTTACAGAATTTCAACATCAAATATTTCATCCTAGCACATGATTAAATGTACTATTATTGTTATTATACTGTTTTGAATTTAAAATTCAACTAATTATATATTTAGTCTTCAAATTTAGAAGAAAGTTTTAGAAAGCTGAATGTCTTGAGATACTATATTTCAATCCACTGTTACGATTATAATCGTGGTAATTTACAATTATTTCCATTATTAATAGAAAAAATGCGAATCAGGAATTTTAAATATATATTAATAATGAAAACATTATTATATTTGTTTCCATTATTGATAAAAAAAATTACGAATCAGGATTTTTTATATACTATGATTAATAATGAAAACGTTATTATAGTATATATATTTCCATTATGAACAGAAAAGTTGAGAATCGGGATTTTTTTAAATGCTATATATTAATAATGAAAATTTTATTATATATATTTCCATTATAAATAGAAATATTGAGAATCAGGATTGTTTTAAAAGCTATATAATTATCATTTAAATGCTATTTTTTAATGCTATTTAATAATTATTTTAAATGTTATTTTAACGAAAACATTGTTATATATATTTCCATTATGAATCGAATAATTGCGAACTGGGATTTTTTAAATAGTACATATTAATAATGAAAATATTATTATATATATTTCCATTACGAATCGAAAAATTTCTAATCAGGATTTTTTAAATCGTATATATTACTAATAAAAACATTATTTACATTTCCATTATTAATCGAAAAATGACGAATCAGGATTTTTTAAATGCTATATATTTATAGTAAAAACATTAATTTATAACAAGTAAAACCTGTGATTTTATCATTATTATACTTGTTATTTATCATTATTTTTTGAAGAATTTTAGCATCACACATTTCTGTCCTGCACATGATTAAACTGTTATTGCAATCTGCTATTTTTGAAATTAAAATTGAATTAATTACATATTTCAGTCTAAAAATTCCAAAGAAAGTTTTAGAAAATCGAAAGATTTAAGATACTCTATTTCAATCAATTGCTTTGTTTTTACAATCCATTATTAATCGGAAAATTACGAATCCGGAATTTTTTAAATGTTGTATATTAGTAATGAAAACATCAATTCTTTATCTTATAACAAGTAAAACATGTGATTTTATCATTATTATTATTTTTATTTTTTTGTAGATTTTCAACATCAAACATTTGTATCCATCAAATGATTATAAATAAAACTTTTTATATATTATAATAAAAATAATTTTTCTATATTTGTTTTCTATAAATCAATCATTTTTTAATATAGGAAATGGAGATTTTATTAAATTAAACTAGATAAAGTCTATGTTTGTGAATATAATAATTGCTATATTAGAAAATATTCTTGTTTGTAACCCATAAAAAAATGTCAAAAAACGAACTTTTACGATTTATGGAGCCTTTGAAGGAAAATTTGAAAATAACTCTATTAAGTCCCACTTGGTGAAAAGAGATTATCTTAATTAAAATAATAGTAGACTTGCACAATAAACAACAAGTAAATTTACATTTTTATTAGAAAAAAAAATCGAAAGACAGTCTATTCGATTATGAAGGCTACGTGTTATAATAGGATCAGCCATCGTTTGCAACTGAAATGTTTTTGCAAGTTGAAAAAAGGTTTAGCTCCTGAATATAACATTATGTACTTTATTTTATAAGAATGTGAGATTAGGCATTACTTTTAATAAATGTGATTCTAAAACCTTACTTTTAATAAATGTGATGCTAAAGCCTTACTTTTGATGAATATGATGCTATAATTTCATTTTTAATCAACGTGATGGTGGAGCCTTACTTTTAGAGAGTGTGATATTAAGGCCTTACTTTCGATGACGGTAATGCAAGGCCTTATTTTTGATCAATATGATGTTAGAACTTTAGTTTTGATCAATGTGATGCTGTAGCCGTACTTTCGATGAATATGATGTTAAGCCTTACCTTTGATGAAGGTGATGCTGGAGCCATACTTTTAATTAAGGGGATGCTAAGGCCTTACTTTTGAGGAATGTAATGTTAAGGCCTTTCTTTTGATGAAGGTGATGCTAGAGCCTTACTTTTGATGAATGTGATGTTTAGGCCTTACTTTTGATGAATGTGACGCTTTACAGTTCTGATGTGTAGCGTTGTGTATTTCAAAGCAAAGGATGGTCGGTCCGAAACTCGACAAGTGATTTCTAATCAAACACTAATGCCCATCTAAGAAAATATGCAAGCTGGAATACTCTTTAATTGTGCTCGAGGAGGAGGGAAGGATGGTGCGAACACTCTAGATGCAAACCTGGAAGGTGATCGTTGCATCTTCAAAATAAAGTAAAAGGTCCCATTACCTGTGTTGTCTCACATCATTACAATGTGTCAATCATTCCAAATACTGTAAAAGTGCATATTAGCTATAGGTCCAGTTATGTGATGTAGTGTATCAATAGCTCCATGAGAGTGTATGTCTTTTGCTGTCTATCCTTATGTCATGTACGAGTTTGATGATCATCAGGGAAAAGGATTCACACAAGCTGTGCACATGTGTGATGGGCATTTTGGTATTTTCTAAACTATTCAATGCAACAGGAGTAAATCTCCTTTTATGAAAAATCGTCAATATTGTATGAAATAAAAATTTCGTTATTATTTTAAATTAAAATCTTGAAGTATATGCTAAAAATATCCATAAGATGATCGATCATCGATGGGTCTCAGTGCTCCACATATTATTGCAAAGAGTCATCATAGATATGTGCAATATTTTCGCATAGCTGAAGCGAAGAGGTGAATCAGCGAAAATTTCGAAATGGGACTGAAATGCTTCCGAGCCACTAACAAATCATGATCGTCTCATTGTTCATCCAATTACTCAACGTCTCTGCAGGCGGCTTTCCAAATACGAGACTCGAACAATACTTCAAGAGTAGACAAGAAAATGAATCACAAAATTCGTAAAGTTTCGAGTGAAATACTGAAAGTGTGAGTAAGTAAAAGAGTAGTCATAAGTTGACTAAACTCATTGCACCGATTTCAAAATCAAAAAGAAATCGATTAGAATAACTTAAATCAGATTAACAAACAGTTATAAAATATTTTTAGCAATCACATTAATAGCAGTAACGTTAAATAACAAATAACAATATTGGAATTCTAAAATTAAATAAGACAAATTACATAATCCAACTTTAAATGTATTGATATCAATTTTTTAAATATAAAATATCATAAATCTTTAGAGCTGAGTAGTTGATGACTGAAGAATGCTGTATGAAATTTTGTTTTTGAATTGTTTTATGAAAACTTTTATGAAGTCATATGAAATTTCTTATGAAAGTCTTATTTTAAGCCATAAAACACAATGCGGCTGTGTCTCATCAAAATAAGTCTGTGGCTTGAAGAAGTAAACAGTTTTTTTAAGTAAATTTATTTCATTTTTCAATATTTTCTTTTTTTTAGCTCGATACAACGATTTTAATGATCTTTTAGCTTTTTAAAAATATAATAATATATGTCCAAATAATACTTTTTTTTAAACACCCAAAATAATCAGTTTTTTTCATTTAAATGAAAATGCTTGCCTGCGAGCCATCTTTTCAAATTCGAGGATAGAAAATAGTCGTAAGGAGGCCAAATCTGGCGAATTCGGCGAATGGTTGGGCAATTCGTATAGCATTTCATTCACTTTTACAACTACAATGAATTGTTTCTATTAAAGAAAGTCTTGATATAGAATTTTATTTTTTGCTTGTAGCTCTCTTTTTCTTCTGCTATGGTATGCCATTATATAAGATTCATCAAAAAAATTCAGGTGTAACCTCTTCGGGCTGATCAAAGTGTTCAATAATTTTTCCATCGAACTTAGACTCTAGGAATTCATCATTTTCTTCTTTGAAAAAAAAATCTTCTACTGTTTGGGAAATTAATACAAACAGAATGTGATTGACAGATTGCTACATATACCTTTCTGTGATGTCTTGTAGGAAATAAGGAAAAACGCGTACTTATTCCTACTTGTCTACACATTCTCCTTATTTCTGATATGTTTGTGACCCTTGGGACATTCTCTCCACTCAGTTAAAGGGTGATTCGATTAAGAGGGTGTCGGGTAATCAGGATTGTACTGTATATATATAAGTAAGCACTGAAACTTGTAGCCGATAGCCAAGGGGAGTTTGGCGATAAAGGAAAGGAGATAGATCTATTTATTTCATTTTATTACTATTCTTTAGTAATTTAAAACGTTTGTATCCAGTTCGGCTGAGAAGCAACGGAAAGCAAAAAGCCTCTTCACTAGCTGTGAAAATTCATAAGTATCTGTAGTCAAGGAGAACAAAATATAAGCATATCACTAAAAGTGGTCTTATTAATATCCTGTATTGAAGAGAACTGACAGGCATAAGGTAGCGATGAATTATATAAGTACAGTAGTTAGAAGTGATTGTTTCTAGAAAATTCAGAACTAAGTGTAATAGAGATTAGTATATCATATATAGGTATATCAGATATATATGATATACTAATCATACAGTAGCATTAGAGATTAGTATATCAGAACTAAGTGTAATAGAGATTAGTATATCAGAACTAAGTGTAATAGAGATTAGTATATCATATATATATATATATATATATCTAATGCTTTACATCAATGACACATTCACGTTGATGACGAGAACCCGTATAAACCTAACCTGTCTTCTGTGACTACGATTCTCTGCCACAGATGATATTTTGTTCAGCATCACAGCTGTCATTTTGAAATAAAATCATAATGTTTTCCATTCCTAATTAAAAAGCGTCGCAAAATGCGCAAATAATAAATTCTAAGAACTGCTTAACGAGTTGTATTCACTGTAATTATTTTTTAAATAAATATTGAATTTTTCAATGTTTAAAATTCAAATCAGAAAAAAAAAAAAAAAAATCCTTTTGACTTCTATGTTCTTCTCATGACCCGATAAAATCGTAAAACAGACCTTCAAATCGAGCAACATTGGACCCAGGCCTAAAAATTAAGCCTAACCAACGGCAACGCCCTACAGCGGCTACCCAGAGACAGTGCTAGCGGCACCGACTGCCATGCATCGCGGCACGGTGGAGATGGGAAGGGCCCGTGCCACTCTCGCTTCTATAAAAGGTCCATGCGCTCTGTAATCCGAGCTCTGTCATTGAAGTCAAAAGAACAATGGTATGAAGCGGAGAATTTAGGACACATCCCAGAGAGACTGCAGCGACATTCACGTCGACTTCTGGGGCGTGTTTTTACGACTTCTTTTGTTTTTCTTCAGCCGCGATTGTTTATGTCAGTATGGGGAAAAATAGGCCTTAACCACGAAGATTTAAACCTAACTTCTGGAGGATGAACTTCAGAGAAAAGAAAAAACTGCATCAATCGGCATTTGGATAATAAAAGCCCTTTTTTTACATACAATATATATAGTATGTTCATGTTATAACACGATTATAAAGGGTGTGTAAGGATAAACCCCGCCCTAAAAATTCTTTAGATGTATTTTCTTTATGCTTTTTAGGATATATACAGAAGCCAGTTTAAATTATATATACACATTTAGTAATAAATTCATAAAAACGAATAAATTCACACATACATGTAACTCTGTGAAATGACAAGTAACTGCACAATATAAATAGGAAGACCAGGGTTGGGGTGCCGGCCAAAAAATTTCCTACTCCTAAGTCGGGTTTTTTTACCAACTCCTACGAATACATCTCAATTTCTGACTCTTTTCCTATTTTTATGTACTATGATTTTTAATAATGGATTTAACAGTATTTGTGAAGTAAATTTAATGACTTTAATTGAACTCATATCTATATGAGTTCAATATCTATACGTTATTAATAAACTCATATAGATATAGGCATATATAACAGTATGACATACATATATATATATCTGTATGATACGGGTCTGGATGGCCGAGTGGCTAGCGCTCTGTCGCTCGGTGCCACAGGTTTCGGGTTCGAGTTCCGACGGTGCCATGGATGTTTGTAGTGGTTCGAATCCACTTTAAACCGTAGGTCCCGGTCTAATAGGATCGTAGAGCGTTGCGGGGGCATTGTTACTCCGCGTCCGTGGCTTATCTTCAAGTTACACGCGCCCCCTGGGTAATTCAAAGTGAGTAACGTCTGTGCAGCGCTTGCCTTAAGGCATCCAAGACGTCCATGTCTAAGTGCCAGCTGCATTAGAACAAAAAAAAAATATCTGTATGATACAGATTGATATATATTTATATCTATTTGGGAAATAAATTCAATGGCTTTAGTTGAATTCATATATCTATATGAGTTTAATAGCTATATGATATAGATAAACTCATATAAATATGGAAATATATATCTGTATGATGTATATCTATTTATCTATACGAAAATTTGTATATATGTACGTGAGTTTTTATATCCACTTAGACAGTTTTTAAATATTACAGTGGTATTGTTATGATCTCATGGTGTTTTTTATAACTCAGTATGTAGTATAACGTGCAGTATTTGAACTCACTTAAAAGACAATCTTGCATTCTAAATTTGCTTACAAAAAACACAAATGACCTGTAAAACTAAAAGCACCAAACGAACAGGTAAAAAAGTATTATAGAAAAACAAATGGAAATTGTAAATGTTTAAACAGAAAGATACTATATTTGAAATACATCAAATCCTTTTTTGTTCTTAATAGTAGAATAACTACCATAACTACTTCTTTCATTGTTGAACCAAGATAACTTTTATAAGAATTAGTGCTGAGAAAACTCTATCAGCATTTACTAGGTATTCTAGTAAAGTGGTAACTGCCTTTGCAATTGGTTATATTATTAAAGGATGCAATTGAATTACATTCTTGATATCATCTATCATCTTTTTAATTTATTTAAAAACATAACACTTGAAATGTATAAGAAAATCAATTATTAACTGAAAACTCATTAAAACTCATTTTCATCTATCAAAAAGTTTGTATCTAAAGCCCTTATTATATTCCTAGGTATAAATGTTCTCTTTTTACTTTTATTCAGGCATCCTGCCATATTGGTTTTATCTTTAACCCACTTCAATCAAATCTCAAGAGCAGCCGTTTTGGTTTCTGCGCATTAATTAAATTCTAATGTTCTTTAGATTATTATTCCAGCATTAATTATTCTAACTTTAATTATTTTAGCATTAATATTCTAGTATTAATTATCTTAAGTATTAATTATTGTAAATGTTCTCTAGATTATTCCTAGGTACAAATGCTCTCTTTTTATTAAACAAAAATACAAATTATGAATTAAAATTAATTGAAGAAGAAGAACTAGTAGTTATATCCACTGACCATGGATTGGATTGAGAATTAAACATAAGGAACTGTCTGTTGATGCCTTCTTTAAAAGAAGAATGGGCACCAATATCTCAAAATTTTTTTAATATTTTATAACAATTTTCAATGTCATATTTATACCGAGATACGTATTTCCCATACATATTCTTCAGACTGACTTGGCTAACATTGCTTCATTTTTAACAAATTCCAATATCTCTAACACTTGAAATATATAAGAAAATCAATTATTAACTGAAAATTCATGGAATACTGTTGATTTTCATCGATCGAAAAGTTTGTATCTAAAGCCTTATTATATTCCTAGGTAGAAATGCTCTCTTTTAAATTTTATTCAGGCATCCTGCCATAATGGTTTTATCTTTAACCCACTTCAATCTATTTCCAATACCAGTCGTTTCAGTCACTGAGCATTAAAAGATAAATACCTCAGTTTATAACGTATTTAAAAAGCTAATTCTTGAAATTTATATGAAAAACTTATGTATTTATATAAGGAATCCATGGTTATTAAAATTCAAGAAATATTACTGATGTTCGTATCTCAAAAAGTTCATTTATAGAGGACTTCTTAAATGCTGGCATGTAAAGGCTTCTCGCCCTTTTAACATTCTGTCAAACAAGTTTTACCTATAACCACTACCACGTTTTACCATAATTACCATTCTCTCTCAAGACTATCTGTTTCAACTCAACATTTTCGGACAATTATCTTAGAATAACTCGTATTTAAAAATGACTTCATATCCTTATCTATCTATCTATTTATCTCTCTCTATATATAAGAAATACATGATTATTAACTGAAAAATTCTTGAAATATTATTTATATTCGTATCTCGAAAAATTCTTCTATAGAGCACTTCTTAAATGCTGGCATGTAAAAGCTTCTTTCCCCTTATTTTAGGCATTCTGCCAAATAAGTTTTACCTATAACCGATTCCAATCTGTCTCAAGATAACCCATTTCACTTCAATATTTTTTGATAATTATCTCTAATTGAAAAAGGATATCCTTTGAAATACATATATTTTAAGGAAAATCAATTACTCATTAAAAATTCACAGATTCAAAGATCAATTACTTCACAAAAATTCACCTTGTATCTTAATTTCTTATCTAGAGCAGTTCTTAAATATCGAGGTACTGATATTTTTAAAAATCCCGCAATTTTTCTTTAAGCACCCTGCCAAATTATTTGTAACCTTTAACCAATTCCAAAATCAAAATCAATCCTATTTCGTTTCAAACACTCAGCATTAAGGACAATTACCTCCGTACATCACATATTCGAAATGAACACTCACACACATATATATGATAATTATCTCAGACCTTTTAAGACCTTTTAACCTTTTTAGAAAGATATCCCTTGAAATGCATATATCTTTTTAAAGGAAAATCAATTAGAAATTGAAAATTCTTAGAATACCTCTGATGTTTTTATCTCGCTTTCTTATCTAGAGCAGTTCTTAAATATTGAGGTGCTGATATTTTTAAAACTCTTGCGATTTTTCTTTAGGCACCCTGCCAAACTGGTTTTACCTTTAACCCATTTCAATTTCAAAATCAATCGAATTTCGTTTCAATCGCTCATTATTCACGTATTATGGACAATTACTTCAGTACATCATGTATTTGAAAACCTATAGAAATTAATATTTTTCCCAAGGGAAGAGATATATCATTTATGTTCCCAGGGGAAAGGAATGTATATTCTTTAACAAGTGCATAATAACAACCTATCACTCAAATCTGACAGCAGATAAGCAGTATCGTGGATATTTATATTACATGGAATTAAGGCTCGTGCTCACCAAGGCGACAAGATGCAAGCGACCAAAATTTGACGTCACCGCGGTCGCCTGAAACCGGTTTGCAGTTCGCCGCGTGGAGTAGCCCAACTTTCAACTTCAAGCGGTTTTTCACTATGCGTAATGCTATTTCTGACATTTCGCTGTGAAGGGGTCGAAAAAATTTGGTCGCTTGCCTCTTGCATCTTCACATCTCTCGCCTCGGTGGGAACGAGCCTTTAGTGTTTGTATTAATGTGAATAACCTGTCCCTCAAATCTAACAACAGTTATGCAGTGTCATGGATAATGAGACATTATGAAATTAGCCATTGTTTGTTCGACCTACACAGGTTGAAACAATTACAGATGGGATATGGACTACGTCATGAATTGATACATCGTGATGAGTAATAGACCATGGAGTTAGGGAATGTACACTCTAATGAGAAGCGAGGGAAGTCGACCCATCCTGCTCTTCACGGATTTTCTTAAAGGGAGGTTTTTGGCGAAAGAGATAAATACAGTTCTGAGATAAGTCGACAAGAAATGTTGTTTTTCGATTTTTCTGAAAATGATTGAACAGGTCAGAGATTTCGACAGTCTGCAAAGTGAGCCCCTTGGGATTTCGTATACCACGCCGTATGATAATCACGGTCTGCCGCAGACCGGGTGGAATTGATTCGTCGTAGACCTGTGAATTCCGAAAATCTTCGTCCTTAGAGTGAATTGCACTTATGAATCAAATATGCAAATATGCAATATATTCAAATTGCACTTATGAATCCTTTTTTTGGAAATAGTAATTTGTAAATAGCGTTCTGTATAAATATATATATATATATATAATACTTGTAAATAATAATTAAGGTATTCCCATGAACCTGAAAGTGACCTTCTACTTGAAGCCACTTTCTTCATAGGTCTAGTATAGGCCGAGACGTTACAATATATAAATAAATATACATTCAAACTTATTTTTATGCTGTAAATAGGGACAGCACAAACAAATCCCACATGGAAAATTTGTAAATTAAAACCTCCCGATGTACCACTACCTCGCATCTAATAACATTCGTAGTAATGGTATGATGAAATGTTAGGTGGGTCATCTATTTTTTTTTTTTTTTACTTTACATATTATTTTGATAACCATCTGTTGTTTTCTTTTTGAATTGCATTTTTGAATTTATGTTTTCCTAATATGCATTTAGTGAAATTTTTTTATATAACGAAAAAAAAAAAAAAAAAAAAAGTCGTGCAAAAAAAGTATATATGCACATATTGACTAATTGACATAATTGACTAATTGACTAATTGATTAATTGACATAGGTATATTGACTGTATATATGCACATTTGTGGAATACCAGTTATAAAGTGAAAATTCATGGAATACAATCGTGGTAAAAAAATATTAAAATGCTTCGTTAATTAGGATTTAAAAAAAACTAATTTTTAAGGAAATTGATGATTTAATGTCGGGAAAATATACATAATAAAAAAATTTTAAATTTTGAAATTGAGAAAAACTTAGAAAATGTTGTCTTAAATAAAACAAAAAGTTCATTAATTTTTTCTTATTTTTTTAAAACATTTTTCAGCAATTCGATTGTCAAAGGATAATGAAATCATAAGAAATCTTTTTTTTTTTTTAAAATTCGAGTGACATTCATAACAGTAAAGTTTTAACTCTAAAATACAAAATAGAAAATGTAAATTGATAACTTCGTTATATATATATATATATTTAGATAATTAATGTTTCAAAAAATAATTTCGTTAGGAAATTGAAGATTTCATTTCGTGCAACATTCATAAAAGTAAACAAGTCTCTGAAATGGAGTATATGAAAAGAAAAAATGAATAAATAAAAGTGTAGATTAGTATTTAAATTTAATTTTCTTATTTTTAATATTACATTATTAGACGAAATACTCTTATGCAATTAAAATTAAAAATAATTTCGTAAGGAAATTGACGATTTCTTTTCGTGCAATATTCATAACAGTGAAGTTTTCATCTTTGAAATGGGGAATATAAAAGTTAAAAAATAGCGTTAGTATTTGAATATAATTTCCTTTTTTTTATATTGCGTTATTAGGCGTAACATGTAATTAGATTATAAAAAAATTTTGTGAGGAAATTGACGATTTCATTTCGGGCAACATTCATAATAGTGAAATTTTGGTCTCTGAAATGGAGAATATGAAAATTAAAAAAAAAAAAAAAAAAAGATGTAAGTATTTAAATATAATTTTCTTATTTGTTTATATTACGTTATTAGGCGTAACAAGTAATTAGAATGTAGAAAATAATTTCATAAGAAAATTTAACAATTTCAACATTCATTACAGTGCCGAGCTACGAGTTGAACACGTCGACATTTTTAAAAGAAGTCTGAAATCTGAGGATCGCCCCGGACAGCCAGACATTCGCACAATGCGTTATTATTCATGGTTCGCGTCGGCTGAAACAGATGGCTTTGTTAAATATTTCTCGCGTAAAGTATCTCGCATTAATCGAACGTCATCAAAGAGGTTTGTCATTAAGCCAGCCATGAGTCGCCCGCTTACTCACGGCCCCAACAATGTTGTCGACTCAGCTGAGAGACAGTAGGCGGAGTTCTATCGACTCAAAATGGAAAGATTACGCACAGGTTTCGTATAGATTTTATTTGTGAAATAGTAAATGTTTATTTATAAAATAATATAATTATAGTCTTTTAAAAATAACTTAAAAACTACTGTAATAATATCAATACCTGTTTCAATCAATCATATCAATGCCGATATGATCGATATATCAATATCCTCAATCAATATCTATTTATTATCAATATATCTATCAATATCTATTGATTTATCAATATATATTTATTGATCTATCAATCAGTATCGATTCGATCAAGCATATCATATCATATCAATACTTGTTTAATATAATAATATAAATACTGGTGCAATAAAAACAAACACCAGAATTATTGGGCATATTGCAATTATGGTCATATATTTGAAAACTGTATTTATATAACTGAAAATATTGATTTATTTACATTTAAGTGATTGCCATAATGATTTTTTATTTTAAAATATAATTGCTATTTCGAATATTGGCAATACAACATTGTCTTTATAGGTTTCACAAATAATTAGTTTTATTTACATGAACTTTATTTTTGTTCAAAAGTTACAAAAATATGAATCTAGTACATAAAATGACACCAAAAGAATTTAAATTAGGGATTTATCCCTACAAAATCTTAGTGGTTATGCCGGGGTTTTTCCTTAGTGGTTTATACTAGTGGTTATCCCCATGGAATAGTTCTATTGCCCATCTATTTTCATTCGTAAATGTTAATAGTTTTGATCTTTAATTACATTTATATGCATTTAATTTTACATTAAAATATTTATAATCTTAATCTTTTATTTTTCGTTGCATTATTTTTAAAACATGAAAATAACTAAATAGCACAGTTAATAATTAGTTTTATTTCCTTCACATTTATTTTTGTACAAAAGTTACAAAAATAGGAATCTAGTACATAAAATAACGACAAAAGAATTTAAATTAGGGGTTTATCCCAACAAACCCTTAGTGGTTATCTCGGGGTTTATCCTTAGTGGTTTATCCTAGTGGTTATCCAGCAAGGGGAAATTCTAATGCCCACTTTTTCCAATAGTTTTCATTCCTAAATGTCAGTAGTTTTGATCTTAATCACATTTATTTCATATAAGAAGTAAATGAAATGTAATGCATTTAATTTTACGTTAAAATATTTATAATCTTAATCTTTTATATTTCGTTGCAGTAAGTTCATTTATACATTTTTAAAACATGAATCTATATAAACCGTCAATATCACACAGTTAATAGAGAGTTTTTGCATACCGTACGTTAGTTACTGTAGGACGTCCGTTAGCTTTTTCTCCCTAGCGCGCATGCTCATAAGAAATTATGTTTCCTATAAGCATGCGCGCTAGGGAGAAAAAGCTAACAGACGTCCTACGGTAACTAACGTACGGTATGCAAAAACTCTCTAATAATTAGTTTTATTTCCATTATTATAAACATAAAATCTCGTTAAGTTTAGCCAATATGAGAAAGACAAGAATTTTAAACTTTTGATATTGTCTTTCTTCAATGTCTGATTTGGCCATAATTTGGGAATTAAAACTAGATTGCGAATAAATTAAATTAATCAAATCATTAATTAATGCAGAAATGTAATTATTAAAGTATATTCTTTTAAAACTTTGATATTTTTCTTCGAAAAATTGATTGAATTAAAATAGTTATGTAATGTTATTTGCTGAAATCGAGTTATATTAGATAATATCTGCTAGATTTTCATAAATTAAACGAACAAAGTATCTTTTTAATATAATTAGTACTTACTTATTCTAATTAAATAAAGACATGGCCGAATTCTGTCCAATCATTTTATGAAGTGTGTAGTGTCTTATGTGTAGCGTATTGCGTTTCGTAAATCCCCTTCTTATATCGTTTCTTCGTTTATAGTACCTTTTTTTATTTATATTGTTTGTATTCGTATTTCTATTTATTTATTTCTATTGTTCCTTTATTTATATTTGTGTTTGGTGGTTCTGCATAAGGAAATTGTTTTTTCCATTTACATGATAAATGAATGAATATTTTATTATGATGCTTTCATGGTAAGTTTTATTTTTGAAAATAACATTTAGATTTCTACCTCTTCGAGACCACTGGAAGTCTCTATTTCTTGTTGAGTTTGGAATTAAGTTCTCTAAGTTAGGGAAAAACAACATGGCATCAACCAGATCTCACTTGTCGGTTTTTAAAACCAACAAGCCTGTTCTATGACATTAAAAAATGTGGGAAAACCAACATGCAGAAGTATCAAACATTCATTCCACATGCTATTTTTTAAAATAGTGCTTTTTAAGTGTATAAATGTTAATGTTTACAAAAGAGGAACACTTTGAAAGCCACCAAGAAGCTGAGAAACTAGCAAGGCTAGAAAATATTATTTAAAGAATATTAAAAAAATTTAAAAGAACATTGAAACACATATTGATAATGATGAAGACATATATATACTGTTAAATGAATAAGATACTCTTCAGATAGACTAAAAAATTAAGGATTAAAAGAATGGATTACATAAATAATTATAAATACTTTAGATTCTCAAAAATAAATAAATAAATAAACAATGTATTATATAGAATTAATGTTTAAAAAAAAAATGAAATATATCCCAGTAGTTTTCGTAAGAAAGACAGAGGAAAAAAAAATTTTTTTTTTTAAATCTATAGACAAATCTATTGATGGTATATTCAAGAACGCTGAATGTCACTTCTTGTTCTTAAATGCATCTCAAAATTTTTAAAAATCCTTTTAAATATCTTCATCAAAATACAAGTAACAAAATTTATTGTTAGAAATTACAGGAGTTTTCTATTGAATATATAATGAAAAGTTTCCCAGTAGTTTTTGTAAGAAAGGTAGAGGAAAAAATAGATTGATTTTTTTAGAAATTCATAGACAGATCTATTGAGGATATATAAAGAATGATAAACGTCACATCTTGTTCTTAAATGCGTCTCAAATTTTTTTTAAATATATTACAAGTAGCATTGAAATACAAGTTTTCAAATTTAATATTAGAAGTAAAAAGAAATTTCTGTTGTGGTTATCGAGGAAATAATTAAATAATGAAAAATCTCCCAGTAGTTTTCGTAAGAAAGATAGAGAAAAAAATAATTTAATTTTTCAAGAAATCGATAGACAAATTTATTAAGGATATATCAAGAATGCTGAATGTCACCTCTTGTTCTTAAATGCGTTTCAAAAATTTGTTTAAATCTTTTTTAAACATCTTCATGAAAATACAAGTAGCAAAACTTAATACTAGAAATAACAGAAATGTTTTGGGTACGGTAAGGAGAAAATAAGGAAATAATGAAAAATCTCTCAACAGTTTTCGTAAGAAAGATAGAGGAAAAAAATAAACTTTTCAGGAAATGGATAAACAAATCTATTGAGGATATATCAAGAACGCTGAATGTCCCTTCTTTTTCTTAATTGAGTCTCAAAAATATTTTTTTAAATAATTTAAAATATCCTCATCAAAATGTAAATATCAAAATTTAATATTAGAAATAAGAGGAATTTTTTGTTGAGATTATCGAGGACAATGAATAATTATTCCTGTTCTGAAATACGTTTCCAAGATTTCGGAGAATCTTTTAAACATTTTTGTCGAAACGTAATCAACAACATTTAGTATCGAAGATATCAAGGACACTGAATGATTCCCTTGCCCTTAAATACTTGAAGAAAGTTAAAGATCTTTTCAAATATTTTCATTGAAATACAACTAACCGAATTTAATATTGAGGACATCAATCACATTGAATAATTTCTCTTCATGAATCATTTTTTCCGTTTCAAGAAACGTTAAATATCCCTTCAAATGTATTCGTTCAAAACACAATAAAAAAAAATTAATATTTATAGTTTTTTTAATTTATTTGTAGTACGGAACAAAGTGCTAAGCAAACATTTTCTATTGTGAGGGAGGAAGTTATAAATAAATCAGAAGGCGAGTTTAAAAATAAAGTAGAAAGCAGCAGGTGAAAAAAAATACAAAGTGGAGGTCAATGAAAATTAATGCCTGACACGAGGCCCAATGGCAACATGCGAAGCTAATGAACAGGAAGGCTCATAGAAGAATTAACTTGCCCTGCATTAAGAAGCAAGAAAGATCGATAGCTATTTAGTCAGAGTATATAAGAGTTACATACTAACAATGAAGCAATCTAGTGGGAGTTTCTCAAGATTCACACATGCGACATGCAAATGAGGGGCATTTACCTCTAAAATCCCTGTGGCTGCCCTTCCCAAGGGCTGACCAATAAATGGTCAAATCATTAGTGTACAACAAAACTAAATTTCAAATCCTCTGGAAAGGTGGTTTTAGTTTGGTTTGTCGCTCTACTGTCATTTTTGGACACTTTGGACTAAGTTAACCGGTACCTACAATTTAATGCGGATTCGGAACCACTAACAAACATTCATCCACCGCCAGGATTCGAAACCTGTGGTACCAAAGGGCAGAGCAATAGCTAATTGGCCATCATGAATTCATTACTATGAAAAGAGGAGACAGAAAGGCGGTTCTAACCGGTTGTTTAAACTTCTTCCATTTATAATCGGGTTATCCGATGATGGAATTTTTTTATTTACATTTTTCTAGCATACATTGTACAAATCCTAGGTATTTAATAGTGAAAAACTTTTCAAAGTATATATCCCTTGAAATAGGAATAGGAAAGTAATGCTTTCCCATATTCGATGGTCTGCTTATGGCTTAAAAAATATAACACGAGATACATTGATGGTTAAAAAAGAAACAAAAACTTGAAGTACATCGACTTCTTTATTTACTTATATTAAATAATATACTAAAAAGTGAAATTTTCACATAGCTAGTATATTTTAGAAATATTTTATGGTTTTGTACATAGTAATCAAAATCATAGTTCATTTATGTTCATAAGTATAAAAATCTCAAAATTTTTTGAAATAAAAAATACATAATGTTGATGCTATAAATATTTATAAAGGGAAAAAATAGAAATTGTTGTAAATGTTCCTAATAATAAAGTACCTTCATAAAGATAGTGCTAAATGAAAGATAGTTGTTCTAGTATAAATAATCTCTATTACAAGTGCCCCACAAATAAATGTTTTTTCAAATAAAATATTTATTCAGATAATTTGTATAGAGAGTTATAGATTTTTTGTATATAAAATTTTTTTTATATGCCTTTTATATTTTGCTTACTGCCGTTCAAAAAATAGAACACACTCACACAAGCGCGCGCGCTCATATATATAGATATATACTTCTAACTTTATACATAATAATTAAAATATTGTATGAACTTTTATGTACTAGTAAATAGCAATAATATGTGATTTATATAAAGTGAAAAAACATATGAAAATTTTTATACTAGAAAATGCTGGTGTCTTCAGATACAATGTTCTGTCACCATGATCATTTGTCGCTGGAAATATGTAGAATATTCAAAATTACTCAGGATGAACCACGGTCAGGAGTCTGCTATACATTACTCACATTTCGCAACAGTAATTTGGAACGAAAATTCCCAGTAATGCTTTGGTGAGTTTCGCACTTTCATCTTTGAGCCTTAATGAAGAAATTTTTGGCCTACTGATTTGTAGAACTCATCTTGGAATAAACAAATATTTGGTTCAAGTTCGCCTACCAGATTTTGAAGCGAGCTTCTCCAGTTTGAAAACTTAATATATTATTCACCAAACACTGGGACCTGAGATTGGGGATAGGAAGATCCTCAATATCGGTGCGAGAGATTCATAAACATTGTCATAATATACGAGGGTCACTCTGAAAGTTTTGAGATACGGCTATATGGTATAAGTTTTAACTTACCAAATTTAAAGAGTGTTCAACATCAATGCAGTTTTGCAGATGATTTTTCCAATGATTAAATGCTTCACACCATCCATTTCTTGGAATTGATGAAAAATATGCTTTTATAGTCTCATCAATCTCATCTTCGGAATGAAAACGGGGACCACGTAAATTTTTCTTGAGATTAAAAAAAGGCAAAAGTCACACACAGCAAGATCAAGGGAAGAGGGTGGATGTTCAATCACTTTGATGTGTTTTTGTTTAAGAAATTCGACTGTCGATCTTACCGTATGAGAAGATGCATTAACGCGGTGAAGCATCAGCTCCCTTACATTCACTTCTTGAAGAATTTCTAGAAGACACTTAGTGGTGTGCCGGTTAGCTGTGACTGTCTTCTGTCCCTCCAGCTTGATGGCTTTGACCAATCCCGTACTTCTGAAGAAAACGGCATTCATTACTTTTTTCATTGCTCGTTGTCTTTTCACCATTGTTGGTTTGGGGTCCTCTTCAAAGACCAATACTTTACTTTCTTGTCGTGTTGGAATATCAAAAAAACGGTATGTAAGTTTCAAAACCAGTTATGATTTTAGAAATAAGGCGGTGTCCACCATCGTTTAGTAATTTTATGGTTTATTTGCAGATTCTGACACGCTCCGTTTTTTGGTATTCTGTTAAATTATGGGGGACCCAATCACAAACTAATTTTTTCACATGCAGTTCTTCATGAATAATTCTATGTATAGCTGCGGATCCAATGTTAAATTTCTTCTGTATCATTTGGTAAGTGCAGTGATTATCATCGACTAACACTTTTCGTATGACCGACACATTTTCTGGAACTACAGCTGATGAAGGTCTTCCTGTGTGTTCTTGATCCAGCAGAGCACTTCGACCGCTTCGAAATTCTGTAAACCATCTAAATACAGTAGCACGAGATGGATCTTCGTCTCCATATGCTAGTTGTAAACGTTGAAATTATTCTTCTTGATTTAACCCCACTTTAAAATCATAGAAATTCATGGCGCAATAATGCTCTCGCGTCAATTCCATTGTCCATTCTTCTAAAATCTATTCTATGACAGCTAAAATGCAATTGTTGCCATAAATTATTGTCTGCGGCCATAAAAGAGTTCAAATTTACAAATTTAACGAATTTTTTTCCTGCGTTTGTCGTCAGCCACTGTCTCAAAAATTTCAGAGTTACTCTAGTATCACATATTTTCCTTACATCTGACAGCAATGATTGCAATGCACACCGCCAAGGGATTCATGCATGAGCCTTTCTGAACATTATCTGTGTATAGGTCATTAATCTGGCATGTAAAACTGCCATTAATCTGAGATGTAAAAACAAATTATTCATTTGTTTTTACATCTCACCAGTAAATGGAGTTGTTCTTAATGGAATATCGTTTTAAGGAGTGTTATCGTATTTAATGATAAAAATAGATCAATGTCACCATGAAAAAACCGTAATATATTAAGATATAGTTTTTAATGTTATTGCTATTCATGGAATAATGATAAATTTTAGAAAACTCATACTTCCAACCCTGTAACCGTCCTCCAAAATTAATTCCTGCATTTAATGAATTATCTTGTTAAGGAGATGGAAAGATATCATTGTCACTATGGCATTATGGTAATTAAAAAAATTCATATTTCCAACCTTGTAAAGAGTCCCAAAATCAATTATCGCATTTAATCAGTTATTATGTTAAGGAGATTGAAAAGATGGTATCATTGTCACTATGGTAATTAAAAAAATTCATATTTCCAACCTTGTAAAGAGTCCCAAAATCAATTATCGCATTTAATCAGTTATTATGTTAAGGAGATTGAAAAGATGGTATCATTGTCACTATGGTAATTTAAAAAAATGCATATTTCCAACCTTCTAAAGAGTCCCAAAATCAATGCATTTAATCAGTTATTATGTTAAAAAAAAGATGGTATCATTGTCACTATGGTAATTAAAAAAATTCAAACCTTCCCAAAATCAAATATTGTTTAATCAGTTATTATGTTAAGGAGATTGAAAAGATGGTATCATTGTCCAAATCATATTTCCATCGCCTTTATTTTATTTAGTTATCGTGTTAAGGGATGGAAAAGATGGCATCATTGTTACTATGGTAATTAAAAAGAAATTCACAAATCTCCAAACTTGTAAAGAGCCCCAATATCGGTTCCATACACCATAGTGACGTCACTAGATGTACCTCCAGTATTAGATTTGTATGCATATTTAGTGCTTGAACCATGAATATGTGTACGTACAGCTTACGAAGATGAAGCAAAATAAATATAATTATTTTTTATATTTAAATTGATTCATAATAATTAAGAAATGCAGATATCGCAATTATTTTGAGTAATCGATTTCTTATGGAGAAAAGAACCCGAGTCATCTTCACTTGGATGATCGCTCATTCTTTAATAATAATTTTGATTTTACTGTTACAGCATCAAGATTTGTCACAGAACCAGAATACACTCATAGATTTCCATTCACATAAACACTTTCCGATTTCCCAATTTAGAGAAATCTTCCCAATCGAATTCCTCGGAGGTTTACTCAAAGTTGGGAAACATCTGCACCTCCAAGCAATTGCTGCCTCTGCCTCTCAAGAACGCCTCCTAAAAATAAACCTTACACTACGATCCCTTTCTTTAGAACAACCCTCCTACTCGCCCCCCTCCCCATCTCTCCACCCCGGCCCGATTGGGAACAACCCCGAAAAGTGTTCGTTGTTGCCACACTCGTTCCAGGCCGGTCGTCCTTCTATCTCCCTAAAACAAAAGCGAACTTGTAGTGCGGTGAGGTTGGTGCATTGCGGAGAAGCGTCCTGTGCAGTGAGAGTGTGAGGATTTTTCTTCGGCAGTTTCTTCAAAGATCTCCACCCTTCTTGTTCGGTTGTGCTGAGGGGAGCTAGCTATGTCTACCACCGTGAAAACCACTAAGTATACGTACAAGTCCAGTACTGGAGGTGCCACTAGTGACGTCACTATGGAGTACGGAACGGATATTGGGGCCTTTACAAGGCTGGAGGTATGGATTTTTCTTTTTCAAATGACCATCATTATGGCAATCATACCAACTTTTCCATTTCCTTAACACTATAGTTTTAAGGAGATGGAAAAGATCTTAATTAAAAATTAAATGTAGGAATTGATTTTCAGGGCTGGATGTATCGGTTTTTCTCTTTAAATGACCATCATTATGGCAATCACCATACCATCGTTTCTATCTCCTTAACATGATAACTGATTAGATGGGGAAATTGATTTACAGAGCTTGATGTATGGAATTTTCTCTTTAAATGACCATCCTTATGGCAATCATACCATCTTTTCCGTCTCCTTAACACGATAACTGATTAAATATGAGAATTGATTTACAGGGCTGGACGTTTTGGTTTTTAAAAAATTATCATTATTATGATAGTGGTACTTATCCCTAAATTCGATAACATTAAAAATTATTAATGTTTTTTAAGTTATATTAAAAAAACATCAATTTTTTAAAATATACCAAAACATTATTTCCCTTTTTGCACATGTAAGGAAAAAGCCAGATATGACCAACGAATTTTCAAAGTTTTAAAGAATATTTAAATGTTTTAAAATGAAATTGCATTTAAAAAAATTAAATTACATTAAAAAAATTTAATTTAATTAAAAAAATTAAATTAAATTAAAAAAAAATTAAATTACATTTTTAAAAATCAAATTACATTTTTAAAATATTTAATTAAATTTTTAAAAAATTTAAATTACATTTTTTAATTTTTTTAGAAATTAACTTTTTAATTTTTTTAGAAATTAAATTCACTTTTTTAAAAATTAAATGAAATTAAAAAAAAAATAAATGAAATTTTTAATTTTTGGCTCATTAGGAATTATAAAATGGAAATTGAAAATAAAGTTATGGTTTCAATTAACATTATTACAATACAAAATTATTCTGACCTATTGTATATTATTTTTAATTAAAGTTAATATTAAAAAAAAAAATCTTTAAAGTATAAATTTTTTAAAAATTATTTAAAATATCCGTACTTTAACCGTAATCTTTAATGTAATCTTTAATAATCTTAATGTAATCTTTACTCTGTACTCTAACAGCATCTGTACTGTAACTGTAACTGAATCAATAAATGTATTACAGTAAAATATGAAGGTTTTTTTTGTTATCATGGGTGGGTCGCGGTTACAGCCCATCAACGGCTACTAAAAATGCATTATATGCCGGGAGAACTTTTAAGGGCAACTTCCCACCATTTGCGTATCATACGGGGAAAAAAAATCGTAAAATTTCCATCAAATAGACTGATAATCGATGCAGTTAAGAGAATTTATTTTAAATATTTTTTTTAAATCCAAAGGAGTAAAAAAAAAAAAGTTTTTTAAAATCAAAAAAGTTTTTTATGTCAAAAGGATAAAAGATATAACAATTTTTGTTTAAAAAAGTTAAATAAAATTTCATTGAATTTAATTTTTAAGTATGTTTTATATTAAAATTGATACTAACATATATACTTTCATTATTCAAAACTAACACTGCCTCTTGTGATAGGCTGTTTAGTTGAAACAATAATGTAAAAAATTAAATTTTGCAATTCATTAATAATTTTCATAAAAATTAATGTTTTAGGAAAATTATTAATTTAAATTTTACATAGCTTTTGATTTTTAATTCCTATTTTACCTGACTGTTTATATAAAAAAGTACTTTTTTTTTGTTGTACATCAGTGATTTTTGACCCACTCTTGTATATGATGAACAACTTGTTATCAGGTGATGAAGGGAGAGCAACGCCTTCCAGTAAGACTTTTAATAGCAACTTATATATATGGGAATAGTAACCTGCTAATAATATGGGAGAAAAACAGGAAAACTTCCGCCACACAGGCTCACTATCGAGGCGTGAAAATTTACATTTGAAAATATTTAAGTAGAGGTTTTGAAAGAATATTTATTTTTCTTTTTTAATAGAAGATTTGACCTTAACTTAAGCATAAATTATGAGCATAATTAATTAATCATAAATTATTTAAAACGGCAGACAGCCTTGGCCCACCATGGTTGTAGTGTGAGGGAGTTAGTTTTAAAATCAGGAGCATTCAACCTTTTAACTTTCTTGAGCTGAACTTGAAAAAAAGAAAAACAGCAGATTGCATTTTTTTTGTTGAACATAGCAGTACCTAGGGCTAAAATTTATATACCAAGGTTACTCAACCGCCGAACGATGAGGAGAGGACATTAGCTTTTGGGAATTTAGATGTAATTGCCAGGCATTTGCATTTGGTATGGGAATAAACGTGGAAAACTCTAAACAGGCAATTTGTAGTTAAAAGCCTAATAAGCTGATTGAAATTCAAGAAACACAGCTGATTCGAAAGCTCCAATATCTTTTCAGGGGTTGGGTACGATGAATTTGTTGCATTTGAATTTTGGCACACAGATTCTTCTGCTCGCATTTTTTTTTTTAATATTATGCCCTATCTGCAAAACTCTGGAAACAGTTGAAAACATTTTGTTTCAATGCAAAAATTATGTAGAACCGAAAAATATACTACAAAGCACTTTAGTATATAAAGTTCTTTCTTATTCTTGGATATTTGATATGTCAGAGGATGCATATTGTAAGACAGCAACGATATTTCAATTTCTACGAAAAATCTCGTAAGCTCTGAGGCACCCCACTTTTTTCTTCTTGGAATTTATTACTTTTTATTGACTATTTATCTCGAGTACTACATGTGTTCATCGTCCAACTGTTAAAATATTACGGTCAATTTGATCTGCCTGTTTGTCCATTTCTTAAATGTTCTCATGTTAAGTATTTTCTTTTGGTTGATAGAAAGTACGTGCAACGATTCTTTTCGTTTAAAATGGAATTTGTAATCCACCATAGGCAATTAAGTCAATAATTTTGTGTTTTAGTTTAATTCGTTTGTAAAAGTTTCATTTTCACTTTTGTCACATTCTATTATCTGTAGTACTTTTAACAGCATTCGGATAAATTGAGATAAAGCAGCATCAGCGAGTATACATCGCAAAGTACCAAGTCAAGTTAAATTTTTAATGGATTATAAAAATTTATAATTTGCCTATCAAATCGTTTTTTATTCATTGCATTCTACACATAAAACTTTTCTGCAATTTATAAAAATGATTTATTTTTATATTTATCGTTATTAAGTATCTTTATAGTCCAGACGAAGTCTTTATTTCGGATATGAACTTTTATTAATAGTCAAGTTTTTCGCGAACTGCTGTAAGTGAACCACCGTAGCTGCTTCAATGTCTGTCGGTACGATAAAATGCCATGTAAACCGTTTAGCAAAGAAAAACATTTGAATATTTATAAAGTAAACACGCCATCACTCTTTGCAGTCGCGTCTACAAGAGTGCTTGATAAATCTGCTACTTCCACGTTCTGGTGTTTACATAAAAAAGAAAAAAACAGACACTCTTCACTTTTCGAGTAAAACTTTCGACTAAGTTTGTTTAGGCAAAAAATTAAAGCGAATGAAAAAAGATTAAACTACAACTGCTTGTTAAATTACTTTGTCAAGTGAATTTCACGCATTTGTTTTTCACGAAAAACATAAAGTGAAATATTTATTTTTTGTTTTAAAAGAAGATTACTTTTATTTGTTTTTATTTAAGAGATGTTTAGGATTTTTCTTGTGTGCAGTTTTATCATTTGCATGCATTAAATATTATTAATTATTTTTAAGATTCATCATAACGTCGACAGGCAAAAAAAGGTGCTTTCATTTATGTTACATAATTTTACTTTTTTATCATTTACATTTTTTTGCTTAACCCATAATCTATCTATCTATCTATCTATCTATATATATTAATTATTATAATTATATATATATTTATTAATTGCCTATATGTGTGTACTTTTGAATGAATTATTCTTTTGTTATTCTTCTGATTTGATAGCAAATTATAAATATTTTATAATCCATTAAACATTATGTTAAATATATTTTTATAATTATTTAATATTATATTAAATATATTTTTATAGTCCATTAAATATATATTAAATATATTTTTATAATCCATTAAACATTATTAATTTAGTGCACAGAAGAATCTGTGTGTATTACAAGTAATGTCATACACTTTAATATGAAATCATTTTCCACTGCATCTAAATTGGTTTATCATTACATTTGTTATATTTTTATATAAATATAATGAATCTTATCTATCTAAATATCTATCTTCAGATTAAATCTTATTATTTACTTAGATAGATTTATTATATTAAAAGTCTTTTGCATGATGCACACATATGATAAATTAATGTCCAAAATCAAATTAATATTCAATATTTTAATTTTATTATTGACAATTTATTAAAAACTCAAAATTAACTTTATTAACAGTGTAATAAATATTCTATTACGAAGAAACGATTTAAATTATACTCAATATCAAATTATTGGATTATATAACTAATTGATTATGACGTATTACAGTTGTCATTTAATAAAATAATAATGCTATTGAAATTAATATTTTTCAAATAATTTTTTTGAAAATATGTTATTGAATAAATATAATTTTAAACAACCATTACAATTTTTTCCATATAATAGATTAACATTGTTATTTTTATTCATTTAAAACATTTGAATTTTTGGATTAAATAGTATGAAATCTTTAATCGAAATTAATTTGATAGTCATTTAATAATTTGGAATTTTATAATAATTTAAATAATTAATGATTTGTTGAATAGTTTTTGATTAAATAATTTATGATGATATTTTTTAATCTATTGAAATAGGTTTAAAAATGTTCTGTTTTTCTTGTGATTGAATAATAGCCAAACAATTAAAAGACATGAATATCCTAAAATCTGATAGTTGGATTAATAAACAAGTATTATAAAAAATTTTTTTTTTAAAGTCAATTCAAATTTTTTCACTCTATTGCAGAAAGTCCTTTATAAATAATTTTCATTCATTTTTTAAAGTTTATCTTGCGCCATCTATTGGTAGATACATACAACTTAAATGTAAAAAAAAAAAAAAAACTAAAATTAATTAATTACATTTAATTACTGAATTAATATTTGAAAAAACTGTATTAACATCCAGTATCATCCACTGCAAGTTCAAAAAAGTGTATTTGAACTTGAGTGGATGAATAAAAAGTATTTTATGAACGATTGGAAATTTGAACAAGATATGTATAGGAAGAGTGTGAGCTAATAGAAGGAAATGAATATCCCTGATTATTTTAATGAGGATAATTTTAGAATTTTTTTTTCATAATTTTTTTTGATTTTTTTGAGAAATTAATTATTTTTACATATTGTTGCAATGATTAAAACAGATAATTTGTTAATAGATAACGTATTTTTTTCTTCGTCGAGTACCTAAATGGCTGAATCTTGTATAAAATATTTGTTATGCCTTATAGTTTGGGAACCCCTGGTCTAGTCCTAGATTACTTATCCTACATTACACCTAGCCTTACATTATTTTTTAGAAATATAATTTTGTAAAATTCAAGAATTTTTTTATTAACACAAGTAAAATTAAATTTCGAAACGCATATTGTTGCACTGGTGAAAATAGATAATAGGTTAACAAATGTATTATTTTCTCCGTCTATATTAAGCTAGAAGTATTCGTGCTGCCAGTGGCTGAAAGTGTACTTGGAGTTGGAGCGTCTACACCACAGGAAACGGTGCCCAAAATAGGTCCTTGCCTCTTTTCCGAGGGCCAACAGACCCGAATCTTGTGTTCCGAAAAATCCCCACCGACACAATGCTTCCGAGGTTTTTCCCTTCCGCAGGGAATTTCGCTGGATCCGGAAGCGGAACAAAAAAACGTCCTGGCACCGTTAAGTGCAGAGCTGTGTGCATTCCACGCACAGGGCTTGCCAGATCGTTTCGGGTTTCTCGGTTTGCCAGACCGTTTATTTAAGTATGCATTCGGTTTGCAAATGATTCAACATTCTATCCAACGCTCTTCTATCTAGGCCAAGAGATGAAAGCCCTAACTTTTGTTTAAAATTAAAATTTTGGTGCTTTTAGGTCTTTTTTTTTAAATTCAGGGTAATTGACTTTAGGCCATTCCTTTTAGTACGACACATCTCTAACAAATTCAGCGTTACTAGACGGAAAAGTGTATATATGTATTACATGTGAGGAAAAACAGAAAACATCCATACATTAATCAATCTGTTGACCTCCAATCAATCTGATGACATGGAATATTCACACATCCAATAATCCAATAAATCTGATGACAGAGAATATCCATATAACCAATCATCCAATCAATCTGACGACAGAGAGTATCCATACATCCAATCAATCTGATGACAGAGAAACAAACGAATGTTGTCAAAGCTTAAACAATAAATTGAATTTAGTTTAAACTTCGAAGAACCATGACCCAGTTTTCGATGATACTTTTATCAATAACAGTTGAATTGAACCAGACAGTCTATTGGATGTTATCAAAATTTAAAATATAATTTTATGCAATAAAACGAAAAACTAATTTAGCATTTCGATTTATGAAATTTTAATTTTTTTATATATAATTACAAATGCTTCTTTAAATTATGTTGTTGTTGTTGTTGTTTCTTATCCCAAAGCCCAAGCCCATACGTGCTCAAAAGGGGGAAGGAAGCAGCTATGGAGCACCCGTAGGTAGAAGCCTGACTTTGCATCTTACAGTCATTTTAAAGTGATTCCGAACCACTTCCATGGCAATTTTTTTATCGGCCATTCAGGTCCCAAATTTGCCAACGGCAAATGGTGGTCACCCACCCAAGTTGATGCTTTAAATTATGTAAATGGTATATTAATATTAATAAAAATAGAATTTTAATCTCATATAAATACATTTAAAAACATACATACATTTACATACATTTTTTGGAATGTTACATTAAAAATGTAACATTCCAAAAAAGTATACAATTTCATTTTATTCATTCAATTACGATATTAATTTATTGTACTAAAGCAGGTAAACGCGTCATTCTTTAATTTTATCCAACATGAAGACAGCAGTTTCGTCCAACAAATTTCGATCCATTTTTTCACGCTATTTCAAGTGCTTTTTTAGCAAACAAACAGATAATAAATTTATGGATTACCCTGTTCTGATTTTTTAAAATGTTTAACAGAGGTAAATGACTAGTAATAATTTATCTAATTCTACCTACATTTAACTGTATATCAAAGAAGTTGAAGTATTTTGTATTAATATTACTACGTTCGTAAATTAACTCACAGTTAATCATTTTTCTGATTTAAAGTACAAGACAGGCACTGTTCATCTACACAATTTTTTTCTTTAATTAAAAAAAAAAAAAATGCCCGTAACTTTTGTATTTTGTGAAATATTTTCTATAAAAGTAGTTTTTATATTGTATAAATGTATTATTTTATGCGCAATGTGTTTCGCATCTATAGCCAGGCTGTCCTACGGGAATTTTTCCGAGTTTTCACCCATACGACCAAATGCATGATAGTTACCCGATAAATCATCCAAGAAAGCAATAACCTTTTTCGGTGCGTTGTTTGGGGTGTACATAAGTAAAAAAAGGGTTCACATATGTTAAACATAAACTTAAGATACATTTATGGGAATTTAATCTTAGAATTAAGAAACTTATAAAAATAAGATTAGAAATCTTATAATAAGAAGAATTTAATTAGAAATCTTATTATTAATGATCTTATTATATCTCAGTGACAATAGAGAAAGATTTTTTTTGATTTTGAAATATGTCTATTTATATTATAAATCAACATTAATATATATATATATATATATTATAAGAGGAAGCTTCGAAATGATTTTTTTGTTTCAAAAACCTATATATTTATTTTTTAATAGAAAAATCTTTAACTTCGAAAACCAGTCATTTGTTTTTTAAATACTATTTGAGTATTTTCTTAGAAAAACAAAGCAAAAAGTTTTGAACTACCACTCTCCTTTTTTTTTACAAGCCTAACAGAAGAAACTCCAAAATAGCTTTCGAACAAAAAGCTGCCATCAGCAGTAAAAATAGAATTCTTTTAGCATTCGAAAAAACGTTCCCTGCATCTGCCATCCCAAGAAAAATGGCTGCAGTTTATTTCAGTTTATTTTAAACATTCAGCGAAAGGGGTAAACGACAGCGAAATGTTTTGTCTTTCAGAAATCCCACAGTGAGTTCAGAAACCGGGCAGCTGGTCAAATACGTTTAATGTTTTGATGTGATTGAACTGTCATTGTTTATTTTAGTTGAAATTTAAGGATGGAAATGAAAAAATAAATGCTTTACTTATCACTTGTGTTATTAATTACGTATAGTTATTATTTAATAGACTAAAATTAATAGAAAAAAGCCATTAACAAAATTCGTAATATTAGGGATTTTTGTCGTTTTTGTTTATGATAGTATTAAAGTAGTTTAGATAAAAGTATAAAATATAAAATGTAGTTGGTATAAAGATAGTATAGATAGAAAGAAAAGATAGAAATAAAGTGTAGATAGATAGAAAGTGTAAATAGTATAAAGTGTAGCTGAGATTTCGATTTTCAATATCAAGCAAATTATATAAAAACATAAATTAAATTCTGAAAATTGCAATTATAAAAAAAATTGTAAAATTTTTTTTATTTCAATTCAGCTTTAAAAAATTAGGGGGTGGGGACATGTATAATTTTTTTTTAAAATCCAGTGTTGTCTGATAAAAAGAACGGAGTGGGTCCCAAACATAAGGATATTTGGTTCCAGACTCGATTCCGAATAGAAAACTTCAGTTTTTATTTAGGAGGATGAACATATTAAATTCATGGACCGTAAAGTTTTTTGTTGGGATTTAGGAAGTGGGAAGGAGGGTGCTACCCTTTGGAGCATTTGTCCTGATTTGTGGTGACACTATAGAGTTGAGCAGCAGGAATCTGCAGTGCCACTTAGTAATATTGTATCTGTTACATAGTCTAGTTTGTGGGCAACAGATCGCACTTGCGAATGGCATAATATACACAAAATGTAAAGCTTTAATCTATATAATACGGAAAAAATTTGTAATTCTTGATATTTTTATAGCACTTTCAATATGTTTCAAACTCATTTATGATTATTGTCTTTCTTTTTCATTGGCATAATGGCCCCTTGTGGGCTAAGACCAACTGTCTATTGGCAGATTTCGAGACATGAGATGTTTTCTTTTTCCGGAGTAGGGTTGTCATTAGACCGGACCTATGGTTTAAAGTGGATAGACTGCAAATATCCAGGCCTCTCCGGGACTCGAAATCCGACAAATAGCCTTGTCCATCAGACCCCACATATTGTTTTTATGAACTATTAAAAGATTTTTTGAGATTAAACGTTTATCGAATTTCCAAGGACTTTGCAAAAAGTTTGATTACAAGTCTGTAAGAAAGGTTCGTTGTAAAGCCATTCAAGAGGCTTTTAACAACACTGCGATTTCATAGTAACATTCCTGCCTAGAAATTTGTAAAATCGAAGTTCAAAACCTAATTATTTTTACAGACCTTGGATAATTAATCACGTAACATTATGTTTTGAAATAAATAAATAAGCTAATATTTTTAAGAGATAAATTGCTAGTATAAGTTTTCTATTCAGATAATGGGATAATATGATTTGCCCCATTTAAATAAACTATTTTCTACACAATTATGATAATACTAGCACACTATGATAAACCATAGTCCTAGCACACTACTCGTATCATAAGGCATAGCCCTAGCACACTATAATAAGGTATAGTCTTAAACATTTGTCTGACACGTTAAAGCCCTCCTTTATTCATTTCATCTGCATAAAGCACAGGTGGTTTTTAATGTTTTAAATTACCGATGTCTGTTTTATCAGTGCTTCTCTAATAGTTTCTATCAAACGCACAATCTACTACTAAAAAAAAATTGTAATAAAATAGAAATGATTACTTTTAAGTCATACAATTAAGTTTACTTCCATTTGTAAAAGTGGTCTTTTTTATCACATCTTGAACTTTTTGTTTATAAAATTTGTAGTATCATTCTTTTTAAAGAAATTTCTCTTTTAAAATTATTCTTTACTTAACAATTCGTTATTATCTTTTTTTGAGAGATAAATTTCTATTATAAGTTTTATATTCTTTCTCACTTCTTATGCTTGGGATGCGATTTGTCGAATTAAAATTTTTTTGTAAATTTAAATTTAAATTTTTTTGTACACAATTTTTCTCCACCTTTGTTTTTTATTTATGATTGCATTGCAGCATAGTTTTCAGTTTTCAATATCTTTTTTGCCTTTTACCAATGCAACATCTTATTCGGCACACATTAAATCATTGGTATTACAGGCTTATAACCTAAATACATGCTAACATTAATATAGCTCTCAAAATATGACTATATTTTGTATGGTTATGGTTGGATTTTATCTATATATGGTTTGTTAAGCAGAAAACAAAATTATTTATTACATACAAAATAATTATATATAGTGTAAGTGCTGGCTGAGTGACTAGCGCTCTGGCGGTTGGCACCACAGTCTTCAGATACTTGAAGTGGTTCGGAATCCACTTTAGATCATAGGTCCCGGTCTGATGTGACTGTAGAGAGTAGGGCAGAAAATCCTACCAAATGAAAAATGAAAAACAACTTCTCATGTTTTTGAATCTGTCAGAAGGCCTTAGCCCACCATTGGGCTTTTGCGCCGTTGAAGAAGATAGATATAATAAATACATATTTTTCATTAATCTATATATAAGAAAAAATAATATAATATAATGAAAATAAATGAAAATTTTCATGCTCTATAATGAAGGAAATATTTTTGATTTTTATAGTTGCTAACTCCAAAAAAGGAGACAAAAGATTTCCATTTATCGACTTTTTTAAATTAATGCTTAAAAATGTTTGCTAAAAATGTTGAATGGTAAATGATTGGTTAAAAATGTTGATAAAACCACCTTGAGCAGTTTAATTATTATTTATAAAAATCATATTCATCTACTTTGCTAAATGCAGTTTTAAAAAGAAACGTAAGAACAACAAAAATAGTGTAGAAATAAGAAAAAATCGACAGTTAGGCTTTATTTTGTATTTTTTATTTTCATTTTTGCAGACACTGCAAAAGAGAAACTGTTTTGACTTGTAGAAGCAGCTTTCTGTCTTCACTAGTTTCTGCGAACAATGAATTAGTGTTATAAATAAATTTGTAAAAGCAAATTTCTCAAAGAGCTTACAAAATATTGAGAAATATATTGCGTTATGTTATTGAGTACATGTGAAAGAAGGCTTTAACGCCCTCATTTTAAGACAGCTATAAATAGACTTTAGCCTGCCTCATCGTATACTACTTTTATTTAAAAAATATAATGGATATTTTTTTTTAAAAAAATTGCAGTTTGTAATGAAAAATAATTAAAAAAAAAACTGATTCATCTTTAGTTTACTAAGAAGTAAACATTTAAAACTAGAAAAATATTATATTCAAAGTTCGTTCCATTTTATTGCAAACTAGTACGAGTAGATCAGATCCTTTCCCACATCACGTTTCGGGTGTAAGTTCCCTATCTACATAAATTTTTTACTTCTATGATATTTACTGTGTTTGTATAAATATGTTTTGTTTATCAACTATCAACAATCACATTTACTTTATTTAATGTAGTTTTAAAATCAAACATGTTTATATGAGTTATTGAGATGCAAATGTATATATATATATATATATATATATTTGCTTGCTAGATATTGTTTGATGTTTTTCTTTTTGTGCATGTGTCACCTGCTGCTAAGTTATAGAGGCATACGACATTTTATGTTTCTTGTTTATGCATCCGTGGTTTAGTATGTTCTTTGTTTAGTTTCAGTAGTATTTGAATTTTATTTTCTGTTTGTTCTGTAGTTATACGTTATTTAGTATAATATAATGCCAATTTATTCAAATATTCTTTATTTTGCTTTAAATCTTCTAACAGAGGTAGGTTTATCGCCAAGGGTATTAAATTTTTTTATTTTCATTGTTTAAAGGATTATCAGATAACTCCTACACATGTAAAACAATTTCAAGTTTCAAAATATATGCCTAAATTTTAATGGGTTTGTTGGAAGACATCATATTATATCTTTTTGTTTCGTTTAAGTCACAAAATTATGTAAATTTCACTGAAAATTTACACAATCTTTGTTAACTTTTATTACTGTTTAAAGATCCAATATAAAGTTTATAATAATTGCATTGTTTATTTATCCATCTTTAGTGGTATGTTGGTAAAAAGCAGCTTTCGTTTGTTATATGTTTGTGCCATGACCTTTATCAACCTTTCTTTAAGTCCTTTAAATCTATCAGCATTGTACTATAGTAAGTTCTTAAAATATGTCGTGTAAAATATTATTGTGTATGGTATTACAAATTCTGATGCAGCTTGCCTTCGAATTTCGGAAAAAAAAAAGCACGAAAAACTTTTTGAAACCTTCTCTTATTCTTTTCGAACTGTTTACATTTATCTATAATACTTTTAAATACCATAAAATTATTTCCTTTAAAACTAGTAAAAACGTTTCTTCCACTAAATATTAATGAAGACTTCTAAAACGCCAGTATATTGTTTTTTTTTCACCAATGCATTCCAAATTGACCTATCGAGAGGAAGATCTTATCAAGGTAGATAAACTGATGTCTTTTGCTCTTCAATTTGGAAGGCAGTAGAGCCAAGGGCAACCATCCATTAAATACCGAGATTCCTACAATGCTCGAGTAGCTTTTCCTGCTCGATTGTCTACCTGGCGCAGACAAGTCCATGCCCTTAATTGTATGCACCAACCAACCTGTTCCTCCGTCACAGAGACACCTCTTTGTTGACGCACACACTCACACGAGACTCCCCGTGAATGGGACTCCATTATGTCGCGCTTATTAATAGCACAGGTGAGAAAAGGACTTAGCACAAAGAAACGTGTGTAAGAGACTTTGTCCTCTAGCTTGACCTTGGCCCACTTATAGCCGTGCTTTTCTCGACTGATATTTTGCTGACTCATCTCGCCAACTGAGAACAGTTCTTCTCAAGGCACACAGGACGCCCTGCCAAGTAAATTTAGACCTAAGAATGCTTACTGAAGTGTCTGAAGAGAATTGAGATTCGGTTATAAAAAGAATGCACACAGATCTTCATTCCGCAGGCAAGCCTCGTCGCCATGTGTTAACAATCAGAAAATTATGCCCATTTTTTTTTTATAAAACAACTTTAAAACGTAACGAAAACAATGATAATTTCATATCAGCTTTAAGAAGTTTTGAATTTCGTAACCAAAATCAACACCTCCCATTAAGATTCCAATAAATCCTTATTAAGATTCCATTATTTTCGGATCCTAAAAACAAATGAGAGTATGTATGAATTTGTTAAGACCAAGAAAGGCACATATATTGCTCGACGAACAGAAGAATTGCACGTCACACACATACAAAATTATTTTATTATGGTTTTCAATATGCTACACTTCGATTCGAGGTCATTTACCACTAAACCAGCAGATGTGTAGATGATTCAGTTTTACCAAGGATGTATAGCAAGAGTCTGCTATACTGCACTCACATTGATCTGGAATCCTAGGGAGCTGAAACCTTTTACAAAATTGTCATGGTAGAAGGGTTGCGATCGCCTCAATCGAGATTGGATTACTTGGTGCCATTGCAATTTGGGAAATATATGATTCAGTTTTACCAAGGATGCATAGCAGGGGTTTGCAATACTGCAGTCACATTGTGCATCTGCAATTTAAAATGAAGATCTTTAATCCTAAGGACTGAAACGTTTTTCAACAATATCATGGTTGAAGGGTTGCGATCGCCTCAATCGAAATTGAACTACTTGATGCCATTGCAATTTGGGGAATATATCAGTATGGTTCCGTTTTACCAAGGATGCATAGCAGGGATTTGTAATATTGCACTCACATTTATTGTGCATCTGCAATTTAAAATGAAGATCTGCAATCCTATAGGGCTAAACGTTTTCTTATATTGCTGTGGTAGAAGGGTTGCAATCGTCTCAATCGAGATTGGATAACTTAGTGCCATTGCAATTTGGAAATAACAATTCCTTGAGATAACATCCAATGGGTTTGTACCTTTTTCCACATTGAATATTATGCAAGAATTTTACAGATTTATCAAGTTTAATTCCGACACACACAAGGATATATTGAATATGGCTTATAATTAAGAAAAATAATATCTCTATTAGGATGTCTTTCAATCAGAATTATGTTGTGTGATCCTTTTAAGAAAATATGTCAATAAAAGATAAAGATATCAGATCGGATTTAATTTAAAAAACAAACCATAGAATTTTTCTGCGTTTTTGGTAGTGCTGGATTCATTTTAATCAAAATCAATCGAAACAATGAACTGATATGACAGCTCCAGTAAAAATTTTCTTCCATATTTTCTATGATGTTTTGTAGCTGTGCTAAAGTTGCAGAACAGCTGAAAATGTGGATTAGGAATAAATTGTGTCTTAGGATACTTTCTGTGTACCTTGCTTTCGTACATGTGGTATATATATGTCTCTATAACGGCGTGTTCTTAGACTTGTAATTATTTTGGTTGTTTTGTTTTTGTTGATTTGATAGTTTGATTGATGGTTCCTTTAATTATATTTTTCTCGCATTTGCCTCTTATAAATTAATGTAAATTCCTATTGATTTCACTTAGTTAATAAATTTTAGTCAGTATATGAGTTATTTCGCTACCCTTAATGTCAGGATGATTCAGAGCTGATTTCTGAAACTTAAGTTTTTTTTGCTGAAAAAGTCTTTGGGCACTAAAATGAGGTGAAAGACAGTATATTAATCGCTATGAAAGCTTCTTTAAATTCGCTGTCTTAATTTGATTTCAACAAGAGATACCAAACTGAAAACATCAATCTTTATGCTGGGGATGAACATGATAAATCTATAATCCATATGCTTTTGTTGAGTTCAGGAAGGAATATGCCGACTCCAAATGCAATCTTCAAAATCTCTTTACTTATGAATTTTACGTAACATTTTAAACAATGTAAACTCAAAGGCTACAGGAAAATAAGGTATTTTCTTTATAAAAGAGCAGCAAAAATGTGAAAATTCTTATAATATCATAATATTTGTTTTTGTATTAGATATAATTAAAAATAAAAGTCAGAAGTAATAGAAAACAAGTTAATTTAGAAAATCGTCAGTTAATTTAAATGGAAAAATATCACTTTAAATAACAGTGAAGTATCTAAAGTTTTAACATTACATCTTCTTAAAACTGGGGGGCATCCACAAAACACAGATTTGTAATTCTTTAAATTATTTTACAATGATTAACGAAACGTGATTGTGACCTAGGGACGGGAAAAAAAGCTGGAATTTAGGAGGATGAAGATTTGAAACCACCGGTAACATGCGTTGTAGTAACTGCTATCAGAAACGAGGAAATTCCAAGATAATTTTAACAACGTTAGTAAGCATTTGAATAAAAAGTATAAACTCTATATCAGTATATGGCAGCACCAATACAAAATGTTTAATACAATTAAATAATGAGAAGCATTTATGCCTCTGGAGTAATTTTTAACTTCGAGTTGTTAGATCAGAATGATTCGTAAAATGCAGGCAAACTGCATGCTGAGAGTTTTTTTGACAAGGTTATTCCCATACAGTCTGGTATTTACTCTGAACTTTTCCTGGGTTTGCAGAATTTTCACTTACCTTTCAGCGGGAAGTGCTGAACCTCAATTAGCGGAATACAAAGCCATCGATGACGAAAAAAAAAAGCCATATTCAGAGGAAAGGAGAACGAAATTCATTTCATGATTGCTATGAATTAGTGAGTGAAAGGGCCGACTCATGACTTTGTAGTAACGTGCACTATTAGCGTGTAGCTGGCTTAAGTTCGAATCCATTGGTAGAGTCAATTGCAATCACTGCTTTCAGAAAGGCGGAGACTCAATTGCGATTGAGTAAAGGTCTCGCATCCATAGTCAGGCTGCCTAGTTTCTCCCATATCACATCTTAGAAAGTCTCTCGGAAGGCAATGTCTTCCTCTCTTCGCTTATCGGTGGGTTGTTCGTGGTACATATCAGTGGGACTCGGAGACCATCTATGCTCGAATGAGTAGAAGTAGATTTTATGATTTGTGGAAGCCATTTTTTTTAAATGGTGATAGTTAAAATAATGCGTAACAATATTTATTTATTATAAAGTATATTTTTTAAATTGATCTACTTATTAACAAAACAAACAATATGAAAATTTTATGTGTAATCTACAATCAACTTTATGAATCAATGTATTTATTATAGAAATCTTATATTTTACGAATACTTCTGATCTAACAACTCAAAGTTGCAAATTTCTTCAGAGGCATAAGCGCTTTTCATTATTTCATTGTATTAAACATTTTGTATTGGCGCTGCCATCTATTGACAATAATTCATAATAAATATTAATATATTTTTTTATAAATGAATAAGTTAATACTTGTATCAAATATTTCTTTTTGTGATTAAATGTAAAATATTTCAAATCAAATTTAAGGTTCTAAATCAAATAATTTGTGACATATTAAACTTTTGTAGGGTTCACTAAACTAGTTATATTATTTTAATGATGGGTATTGAAAATAATAAACATTATTGTTAAGTAGAATAAATAACTAGAAAAATATAAAATTACGCCACTTACAAATTAAATGGCAAATATTTCTTTATTATTAAATTGAAGTTGTTGATTTTCTAAATTGTGAATAAAAAAATCACAATCTAATAAACATATAAAAAAAAACTAGTAATTTAATGAATAAAGTTTGATTCGTTGTTTGAAATATTTGTAATAAATTTTAAATTGTTTATTTATAAAAAAAAACAATGAAATTTATTTAATTGTTTAAATATAAAAAAAAAACCATTTTCATATTTAAGTAACTACTAAAACACCATACAGATGGCGCCACGAGATGCGCGAACTTTTTTGTAATATTTTTTTTCTCCAAATAAAATACTTATCAGAAAAAAATATCGTGTCTCGTGGTGCAAAAAAGTTTTATGAGTCTCGTGGCGCCATCTGTATTGTATTTTAGTAGTTATTTAATATGAAAATGCTCTTTTTTTTATTTAATAATATTACATAATTAAGATAACGCTCAGCAAAAACTATCAACAAATTAAAATATCCTATACTAAATCTGTTTTTAACATATTTGTGATTCATGCAAAGAAATCTAATTTATGTAACATTATTAAAAAAATTATTCCTTAGCGTTACTTATAAAGGAATAATTTTTTTAATAATGTTTTATAAATTAAATGAAGGCTATTAAAAATTATTATTATTAAAGCTACCATAACATTAATAATAATTAATTATAATACATAATTTTAATATTAACATTATTTTATTATTTAAAACAAAAAATTTAAATGAAATTAAATTATATCTGAATTACTTTTTCATTATAAACGCGTATAAAACTTAAAAACAATTTATTTTCACAATTTTTTAAAATTTAAATATATGTTTGAATATTTCATACATTTTAAAAAAATATTGTTATTATGTCTATGGTTAAAGAAAGTTTAAAATTTTTTTAATGAAATAATTTAATATATTTTGCAAATATTATTTATAATAATTTAAGAGAAATATTTTAAATTGGATTAACAAATACTATACAATCTATTCAATTAGATGCCATGCAGATATTTTAAATATTTTGTGTATGTTTGTATTTGTTATGTTAATAAATGAATTAACATAGGATTTTAATAATTGGGGATTTGTTATGAATACGAAGTTAGTAAAAAAAAAAAAAAAAAAAAATTTGTTTTTACGGAAAGAGAGATTGAATTAGCAAAACTACAAAAGCCAAATAATTATTTTTTCCTGGTAGGCATTAATTTCTACTTAGTTAATATCAAGATCTTTAAGTTGGCTAGTGTGACAAAAAAAATCTAAATGTTTTTGAATTCGTTTTTCTCCGAATATGTCTGTCTACTTGCAAAGAATGTTCTAAAGCACATTTATTGAATTTCAATTTTGTGATTAGAATTGCTGTCATTTACACGTAGTGTGATCTCTTTATATCATATCAATTGTAGTTTTCTTATTTTTGCATTTTTGTGTTTTTCCTTGATTTTATTAATTATTTTTTTTTTTTTGCGAGAAATGCGAAGCGATGTATTCAACTTTTTTTGTATTGATTTGGGATGTAATAAGTGTTATCTATAAAAAAAAATCTGTCTATTTAAAAATACATTTTACATGCTGCATGCTGTTTTATTTATTCAAGGACAAATTTTACATGACATTTTTTTCTTTTATTTCAGGACAAAATCCGATTGCTTCAAGAGGACTTAGACTTCGAAAGGGAACTCCGACAAAAAGTAAGCAAAATCCTTATGTTTTATGTTATTTAAAACTGAAATATATTACATTGCTTGTTGGTATTTCATAATTTTAAAAGACACCAGATTTTTATCAACAAATTTTTTATTTTCCACAATCCATTTGCTATCAGTTAAAACACACTGATATAAAAAGAACTTTTTTTAGTTTTTTAGAAATTGATTTGCTTTTTACAGCTCATTTGTTAACAGTTAAAACACATAGTAAAAACAAGTAATGTAAAAAAAAAAAAAAATTAAAGTCCATTCCTACTTTTTTTTTTTTTACTATATTGCAGAAAGTCTTTTATAAATAATTTTCATTCATTTTTTTAAAAGTTTATCTGCCGCCATCTATTGGTAGATATATGCAACTTAAATCTAAAAAAACTAAAATTAATTAAATTTTATTACTGAATTAATATTTGAAAAAACTGTATAAACATCAAGTGTCATCCACTACAAGTTAAAAAAAAATGTATTTGAACTTGAGTGGATGAATAAAGAGTATTTTCTTAACAATTGCAAATTTGAACAAGATATATATAGGGAGAGTGTGAGCTAATAGAAGGAATTGAATAAGCATTTGACTTCTGACGTTATTTACAAATTTCACTTTTCACAGTGTATTTATTGGCAGTTAAAACAATTTGTTAGCAAATATTTGCCTTTTATTATTATTATTTTTTTTTTCAAATTGTTTATTTTTACACTGTATTTGTTGGCAGTTAAAACAAAGAGTTTGCAAATATTTGTCTTTTATTATTTTTTTGTAAATTGTTTATTTTTTGAATGTATATTTTGGCAATTGAAATAAATTGTTATCAAATATTTGATTTTTATCATTCTTTGTTCGCAAATTGTTTATTTTTGCACTGTATTTATTGGTAGTTAAAAAATCTTTAGCAAATATTTGATTTTAATTATTTATTTTGCAAATAGTTTTTCACAGTGCATTTGTAGATTGGCTTCTGAAATAGTTGGAAATTATAACATGCAGTTACCATATATGTAACTTTTATTATTTATTTGCAATTTATTTACATTTCACATTAAATTTGTTAGCAGTAAAACATACTGTTAAAAAACATTTTACGTTTATTATTTCGTTGGTAATTATTTATTTTTCATAATACATTTGTTGACAGTTTAAACATATTGTTGAAAACCTTTGACTTTTATAAGTTATTCACAAATTATTTACTTTTCGCAATGTATTTATTGGCAGTTACATTTTAGTGTGGCACTGCAAAAGAGTGTGAGGTAAATTTATTTACAAGAGAAGAAATAACGTGTTCAAACTTATTTTTAAGGAATTTGATAAATTTATTCATGATATTAATTACATATACATGATAATAATTCTCATATGACTTATTCTATACATGAATATTAAATTAGTAATATTTTAACATGAACAACTGCCATATAAAAAAGTTTAATTTTTAAATGTATTCTAAAAATTTTTTTTTGCCTACTTGATTTCTACTAATATTATTTATATTTTTCCTGAATGTTCAATATAACTGACTCTAAAAATAATTAATAATACTTCCGACAAATTTTAGTTTTATTTCAAAGTTTTTTTTAGAAAATTTAAAAAACAACTATTTATATTGAAAATGTATCGTTTAGTTATTTAAGCACATTATTTATTATTAGTTAGTTATTACTTAATAATTGACGTACTTTAGTTACTTAGTTACATTACTTAGTAGTTTTGTTTATTTATTTTATTGTTATTTTTTACTTTTAGAAATAATTTTTTTTATCGTGAAATAACTTTTATTAGAAATTAGTAATTAAAAACGTTATAGATTTGTCTTGAAAAATCATGAAGAAGTAATGATGAAAGAACCGCAAGATTTAATTATGATATTTCTTCAATCCTTGTGGTATAAAATAGAGCAAATATGTTTGTGAAATTTCACAACAACTTCACTGTCTAAAGATCCTTTTTAAAATATATCTACGTTTTTCGATTTTTATCTCTCTCTTAGTCAAGCATAAAATAAAGTATCTATTCTCCAGTATTTCTTATTGTAATGAAATCCTAACATATTTGATTTCTTTATAAATATAAAATTTTTAATTTTAAAGTAAAAAGTATGCTTTAAAATATCTTTCTACTTTATTTTAACTTAATTCTAATTAAATTTCTCTTAAAATTTTAACTTATAAATGACAGCATCAGCAATACAGACAGAAAGAAATGTACTGATCAATTGCTAACAAAAAAGCATGAAAACACATGATCACCATGGCAGCTTTTGATAGTAATCACTGAAAAATTAGGGATTTTGGAGGTAATTTCTAGCTTTATTCTGTCTAATAGTTGTAGTTATTGACTTTAATGGTTGTCTCGTTTTTATGCAGTTTCTAGCCTGAACTCTCGATGCTACTTCATATCATCAGATCGCCAATTTTGCTGTCAAGTTCATCCATTTGATGGCCAATTTGTCCATATTTTTAGTTATTCTCTTTGTCCTGTTTATCTGATAATGTTCACAAAACAAAAACATTTTATTCCATAAAGGAAGTAGATTAAAAATTAAAGCCATAAATTCTTGTAAAAACTTCCAATTAGGGTGAATTAAACAGTTATTGCCTTATTGACGAAGAGTTTCGTAACACTATTACACCACAAAGCTCATGTATATTGCTTATTCAGATCTATTAACTCATTCTTTCTATTGTCCACTGCAGATCGAACGCGAGAAATCCGAACTAACAGTCCACTTGATGCAGATCACGGAACGTCTGGAGGAGGCTGAGGGTTCCTCAGAATCACACGTAAGAACAATTTTTACTTCCTTCTCTATCTCTTTCGTTTCCATTAGTTCTGTCTCATAATTTAATGTGTACACAATATTAAAATAATATAATTTATAGCTATACATAAATATTGCTTTATAATTGACATATAAAAAATGCAGCAATTTTTTTAATAATTAAGTTTAAATGGTTGAGTTAACAGAAATCGAACTGTACAGAGAAATCGATTATGATGTCCAATTACATTCGAAATCGTTAAAAAAAATCTAGACATTTTTAAAAAATTTTTTAAATAATAAAATCTTTTAAAATAACTGCTTTTAAACACGTATTGTAAAAATGATTTTTATAAAAGTTTTTGAGAAAAAATTTAGAAAATTAATACATATTCAAAAGCTTTTCATATGAAGACTTGACATATATTTTTGTATGTATTTATAAGAATGACTCACGTTAAGGTTCTAAATCGGATTTTTAATGCAGCCAGTGTAATGATTCAATAAAATAAAGAGAGAGTCAGAGTTTGTTAAAATTTCTTACTTCTTAATTTAAAACCGTATCCATTTACTAATATTATGAATCGTTTAAAGCTCGTAGTCCAGGTCTTTATAAGCAAATCCTTAATATAATATTAGAAATAAGAATACAATTTTTTTATAAAATCTCATGCGAAAGTTTTTGAAAGAACATTTTCAAAGATTAGAGTTTTAACAAAATTAAAGAAAATAATTTTCGAAATAAAAATGCCTTTGTCGTTCTAAAGTTTATTTGTTTTAGCGGACTATAGTAGCAGTTATTAACTATGCATTCAAACATTGCATTCAAACATTGCAGCTTCAAAATAATGACAGCCGTAGAAATATAAAGTTTCATGTATTTTAATAATAATATTTAAAAAAAATATAATATTTTGTCAAAAATTCCGGTTTTGACTAGTCGTAGATTTCCGTAATCACTTTAAACGACGTGGTAATGTGCGTGTGCATGCTTATGTTATGGTTAACGATCGACGACTGCCGCAGGTGGAGATGAACAAGAAGCGGGACACGGAGTTGTCGAAGCTGAGGAAACTGCTTGAAGACGTCCACCTGGAGAGCGAGGAGACCGCCCACCACCTCAGGAAGAAGCACCAGGAGGCCATCGCGGAGATGCAGGACCAGGTGGACATCGCCAACAAGAACAGGGCCAGGTCAGTGCACCACATTCCTTGCATCGCTTAATTCCTTAATTGTGAGTGGTTCTCAAACTGTGGGGTTCCACTGTTAAAGGAAGCATTGTTATGTTGAAAGGAGGAGTACGGTGTATTAAGAAGAAAGAAAAATTATGTTACCTTAAGTAACTGAAAATAAGGGGTCCTGATGGCAGACTGACTAACACTCTGGTGGTCGGTGCTAGAGGTTTCGGGTTCAAGTTCAAGGCAGAGTCAAGAATGTTTGTAGTGGTTCGGAATCCACTTTAAACCGTAGATCCTGGTCTAATATGACTGTAGAGAGTTAGGCGTAAGGCTGACAACCCTAGTCCATAAAAAGAAAACATTTCATGTTTTGGAATCTGCTAGTAGACAGATGACCGCGGCCCACCATGGGGTTGTTGCGCCAGTGAAGAAGAAATGATAATAATAATAATAATTATAATTATAGTAATAATAACATGGAAAAATTATCTGATGAATACAAACTTTAGTTCCTATAACATTAACTTAAGTAAATAAAAAATTGACACGAAATTACTTTCTGTTGAAATTTCTTTCTTTTAATTAGTATGAATTTGAAAATGACGTTAAGTAAATTAAGAAAGTGAAAGAATGGCTTTAACAATTACTATATATATTTGTGAAGTGAAGGAACAAGTGAAGGAAGAACTTTCTAATAAGCAAAAACTATACTGTCAATTTCGAAATTACCTTCTATTAATTTCCCGATGACCTTAAGTAAATGGAAAATAAATGAATGCGTAAAAAATAATTATAAAAAATTTAAATAAAAATAGTAAAGGGAAAGAACTGAAACTTGAATTATTGTTAATTTCAAGACCGTTAGTGTCTAATTGGTAAGGAGCTCCTTTTCAAAACATGAAAACACACTCACAAAATAATGATTCCTTTCTCAATAACGTATTTATGTGGACATTTTTTTTTTAGTATTTTCAAATTACAAGTCTAAACGAAATATTTTTAGAGGAAACTTCCTCAGTATTCATCATAATAAACATTAAATCTTTAAAATAGGCTTCTCATTTTATTCATAACAGATAACATCAAAACAAGTGATTCTTTTTTCGATAAACATTTGAAAAGGATTGATTGCAATAATTATAAATAATGATAATAATTTAATTATTTTAATTAATGTTATACTTTTAGATCATAAGTAGAAACGAAATGCTTTTCTAAACTTTCTCAATATGCATCATAATAAACATTAATATTTAAAACAGACTTTTCCTTTTATTCAGAACCGATGACATCAAAACAAGTGAACATTTTTGAAATAAAAATAACATTTTAGCAATAGACCGAAAGAACTTTTATTGCCAACCTAATATATTGCAGTAGAAGATTATTTTGAAATAGATTTAGTAAATATTAACTAATAAACTGAAATATTTCAAGTACTTTTCGATCACAGGAAAGATTTAATGTTTTTCTGGAGAAAATTTCATAAGAATAAAGTCGTATACATGAGGTTGCATAATGAAAAACAAGACATGGCAAAATGTCACTCAAAGCAATTATAAAAAGTAATTATTAGAAAAGTAATTATAAAAAATATGTATAAACAGAATAATAAATTTGTTTTTTACATTTGAGTCTTCAATTTTAAAAGTCGTAGTAATTCTATTTACTGAAAATAAATATTAATACCAATTAATTAAAAACAAATTAAATCTAATTTTCTGAATTTTTTTTCAGAATTGAGAAAGAAAAACAGAAGTTCCAAGCTGAAGTTTACGATCTTTTAGCCCAAGTAGAGAATGCACATAAAGAAAAGGTAATTTTTGTGTTAGAAATATACAGAAATATACTTTACATATTATTCGAGATATATAAATGTTATACTGCTTGATTATATTAAAACTATACAATTCTTATTATTAGATTTAGATATAAAATTACCAATTTTGATGAAGAAAACAATTTTATTTGTACTCAAATCTGGAAACTTATACAATTCATTCAAATTTTAATTTCAAAAATTATACTTTGTTTTTTCATTATATGATATAAGATATTTTGTGAATTGCATGACAATTTAATTGATATAATTTTTATACACTTTTAAACCGTAGACTTGTTAAATATTTTCTGACAAAAATTTGTTAAAGAAAAAAAATTAAATAAAAAATTTTCAATTGCAAGCAAAGAATAAAAGTAATTAAAAAATAGATTTAAAAGTATAAGAATTAAATTCTTTTTGTTTTATTTATGATGATATATCGAATAACAAATTTTGTGGTTTGTTTATAATACAATGAAATTGTTTGACATTTATTATGATATTGTACTTTTATAATTTCGAATAACATCATTATTGATAAAAGAGATAAAATCTATCTATTATTTTTATTTATTTTACACTTAATTCCATAAATCTTAATATTACTGCTAAAAATACCTGAAAACTGAATAAGTTATATCAGAGACACAGTTCAAAAGTTCAAAAGTTGCCCCCACCCCTCCAAAAAACAAAAAACAAACACACACACACACACATTAGATTTAAAAAAATATTTAAACTGATTATATTAAAAATTCACAATTTTAAATTATATAAAAAAAGAACTAAGATAATTTATCTTTTATAGAAAGCGTGAATATAAATTAAAAAAAACAAGTTTACTATATACTACATTTTTCCATTCACTGAAGTTAAATATATCGACGTTGGCATTATGCAGTCGAAATAGACAAAACAACAACTGCTTTTAAACGCAATAGTAAAGTTTTTTTTTATTTTTGACAGTAAACGATTTTGAGGATATAGATAAAAAAAAACCCCGATGATACATGAAAGCTGAACAAGTTTTATCAGAGACACAATTCAAAAGTTGCATCAAACTCAAAAGACATTAGATTTAAAAAAAATATTAAAACTAATTAGATTAAAAATCAACGGTTTTAAATTATAAAAAAAGGACCTGAGATAATTTATCTTTTAAATGAAAGCGTGAATATAAAATAAGAAAAACAATTTTCTGTAAACTTAATTTTTTCCATTCACTGAAGTTAAGTGTAATAACGTTCGCATTCTGCAGTCGAGATAGACAAAACAACTGATTTTAAATGCAATAGTAAATTTTTTTTTATTCCTAACTGTTAACGATTTTGAGGTCATAGATTACGAAAATGATGATATATGCAAGCTGAACAAGTTTTATCAGAGATACAATTCAAAAGTTACATCAAATCCAAAAAACATTGGATTTGAAAAATATTAAAACTAATTAGATTAAAAATACAAGGTTTTAAATTATAAATAAGGTACTGAGATAATTTATGTTTTAAACTAAACAATGAAGATAAAATAAACAATTTTTCTGTGTACAAACATTTTTTCCATTCACTGAAGCTAAATATATCGACGTTGGCATTCTGCAGTCAAGGTAGACAAAACAACAACTGCTTTTAAATGCAATAGTAAAGTTTTTTATTTCTAACTGTTCAAAATTTTGAGATCATAGATTAGAAAGGGAAACACATCGTGGACCGTTGTTGCTTTTTTAATTACCATGTATCTGTTTTTCTTAAGGTTAAAACATAAAACAAGATTAGTTCCAGCTTAGTAAAAAAGTAATCTCTTAATGTTTTCTAGTTTATTGAAATTAAGACATAATATATATTGTCTATAAGTGATAGTCTGAATGCTGGATAGATACATATGTTATTTATATGTATATTTTTTTTCTTATCCAAACACAAGACTTTCAACTCTAAAATAAGCCATTAACGAAAGTTTGTTTCGAGAATTCTTAGCATATTTTATAGGGATGAAAAAATTAATCTATTTTAAATTTGCACTCATTAAAGTAGATAATGCATTAGAATGTGAATGCCTATTGACTAATTAATATATTAAAAAATATTTAAATAAAATTAATATTAAAAATATGGTAAATCGCAACCATTTGTGAATTACTATTGAGCCTAATTGATACAAAAATTAATCCTAACATAAAAATGTAGTATCACAAAACTTTTTATTAATTTTTATTGGATCATATAATTCATTTTCATTATATTATTCATATGTGTAATCATAAAGATTGCCCAAATATTTGTGATGTGCCTTAGTCAAGTTACGGTCAGCATATGCAATTCGTGGTCTTGCAATCCTGTCATAAACTTGCATAAAAAAATTTAAAAAAAATCATTTTCTTTTTAAAATTTTCTATTTTTTAAATAACGTACACTTATGAGAAGTTCTTGATAAATTATTACTTCAATATAAATATGTGTTGCCATTAATAAATAGAAATGGTATTTTAAATGTTAACATAAACAAAATAATTAGCTTAAAATTACCAGTCAGCTTGAGGGCTACTTAATTAAATGCAATAGTTAAGCATTTAATAAATACAATGGAAATTAATTAAAGAAATTTGAGCTTATTTACTACAAGTTTTAATATTTTACTTAAAATTGAATAATACTAAGTTTCCCTGTAATGGTATTTTGGTTCAGAACTTATCAACATTCTATTTCATAAAACTTTTGCAATGTATGTTTGATACAAAAATATATTTTAATTTGATAGTAAATTTATTGGTTGGATTTAATGAATAGCATTGAATTTAATAGATGGGATTGATTGGATTTATTAATCGACAAATTGAATAGCTTTCTCTTCTCTGTGTAAACTTAATTTCCATTTGATTTTATTTGCAATTGAATGGAGACATTTATATTTTATATAATTTTTAAAATTATATAACTAGTAAATTATGTTAATTACAATTTCGATGCAAAAATAGTAATTTTGATAGAGTAGACATTAAACCTGAGTAAATTTTTTAAGTTTGCATTTGAAGATGCGCAATAATGAAATTTCTATTAAAATATTTATTGATTTTGTTTTACGGTGCGTTGCTGTTTATAACACACTTAATACATAAATACAATAACAATTTCCATTTCTTTATTATTTGGTTGATATGATATATTGCGCACAACAAAATTGTATCAAACCAACTAAACTAAAATGTATTACACAAAGTATTTTATTACATTCAATATAACTGATAAGTATCTTAATAAAAGTACATAATTAAGAAAAATTAAATAGAAATCATTTTCAAACAGGAGGAAATAGTACATAAGTATCACATAAGTATTACATAAATAGTATTTTCAAGTGAGTTACTTGCTCAATATAGTTTTAAATACACACTATGATTCGTAGTAGTTTGTCCCTCCATGATTTCTTCTATAGACATGTAATACTGTTGTGTGTTGCAGCTGACCGCCCAGAAGACCGTGGAGAAGTACGAGGTGACCATCCACGAGATGAACATCCGCATCGAGGAGCTGAGCAGGCAGGTGACCGAGATCACCGCCCAGAGGTCCAGGCTGTCTTCCGAGAACTCCGACCTCATGAAGGAGGTGCAGGAGATCAAGGTCACCCTGGACAACACCAACCACATCAAGACGCAGATCGCCTCGCAGCTAGAGGACCTCAGGAGGAAGCACGAGGACGAGGAGAGGGTGAGTACAAGTATGCGCTGAAATTGAAAACTGCAATATATTAATTAACGTTATACAGATTAATAACATATATAGGACAAATCCATATGAAATGGACACACACAGACGAAAAGAATGGATAAAGGGAATTGTAAGAAGCCATTTCATGTCAATCTAAAAGAAAGTTATGAAATAACATTTGCTTTAAAAACTTTCAAGTGATGTTAAAATCTCCTTTACGAGATATAAAAGTCTGAATTGTTTATTGAAGATTTACAGGGAGATATTAGCTGTAGTGATTAAACTCAATATATTATATATTAATATCGGACGAATCCATTGGAAGGGTAACGGACAGAAGAATGAACAAAGGCATTTCATGTTCATCTGTAAAAGAAAGTTAATAACATTTTCCTTTAATTAATGTCGTATCAAGTACTGCAGAAATATATGTATAAAAATGCAAAAAATGAACAAATACAGTGAGAAAATCAAGCATATCCAAATAATCAACAAGAAACAAAAAAGGCAGCTTTAATATCATAAAGATAGCTTTATAAAGATTTTTCTTTATAAAGCTATCTTTAGAATATTAAAGCTGCCTTTTTTTGTTTCTTGTTGGTTGATTAAATATAAATAGGCTGATCAACTTCAGAAGATAACGCACACATTCTCTTAAACCCCTCACTTGGCAACTGGATGAACCTCAAGAAGACAAATGTAAATTGAGTTGGACTAGAACACAAGGAAGAAGAATTCAAATGGAGAAGCTGAACTGACACTTGTCACTGAACAATGGTACACGAAACAATATCTATAGTATATACTAGTGGTCAACAGTTTTTAATCTTTTATTTACCACGGATATCCTTGATACATTTCTCTAATTATGCTGATCTGAAGGATTTATTTGTATTCCTCAGAATATTAAAAACGGGAAAGAGATATGCTAAACTAATCTTTTTTTTTACTGTATCATTTTATCTTTTTTATTGTACATTTCAATTATTATTTTATTTTATGAAAAAAAGTGCAGATAAGCATTGATTAAGCAAATTTAATAACACAATAAAAAACTGATTATACTAACAAAAATTATAAACAGGTACTATATTAGTCAATTTCAATTTTTTAATGAGAAGGTTAATATTGATTCTGATTTTATATTTACCCAGACGGTGTCTGTACGTATTTCTGAAACGAAGTATAATTTTTTTTTGTATAAATAAGCAGTTTGCAATCAAACATTTTAGGTCTATCATGAAAAATTCAGGAAACTTTTGCTCCTAATTAGACAAGAAGTTTGAAAGAGAAGCCAATAATTTTAAGGACCTTTTTGGGGAGAGTACTTCTATTAGTATGAGTGAATAATTTTAGATAAAATGCAAGATCACTAATCTTTGATGCTTTACTAACCTGAGAGAAGTATCCTGGGTTGAGAAATTAAAAAAAAAAAAAAAAGAATTTATTTTTTCTGATGTAAAATTATGAAAGGGATAAACTGACGATATAAAATTCTAAACTGTATTATGTTCAATAACACAGTATATTTTTACAATATGTTTATTGCAGAATTTGCAAATATTATTATCTAATTTTCTCAATTTATAACAAAATTTGAAGCATTTTAAAGCTCTTATGCATTTTTTTAATTTCACTCTTACCTGAGTGAAGTTCTCAGAAAACAAAAAGCTTTATTCATAGGAATCATGCTAAAGCATTACCATAGTAAACAAAGTTTTTAATAGATTTATTTCGAAACACTCATGGCAATTTCTATATTATGTCTATTTATTTACAAAATACACGATGATCAGGATTAGAGTAATTTATCTTCATCTATCCCTGTCTAGAGACGCTCCGCTTTGGAGCAGACAGTCCACACCCTGGAGATGGAGGTTGAGTCGTTGCGCGTGCAACTGGATGAGGAATCCGAGATGAAGATCGACCTCGAGAGGCAACTGATCAAGGCTAACGGAGAATGCGCCACGTATAAGACCAAATACGAGACCGAATGCCTGGCACACGCCGACGAGGTCGAGGAGCTCAGGTGAATATCCAACATTTTTATTTCCAACTTAAAATGTCATATTTACCAATATTATATGTTCACATAACAGATGCAGCCTCTGTAAGAATTCACCATGATGCATTTAATACACGGTTCACCATAAATTTGAACTATAATTTTGGGAGTTCTTATTTTGTTACACTTTTCCTCAAGACCATTGGAAATACATTCTAACCTACAGATTCTATCTTGTCTATTCTATGCGTTCTATCGTGTCTATCCTATGGATTCTATCCTATATATTGTGTCTATCCTCGACATAAAAACATTACTTGGAATCTTGAACCTAACTCTCTCTGTTTAAAAACAGAATGCAAACCAAGAATTATGGAGCACCTCTAATGATGTCTATCCAATGCCTTCCATTGTTTTTATTCTATGGCTTCTATTTTGTTATCCTATGTATTCTATCGTGTTTATCCTATGCATTCTATCATGCCTATCTTATGAATTCTATCATGTTTAACCTACGCATTCTATCGTGTATATCCTTGCATTCTATCGTGTCTATAATTGAAATAAAAACATTACTACTTGAAATCTTGAACCTAACTCTCTCAGTTTCAAAACAGAATGCAAACCTATAATCATGGGGCACCTCTGGTCTATTCATAACAATATCTTTACGTGTATATTTCAGATACTTTCTATCACGTAAATTATGAACATATTACGTACAGTTTCCTACCAGGTAGATTATGTACAGAGGTATTCCTATCAACAAAATTATGCACAGGTTATCCATATATAAGGTTTTGTATAATCTGTTCCTTATTTAATGATGTCTCTTTTAATTTCAATGCATCCTTATTTGTCACAAATAATTTACTCTTTTGTTAAATTATTCACAGGTGGCATTAATATCATGGTATAAGGGTACGGTCTTGATTGAGTGTTGTTTCATAGCAGAAACTGAATTATTTCTTAAAATAATAACAAGATATTTAGCTGTCATATTTATTTAAATTGCAAAGACAGCACTGCACAATTGCAACGCATAACACACAAAACAAAATTATATAGCAAATATTTACAAAATCATGTTAAAAGCAAGTCCGTTTAAGGATCTTTGTACTGTCCGTGCATTCTCTTCGTGCCTGGAACTCTTCACTCGACTATCCATTCCCTTTTTTTTTTTCTCTCTCTCTCTCCAATCCTCTGTTCCAATATCGAAAAAGGAAGGGAATAAAAGAAAAAGTGCAAAGACCAAAGTCTAACGTAAGGTCGTACTCGTTCTTGAAAGATCTATCAACCTTGAACTCTTTCCCGTAAGCGGTATACTATAGCTTGTTTCTGGAAGACCTGGTGGATCCTTACTCCAATTGAGATCAACGAACACCTCTAGAAACGGAATCTGAAGGATTCGCCTCTTTGTTCCACTTCTTCCAATCCAATGGACATAATTTCTGTACTATTGATTAGTCCGGCTCATCCCTGGCAAAGGCACAGAAGTAGTACTTTCGGGCATCTTTTTATCGGTTGTCGAATTGAGTTCCTTTGGTTCAGAACCGAATGACTTTCAGGCCTATCCAAGCTTTTCACAACAAAGATTTAAATAGATTAATGATCAAGATGAAAACTGAGCTTCCACGGGTAAAAAAATCATTCATTGTGAACCCTCCTAAGATTTCGCATAAAAAAAATGGATAGATCGAATCAACTGAGGATATTATTTAAATGGGAATTAAATAATAAAATAAAAGACACCAGTTTACATAAAGTTAGTGTTCAATTTCTTTGTATAGTTTATTTTAATTAAACTTCACAGCTACACTTTAGATGTTGAAAAAGGTCATTTATTAATTTTCGTAATTTAGTGTTCAGTGTCTTTGTATAGTTTATTTTAAATGATAAACTGGCAAACTGTACACTTTAGATGTTAAGAAGAGTTCTTTATATGATTTTTATTTGTTTTTAGACGCAAGATCGCCCAGAAGACATCCGAGTATGAAGAGCAATTGGAAGTTCTGCTCAACAAGTGCAGCTCTCTGGAGAAAGCCAAGTCCAGGCTCCAGAGCGAAGTCGAAGTTCTGGTCATGGACCTTGAGAAGGTCGGTTTTCAACTTTCTATAACATTTCATGATGCATATTTTTAATAGCATGGCCATATCAAATTACCGATATAAAATTGATAGAAAAGACATATATTTGTTTTCCAATTAACAAGAAAGTTTGTTGAATAGACATTAGGTGTTTGTTAGTCGGTTCTTTAAAAATACAAATGATCGATGTTTTTGTATGAATTCTATAGCTGCAATCAAGCCTTGTTAAACTGTCTTGATAAATCTCCAGAAAAGTGGCATAAAGAATTTTCTAATCAAAATCTTGAAGTGATGATCTTTTCTCATCAAGAGTCTACTTCTTTTTATGCCAACCATCATTGTTTTGTAGCATAATAATTTTATTTAGTTTAGATGACTATTCGTTTAAACTGGCATAAAAATACAAATTTCAGCAACTCATTCAGACAAGCAATTTCTTCTTTAAAGTTATTAAAAGTTAAATGTATACGCATAATAAGGTGGAGCTAATAATGGCTAATAATGGTTTCAGAAACATACATACAAAATTTAAGATTATTTATAACTTATTAATTATTTACAACCTATGACATTTAAATTTACGATTATTTTTGTAATAAGAAATTAAATATACGCTACTTGGATAGTGCCACATTAAAAATATATTGACTAATTGAAACTATGGTATTTAATAATAAAAAGGAATTAGGATGGAAGCCATTACAGAATTAGGGGGCCACACGTATAAAAGAGAAGATCCTTAGATCCTTAGGGGGCATTATAACCTATGACCTATAAATGATGGATTATTTTTGTAATAAGAAATTAAAGATACGTTATTTGATAGTGCCACATTAAAAATATATTGGCTAGTTGCAACTATATTTAATAACAAAAGGAATTAGGATGGAAGCCATTACAGAATTAGGGGCCACACGTATAAAAGAGAAGATCCTTAGATCCTTAGGGGCATTATAACCTATGACCTATAAATGATGGATTATTTTTGTAATAAGAAATTAAAGATACGTTATTTGGATAGTGCCACATTAAAAATATATTGGCTAGTTGCAACTATGGTATTTAATAACAAAAAGGAATTAGGATGGAAGCCATTACAGAATTAGGGGGCCACACGTATAAAAGAGAAGATCCTTATCCTTAGGGGGCATTATAACCTATGACCTATAAATGATGGATTATTTTTGTAATAAGAAATTAAAGATACGTTATTTGGATAGTGCCACATTAAAAATATATTGGCTAGTTGCAACTATGGTATTTAATAACAAAAGGGATTAGGATGGAAGCCATTACAGAATTTGGGGGCCACACGTATAAAAGAGAAGATCCTAGATCCTTAGGGGCATTATAACCTATGACCTATAAATGATGGATTATTTTTGTAATAAGAAATTAAAGATACGTTATTTGGATAGTGCCACATTAAAAATATATTGGCTAGTTGCAACTATGGTATTTAATAACAAAAAGGAATTAGGATGGAAGCCATTACAGAATTAGGGGGCCACACGTATAAAAGAGAAGATCCTTAGATCCTTAGGGGGCATTATAACCTATGACCTATAAATGATGGATTATTTTTGTAATAAGAAATTAAAGATACGTTATTTGGATAGTGCCACATTAAAAATATATTGGCTAGTTGCAACTATGGTATTTAATAACAAAAGGGATTAGGATGGAAGCCATTACAGAATTAGGGGCCACACTTGTATAAAAGAGAAGATCCTTAGATCCTTAGGGGGCATTATAACCTATGACCTATAAATGATGGATTATTTTTGTAATAAGAAATTAAAGATACGTTATTTGGATAGTGCCACATTAAAAATATATTGGCTAGTTGCAACTATGGTATTTAATAACAAAAAGGAATTAGGATGGAAGCCATTACAGAATTAGGGGGCCACACGTATAAAAGAGAAGATCCTTAGATCCTTAGGGGGCATTATAACCTATGACCTATAAATGATGGATTATTTTTGTAATAAGAAATTAAAGATACGTTATTTGGATAGTGCCACATTAAAAATATATTGGCTAGTTGCAACTATGGTATTTAATAACAAAAGGAATTAGGATGGAAGCCATTACAGAATTAGGGGCCACACGTATAAAAGAGAAGTTCCTTAGATCCTTAGGGGGCATTATAACCTATGACCTATAAATGATGGATTATTTTTGTAATAAGAAATTAAAGATACGTTATTTGGATAGTGCCACATTAAAAATATATTGGCTAGTTGCAACTATGGTATTTAATAACAAAAAGGAATTAGGATGGAAGCCATTACAGAATTAGGGGGCCACACGTATAAAAGAGAAGATCCTTAGATCCTTAGGGGCATTATAACCTATGACCTATAAATGATGGATTATTTTTGTAATAAGAAATTAAAGATACGTTATTTGGATAGTGCCACATTAAAAATATATTGGCTAGTTGCAACTATGGTATTTAATAACAAAAAAGGGATTAGGATGGAAGCCATTACAGAATTAGGGGGCCACACGTATAAAAGAGAAGATCCTTAGATCCTTAGGGGGCATTATAACCTATGACCTATAAATGATGGATTATTTTTGTAATAAGAAATTAAAGATACGTTATTTGGATAGTGCCACATTAAAAATATATTGGCTAGTTGCAACTATGGTATTTAATAACAAAAGGGATTAGGATGGAAGCCATTACAGAATTAGGGGGCCACACGTATAAAAGAGAAGATCCTTAGATCCTTAGGGGGCATTATAACCTATGACCTATAAATGATGGATTATTTTTGTAATAAGAAATTAAAGATACGTTATTTGGATAGTGCCACATTAAAAATATATTGGCTAGTTGCAACTATGGTATTTAATAACAAAAAGGAATTAGGATGGAAGCCATTACAGAATTAGGGGGCCACACGTATAAAAGAGAAGTTCCTTAGATCCTTAGGGGCATTATAACCTATGACCTATAAATGATGGATTATTTTTGTAATAAGAAATTAAAGATACGTTATTTGGATAGTGCCACATTAAAAATATATTGGCTAGTTGCAACTATGGTATTTAATAACAAAAAGGAATTAGGATGGAAGCCATTACAGAATTAGGGGGCCACACGTATAAAAGAAAGATCCTTAGATCCTTAGGGGGCATTATAACCTATGACCTATAAATGATGGATTATTTTTGTAATAAGAAATTAAAGATACGTTATTTGGATAGTGCCACATTAAAAATATATTGGCTAGTTGCAACTATGGTATTTAATAACAAAAAGGGATTAGGATGGAAGCCATTACAGAATTAGGGGGCCACACGTATAAAAGAGAAGATCCTTAGATCCTTAGGGGCATTATAACCTATGACCTATAAATGATGGATTATTTTTGTAATAAGAAATTAAAGATACGTTATTTGGATAGTGCCACATTAAAAATATATTGGCTAGTTGCAACTATGGTATTTAATAACAAAAAGGGATTAGGATGGAAGCCATTACAGAATTAGGGGGCCACATGTATAAAAGAGTACGACAAAAAGTAGTAAAGTGATTTTTCTTTTTTGTCTTCAGGCCACATCCCACGTGCAAGTCCTGGAGAAACGCATCGTGCAGATCGAGAAGATCAACATCGAGCTGAAGACCAAGGTGGAAGAGTTGACGGTGCTGCTGGAGACCACGCAGAGGGACCTGAGGGCCAAGGTTCAAGACCTGCAGAAGGCACAGCATGAGAACGAGAAGCTCAGGGACCAGATGGCAGCACTCACCCGAGAGAACAAGAAGCTCACAGGTGAGTCCCATAAAAAGCTTGATTGCCTAACTAGAGTGTGGTTGTATTCGTACTTATTATGCTCAACCTTCCTCATAATCAGTGGTCTTTTTTAAACAATGTTGGAAGTAAAACTGATTAGTACTTATTTTATATAGTAAAAACGAAAAAAATTTATAAAGAACAAATAAATAACACTTCTATTCTTAACAAAGAAATAATAAAATATCGTCCAAAAATTCTATTATTTAATTAAATGAATTTTTTTTTCTGTTAGCAGCAAGTGAATGCGAAGTATGATATAAAAATGCTGCCAATTTGGAGATAAGTGCCAACTGTAGTACGAAAAACATGAGATGTTGACTTCAAAAATTTGGTCTTTTAAAAATTAAAATTTTTTTCGGCAAAAAGCATTTTTAAAAGACAGGTTTAGTGGGGGTGAAGTTCAAAAAAGAATAACTTTATGAAGTTCCGAAAAAAATAAATAAAATAAAAGCATGTAGGTTGTAAGAGGCAGCTTTTAATACGCATCATTATTTATAATTAATTATTATAATAATAATTATTTAACGCATAATGCTGAGATTTTATATAAGAAGTTATGGTACCCCTATATTATAGAATTATGCTAATACAATATTAATTAGACATATTATAATATTTTTTGAATTGGTGAAAATAGTGAGCAACATCATAAAATGGAATCATATAAACTCTGGATAGCTTTCATAGAATAGTCTTGTTTATAGAGTAGGTTTTGTTTTGATTGACCTGAAGCTGTTTCCCAAATACGTAACAAATTTAGTGCTATTCAGGGTACAGCACGGAAGGACGATTACTACCGAATGTTTAACAGTGAAAGATCGTGGAAATTTTAGTTCGGCTTCGTTTGTCATTTTCAGAATGTAGTTCTCATTGTTTAGCAACTATTTCGTTTTAATTCAAACACGAACTTTTCATGGAATGCGTGACACATTGTTTATTGTTGCTATATTGTTTAAGTATTATGCAATTTTCATTAAGTGTCACAGGCAAGTAGAAAAGTCGAATTAAAGTGGCTGTCAAGTACCATTATTCGTACGTACATGTCTAATTCACTCGATAGAACCTGTTGTTTGTGAAGCATTGTGAAATTGACAGTCTTGATGGTCATTGCAATTCATTTATCAATTTCTTCAGTTGCATAAGTTATCATGCTACAGTTTTGAAAAATGTTAAAAAATAGGTGAACAGTAATAAAGGTGTCACGTATCCCCATACAAAAGTCTATAGGTATTCAAACATAAAAAGTGTCATTGAATTGTTGCAAACATCGACAAAGAACTGTTATTTTGTATTTATTAAAAAGTAAACAGTCAAAGGTGTATATTTTGGGTTATTGGTGGGATTGGGGTTATTTTAATGGATTTAAAAAAAAAAAATGTAAGCATAATTTTCGTAATATTGCTATCATAAATATTTACTTATAATTATATATTTTTTTCTATTGGGCTAAAAATATACTTTCGATTTTAACCTACCCACATAACCCCCGCTTACACACATACACAAACATAATCTCACGTGTGTATCACACATATTTCAGTTTTGTTAATTTATGTATTTATTTCTGGTTCTATAATACATGCACGTACATTAAAATAAAAGGCCCATAAAAAATCTAACAAAATGAAATGCTACTTCATGTAGACATATAAAAAATTAAAGAAGTAATTAACGTTCTATGGAACATATGTATACGAAAAACACAAAAATTAATTAAAATAAAATTTTCACGTATGCAAGAGCAACAGTAATTATATTAAAAACATAATGTGCAGACCAATTTAGAGAGTATTAATAATCAAAAACTGATGAAAACTTCAGCATTTAAAATAAATGTGCTTCTTCTGACGGACTAAATTAAAATGCCACTGTTATAAAAATAATTCTGAACGCACACAACTAAGCTAATTGTCTTTTACCCAACGATAATTATCTTCTAATCTTTATTATAGACTGGCTTTTTTGCTGTTGCCAAAATGTGGTTCCACAAAAGCCACAAGATCTTTCCAGCTGATGTCTGCTTTTTTTTCACTTGAGAAGATTTAAATAGAACTTGAATATTTCTTTCGATTTAAGAAGCTTATTTTACAAAGTAAAATGTTTTATAATTTTAGGTTCAGTTTAAGGACAAAAATTTTAATCAAACACATTAGAATAATTTTTTTAAACACAATTTTAAAAGAAAAACGCTTTATTTCAGAGTAAGCACATAATTTAATTTTTCAAACAAGATTCTGGTTTAGACAAGATTTTGTGTCACTGAAGTTTAAGCCGATTAAACGTTACTAGATTATCTTGTATAGTTCTTTGTACTATTTTTGATGTTCTTTGTACTAATTTTGATGTATATGTCTTTAATTTCATAGTAAAAAATGTTAATAGTAAAAACACATCAAATTTATTTGCGAAAAAAAAAAACCCAACCGAATTTTGATTTTTAGAGTTATTTCATGCTCATAAAATTAATTGAAGTGCATACTTTTTTGATAGCAGCAATTTTTTTGTTGTCGAAAACTGTCTAACAATATGGTTAACGTAAAAAAATGTATACATTTTTACTTTATTTTCCACTGTATTTAAAAATTATTAAATGTCTTTTTTATGTAATTTTCTTGAATGTAGTGAAAATTTGTTAGCAACTACTTCTTTTTTATGTTTGTGGACTTATGATAATCTTTAATACTTTTATAAAATTTTAAAAAATAGTTTTAAAATTTATAAGTAAAATAATTTAAAAAAACTGAAATTTTAGCATGACTAAATTTGTGCATATCCAGTGTTGGCGAATGCTAAAAATCACTATTTATGAATAAATTTCACAACGCGTTTCACTAAGTTCTTCATCAGATACCAACCATTTTCAAGGAGCTCAAAATTACCATTAGAGTTATTCCTAGCCACAATCCTAATTCCCCTCCCAGATGGCTAAATAATTCTGGTTGATGGAACCTGGCATGTTGTTCATAAGTCTTTTGAACCATAGAAGAGAAAAAAACTTTCAGTTTTGCCTGATTTTGCCTCATATGCTTTAATTGATAATCATCTTTCGTTGAGTGTTTTTTAGGTGGCCATTTGGCAACCGAGATCTTTTCTCCATAATATGTAGAATTGCAAGGCAAAGGGCAGTCGCAAGTTGAATTTTGTTCAATAAAGAGATTCAGAACGTTTTCGAGACAACACATCTTAAGTACATCTGTCAAATTGCATGACTTTTGAGATGTTGTTGACGTAAGTGATGGGTCAGCACATCCACAAACTTTATAATTAATCTCTTGAATGCATTCCCTAATGCATTGATTTTGACTTTCCTGGTATGGCCAGATTTCAATATTGTCGTAGTTTGCACACTGATCCTTGAAAGGATAAGGTAATCTCGTTTCGAATGTCTTCATCAGTGCAACTGATGTTTCAAATCCCGGACTGATATTAATTCCGGTTTCTTCAGGGCTAGGCGACTCCTTTGGATCGTGTATAATAACTCTTGCTCCAACGGTTGCAGAATCTGTGATATATTCGTAATATTTGAGATCTAGTGTAAGAACTAAGCCACTCCAGTGTCCAGTCTGAGATGTATTGTAGGTCTGTGTTTTGTTCCCATTGACTTTGTTGAAAGTAAAACAATTTCCGTAATGCAAGTTCTGAAATTCTTCGAAGTCTTCTTCAGAACATGACCTCCAATTGAAGGAACAGCTTTTAATGAAATCTTTACCCTGATAACCAATTGCCTGTCGCGTCTCCATGCTAACAGCTAAGTATTTCATCAAAAACCGAGTTGCATGATCTTTTTCATTGCTTAGCTTACCACTGAGGGCAGAGGTACAAGATTGCAGACTTCTTCGCTCCGACATTACAAGTGTGCTTTTTGGCTTTAAACCATTGCTAGTCATGAACGGTTGCAGACATCTTTCCAAGGTGACATTAGGGTTTAAGCAGCTTTTGTAGGAATCCATCATTCTGTTCAAACTGCAGATGGTAACGGCTGGAAATTCCAGAGACCTCATTTGTTCCACCTGCACATTCACCGACACTGGATATTGCAGATACAATTTTCCGAATCGATACACTTGATAAAAAGATGCTGCCAGTCCCATTGTTAGAATAAGCATCCAAATAAGTTTTCGAAATGGATTATGGGAGTTTCCAAGTTGAGACACTGCATAAATGGACGATTTACCTAGCAGTTGTTTTGTGACAGAGTAAAATTTACCATTCTCTTTTCTTTTGAGTTCTGCCTTCAGTAAAGGATATGTTTTACTGCTTATGGCAGCAAGTATTTTACTCTTGAATCCGATTTCTTTTGTCATACTTTTAATTTTATGCAATTTTTAAATTAATTTTAATAAAAAATTATTGTTCTATAAAAATAATTTTTTCCTTGAAAAACAAATTAGAAAGATTTTTTATTTGATGATTATATTTAACAAATTGTTTCGCCAGTATCCGAAAGTAGTAAAATGCAAGATTATTTAAGACATAAGCAAAAAAATTGCGTGAATATTGAATAAAAAACTTTAACCTTAACTGAATTATGATCAGTCTGTTTATATGCCATTTCCAGCGAATAAGAAGACGAAACTTATGAGGTTCTGATAGAAATTTAGTATTATAATTTCAGTAAAATATATGATTTTATTTTTCCATTGACTCAAATATCTATTCAGTCATTAACATCTTTTTAAAATCGCTAAAAAGTAATCTTATTAACTGTCTTATAAATTTATGCTGTCTCAAAGAGGGTTAATGTTGACACGACAATATCGACAAGTTTCCCGATACAAAAATATAACTTTAAAGCTTTAATGCACATAATTCAGATAAATCAACAGAACCGTTATTGTCCCATTGCGTTTTTCATTGATGAATATTGATTCTTGCTTGTTGAGAAAAGACGTAAAATATATTTAATGAAGCATTTTATGAAGCTTTTAACCTTGGATATGCATTATTTCTTGCAACACATGTGCCAAAACTAAAAGCATTCACGCAGTGATCAGTAAATAATGTTATAATCAAAAAGGAATTCAATTTGTAATCCATTAGGTTTCTAAAATGATGGTAACTGTACATCGGATGAGAAGTTCCGTTCAATATTTTTGACTTATAGATGTCAAGTTAATAGCATTTTGATATGCATCATAGTAAGGCACTATTTCTGCATGATGTAGAATATTTTTTTCAGTTACAATAGAAGCAATACAATATTTTCTGCGCATAATCAAAATAAATAATTTAATATTGCAATTTTTTCTGGGAATAATTAAAAACAATATAAAATAATTAAAATATTTAATAAACAAAGTAATAATTTCTTTTTAATAGAATAAGATACAAGCAACTACACAAACTATCAGATTTCCTGTAATGCAGTAATAAAGCAAGAATATTAATAAAAATGTCTGAAATCTGCCTCCATATTTTTTGCTGTAATGATAGAAATCAAATCTATTTTCAAATATTACGAACGGAGAAACAGCTTAATTAGCTCAAGTTTTAACACAGAGGCCTGAGGGCCAATTGACTAGCGCTCTGGACTTTGGTATCACGGGCTTCAGGTGTGGCTGGAGCATGGATGTTTGTTAATGGTTCGGAATCCACGTTAAATAGAACGCCCCGGTCTAATTAATCCAAAGTGTGCAAAAAATGACCATAGAAAGACAAACCAAACTAAAACAACTTCTAGTACTGAAACTTTTAAGAATTAGTATTCACATATTATAAATTTGAAATCGATATTCTTGTTTATCCAAATCGTGGCCCAGTGATAACACATCTAGTTTGCAGGAGGGCTATGGTTTCAATACGCTTACGACTTATTTTGTAATCACAGCTTTCAGAGATGAGGAGACTCGATCGCGATGGTGTTTAAGTATCTTCTATTGATAGTCAGGCTGCAGAGTGGAAGTTTTACGAAGTTTCTCACATACCCCACGCAAAGGTAGACAGTTATCTCCAAGAGGGGTGCTACCTACCTACCTTCTACTTTGAAGAGATGGATGCTCATTAGGTCCTTTGGTGGTCAGTTCATTATAAGTATACACAAGTGGAACACAAAAACCACACTTTTCTACAAAAGTATTGTTTAAAAATCAATAATTTTTAAGTATATAGGAGAAAACAATTGCTGACTACTAATGAAGTCTTTCTTTACGCGAAAACTTTCCATGTTAAGGTTCGAAGTAATAAGAATCTGAATTAGCATATCGCCCTATCACCATAAAAAACATTAGAATTCATCAGACGACTTAAGACAGGCTAAATGAAATTTGCAGGTATAGCTTGGCCTAACTCGTCGCTGAGTTGCAATGTGTACAAATTGGTGAATAAGAAGATAATAATTCGATTCCAGTGGCGGCGTGTGTTTGAAACACTAACTAATTAACTAAATTCCTGGCATACAGTCTCTGTTGGATCATGGCAGTCTGTCTATTGGCAGATTTCGAGATTGGAGATGTTTTCTTTTTACGGGATAAGGTTTTCAGCCCTACACCCAACACTCTACAGCCCTATTAGACAGGAAACTACGGTTTAAAGTAAATTCCGGTTTAAAGTGGAAACTGGATTCCACTGCCTGGATTCGAACCAGAAACCTGTGGCATCGAGTGTTATACGTGATTCACATAGTAATTATTTATGATATACTATGTGAATCGTGCAAGAATACCCTTAATCTGTTGGTCCTACAGTTTTCCGTTGAGATTGAAAGAGGAGTAGGATTCAAACCTTCCAGGAGCTATTCTAAGTTTTTTGTTCATAATTAAGGTGGCATAACATGTAAAGTAGTGTAGAAATTCTTCCGTGGTCCTTCGTGGGTAACGTTGAGCCTCTATTGCTCCTTTTAAATGATTTTGTATTCGATTGTCATTCAAATGATTTAGTCTCAATTGCTCGGTATTCGAAAACAGCAACTATGAAATAATGCAAAATCACTGATGAAAAAATGTAGTTCTTAGGGCATAGAATTATAAGTAATCGTATGGAAAAAATATATATTCCTTAAGTAATGGGAAATAACTTTTTTTTCATATGGATACTAATTTTATTTAAAATTCACATCAAAGACTTAAGTTGCATCTCAGGGTTATTTGTCAAGGGTTTTCGCCAAAAGAAGATTGATTCGGGCTACTTTTTAGAGCCAGGCGTATTTTGAGATGCTTTTAATGTAATTTTAGCACGGATCTGTAATGTGAAGCATTTATTCGGTGCCAAGTACATTAAAGTTGACCTTCAAAAGGTAATTTGGCTCATTTAGATACAGGGCTGTTGAGAAATCTCGAGCTTCTCAATCTTCTCTCAAGAGGGTATTTTAATGTATCGATATAGCCTTTAACAGAGCAAGGTATTAGACGCAATTTGTTCCACATAGATAATATAGTAGATATATTTTTATTCTTTCGTTTTTTTTGATGTTCAAATAGTTTCTTTCGAGATTCTCAACCGAAAAATTTTTTATCTTCTTACTTTAGTTCAATATCATTAAAAAAATGCTTAACCTTATGATGTTTTCATTTATTATGCATTTACCCCATTAAAATAAATTTTGAAGTGAACTGAGTTTTTTTTTTACTACATTGCGAGTTTTTTACTATTGAGTGTTTTACTTTTTAACTGCATTGAGAATCCTTTCTTTCCCAGAAAAGTTGCAGTTATTTTTTTTCTGATGGAATATTGCATAAATTCCACTAATATTTCTATATCTCCTTAATTTCTGTATAATAACCAGCATTCATTAGTTCATTTGATTGTCACAAAGAGATAGCTATTTACATACCCAAGATGATACTATTTTCACATGCTGAACATTTTTACGTTGGTGTTTTGCTTACAGATTTTTCTGGTTTGAATCCTGGCGGTACCATGGATGCTTGTAGTGTTACGGATTACACTTTAAGACGTAGATCCAGGTCTAATATGACTGTAGGGACTCCCTTGGCCCACCATGGGCTGTAGTTCTAGTTTGATTTGGTTTGTCGCTGGGTGGTCATTTTGTGTACACTTTTGGGCTAATCAGACCGGGACCTGCAGTTTAACGTGGACTCCGAACCACTCTCAAACATCGATGCCTCCGCCAGGATTCGAACCTGAAATTTGATGTAAATATGGTCAGAGCGTTAGCCATTTAGTCATTAGGCTGCTGGTAGTGCCAGAGAGTTAGTTAGTTAGTTAGATAGGATATGTTAGTTAGATGGAGATATAACCAGGTAATCATTTGTTTACCTGGTTATATCTCCATTAGAACAAAATATATACAACAGATTCAGCGTTTCACAAAATGTCCTATTTATAGGACATAATGCATTGCAACCACACTTTTACCCAAATTTTGAACGAATTCACGCTGAAATGGCATATGGATAAATCCATTCTTTCTCTCTTCTCATTCTGGAGTACTGATTTATCATACCTGTACCATGCATAAGCACAGCTAACAGGAACAGGAACTTCAGCTTCAGTGATTTTGTTTGCAGGTTTCGAACCAAACTAGAACAATTAGGAACTGCATGTGATATCCGCTATGACACTCCGATCCATCAGTTATCGTTAATTATTACAAATAGGATAATGAAATTTTTTAACGTCACATGAAGTTTGAACGCATTCATTAAACGCAAGATCTACTATAATGCCCCGATCCATCAGTTGTCGTTAAATGTTACAAATAGGATAATTTGAGTTTTAACGTCACATGAAGCTTGAACGCATTCATAAAATGGTGCGAATAGAATCGAATAGCGTTAGTTACGGATTCCATTCTGTAACTGATATAAAAAAGACGGAGACCAATTATTCGTTGAGTGTAAAGCATCCGTTCGCTCATCAGCTAAGGTAGAAGCGACGATGTGTTGGAGAATTGCCAACCGAAACAAAAGCCCACTTCAAGTCTCGGTGTGATGGTTCTCCATCATGATGGCAGTTTCTCAGATGCTTTTGTCTAAAGCACTCTTTCTGAGATCCGGAAACTCGTTTCTAGGATGAAAAGAAACAAAGCACTTCTACCAGGTGCGCTTTCTAAATCCGTGGGCGTCCATATGTCACCTTTACTGAAAGTTATTTTAGAAACATCATTCTTGATCTTACATCTGGTTGCGTAATTTATGAGTTTTGAAGTCATTCTGTTTGAGTAATAATGTCTCCCAATTGCACTTCTCGAATGGTCACCCTTTTTCTGGAACCCATTTGTGGGCGTAATTCTTTTATTCATCGAGGATAAATGCGTCGTAAAGTGTGAAAGTTCATGTATGGTGGAGTTAATTTCATGAAACACCGGGAACTTTATCATATTAAAAATATGTAATGAATAAAAATAAGCATTTAAAACTACCTAAAGGTAGTACCTAAAAATTGTAGCTACTCCACAATCTAGAAAAGATTAAAAAGAAAAATAATAAAAGCAGATACAAACTCTCTGCTTGATAGTTGATTTCTCGGCCGACCATCCAAATTGCGGCGAGCGTTTTTCCATTTTGCCCTTTTCGATTGGAGAAGGCGTGATAATTCTTGCCGGGAAGTTCAAAAGTTATTTATCCAAACGTCAGTGGGTCGATTAATCATAAACGCAGGAACTATCGAAATAATGGAACAGAGCGACAGTTTAAGTCTCGTTTAAGTCGCTGAGAGGCTTAACATGGAGAGAGATGGCATATTAAGATATCGTTAAGGCACGTTAATCCTTTGCCATGTTAAGTTTCGCAACTGCAGTTTATATCGTCTAACTTCTAACTCGCAGTAACCATTCAAGAAAGATAATTAGCATATTACTTAGAGTGCCAAAGGAGAAGATTTTTTTTATATTACACCCACAATTTGGAACAAACATTTCCAGGAAAAGAATGTGGAGACACCTCATCTATCTTCTCTTTTCTTTGAACCTATTGGCGGTATTTTCCTTCTTAAAGATTTAGTTGTCCTTAGCCGGCATAGGAAATGTTTACCACACTGGCTGAGATTTGAACCCATTTCTCTCAATTCAGGAGACCATTGTATTATTACTGTTAACAAGCATAAAATTGAATAGATAAATAACTATTTCCTTTAATCCTTAACATTGACAGAATCGTTTCATAGTTTATTAGCAGGATTTAACGATTTCAAAGATGTTTTCGTTAAATATCTTTATTTTGGCACTTAGATAATGCTCTGGATTTAATCAGATATATCCACGCATTCGTGAACATTTCAATATATTATGATTTGTGTTTTAAAATTCAAGAATAATTTCATTCAAGATATTTACTTTAAAATTTAGACTTGTTAATAGTTGTAAGCATATTCATAACGATTATTTATGACTTTGAAACTCTTTTTTTTATTTTTGTGATGTGAATGAATAATTTGATAATTTTATTTTTTGATAATAATTATTTTAAATAAAATTTGAATTATTCATTAAAACAGATTCTGTATGAGTCATTTGATATAATTTTACCATTTTTTTTGCATTGATAACTTTTTAAGAAAAATTCCGATTCAAATACAGTATACTCGTTTGAAACAAATCATTGCCTAGTTTTAAAAAGAAAAGATGTCTTATAAGATAATGCGAAGCTGTGTTTCTTTCATTTGAAGGAAAAAAATATGCTTGAAAAGTATTTTTTTCAATTGTATATTTTTTTAAAGAAAAAAAATATTGAATCATTAAAATTATTGAAATATCAAATAGAAGATTGTATATTTTTCTTTATTAAAAATATATACAACATTCAAAAGATATGAAAATCATGATGAGATATATTGTTAGTTTTTACAAACTAATTTCAGTAAACCAGAAGAATTTATTCAAAATTTTTTGTTGTTGTTTGGAAATTTATGTCACATGTGAAAAAATCAGCAAATAATAATGATTGAATCTCACTAATAATTATTATCGTAAGTGAATTTTTACTGATTTTAAACATTAAAAAAATGAATTTTAAAAGAGAATAAGAAATAAGTTCTTATAGAGCTTAGATATCAAATCATGCAATTGAAATTTCATATTTTTTTCATTACCTATTGAAGCAGGTAATTAAAAATACAATATTTTATAAGCTTTTGATATTGTGTTTTGATATTTAATTTTGATATTTAATTAAAAATATCAAAAAAATTCACTCAGACTACTGAGCAGAAAAACATTTATTTGTAGTTCGTTTAACTCCAATGGAAGGTTTGGATACTGAATAGAAATTGTCACTCATTCTGATAGCTATCACAAAGAGATTAATTGTTCACTAACGTTTAAATAAAATAAAATAAATTACAGTGGCTTAGTGTAATTAATTTTCAATAAATTACAGTGGCTCAGTGTCATTAATTATCAATAAATTACAGTGGCTCAGATATTATGGCAGCATATTCAAATAGTCTACTTAAATTTTGTCATATTGTTATCGATAAATCATTTTAATCCATTCAACGGTGTCAATGACTGGGCCAATTTTCCCGATAATTTCTCGGGGAAATTTAAAACCAGCGAAAATTATCAAATTTATCTTCTCACCGGAAATGGTTCTATAGTTCGACGCAATGGCAGTGGTCTGCAGAAAAATAATTATCTAGCTGAGAATTTGTTTATGCATTCTTTTTTTTTCATTTTCACTTCTCGATAGAGTAGATATAATTGACTTCGTTAATTATATTTTTCAACTGTTCACTTTTTTACATTAGATTTTTTAGTATTATAGAAATCGGAGAAATCAGCAGTGAAAACAAATCTATATCACCTCTGAAACTTTAAAAGGCAAATGGGCGAAAGAATAATTAACAAATCATCTTCCACTGGAAGGGTAACTATAAGTGTAAGATAATTGGTAAATATAGTGGCCGCTGTATGAGTTAAAATTAATCAAAGTGCAAAATATTGAGCTGTGATTCTTGTAACATTATTTAAATTGAACCCAAATTGTAGAAAAATGAAAAAAAAATAATCAAGATCAAAAATTATTTTAAAAATAATTTACTCAGACTACTTGAGCAGAAAGAAGTTTATTTGTAGTTCGTTTAACTTCAGTAGAAGGTTCCTAACCTCGTGTTTTGGATACTGTCTAGAATAGAAACTGTCAGTCATTCTGATAGCTATCACAAAGAGTTTAATTGTTCACTAACGTTCAAAAAGTTTATTTAAGTTTGCTAGTATTTTTAATTGGTTGCATTCTCATTTAGAATGCCTTATCTTAAATGTTCAGAAATATAAAAAGAATTCAAATTCTTTTTTCTGTTTTGAAAGCAACAATGCCTCACCGGAAATCTTTGATCTTGGATCATTGGATCCCAATAAACAAAAAGTGCTCTCTAAAATAAGATTTCAAAAGTAACACCACAGGGGTGAATACTCGGAATTATGTCTGCTTTTTTGGAGGAGGGCCAAAGCTCGAAAGACTTCAAATGAGAGCTGATGTTGAATGATATTCTTTTTCTTTTTCTTTGTCGGGAACTTACGAACATTGTTCCACAAAAAACTCCTGCTGAAACATTCCCTAAGGAGATGATGAGGGAAATACAATCTAAATTTGTAACATTCAAGACTTGGGTGGAAAGTATCTGACATATTCGTTTGTCAAATAAGATTGAAGTAGAAAAATAACCAGGAAAAAACGAAACATATGCTTTCCTCAAGAAATATTTGTCAGGATACACCCAATATTACCTTAGGCACTTACACTTTTATATCTGTACTTAGTTTTAAATACTTAGGATCAGAAAATTGTCAAAATATAATCCTACCTGAAATAAAAAACAGAATTGGCCTTTCATGGATTAAGAAATCTGTTTAAGTCACAGTTCATATGGATAAAAACTAAATTTTTATTATATCAAACCCTTTATTAGACTTATTTTGGTCCATGGTTCTAAAACATGGACTATGGCAAGATCTGATGTGGCCCATTTGGGCATATTTGAGCGGAAAATTTTAAAGGCTATACTTGGAGGTGTTAGGGAAAAAGATACAACTGTTTTCTGCACAACACAGAAATTTATAAATGCTATAAAGATCCAGATATTATAAAATTTATTAAGATCAATAGATTAGATTGGGCTCCTTATGTACTTAGAATGTATGATTTAAACATTGTAAAAGGGCTCGTTTTGGCAAAGCCACAGTGACAAAGAGGAAGAGGAAGATCCAAGTTGCAATGGATAGACTCAGTTGAAAAGGATTTTGCTGTATTGGGGGTTAAGAATTGGAGGACCATTAACTACCTAGAGGAATGCATAGAAATCTTTTCAAAGTAAAGCTTTGACCCACCCTAGGGCTGTCGTACTATTGATGATGATGAGGAAAATAATTTATAAGTACTTTAGGATAATAAATCAATGAAAACTATACCAATACTATTAATAATTAACTATTAGATCTAAGAAAGCTATACAGAATATTTAAGAAAATATTACTAAAATTATCATCATAATTGTGTTTTTGAAATGGTAATATTTTTTATTGCTTTTGACATCTTATGCAATATTAACAATTGCGTTAAACATTATTTCGCTTCTTGTGGTACACCAATAAACCTCATGTCCCACTTATGCATACCACGAGCAGCCAACAAACAAGTGATAAAGGGAGATATTGTTTTTTATCTGTTTAATATATTTTCCATATGGAAGAAATACCAGAAAGGTGGAATCTCCACTAGATTGCCAATGCCTTAATAAATAAATGATCTTAAATAAATAAACTATTTTAGTCATTGGTAGTTCATCAGGTCTCCACCGCCCAGTTATTCCTCCTGAACTCTTGCAGCGCAAGTTTCCACTAGCCCAGAAATCGGAAAGTCTTTCATGTTTGTGGCTTTATAATGCCTATCGTCGGCAAAGACAGAAGAACTTGTCATGTTTCAAACCAAGCAGTCTCGATTCCAAAACCCAACACCCTATCCATCAAGCACTATTATTTAAACATAGCTTTTCTATCCTCCCTCTATTCAAAGTCACGGACTTTGCATGTGAATTTATCTTTATGTGAATTTATCTTCTTCCTCGATTTGTAAGTCACAGGAATTTGTAAGTCACAGGAATTTGTAAGTCACAGGAATTTGTAAGGTTCAAACTAAGTTAATCCCATCCCGAAACAAGCCACATGCATTAAGACATTTTATCTAAATATACCCTCCTCATTTTTTTCATAATAATAGATTCTTACGTCTAGAATCTTTGTAGACGGTTTAACGTTTAATCACGTAACATAGATCTAATGTTTAATCACGTAACATAGATCTAATGTTTAATCACGTAACATAGATCTAATGTTTAATCACGTAACATAGATCTAACATAACACATTAATCACATAACATAGATATAACTTTTCATAATCATAGATTTCTTCTCATTTTTTCATAATCATAGATTAGAAAAGTTGAATTGCAAATTCAATACTCGGAAATTCTCAGAAAAAGTTACATCGGGAATTCTAACAAATTCCCGATGCAATATTTTCTGAGAACTGCCAAGTGTTGAATTTGTCATGAGCGTTTCTCTTGAAACCTTCCCCGCCAAACCAACACTCATAAGTTTCCCTGAGGTTTGTCACTCAACGACCCCGCATCTCCTGTCACAGTCTGAAACAGAACCGGATTATTTATAAACATCCGTTCTTATCGTCTTCTTCTTGGCACGACGGTCGCACGATGCAGGTGCGCGTCATGAACGTCCTGGGAAAGTGACAAGTCAGTCTTTTCTTTTTTCGAGATTGCTGGGAAAAAAAAACTCATCCTGAGAATGACATCTTGTGTTTTGTAAACCTAGCATTTTCGTGATGTGTGGTTTTTTCTGTGAGTGCGGTATTGTTTGGATGTGCCTATGCGAATCCGTTGGTACAAACTAGCCTAGACATGGGGTTCTGGGAGGGGATGTCATTCACCTCAGTTTGAATTCTTTTTTCAGATGTGAGAAACATTTTAAGCCATACACAGACAGACATTGATGGTATCTAATAGCTGAGAATTATTGCCAGCGCAATTTCATATGCAATTAAAAATTCCCGACAGACAGGCAGACAGATAGACAGATTATTTGATAATCTAAATATTAACAGCTATATAATTAAAAATCTTATAAATAAGGGATATTTGTCAAATAATTTGTATCTATTCTTACATCTATTCTTCTTATCTATTCTTCTTAATTTGGAATATCTTATCTATTCTTCTCATTCTATTATGATTTAAAATGTTTTTCACATTTGAGAAAAAAAAAAAACTTTTGAATCGTGCTATTTAAAAACTATCACTTCAATATTTCGTTAGTTCCGCTATTTATTGCTAATATCGATTTTTATTAGTAAAACCTTCATGAAAATAAAAGGAGTTCAAGTAAAGGACTTATGTTTGGGATGCGAAAGGTTCTTCCTCTTTTTTCAATGAAATGAATAGATAATAAGAAAATATATACATTTTTGTTTGTTTTATTTTGTACCAGCTATTGTTAAATACATTTTTATTAAATTACATTAATTGTAGACTTATTGATTGCTAATATCGATTTTTATTTATAAAATATTTATGAAAATTAAAAAAGTTCTAGTAAAGGAGCTATATTTGCGATGAGAAAGGTTTTTCTCTTTTTTTCCTTTTTTTTCATCTAACATCGTTTGACTTTGACAATGGAAAGACATTCCATCAATGATACTTCTTACTTTTGAACTTCTATAAAAATTTAAATCCTTTGGTATAAACTGATCCATAATTTCTGTTATAGTGACTGAACGTTTTTTAGAAATCTTAGTTCATTTTGTTCCTTAACTTCAGAAACACTGATGCCATCATGTTTGTGCTCTTGTTGTTCTACTAATTCTTTGAGATCATAGATGATTTAACTTTTTTCACCAGTTGTAACTTGCAGTAATTTTCAATATTCTTCTCATTTATGTTATCCAAAGCTGTTTCATCAGCTAATTTTGTTTCATCAACAATTCTCTTGTGCCAACATCTTCCGACCATAAATTCTTCCATATTCCTTTCCAGTCTTTCTATGACATCTCATTCCAAGAATTAATGTCAGCTATAGCCTCCATGACGTTATAGTTTTTTTTAATATCTAATGAATTGTTGATTTTATCAGATAGTTGTCAAAATATATGGCTCAGATGATAAGTTTTAAAAATTTCGGTTAATTCCAGTATTACGAGGAGGGTGTGCTAAGAAGGGTCTTACGGTATTAAAAAATTCCTAAGAATTTTGCCATCATGTTATATTAATAATTAAAAAATCTTTCTAAATACAAAATTTAGAAAGTTATGCTTATTTTAGAAATTATTAAAATTAAAATAACTTTTAATTTCATATACCTATTTCAAATTTTGTTTTAGCTATAAACATTCGCCTTCTCTCAATTTTAGCGATTTGTGAAATTTATCATTTCAAAACACATTAGTTAAGTTATATGACAAAAAATTGAAACGAAGAAAAATAAAATAGAATAGAAAAGAATGGTTGCAAAATATTTTAAATATGATTCATCTATAACAATTTTCCAACCACAAATTCAATTAAAGAAACTTTTAATGCAATATTCAGTTAAAGAACATATCCATTTAATGAAATAGATCCTTGTATAATGGTTTATGGCTGTATATTGGTTAAATATATCTTTTAGCGAAATTTTTATTTAATTAATAATAATTTCACCGCAAAATTATATTTATTTATATATCTATCACCACCTCAGCGAAATTTATATATATTTAATCTTTAGTGACCGAAAGTATTTATTTAAACAATAACATTACAATTTTACATTGCTGTATTTATTACAATAAATTCAAATCAAATGTTATTATTTAAATTAAATTTTTGTGATTTTTCTGTGGAAGTGTATTTAATATTTCGATCTTTTTACATTTTTTCGATAGATCGAATTTATCAGTACTTCTAAAAGGAAACTACTGAATCAAATCAAAACATCGAACGTGGGTCTTGTTACAGTCTTTTGTATGTTGCTGTATTTATAACAATAAATTCACATCAACTTTTATTATTATTAAAATTAAATTTTTGGATTTTCTTGGATGTATATTTAATGTTTCGATCTTTTAACATTCTTTCGATAGATCGAATTTATCAGTACTTTTAAAATGGAACTACCGAATCAAATCAAAACATAGAATGCAGGTCTTTTCTTAGAAACAAACGCTGTATGTAACCTGAAGACTTTTTTCCCTATTTATCTACCTATTGTTAAATGCACAATATCAAAAGTGGCAGTTCGTCAAAAATAGACTAAACAAAAGCTTGCTTGAACTCTTTTAGAGCTTATTTCTATGACAAGCGTTGATTTTGGAGGGTTTTTGTGTTTAAGTAACGTAAGTTGTGCTTGGAAACTATTCAAGAGTAGCAGATCCCACAAAGAGCTATTTCTCCAAACTCCTGAATCTCTCCCATTTCTGCAAAACAATCCCAAAATACCCTCGGCAAGGCGTTGCACCTGCACTTTCCCTAAGCACCACCCTCACAAAAAAGAAAAAAAAAAGAGGGTGGGGGATTTCTTCTTCTTTCCCTTTGGTCTCTTTCCTACTTGGAAAGCCTCACGTGACGTAGGTGATCACGTGCCTTTTTCGAAGTAGACCTAACAAAGCGTCAGTAAATTTCTATTGGCTGAGAAGATTAATTTGTCTAATGAACTTCTAGAACTGCACCAACAGTTCTTGTGTGCAGATCTTATATCTTCTTGAAAGTCGATGAAAGATTTTTAGCAAGTGCTCGGAGATATAATAATATAAACGAATTGAAATTGGCTGGAGTTTTACTCATATACCATACTAAACACCAAGTCTTGTCTTAAAAGAGTACATTGAAATCATATTTTTGCATATTTTGATGGTCATAATTATACTCACATCAAGATTATATACAACTATAAGGGAACCGGATAACTTCATCTTTCGACAGCCTTTTATGAAAGCTGTTATCTGAAATAGAATCTTACGCAAATAACTACTGGACGCTGATTGAATACTACAATCGTCCAGATGGTTGTTGAAGACGAAAGACCAAATGTTGTCCAGACAACACCTTCTCCAGAACTTGTGTCTGGAAGTCCGTGCAAAGAACAGTCACCAGGAGACAATAATCAGGAACTATCAGACATCAAAGTGGTGCCTTTATCAGAGTTGAGCAACATTTTTACAAATGGCCTCCCCAAAGACACTCCCGATAAAGATAGTGAAGACGACGTGTCTCTCAATTTAAGTCCATCGCCACAGTTGGTCGAACAAACTGTTATTAACGAAAATGGCGCGGATAATTCAAATGATATATCACAGGATAAGAATTCTGAATTGGTATCTAATAGTGAAATCGCTGGCGGTGAGTATAGACTGTTTTTTAATGAGTATCACATACAATTAAAAAAAAAAGGTTTTTACAAAATGAAATTTTACCATTATTTCGATCAATGTCTTTTGTTTATTTGAGATGAATTTTTTAATTTCATTTGTTCAGTATACTTACATAACAATTGAAACATAGAAGAATTGTATTAGTATTGTTTATTGATTAGTAATTGTTTTTATTTATAAATTTCTATAATCCTGTAATATTGTTTAGTGTATTAAATGACTGATGGATTTAGAAATAATAATTACGCTGTTACAAATTTATATATTTATAAAATTATTACATATTTGATTATCTTGCTTTTGTGTTTTCATCTTCATTTAATCTTTTCCAATGGAAAAGGCTTTAAAATAAGTATATTTTATTACGGATTTTACTTAAATTATATCTTAATTATTAATTAATCTTTCTTATTAACATTTTAATAATTTGAATTGCATTGCTATTGGTTGCATTTCACAGAGTAGGAAACAATATTAAAACTTTAAAGAATTAAATCGGTAAAAATATCAATGAAACTGAACCAAGTGAAATTTTATTTATTGGAACAAACATATATATAATGGTAATTTTATTCAAAATAAAAGATCTATAGATTTTTAAATAAAATAATTAAAATATTAATTTAATAAAATCGTTAAAAATAGGAAACCTTTGCTGTGCTCTATACTTGGAATTAGTTCAGAAATTATTTTGTCATATCAATAGTGCAAAATAAATTTAATGAGACATTAGTTTGCTCTAATAAAGTGTTGGAATAAACATACATTTAATAATAATTTTATTCGAAAAAAAATGATCTAGAAATTTTTAACTAAAATACGTAAATTATTAAAATCGTTAAAAATAAGAAACCTTTGCTGTACTCTATACTTAGAATTATTTTATAAATTATTTTGTCATTTACATAGTGCGCAACAAATTTAACAAGGCCTTATTTTACTTTAATAGATTACCAATAAAATAGGAATAATGGCACTTTACCTTGTGTTTTAGAAAAAAATTAGGAAAAAGTATTTTAATTATTTTTTAAGGTTTATTAGTTTAAGGACATTTTTTTTATTGTTTTTCTGTTGTTCCTTTAAATACGCTATCATATCATGTTTAAATAAAAATCAAATTAAGAACATTTAAATTGCATTTCTACTTGTTTTTCTGATAGGGGACGTGTGAGGTTTTTTTTGTGAAATTGAATTTTGGAAATTTCAATGTATTAATTTAATATTTAAATATTGCTTTTTTAAGAAATATTAAAACTGAATCATGTTCCCTGTTTTAATCTGTCATTAAAAACAGAAAATCTTTCAAATAAAATTAGTAATATATTTTTAAATAAAATGAACACATTAGGACATGGACCGAGGCCTATGCATCCTATTTTATTACTTTCTATACGTGTATTTCTATACGTATACGTAATGATGTGTTCCGATATTCTGTACCTCTCCAACCAATGATAAAACTACATAAATGACTTGATTTACGACAGAGTGAATACTATAGTAATTGTATTTCGAAAAATGATGTGTTCCGATATCCTATACCTCTCCAACCAATGATAAAACTACGTAAATGACTTGATTTACGACAGAGTGAATACTATAGTAATTATATTTTGCGTATTTCGAAAAAAAATGACGTGTTCCGATATCCTGTACTTCTCCAACCAATGATAGAACTGCATAGGTGACTTGATTTACGACGGAGTGAATACTATAGTAATTGTATTTCGTGTATTGTAAAAAATTATTCCGATATACTATAAAAATAAGAAACCTTTGCTATTTCCCATACTTTAAACTATTTTACAAAATATTTTGTCATATTTGTTACAAAAATATTTGTAATAAATTTCAAGGCATTGTTTTACTCTAATGAATTATCAGTGAAATAGGAATTATGACAAAAGGCAAAGTGTTCTCTCCAACCAATGATAAATTACATAAAGGACTAGATTTACGACGGAGTGAATATTCTACTAATTTATAAATCTGTTTAACATGCAAAACATGGCAATTGTTGTATGATTAAGCGATATTCATCTTTGTGTTCCGCAGACGATCTGAACGATGCCAAGGCCCACCTCAGCGACGCTAGCCGCCGCATCCACGAGATGGACATCGAGATCAAGAGGCTGGAGAACGAGCGCGAGGAGTTGAGCATCGCCTACAGGGAGGCCGAGACCCTCAGGAAGCAGGAGGAGGCCAAGGCCCAAAGGCTAGCCTCGGAACTGACATCCGTCAGGCACGACTACGAAAGGAGGCTCACCATCAAGGAGGAGGAGCTGGACTCACTCAGGTACACATGAGTGCAGATTACCTACTGACCATTGTAGCAATACACATTTTTTTACAGTACCATCACAGTAATGTATGTTAAATCTATTAACAGGGTGACGGCGATAAAGTTATTACCATATGAGAATCAGATGGGATATGGTGTTAAATCTATTAACAGGGTGATGGCGATAAAGTTATTGCCATATGAGTCAGAATCAGATGGGATATGATGTTAAATCTATTAACAGGGTGATGACGATAAAGTTATTGCCATATGAGTCAGAATCAGATGGGATATGAGCTTAAATGACATATCTAGCAATTATCTCACCTCGAAATCCTGTCCACCAAGCCCTATTATTTAAGCATAGTTTTTCTCTCCTCCCTCAATTCCAAGGCACGGACTTTCTGGTCTGTGAATTTATCTTTCTCCATCCTCGATAAAGTCACAGGAGCTTGTAAGGTTCAAACTAAGCTTATCCAATCCCGAAACAAACCACATCCATTAAGACATTTTATCTAAATTTACCTTCTTTTTTTCATAATCATTGATTCTAAAGTGTAGATTCTAACTTTGAGCACCATTGGGACAATAGCTGGTTATCACAATAATATTTAACAAAAATAGTCAATCTGAAGACAGAAACCTTTGATACAGACTAATACAGAAAATTCAATGCACAGCCAAAAATAGTTCTATTCTATTTTCTCAATGATACTGGTTATTTGATCACCTGAATTATATTTATTTTAAAATGCTGGACATTAAATTATAACACACAATTCAAAAGATGCTAATTTTTTTAATAACAAGGGGTAATCAACTAAGCACTATCTCGAGCTTTGAATGTATAAATTCAATCGATCAAAGTCAAGTCTATTGCTATGGCAAACGAATGCTGTCAATTATCAGTACCTAAACATCAAATCAGCAAAGATAAAAGTTCATTTAATACTAGTGCTAAAAATATGCATACATTATGACTTATGTTAAATATAGAAGGCAATTATGTTAAATATAACGATTATTTTCTGTCATTTGTACAGTGATTTTTAATGTTGTATGACTAGATCGTTAAAAATTTCACAACTCTCACTTATTGGTGGACATCAATAATATAAAATGGAAATAATAATAATATAAAAGAATTCAAGTTTTCTCAACTGACAAATTACATTAAATCAAATTCTTTTTGTATAAAATTCAAATTGTAGTGAAAAGTAATACATTTGATTCAAGAGATTGAAATTTCAATTTCGTAATTCATGTAATAGTATTAAAATAGTACTGTGTGTTGTATATCAGAGAACTATTTCTGCTGCTAATTCTAGAAATTTAAAAGCTGTTTTAAACATAGACCAGAAAGCTTTTGCAAAAGACGACTTTTGTTTTTTCACCATGATGTCCTTCAAGAAAGTTCCTTTTTTTACGAAACCAAAATCAATTAAGGTTTTCTTAAATTATTTACTAGTAGAACATGTATTGCGTATAAAAGATATTATTAGTTTTTTAAGAAGCATTGCGATTGTTTAAAATAACCGAAAAGAACTTAATTTGCTATCACATCCTGTTAGTGAAGGACACCATATGTAATGTCAAAGATTTCTCTAATTGGCTTAGTGAAAGAGAGGAACAATGAAAATAGCTCTTACTTCCGTTGGCAAGTAATCAAGAATCTATTTAGAAAAGAAAATGGTCTCCATTATCAAATGGTCATTGTCTTTTTACAAACTTTAGTTTTCTGCTGTACGTACTTAGTCGCTTGCTTAAAAAAAATTGTTTTTTTTTTTTACGTTTCCGTTTGCAAAGTGATAGAACAGAAAAATTTGAATACAAGATTTTAAGTGTATTGGATCTCAATTCGAAATTTAGCGAAAAACATTAATTACAATAACTAATATTGTTTTTGAAAGCTGGGTACTTAGATCAAAATCATTTACCAGTAGAATGACAGCGTTGCAGCAGATCCAGCATTACCTCCATTTCACAGCTACAGTTTTGAACGAACACCTCCAAGAGTAGCATTTGGGATGGTTTGAACTCTTCTCTCTTCCTCTTCAACTCCAACGGAAAAGATGTCAATCTAGATACTTATAGTGTCCCTTTTTAGAATGGAAATGAAAGTTTTTGGTTTTACATTAAGTTTCGAATTAAGCTCCCTTGACATTATCGAGTTTCGAACTAAGCCTCCTTGGTTCGGAATTACAAAGCGCTATCCACCAGATTACTATGGCCAAAACAGCTAATCTTACAATGGTGTAAGAGTTTAAGAAAATATTTTAATGAAATTCGGAATCAATTGATTTCTTTGTAAAGGATGTTTCAGTAAAGTAAAATGGTTACTTTTGAAATCAGAGTTTTAGTAAAATTCCCAATCGTAAACAATTAACGCAAGCTAAACAGACAGCTAGAGGTACTGTATGCAAATCATTCGCTAATACAGAGATAAAAATATCAAGCTTCCTTTTAAGAAGATCAGATTCAATTAACAAGACTTTACTACGAGAGTCTCGAATGGGACTTCCTAAATGAACAATAACGTTTGAGAAAGTTTTCATTTTGCTCATGGTAAGCTTGAACATTACACTATAACAAGTTTCTTGAATCCAATTATTCATTTTTAGTTTTTATATTAATATTAATAAAAAATAATAAAAAATAAATGCATAAGAATTCAAAGGACATAGACCAAAGACAATGCTTTCAATAATCAAGGACAGTAAGCGTGTAGCTGTGTTCTATTTATTCATATTTCTTTCTGGTGTAGATAAGGGTTTTTTTCAAAAGAAAGAGTTTCAAAATACTGACAAAACTTGAAATAAAATACGAAGTATAAAAAAAATACAGAGTTGAAATTTCTAAAACGTAAAAAAAATTTCAAAATTTTTTAAATAATAACAAATATATATTAATATAATAAGTAAATTATACTAATGATCAATGATTAAATTTTCATTTTCTATCAGAAGATGTATCAAATTTTTTTACTTTGTATCTGGTACTTTGTATTTTTTACTTTGTATCTTTGTATTTTATAAAAGGGCTCATGTGTAGCTAAAACCCATGCTTGTGCTACTTTTGCAAAATGATTGTCAAATTCGTCGCTAATATGGCATTTTATTATTACACTTTGCATTGTACACATTTAGCATATTTCAGTGTAGATTTACAACAGGGAAGGCCATTGGAATTTCTGTTTGCATTTTTTTGCCTCTTTTGGCCTTTCATTCTCCTACAGCATTTCAATGGCAGATATGTAATTGACAAAATTCTGTCAGATAAAAACTTTCTGACTTTTAGTTCATTATTTGAATATGGAATTCTAATAAATGTACCAGTGACTCTTTCTTTTGCCCCAAAAAAGTCATTCACATTTTTCTACTTTTGTATAAAACAGGAAGCAGACAGCCATCGAGATCGACCAGTTGAACATGCGTCTGGCCGAGGCCGAAGCCAAGGTGAAGACCGAGGTGGCTCGCATCAAGAAGAAGATGCAGGTGACCATCACGGAGCTCGAGATGAGCCTCGACGTCTCCAACAAGCAGAACATCGACATGCAGAAGACCATCAAGATACAGTCCACTAAGCTCATGGTGGGTTGCTATTAATTCACAAGACATAAATTTTAATAAAATTTATATAACTATAAATTATTCTAATATTTATGATTTATGTGTTTAAGTATGACTATACTAATAATTTTATTAAAATAATAATAATTGTATGTTTTCATAGGAAATACAATCTCACTATGATGAGGTGACTCGCCAATTACAGCAATCCATCGACCAGTTGGGCGTTTCCCAGAGAAGATGCCAGGGCCTGACAGCAGAACTGGAAGAACTCAGAGTGTCCTTGGAAACGGTTGGTAAAATAATTGTATTTACTTTTTACATAAAATTATACTAGTAGAGAATTTACTTTTATAAAAGAGTTGAATTTTATTTTCATAAATTGATTTATAATTAATTTAATAAAATTCAGTTCAAAAGAAATATTTTCTTGGTGCAATATTAATATAAATACATTTTAGCTAATATAAGTTAGAAAATATTTGTAAATTGCTACCATTTATTCTTATTGCTAAGCATATGGGAGGTAACTTCAATGACATCCTTTTTTACGATTCAAATTTATTTTTTCATCTTTAAAACTGTTATCTAACTTTATTGCCACTATATATAACCTATATTGTTTTTTTTATAACCGAGTCGAAAATGGCTCAAAGATGCTTAGATTTGGATTTTACTGATCACCTGGGATTGACTATAAGCATAGATTTCCCAGCAGTTAAATAGTTCAAAGTTAAGAGGCCAAGAAAGTCTAAAGGACTCAAGGTTTACAAGGGTCCTGCTAGTTTCCTTCAGATTTGGAGATTGAACATAAATATAACAAATAAACTTTATTAAAATTATAACTTTTTATTTCTTAACTTCAGTATTTTTAGTGTAAAAATACTGCTGTTGAAGGGTCACCAAAATCTTTTTTGGTTAGCTTGAATTAACTATTATTTAACTTCTTTTTTAGACCCTGAGAGCCAAACGAACCCTGGAACAATCTCTGGACGAGAGTCACTCCAAGATCTCCGAGCTCACCACCCTCAATGTCAACCTTACATCTGCCAAGGGAAAACTGGAGAACGAGTACCTCACTTTGCACTCAGATTACGAAGAAATCTCCAAGGAACTCAGAGTACGTTATTAAGCATACATTTTTTAAAATTACGTGATAATTTTTGCCAGGTATTCTAAACAAACTACAACATACCATACAGTAAAGTTATCTAAATAAACCTAAAAACACAAATGTAACTAATAAAACTTAAACTTTGGATCAGAAGCAATGAGTTTAAAAAAAAATTAAGGGATAATAGTTCCAGAGGCTTCCAACTTGAGGAGATTTAAATCTCTAACCACTTAATTACTAATAAAACTGGAACAACCCGATATATAATGTAATCAGGTGAAACTTCTAATTTTGGCCAGTTATTAAACTCTGTTAATATCTATGTTTTTATAATAGCGTGACTGTTTTGATTCTAATTTAATTTTTATTGGTACAACAAAATTGATCTTCCAGTTAAATTTTTAAAAATCTTGAAAAAGAATATGTGTTCAAAAATACTCAGAAAATTACCAAAACTTTCATATCATATCACAGTTTCCTTGAACCTGAGCAAATAGGCTCGACGTCTTCATTATACCAACCTCGGAACTAGGAATTCTGTTCAAAAATTGACACTTAAGATGAAACAAACTTTTTGTGACTATGCCATAAATGGACACAAAGCAGCAGAAGTCCTTGAAGGGAGATGAGTAGGACCCCACCAGATGCTATTCTTTGGAGTGTTCTTTCTAAATTATAGTGGCACCAAAGTGCGAGTGTAGTAAACTTCTCAGTGTGCACCCAAATATTGTTGAATATTCTATATATCTGCCTTATCATTAGCTAATGATTTCAGGTCAAGTAGCCGATATTAGAAAACAACATCGTCACCAATAATCATTTTGGAGTAAACTGCATATGTAGCATATATATAATAAATTACTTTCTGTTTCAGGTATCTGACGAACGCTACAACCGCGTCATTGTAGAACTGAAGTCCACCAAGGATATTCTGATAGAGGAGCAAGAGAGATCTATCAAGATGGAGTCCATCAAGAAATCTTTGGAGGTTGAGGTCAGGAACCTGCAGATCAGGATTGAGGAGGTAGAGACCAACGCTCTGGCCGGAGGAAGACGAGTCGTCAGCAAGCTGGAGGCTAGGGTATGAATTTATTTATCAATAATATTTACTATTTTTAATCCATCACTCAGCATTCTTCAAGGATTGTAAAAATAATCGCCAACTTGGCATAACATTAACAAAAGTTTAGATCATGTTTTTAATTCATTCATACAAGATTTATTAGGAACCTTTCTTCGATATATTCTTCATAAAATTATATTTTATTTATCCAGCTTATTTTGACTGATTACTGTAGATGCATCAGAGCACGATCATTCTTTATCATCACAGTGAATGACTTACTGAAAGTCATTCACTGTGCTAATCTATATTGTATCTGTTTAACAACTATTGTCTAATATTTTTTTTATTTAAAATTGCTTAATATATTTATGCTTGATATATTATGTTTTTATATTTTATGCTTTTGAAACTTACAAACATCTGTATCATTTTGCATTACTTTTATAACTACTTTTCATATAAATAATTTTAAAGTAATAACAAAATAATTGGATCAGTTTGATTAAATCATTTTGCCACGGAAAAACTACTATTGCCTACATCTATTAAAGAGGACTACATACATAAAAACTCAGATATCAGAATTCAGAAACTCGTGTTACAGAGCTAGTACTATTTTTTAAAAAAAAGAAATCTTAGCCCAAATTAACATTAACCACCATTTTAATAAAACAAAGCAGTTACAACATTTGATTTTTATAGATATTCTATTTTTAGGAATATCCCATTTAAGCTAATGTATCGTTTAACAATGGTGTTACAATTAATACGGGGGTGTATTGTTATGCAACAGCAAAAACTTTCTAGTGCTATTTGTAGGTGCTGTGCATGAAAAACGCTTTTCAACTATTTATAGTTTTTCAATTTGTCATTCACAATAAGGTGAGAGAAAAGTAGCCTTGGCATTACCTCAGAAATTTCAGGCATAAGTCTTTAAATCTTAAATTTCACTTTATTCCTAAAATATCAACTGTAAATAAAAAAAAAGGTTATTTATCTTTCTGTTACATGTATCATCAATTTAGTGATAAACGTAAATGTATTTATAGAGCAATTGATATTTACCTCATTTTTAAATATACCTGAAGACTCATTCTTAAATAGATGTAGCAGATTAAATTACGTGTTTGTACTTGGAAGTAAATCAAAATGAATTATAACTCTTTGTTTTTATCACCCAGTTCTTACAGAATAAATGTGGAATATTGCTTTTACAGTAGTAATAACGAATTAAACTGTGTTCTCACATAAAGGGATAATTTTTATTTTGGAAATAAATATTTTTTTTAATACAACGGTGAGAAAAAAATTATTTGGAATCAGCAATGTTTTAAAGTGAAATAAAAATATTTTAAACAATTACATCTTTACAAAATTTTATTTAAACACTACCAAAATAATAATACATTTTTATAACCATTGTTTCATACTTTATTTCCTTCACGACTTTCCTTCTAATCTAATAAAACTACAGCGGTGTGAAAAACTTAATCAAAAATGCAATTTTTAAGTAGGATGCTATGAAGTTGTAGAAAAGGATATGTTGTTGTGATCAGCAAAATGTACATCTATTTCAATAAAAAGGGGATCCCTATTCAAATATCAAGTACAAGACATTATAGTTGAGGTGAATATACGTAAAATGCATGCAGTCAGCACGAGCAATGCAAGATTACAATTTAAAAAAAGAAGAATTCCGTTATTAAATATATTCTCTGTAGGTTTAAAGGACGTGTAATATAGGTAGAAGAAACTATCCGGACTATTTTATATCTAGGATAAACGGAAAGATTAAGGAACGACATTGTGTGAAAGCATATCCTAAGAATTTCAAACTGTCAAAATTATCATTTCACGAAATTGGAAATCCTTCAAAACCATAACTGTATCTGTAAGAAATATTAGTGATGGCCAGCCAAGATAAGCAATGCTAATGTATGACTGATACATCATACGGTAGTCGAAAAAAATCTGTACCAGTCAGTGGACATAATTTCTTAGCAGCTACGTGCAGCAAGGAGACGACAAATGTTCACTGTAATGTATCTAGATGCCTTCAAAAAGGGGGGGGACCTATTCCATCGACTGGTAGTCTTGAACATGGCCTATTCACTCGTCATCCATCTTCTCTATTGACAACTGCCTTTCGGGTTCACTATGGCCTTTCCTGATAAGAGTTATCTGGACTTTCTCCTAAATATCATGCAAATGAGGTAACATTTACAATGATAGCAATGTTAGAAATTATAAATTGCAATTGTTTGACCGAATACAGACAAACTGATGGAAAATTTAGGATCTTCTCACAGTTCCAAGCGTCCCACGTCATGTAGTTGTCACTCAGTTCTGCCTTTTAACAGGTCACGACTGTCTGGGTGAATATCTACATCGCACTGGGATTTTGACTAACCAAACTGCCCTCTTTGTTGTTGGCAGAACTAATCAATCGAGCTCATCTTTAATGAACGAATCGTTGCTTGTCACTTCAAGTTAGAGAACTCTTAAGCCAATGATTTCTGTCAACTTTGTTGAACTCTTTTGCATACATTTTCTTTTTTTTTATTCTGTATTTTTCCCCTTTTTGTATTGTCTTGCCATTGGAAAAAAAACAATGATAACCCTCAAGGAAGAATCCCTGCATCGTGATTCAACGCATAAGATCCTGATTCTGAGTAAAAGTAGAAAAATTGAATTGATTTGTATTTTTAAATACTCTAGTGTTTAGTGTTGACTTTTAATGTTGGGACGTTTCTCCACAGATCCGTGACATCGAGATTGAGCTGGACGAGGAGAAGAAGCGCCACGCCGAGTCGATCAAGATCATGCGAAAGAAGGAGCACCGCGTCAAGGAACTGCTGCTGCAGACGGAGGAGGACCACAAGACCATCACAATGCTCAACGACGCCGTCGAGAAGCTCACCGAGAAGGTCAAGGTCTACAAGAGGCAGCTCACGGAACAGGTCAGTGCACACCCCTATTCAACTAATTCATCCACCGAATGGAAAACGAATCCATACTTTTTTCATGTAGTATAGCCGAACGCATGAATAATTATATTTGTTGGAGCAGCTTCTAGGAAAATTATAATATCCGAAATAGTAACCAAGTTTTACTAGAAATGTCGAATACTATAAATCATAACAGAAAAAGTTTTTAAGCGCGCTTGTTATCTATAGCAGATTAATAAACCTAAAATAACAGATAAGTCTGATAATAAATTCAAGTAAGTGGATAAGTCTAATCGACATCCACAAATCCGTTTACTTTTATGGCAACAAATCATCTTTGGTGAGTCTCAGATGAAAAGTGATGTGTCCTTGTAAAAACTTACTCAAAGTCACCAAGCACTTGTTGCTATGTGAAAATTTTGTTCTAGCATGTTTATAAAACGGAATGTATATTTTTAATTATACATTTTTTTTCTATTCAGCAATGATTTACTGGTTTCTAAAGGCTGTTGAGATTCCTAAAACTCGGATGAAAACTTATACAATAAGGGAAATCCTCCAAGAAGGCAATGATAGTTGTAAGGGGTAAAGCCTTATTGATGGATATTGTAAGGAATATTGCCTGCTTGATTATTGTACGACATATTGACTATTGTAAAGGATATTGCCTTATTGATTATTGTTAAGGATTGAATCAAGGCTCACCGACTCTGACCGGTTTTGATATATTGTACCAATCAAGAATTATTTTGTAACATTAAAGTTAATAAAAAAAGACAAAATAAAAGTTTAAGATGCATAAATGCATTGCAAAGTGTGAAGGAAATCAGAAGTTTTATTTCATATTTAACTGCATAAAGGAGAATAGGCTTATTCAAGGGTAAGAAATAATTCATGATCTGAATACCATACTTTTTTATCCTTTGCCAGGAGGGAATGACTGCCCAGAATCTGACACGTGTCCGCCGCTTCCAGAGGGAATTGGAAGCCGCCGAGGACAGGGCAGAGCAGGCCGAAAGCAACCTGACCTTTGTCCGCTCCCGTCACAGGACCATTGTGACAGGACCAGCCTCCGTCAAGCAGGTCTTCGTCACCACCACCGAGGAGTCCTCTTCCAGCACTAGCAACTACTAGAGCTCGGTCTCGTGATTCGTTCCTTTGTCTCTTGTTGTGTCACTCCCAGGTCTGGACAGAGAGCTTCCGCGTCTTTCAAAAGAACAAATAAAACGTGTTTCCAATGTTTTTTTTTTTTGGTCATTAGATATAAAGTTTTCAGTTTCTTTTTTTCTCTTTATTTCAGTGTCATTCGATGTCATTGGGTCGAGTAGTTCAAAAACACAAAAAATATTGATAATCTGCTATCTACGTGTTATCCCATTGGTGCAGTGCACAGATGGAAAAATATATGGGGGGAACGTAACGTAGAACAATTGTTGAAGCAAACAGAAGTTAAATGCTTCTTAAGTTCTTTGGAAATATTATGTTGTAGAATCAATTAACAATTTTGGGATAGTTAAATTATTAAGTTCAATTATGGGTGGAAGGGTATTTTAATAAAAAGTTTTCCTTTATTCTGGAAAGAGCAGAAATATTCATGAATTTAATTATTATCATCCAAAACTCTTTTGATTTTCAAGTTATTTCATGAATAAAAGAAAGTATAAGGGATATTAATCATTATTTGTAGTTATACATATAAAAATGTATGTTGAATTGACGGTGACCATCATTAGTACTATCGAATAATGAAAGGCAAATAATGAAAAGCAAAATGTCGGATAATAAAAGCGAAGTGCATCTTCCAGTTATAGAACCAGTGTATGTTAAATAGAATATTGCTTTCAGTTTGGTTTGTAGATGGATAAATGTTTGGGACATGTAACAACCATCAACTATGACTGAAAATAGTAAGATATTTAATGTTTTTTGAAACACACGGATTTGTATGCAATTTTGTTGAAACAATAAACTGATTTCAAAATACACTGTTACAGAATCATTCTCCAAAAATGCATCAACTGAGATACAATACATATCATTTTTTTTGTGTCATCATGTAGTAAGTATTAAAAACCTTAGAACTGTTTAATTTCTCATGAATGGAAGCTTAGCATTTCTGAAAAACGCGATTCTCTCCGTCTAGATCTGTTGAAAACATAAACTGACTATATTGTTCATGTGCTACGCCGAACGTGTTGGTACACTTTTACTACAAAAAAAAAAAAAAAAAAAAAACAATTTTTTTTTTAAGTTTGAAAGAAAATTTTTTTCTTAAATTGGTTCAACATTTGTTTTTTGTTAGCTATGACTTCTTTTAGGTTTTCTGAACAATTAAAGACGTTTAAAATATTAATTTTTTTTTGTTGATTTTTGTTTTGTTGAAAAGATAATTATACAAGGAAAATATTATTTAGATTATAGATTTTTTTATGTTTTAACTTTATTTTGAAAGAATATTTTTTTTGTTGGTGTTTTAAATTAAGATCTGCTGGAATAGATAAAATTATTTGCTGGTCAGCAAACGCTGGATATTTTTTTTTGTTGTTGTTGAGGTTTTACTAACAATGGTAATGAAAAACAGCAGATAAGGATGAAAAAAAAAAATTCTTGAACTCACATCTAGGATCACGTTGTTTAAAGTGTTGCTTTCTGTCTTTGCTGTTGCTTGCGAGAACTATTTCAAAATTATGATCCACTTTTCAAAAGTCGATCGAAAATCGCTGTGTAACTACTTGCTGTATAGGAATCTGTGCATATGTGAATGGCTTCTGTTAACATTTTGTAATTAAATGCCGCGGCTGTTAACATAATTAAAATAGCATGTGTCTGTGGCAGCTTGTCTTTGTCTTCTGATGATATAATCTACTTTAAAATAAATTTATAATTCTACAGAATTTTGTCTTTATTTTTATGGTAAAATGCTTTCTTAAAAGCTTACTCTTTTTCTTTTAATTTCATGTTAAAATATTTTTCAAAATTTTTTCAAAAGATTATTTTATTTTTTATTTGTATAGAAATAAATAAAGTATTAAAAAAATACCGAAATTCCTTATTTAATTCATTATATACAAATAAATAATTCGATATTTAATTTTTGAAATTGTCTCTGTCTTCTTAAATGAGCAAAGCAAAAGTTAGATAGATTGCAGCTAAATTTTTGACAAAAGTATGCAGAAAAATCTATCAAATATGACTCTTATGTTACAGAACTACAGAAAATCATAAATTTTTAGCTTTGGTAAATTTATATATCGGAATTATATAAAAAAACTACATATTAAGAAACTATCAGTGCAGAAACAAACATTTGAGATTTTAAATAACTTGTCATTAATAATATAAATTAGCTAAATAAAGTAATCCTTCGAATCCCAGAATTTTCTAGATTTTTTTCTCATCTTTCATTTGTTATTCTGTTTTTTTTAAAGAATAAAAAAAGTGTTTATTTGTAAAGTAAATTGAAATGTAATACTATAACATAAATAAAATTTTTTATTTTATTTTTGTAATAATTTAAGTAATAATGACACCAGATGGCATCTCTTCTTTTTTTAATACTTGGTAATATATAGCACCATGAAAATCTGTTAACTAAAAAAATAAGGTTTAAATGTAATTAATAAGAAATTTTGGTAAATTTTACTTACGAATAAATAAAAAAAATTAATTGAAAGAAAAAAAAATGCACTTTTAGGTACTACAGTATTTATGTTTCAAGGAATACAGAAAAATATCTGTAGGACAGACAGAAGAAAAAAACCTTTCTTTGTATATATATATATATATATATATATAATTGTGGTATAAATGTATAAATTCAAGATATATCATTTTAAAAATATCAATTGCATAAAACAATATTTAATATACAGATTCTAAATATGACTTTTTATTAAATTTATTATTAATTCTGATTGTATTTCTAAATGTCTATTTTCCTAAGTCAAATTTTTATAATTTAATTATTTGAGAAAAAGTACTGGTAGTTTTAAAATTTTATTTATAATCACTAATTTAAATAATTCATTCATTCTTTTTTGTAAATTTTATTATTTCGATTATTTCTTTTTCGTTGTAATTTAAATTAAGAAAAAAGTTCGAAACTTCATGAATCCTTTTACTCAATTATAAAAATATTTAAAATAGTAAAAAATAAATTAATTAATAAAAAAATTGTGTAATAATAAATACCATATTTTAACATGAGTCATAGAAATACAATATATTTAAAAATATTTTTTCAAAATCCTTGTATCTTTTTTTCACAAAAAGTGATAAATATTCTCTATTCTGCTGTTTCCCATAATTTTTCACTTCATACACTGAAGTGACAAAAGTCATGGGATACCTCTTAATATCGTGTCGGCCCTCCTTTCGCCCGGCGAAGTGCAGCAACACGACGTGGCATGGACTCAACAAGTCGTTGGAAGCCTTCTGCAGGAATATTGAGCCATGCTGTCTCGATAGACGTCCATAATTGTGAAAGCGTTGATGGTGCAGGATTTTGGGCACGAACAGACCTCTCGATGATGTCCCATAAATGCTCGATGGGATTCATGTCGGGCGATCTAGGTGGCCAGATCATTCGTTGGAATTGTCCAGAATGTTCTTCAAACCAATCGCGAACAGTTGTGGCCCGGTGACATGGCGCATTGTCATTCATAAAAATCCCATCGTTGTTTGGGTACATGAAGTCCATGAATGGCTGCAAGTGATCTCCAAGTAGCTGAACATAAGCATTTCCAGTCAATGTTCGGTCCAGTCGCACCAGAGGACCAAGTCCATGCCATGAAAAAACAGCCCACACCATTACGGAGCCACCACCAGCTTGAACAGTGCCTTGCTGACAGTTTGGGTCCATGGCTTCGTGGGGTCTGCGCCACACTCGAACCCTACCATCAGCTCTTACCAACTGAAATCGTGACTCATCGGACCAGGCCACAGTTTTCCATTCATCTAGGGACCAACTGATACTCTCACGTGCCCACGAGAGTCGCTGCAAGCGATGTCGTTCTGTCAGTAAAGGCACTCGAGTCCGTCTTCTGCTGGAATAGCCCAAGAAAGCCAAATTTCTCCGCACAGTTCTAACAGACAAGTCCCTTGTACGTCTCACATTGATTTATGCGGTTATTTGACTCAGTGTTGCTTGTCTGTTAGAATTTACGACTCTTTGCAGACGTCGCCGGTCTCGGTCGTTAAGTGCAGGCGGTCGACCACTGCGCTGTCCATGGTGGGATGTTATGCCCGAAATTTCATATTCTCGGCACACTCTTGACACAGTGGATCTGGGAATGTTGAATTCCCTAACGATTTCCGAAATGGCATGACCCATGCGTCTAGCTCCAACTAACATTCCGCGTTCAAAGTCTGTTAATTCCCGTCGTGCGGTTATCCTCACGTCAAAACCTCTTCACATGAATAACTTGAACAGAAATGAAAGCTCTGCGAAAGCACTGCGCATTTATACTTGTTCTACGCGATGCTACTGCCATCTGAAAATTTGCATATTGCTATCCCATGACTTTTGTCACTTCAGTGTATATTTAATGGATAGAATATTTACTCACTTCTATTAAAAAAATTTTTACTCCTTTATATGTTTTATAATAGTTCTTAGAAATAAATAATGAAAAATTCTTCATCAAGCAAACAATTTTATGAAAATGATATCCTAAAAGATTGTTTATTTGCAATTTATTTGGAGTAGAAAATATTATTTCACGAAATGGAAGGAATCAGAAAATAATGTTGGCTATATTCTGTCGAAAACATTGTCTATGAGTTTGCACTTTTCAAATACTTTTAAAACAGTCGTATTATGTGATTGAATTGTTGATTTTCGTTTTAAAAAAGCACAATGCCCATCGTTAATAACATATATTATTAAAAAAAATGGAGATTCATCTAAAACCAGATTAAGTATTGCTTAAAATGTTGGTTGCTGACAACGATGATTAATTTGAACTTAAACATCAAGACCTTTATTTCTGAAATGTTTAAAATATAATAAAAAAGAATAATATTGTATTAAAATTTAACATATATAATTATGGTACTTACGTATTAACGGTACCTTGGCGACAGTTGCGCCAATAAAGAGCACACGCGCCAACCGCAGCTACAGATTTGGCGAGTTTTAAGTGGCACCAATCTACTCTATTGGTTTGGTAACCTTAGTAGTTGTTATATTGGCGACACTTAAAAACCGCCAAGTCTGTCGCCAAGGTACCGTTAATACGTAAGTACCATAATTATTAATACATTTAGCACGAAACTCTGTAACGAAACATCTTATAACCAATTTTATTTTCAAAATTTCGTGACTTCTTATTTGAAAGCAACAAGTATAATTCAAATATCGCTACACCTAAGGCTAGCACCATCGTGCTAGAATAAGTAAATTAAAAATATGAATAAGTATTTTTAAAATATATTTTTTATTGTGAAGATAGACTAAAAGTTTATGTTTACATTTTTACTTGAATTTTAGTTTGGTGTAGAGGCTATTAACAATCAGTTATTGAATCAAAAAGGAAAAATTATGATTCTATGCATGATAAGTGTTTTGCTATATTTTAAAAGATTTTATAAATATTAAACTAATTTAAATTATAAACAATCATACAAAAACACATCTTATTCACAGAAGAAAATTTCGGTGCTGCTTTGAGGAAACAAATTTTGAGAGAAACAAAATTATTTCATAAAACATTAACTAAATATACGAGAGACAAGGACCATGATCCTGTAAAATTGCAGAATAGAGACAGTTGTGATTTGGCGTCAAGAAATCTTTTCGCTAAAGTGCGCCAAACAACGAGTTGCGATTGTAAATGAAGTGAATTCCAAACCGCACAAATTACCACATTTGCGGATTTTGGCTGCACAAAAAATCGACAAATCCTAATGCACTTGCAATTGGCATAAATTCCAATTTTCGAATTTGGCCTAAACTCCAATTTTGCAATTTGGTCTAAATTCCAATTTTGCAATTTAACCTAAACTCAATATTATGTTTCTTACTAAGGGGGTTCTACAATAATCAAATGGCGGCTGAAATTTGGAATACTGTACCCCTGAGAAAGTCGCCAATCTTGCATCCGGAATATTTCGTAAATATTCCGCTAATTTCTTTAGGGTTACAATAATCTACAGGAATAAGTAACTTCTTTTTCCGAACAATAAAATGATTATTTATTTCTACTTTGGTAGTTATTTGCAGAATTTTTCAGTTATAGTAAATAAATAACATTAATATATATTCTTTAAAATATTTATTCCAATAAATTATTGATTATTCTGAGATGGTTCTTATAATGTATGTCGACCACTGATACAAAAAATAAACAATTTTTATGATGTTGCCACTCAAAAAATACGAAACACAGAAGAAAAACGTTTTTTAATTTATTAGTAACTTATATTTGACTATCAATTAATTAATTTCTTTTTAACGCTGTTGACATAATTAAGGTTTTTTAACAATCGTTATTTGAATTCGTGCGAAAAAAATGTTCCTTTTTACTTTTAGAAAGTTAGTTCACTAATAAATTCGATTGAACGCATTAAATTGTTTTGTGGTTTAATGATGCTTCTTTTTAATGCTTTCTTTTCATCCATTCCTGTACTTGCATAGTCATAGCAAATGAATATGGAATACTTGACCAACAGCACAAATTCACAGAAAAATTTCAGTTGTAACGTTCTTAAAAATTTACAAACTATTTTATTATCATTAATTTATATTAATTATTAAAAACTTAAATTGTAACGTTAACTAACGTTCTAAAAAGCTGAAGCTTCAAATATTCCGTTCGAATTCTAATAACGGATGCCACAAAATCCTAACTAAACGAACATCTTTAAAAAGGAAATTATTTATTTAAGAATAAAATGTAAGTTATTAATAAATTAAAAAATAGTTTTTCTTGTTTGTTTCTTGTTTTCAGGTGTGGCAACATCATAAAAATTGTTTAGGTTCTATATCTGCAACAGACGTATGCTATAAGAATAAGCTTGGAATAATCAGTAATTTATCGGAATACTTATTTAAAAGAATATATATTTCTGTTCTGCAAATAATTATCGAAATAGAAATAAAATAGTCATTATATTCTTCGGAAAATGAAGCTACAGTAAACCTCTAATTACAGTATTACATACCTAAAGAAATTGATGGAACATTGGTGAAATATTCAGGGTTGCAAAATTGGCGACACTCTCAGGAGTACAGTATTCTAGATTTTAACCGTTTTCTTCATTCATTTGATAAAGCTATGCATGGACAGGTTTTAGTAAGACAATAAAATATCATTTTCGCCTCCAACAAAGGATATATCAGAATAAAATGTAAGTTATACTTTGGTTTCTTTTTTTTTTCCTTTTTAAATAATTTTGTTCCATCTTTCAAATTCGGCATTGCAAACAACATGAATATGTTTTGCCATAATAGAAAAAAAATGGCGTATTAGCCAATAATTTTGGCGTAATTTTATCATAAGTCTGTAACATAATTCCACATAATAATTTGGCGATAAAGTGATTAAATTTGGATTAAAAGCAATTTAGAAATAAAATTTTTTAAAATAATGATCTATTTTAGAATAAAAACAGCAATATGTGATTTAAAAAAAACATGAAACTATTGTCATAATAGTGGTAAAATTTTAGCGGTGATAAAGCGATATAAATTGGCGTAAAAACTATTTCTGCCTAATAGTGCTAAATTTTGGCGTAAAAGGGATAAAATCTGGCATAAAAGTATTCAGGGAATAAAAATTTTTTTAGTGATAAAAATTTGACTATGGAGCATTAACTTTTGGGATAAAAGCAATTTAAAAAATAAAATTTAGTGAAAAAATTTGGCAATAAAGCGATAAATGTTGGCGAAAAAGCATTTTAAGGATTAAAATTTTGGCAGATAGTGATAGTATTTGCCATTAAGGCAATAAAATTTTCAGGAATAAACTTTGGCTTAATAGCTGTTTGGCTACTAATGTTGGCGTAATATCAATGTTTGGCGTTGAATTTTGCAATCTCCGAACTTCTGCAGCCATTTTGTTTGTTTACTTGGCGATTTTGGCATCCAAAGTGAAGGATTTTGGCGTAATATCATTTTACTGCGAAAACTACTGGTGCATTCATTACTGTGCTTATTTGGCATCCTGGCGATACATTTGGCACAAAGAGTAGGGATTCTAGATTTTTATGTAAATGCCTTCTGATTTAGTTCGCTTTGGAAATAATATTATTTATTTGTGTGAGATTAAAAATTACATAATTGTTGCCATATTTGCATATGTTGGCGCTTTTTTCATTTAGTGAACACATGGCGTCGGAAAACAGTTTTAACAACTTTACATCTAGTACAAAAGGATGCTTAAGTTTAACAGCGTATCATCATGAATAAAGCAATAAAATTATAAAATGACGTAAAATCTGATATTTCTTTGTTATGGATAGAAAAAGTCCAGTTTCTTATTTTTTTTTTAAAGATTTATAAACAAATTATAATTAACGAATAATTAATTACTTAATTAACCTATCAGAATGTTCTCATAAATTTTTTTAATATCATTGTGTTAAAATAATGATTTATTAAAATATCTAAATTTTATCAGGGTAAAACATAAAATAATGCTCGTTTAAAAATTTTCTGACATTTTTAAGAGATATTATTCTAGATTATTTTTATTTTGATACAATTAATTATTTACTGAACTTCAACAGGAATAGAATTAATATTAGTTGATAATTTTTATTTCAAAGATTTTTAAATGAAACAATTTTTATGTTTCCTCTCAAATAAAAAATGATTAAATATTCTTTATTACAATATGTTAAAATTAAAATTATTAAAAAATATTGAAGAAAATAGTATTAATTTTTGAGTAAATATAGCAATATTTTTTATTTAATACAGTGCCTTGCAAAAGTTTCTGCTTATGTGCGATTATCGTTATAGTTCCAAGAAAAAAGAATAGAACTAATTCAAAATTTCGGAAAATTTCATCTCTAAAAAAACCTTTATTTTATTTAGTACAATATGGTTTAATAGATATAACATTTTTCAAATTTTGGAAAAAAAGATAATATTTTTAAACTCAAGTAAATATTAGGAAACTTTACGCATACAATTTAGACACGCATGAAATTTTTTATTTCACTTTTATTTTCAATTGTAACAAACAAATATTTTTTCAAACACAATTTGCCGTATTAAATAAAATCGCCAGTTTAGAAGACTAAATTATCCATACTTAAAGTTTACTTATGTAATTAGAATCAAGGTAGGCAAATCCGTTCATTTAATGATCTGTCATTTTAGGGATACGTTATTTTGGATCGGTTCATTGTTCAATAAAGGTATATTCCAATCAAACTGTTTATATCATAACTATATAACATTATATAACTTTATATATTACATTATATAAACTACTTCGAATCTATACCAAAATTAATAAAAGATGTTCTTAAAACTATTCAATCATAAAGGATATTCAATCAAATACAACATTATGTTCAACATAAATAGTTTAAAACTATTTAATTTAATATGTATGTATTTTAATAAATTTCCTTAAATTTTGAAAATTTTATCTAAATATTTTTTTATTTAATGATTTTTATACAAAAACCACTATGTAGGAATTTTTGCAAGGTACTATATTTATATATATATTCGCTCCAGACAAAGGTTTACTTCTAATTTGTATAACATTTATTTCACATACACACACACACGCAAGCAAACAAAGTGGTAAATGATTTGCCAAAACAAAAATTACAATTTTTATTTCCAAGATACATACATATTCTAATACATATCTTTATATGTAATCCTTATATTTGTTAACATATATTTTACTATTTTAGAATACAAATATATTTAAATAAATATAATAAATGATTTCCAACTATAATAACTTTTGAAACAGCACTAATTTTTTTTGCTTTTTTTAAATAGATGTATAAATATTAATTAGGGATTTTATAAATCATTCCCGATCTAATTACGCCAAAAGGGTAATGCGAAAAATTTTATTTGAAATATGTTAAACAAATCTGGGAAATATAGCAAGTACGAGGATATGAAATGTAATTAATAAATAAAAAAAATACAAACACATTTTAATAAAAAAACACGCGCTGTAAAAAAAAGTCTACATTTTTAAAATCTCTTGCTAACATTACTAATAAAGTACATGTGAAATAAGAATCAGCTAAAGAATCTTTAACTTAAAAATTCTTCAAAGACAAGAAACTTAACTATTCCTTTTTTTTGTACAAATTAGTTGAAATTCACACCAATGCACTTTAGGACCAAACAAAATTTACAATGGGTAACAACCGCAAATAATGCAATAAAGGAAATTAAGATCGTCAAGTGCAATAAAGATCTACGTTCTGAGCTTATAAATTTTATGATTACAAAAGTACAGAAATGCTTCGAGAAGTTCAAATACAGCAATTATTGAAAGACCAAGCCATAAACCCATTCCCCACCCAAATGGCTGAATATTTCAGATTCGAGAAACACTGGTTTCTGCTCATATGTAATCATTGCAAGAGTTGAGAAGAAGATTCGAACTTTAGCATGAGATTTTCTAAAACTTTTGATGTCTTCACCAGCCGACTTGTGCATTCCTTTAAGGAAGAAGGCATTTTGATGGCCATTTGGCCATTGTCAAGCGTTCATTATAATAAGTGGTTAGACACGGAAATGGACAATTACAATCTACCCCATGGATGGCAAGGTTATTTATTACAGCATCTAAGCAACACAGTTCAGTGGTATTCTTCACAGTACATCGTTTCACATTGAGTTTCGAAGGTAGTGAAGGTTCAACGCAGCCGCACTGTTTGTAATTATATTCCTGAATGCAATGCTGCATGCATTGTGTCTGGCTTTGCTGGAAAGCATTATCGGCGTATGAAACACATTTGTCTTTATAAGGAGCTGGCAGCCTGCGTATTATTGTTTGGCTCAAAGAAATGTCGGTTTCGTATCCTGGGAATATATTGATACCATTTCCTTCAGGGTCAGCATTATCCATGGGATTATGAATTACAATCCTCAGTCCGATTGTGTGAGATATTGAAACATATTCTTCCGGTTCTACATTTAAAATCAATTCCAGTCCTTTGCTCGAACCAGCAGAAGCCAACATTTGTTTATTGTCGTTGATTGTATAGCAGTTGCCATAACGAAAATTCCAATATCCACCAGAAAAATATTGAATTACAGCTTTTGCCATTGAACGAACAGTTCACAACGAGATCGTCAACCTTATAACCAAATCGATATTTTTTTTCGTGATCTAGTGCAAAGTATTTGTCGAGGAACTCGACGTATGAATCGGCATTTTTGCGTTGTTTACCTCTAAAATGAGTTTTACATGTGCGAATGCTTTGTCGTTCGGATAACGAAAGAGATCCACCGAAAGCTCCAGGTCCTGCCAAAGAGTGACACTTTTTTAAAGCGTCAATATTATAAACGCATGGTTCGTATTCTGACTTCATTCGATTTAAGTTGCATACTGTAACAGCAGGAAAGGTAATGGTTTCTGGTTGCTCGATTAGCAGATCTACAATCACTGGATATTTTAAATACTGATCAATGAATCCATAAATTTGGTAGCAGCATCCAATCAATGCACCGGTTAATATTGATATCCATGTAATTTTGCTACATGATGTTTTAGAATAGCCAATTTTTGAAATAGCGTAAACAGATGAATTTTGAATACGGTCATTGACTTCCATGGTGTCAGATTTTTTAATGCGGATTCACCAGAAAGGTAAGCTAGATTGATTGATGCATATTTAATATTGTGTATTCTTAGCAATTGAAAAGTTTTAATTATTCATTATCACATAATTAAAAAAAACAATTATTTCAAATTATCTTAAAATGTATCGCTTATTTTTTAAAATGCTTTTCAAATACTCGATGTTAATTTTAAACTTTATTTTGTCCAGTTATTCACTCAAAAATGCTAATTACTTTTAAAAGTGTAACTTGACAATGGTAACATTGGTGACTAGAAGCTTGCCATTGATAACATTGGTGACTAGAAGCTTGACATTGGTAGCATTGGCCTCATGCTTCATGGTGGAATGATTACAGATATTTCTAATATGACTAATCGTTCCGTTTTATCACTCCACGGATAAAAAGAAGTAAAAATATAGTAAAGAATGAAAAATGTTTTATTTAGAATGTATACTAGAATAAAAAATGTTTTTTGAGAAATATATTCGAACTTAACTATGTTATTTTTTAAAAGTTTTAATGTCTTCTGAAGTTTATTTGTACTTTTCTTCTAGAAAGAAGTCTTTTGATTGTCATTTAGCCATTGTTTAACATTCATTGCAATAGAAGGTTTGCTATGGGAATGAATGGTAAGATAAGTTAAATATATCTGCGAAACTAGTAAAAGAACGTCACTTTCATTTCATAAAATATTACTCAAATGGTTTTTTATATTTAATTTATCTTTGCATTGTAAAACGACAATTCATTTCTTAAGTATGTTGAAATAATCTACTTACATAACTATTACGATCTATTAGAAGCTTTGCTCAGCATCAGTTCTGAATATATTCAAAGATGATTTTGAATTGTGCTTAGAAACTACATCGAAACATATGTCGTAACCAATAGCGTTAAACATTTTAGTGAAGCATATTAGATGCACGCGAGTTAAAAAATTCTACCTAATAAAGGAAAAAAAGGTATTTATGGTGATAGATAGCTAAATTATTTCGTAGCTTTAACAAGAAAATTTATGATTTATATTAAGGGGGCCTATCATTACGTTAAGTTACCGATAATTCTTTAAAAGGTTATTTCAGCAAAGTGCTATGAAAAAAAAAATCATTTGCAACAAATAAATGTACGAAGCCCATCTGCTATGATTAAAATAATTGATTAAATATTATTCCATTATTTATAGTTTGTTTAGAAAGGGCTTCTTTGTAAGTAACAATCTTTCTGTTTGTTATTATTTAAGAGCTAATTGGATGGACAAAACTAGTTTCTTGTTAATGAAACCAGAATTAGTAAGTTTAGATTGGTTTATTTACGTTTCGTGTTTTAATATTTATTGTTAGTCGCTAATTTTCCGGAAAAGGAAAATTAATGAAAACGCTTAGTTGTGCAATACTTTTGAGGCAGGCAGGTAATAAATAAAAGCCAATATAGATACAAATTTTGAAAATAATTGTATCAGCAATATTATTACAACATTTTTATTTACAACGAATAGATTTAAAAATTATAGCTTATTATGTGTTCTGTTAATTTTATCTTTCTTTTTTAAACTTTTTTCATGGAATTCATTTTGTTTTTGGAAGAACTTTCATTTGTAATGAGTATAATGCATATTGTGTAGGAAAAAATTGGGGAATTGTAGTATGGCAACTTGACAGTCGATAATCTTACGTATGCTACTAAAATTGACATCAAATTTCTTCGTTTTTTAAAAATAGGACAGATATATTTGCTTAATTTTTTTTAAGTCTTAGTTTAGTCATTTTCAATACCATTTATCAATATCAAGAAAATTTTAATCTTAAATTTGTATGTTTTCATTCCTTTCAAGAAAAATCATAATATATCAACTTAAAATAAGATAAAGAACAAAATTTTAATTTTATACTGAAACTTGTTATATTCTTTAAAATAAATATTTGTTGAATTCGAGAAAGACTTGGAAGGAAACATCTTTTGTTAAGCATGAGTAATTGCTGAAAAATTGTAAAAAATGATGATTTTTAAAATATTTATTTTGAAACAATTTGCAGTTCCTCTTTTAATTTGAGTCTTCAACGCTATGATAATTGTGTTGTAGGACAAGTAATATTGTCTAAATAATCCACATATACATTTGAATTTTAAATGTATTGAAACCATATATTTTGATAAAAATTTGCAGTTCCTCTCTTAATTTTAATCCTCAACTCTATGGTAGTTCTGTTATAGGACAAGCAAAATCGTTTAAATGGTCCACGTATATATTTTAATTTTAAATGTATTGAAACATTAAATTTTTATGCTTTTCATTTTCTATTTTACAATTCTGTCTAAATCGCCATTGAATCTTCTCATTTCTTTTCTCCTTTCGTTTTTTTTTAAACATGATTTTTACTCTTTTCTTCCAGATTTTATGTTTCCAACAAATCTTTCCAAAATATCAATTAAAAAGTAAATAAATGAAAATTTTGATCTCTATAAGATTTGTTAACCGTGCTCTAATTTTTTAATTAAAATTTCTAAAAACTAAATAAATGTATTTATTTGTAGAAATTGTAGTTATTTGTAATATTTCAATAGTGAAACGTTACAAATTTAAAAGCTCTTTTATTATTCATTTTAAAACATTTTAATTTCAGATTATTATAGTAAATTTGGTTAGATTTAATTTTTTGAGATATGATATTACAAAATGTCTTTGTTCAAATTTTTTCCATTTTACTACTCCAAATCTGTCTGCTTAAAAACTAACTGAAACTGTTGAACATAATAAATAATAGCATAAGTATTTATAATAATAAAGTAAATATAATTCTTAATAGTATAAACATGTAGGAAAAATAATAAAAATACAACAAAACGAGTTTGATGTTTTTTTTAAAATTATGTCATGCTTGAAAATAATTAAATTGAAATGTTAAAATCAAACTGAGGAATAGAAAATACAATTTTTATCTATGTTTTTTAAATAAGTTACTTACAGCAGTAATTTAAACAAATATTAAACAAAAACATTGATTTATATAATTTAAGAATTCAAAAAAAAAAAAATTACTGTCAAAAGTAAAAGTAGTTATCTTAAAAATTAAAAGACTAATTAGTTTTATTTACACACTTTATAAATGTGCTGAATTGCAATTCATAACCAACTTAACTATTTGGGTTATGGTTTAATTTCATTAAAGAGTGGAATCTTGGGGAAAAAAAAGCAGATTGCTAAACAAAAGGAATCTGCACTTTACATACAAATTCAGTTCACTGTTACTTTTCTAGCTGTTAGCTCTAGACATCACATGTCATTTTTATTTTAAAGGGTGAATCTTTTTTTTAAGAGGGCTTTTTTGCGAAAAGAATATTTTGTCACAATGAACAATAACACCAGAAAAAAACAGCTTTGACCGAATAACATTAAATGATATATAGGATCAGTTGGATCAGGGTTTGAAAGTTAGTTCTGATTGACTTTGATGGAAAAGTGGTATATATCTTTTTACTTGTCGTATGAAAAAAAAAGATATTCGCGGATATTAGTAGATTTGATGTTTTTTTTGTATATCAACTTCAAGGTTAAATGATTTCATTTTATTAAAAATTGATACAACATTTTTAATATAAAAACACGACGTTTTAGAGAGAGACGAATTATATGTTTCGACGAAGAGTCGGTACTCTCTAGATATGAACATTCTGGTTTGAGATATCTATAAAGAAAATTTCCATCTCTAGAACTAAAAAGCAGTATAATTAGCATTCAGAACTTAAACAGAGAGTTTATGAAGAATTACATGAACTTGAATTTGAAATTGTTGAAAATACAAATGGTGTTCACACATTTTTTGTAACGATTTTGAAAAATACAAATAGAAACAAAGACAAGAACATTATTTTCAAATATGTTCATTCTGATAGTTCTTTTATTGAACTATCTTATTACATCTTGATTTCCACGATAAAAGAGCCTTTCTGAAAAATATCAAGGTTTATGTCTTCTATTCGTCCAGCAAAAAATTCCAGAGTTCATCCAACGTTTTAGGTTGCCGCTTATGAAGAGTTTGTTCTAAAAGTCCTTATTCATAGTGATGCACAGGAAATAGGTCAGAGCACTTGGTTGGAATACATTTAAATGGAAAAGCATCAAATCCGGTTTCATTTCTCATTTTGTACAAATATAGATGACTAAATTTAGAGGTATGATTGATAGCTTTATCCTGATGGAATTTAACGCAGGGAGTGAAAATTCATTGGATAAGGTGATATAAAATCTTAATTGCAAATAGGCGTTAAAACTTATTTTTGGTAGTAATTGGGTTAATTTTGAAATATTTTTCAGATTTTCTAATTTTAAGTTTTCCGTTATAAGAGAATCCATAAATAATCATAAAACCTTCAGTAAAACTTCTATTGCTTTTCCTGAACCAACATTTTTATATATTTATCTTTTTTTTGCTAGTAAAACGGTCTTACCTATTGCCACAAAATAAATATATACGGGCCTAATAAATAATTATATATACCATAAAATATTAAAACCACACTTTTCCCTTCTTTTTTTAATAATCAATTCACAATTTTCATCTTCGCAAAGCTCAAAAATACAGTTTTTCAATCCATTGCCTGCAGTCCATCCATCTAATGATTCAATCCATTGTCAGTAACCCTACAATGATTATACTCTATTCAGAATTGATACTATTCAAGTTGTTTTTATTTACTTAAATTTAATTCATAAGGAAAGTTAAAGTTGTTACAAAAATGTTTGAACACCCTCTGTATGTCAGTCACAATGAGTAATCTCGCTAATAATGATGCTTAAAAATATTGTATACTGTACTGGATGTATTTGTTTCCTTTTAATAAATACACTTATATGACATTTTATGCTTAACAAAACTTTAATATAAAATGGATATAATACAACAACTATTTTAAATATATAACCTACAACTATTTTAAATATATAACCTACAACTATTTTAAATACATAAACTACAACTATTTTAATAATATTATTCACAACAGAAAATGAAAATCTTTTTACACGTCAAGAAAAGATAGGGTAACCATGGATAAATGTTAATTTACTTGCTTCAATTACCATTGCTTTAAAAAAATCACGAACTTTATTGCATCTGAAATACGTAAGGGCTTCGATAAGTCCAAATATTGCAATTATTGAAAGACCAGCCCAGAAACCTAATTTTTCCCCCAAATGGCTGAATATTTCAGATACTAGATAAACTGGTTTCTGTACATATATAATATTTGCGAGGGTTGAAAAGAATATTCGTACTTTGGCATGCGATTTTCTAAAAGATATAATATCCTCAGCATTTAAGTTGTATTTCCCTCCATGAAAAGATGCTTTTGATGGCCATTTTGCCATGGTCTTCTTTATTGTAATAAGTAGTCAAGCATGGCAGTGGGCACTTACAATCTATCCCTTGAACGGCAAGATTATTTATGACACTATCTAAGCAACATACTTCAGTGGCATTTGTCACATTGCATTTTTTCCTATCTGTCTTCGCTGGTAATGATATTTCAACGCATCCGCATTGCTTGTAATTATATTCTTGAATACAATCTTGCATGCAATGCGTCTGGCTTTGTTTTGAAGGATTGTCAGCATATGAAACACATTCGTCCTTATAGGGCGCTGGCAGCCTCCTTATTATGGTTTGCCTCAAAGAAATGTCGGTTTCATACCCCGGAATTATGTTGATACCATTTGTTTCGGGATCTGGAGTGTCATTCGGATTATGAATCAGAATTCTCGCTCCGATAGTGTGAGATATTGGAACGTACACATCTGGTTCCATTTCAATAACCAATTCCAATCCACCTGCATATCCTGCAGATGATGCTTTCCATTGCTTTAGAATATGCAATTCTTTGGCTTTGAGAGTAAAACAGTTACCATATTGGAAACTTAACCATGATTCAACATTGAACTTGTATGTTTTTCCGTTATATAAATGAGATTTAATTATATACTGGTGGTGACCATACATTTTTCTTTCACGACTATTCAGATTAGAGTATTGTTGGAGGAATTTGACAAGCGCCTCTGATCTTTTGTATTGCTTCCCTCTGAACTGTGTTTTACATGAATGGATACTTCGTCGTTCAGGCAATGAAAGGGGAAAGGCTGCTACACGTACAATACACTTTCTTAAGTGAGAGGAATTATAAAGACACATTTCGTATTCTAATTTCATTCGATTCAAGTTACAAATCATAACCGCAGGAAAGTCGATGGCTTCTTGTTTTTCCATTAGCAGATTCACAACTACAGGGTATTTAAAGTACTGATGAAAAAACCCATACATATGGTAGCAGCATCCCAATAATGCCATGATTGATATTGAAAACCATGTAAATTTTCTTCTTGAAGTCTTTGAATGGCCAATTTGTGAAATAGTATAAATTGGTGAATTCTGAATCAGTTTCTTCACTTTCATGATGTCGTAATTTTTTGTACAATGTTCCAAGAAAGATGTGTAAGCTATAATAAGCGATTGCATTATGTCTTAATTTATGTATGAATATAATAATATTCACCTATATTGATTTGAAATGATAAAGTTCTTCGCAAAATCGAAAACTTATTTTATTATATCTTGTATAATGAAATTTTGATTTTTAGACGTAATAATACAAATGTGGGGTGTTTAGCCTACATTATAAAATCATCTATCAAAACATTTTTCATTTTCTCAACAATGAACATAGACGAAATAATTCATAAAGTTTTTACTAATGATGTCAGCAGAGCCTTTTTCTGAATAATTTATAATGCTCAACAAAATACACTTTAAATATATATGCTCTTTTTCAACTCCTTTTTATTCTTTTTTGCGATGTTGAAGATTTTCTTTCTTTTAGTGAAAGTAATTTTAAACAGATTTCTTTGACTTCAAAGGAGAAAATCAATAATTGAATAATGTGTGAAATTGGAAAATTATTTTATTGCCAGCTGAGTGTTTTCATAATTAAATCCTATAGTAAATTTATCTAAAATCGAAATTTTAATAAAAAAATGCAGTTTCTTTCAACTATTATTTTTCAAACGAATAAGCTTTGTAATAATTTAAAAAAGAAAGAGCTTAGTAATGCTGCAGTAAGGTATATTATTATTATTTGAAATTAATATTTAAAAAGTCTAATTACATTATTTCTTTTAAATTTCTTTTCAATTCCTTTTCAAATACGTTTTTTGTATACAACAAAATCTAGTGAAATTGCGGACTTAAAACTCTCTTCTGTTAAATGAAGTGCTTTATCAGTTGTCAATTTTAAACCATAGAATAACTAAATTTTAATTTTATGCTGAGAGCTATATAATCTTTTGAATTACATCGTTGCAAAATTTATATAAGCATTGAGTTTGCTACTTATTATTAAACAAAATTTATGATTAAAATATTTATAAATTCGTCAGTAATTTTATATTGTTTCATTTATTTCGTCTAATTGACTATTCTAGCTCACTTCATGGAATTCAATCTCAATTATTCTTTCCTATCAAAATTTCGTTAATAATCTTCTTGATAATGTATAAATAATTGAAAAAACAAAATAATATTAATATGTTTATGGCTTTCTAAAAACGCATGTATTTCAGTTTCTAAATTTTTTATTTATATTAAATTGAAGAACTAGTTGACTCTTTCACATATGCAAATTATCAAAACAAACATGTAGCGATCCACTTTGATAGGTATCAATTCTTTTATAAATTAAAATTGAGAAAAGGTATTTTAATGGCAGATATTTTAATTAATAAGTGCAATTTTTGAAGGAAATACAATTTTTTTTGAAAATTTAGTCGTTGCGGGGTGCAGCTGTAGAACACGTCTAGAAGTAAAATCCAGGGTTCATACCTTTCACTCCTTCTTCTAGAGTTTTTACATAAAGATTTTCCGGCTGAGAATTTATGGTATCTACTTTCAGCACAAACACGAGAGAATTTTTATGGTCCGTTATATAAAACGGTTGAAATACACTGGTGGGCAAAACTTTACCAACAATGTAAAAATTTAGCAGATAGCCATGGAATTGCAGAAAAGGAGGTCTGGAGATCAGTACAATGAACACGTAAGTCAGTAGAAACGTCATGCGTATGCAAATATCAGGAACGAAACGTCGGAGGCGACGTGAGCGTACGCAAAACGCGTGATGTCGGCGCGCGCAGCTCAACAGTAGAATAAAAGGAAGGACGGAGACGCAATTCAACATATTCGCTGCAAGTGCCAGTGAGTCAGTTCGTGAAATATGCCTAGAAGAAATCACCTGGACTACTTCACACTTGGAAGAATGATCGGAAAGCTGGAGGAGGGGCGTACTGTCACCAGTGTAGCTGCAGAGTTTGGAATCACCAAAAGTGTCGTTTCGCGCGCCTGGAAAGCGTTCCAAACTACAGGTACAGCTGTTAGAAAGGTTGGTGGTGGCCGTCCGAGGAAGACAACTGCAGGGGATATCCGATATTTCGTCCTGCAGGCGAAAAGAGGCCGAACAGCAGTCAGCAAGCACCATTGCTCAGCAACTCTGTACAGCAACCGGGCGACAAGTGTCACGGTTTACTGTGGCCAGACGCCTTCACAAAGTGGGCCTATAGTTTCCACTTACCGCAACTCACTGTCGCCTGTGATTAACCTGGAGTAGAGAGCATGCATTGTGGACACCGCTACAGTGGTCTTGTGTCATGTTTTCCGACGAGTGCAGGTTTAGTTTGCAGTCTGATTCTTGCCGGACTTTCACAGGGAGAGCGCCAGGTACCCGTTACCACCAAGAGAACACCATTGAACGACACCGTTACGGTGGTGCAGGATGGCTCGTTTGGGGAGGAATTATTCTTGATTCCAGAACTGACCTGCATGTTTAGAGTGTAACGATGGCAGGCCACATCTATCGGGATGTCATTTTGGAACAACATGTACGTTTGCTTCGGGGCGCCATGGGTGCTAAATTTCTGTTTATGGATGACAACGCCCGTCCTCACCGTGCAAACATTGTAGACGAATGCCTTCAATTGGAGGATATCGCCCGTATGTATTGGCCAGCATACTCACCGGACTTGAATCCAATAGAGCATGTGTGGGATATGCTTGGCCGACGAATTGCAGTCCGTCAACCCCCTTCCACCTGTCAACCGGAACTTCGGAGGGCATTGCTTGATGAGTGGTGTAATATTCCCCAAGATCAGATAGCTAGTTTGCTACTCAGCATGCCTAGGCGTTGTAAGGCCTGTACTGCATCGTCCGGGAGACATACTCCATATTAACCATGTTATACTGTTTTTTGTAAATAGGTTCTTTTTTGAAATTTGCTCCAGGGAGTAAAAATCGCAATTTTTATTAATTATGTCAAACATATAGCATCTGTTTTGCTCTTTACCTTTTGTTTAATAAATAGACTTTACAAATAAGTCAAATTTGTTTTGGTTCTGTCTCTTTCTTTGCCTGAACTTCATTATCCTTAATTTATGGACATGAGTGTATAATTCTAAATGAAAAAATATTTAAAAAATGCATATGAAAAAAAACATGAATAGTTTACTTTGTAGATTTTTTTATTCCAAAAATTAAAAATAACAGAAAATCTTTATTGTGTTTTCTTATTATGTTTAATGTTTATTGCCTTTAATGTGTTTTAATTTAATTTGTTTAAGAAATATATGAAATTAAATATGCCTCGAATTTAAAAATATACGCTTTTGAAATACCACAAAAGAATTACATTAAGAATAAAAAATATATCATCATGTTTAATTTGCTATTTTAGATACGTATTTTTTATCAGCCGTTAGTGTAAAAAAATTATTTTAACGTTAGTCAATATTTACACCACAGTCAATATTTACTGAAAATATGGAAAAACAGTGAACAAATAATTAATATCTCAACTATCTATATCTCAACTTGAAAATGATAACAAGTTATAGTCATGTTAAAAATATACATAGTATATAGAAATATATAGAATTAAAACCGTTTGTGTAATTAAATATACTTTGTTAACATTTTAATTATTTAATTAATTATTTTATTAATTATTTAATTATTTTATTAATTATTAATTATTTTATTAATTATTTTTATTGTGAGGAGGTACTCCTTCCCCATGTGCGTCTGTTCCGAGGTGCCATTGGCCCAGATTTCATTTTTATGGATGACAATGCACGGCCACATCGGACTTTTGCTATTGAGGAGCTACTGGAAAGTGAAAATATCACTAGAATGGATTGGCCAACGTACTCCACAGATTTAAATCCCATTGAACATGTGTGGGATGCTTTGGGAAGACGCATTGCAGCACGCTTACATCCTCCGCAGAACACCCAACAACTCAAACAGATGCTGATTGAGGAATGGGAACTCCTACCGCAAGAAACGTTGCACCGGCTGGTTCTGAGTATGCGCAGACGGGTATCTTAAAAAATAACTGCCACTGTAATGCCATATCCTCACACGATGGACAATAATAAATCTGCAGATGGAATTGTAAGTCGTGATGGGTTTGAAGGACGATACTTTCATGTTGTTCTGAAGGCATTAGAATATAATTATAATATTGTAATTCCAGAATATATGAAATGGGAAAATTTGAAGACTGATTGAAATCGGTCTGGCATGATTGAAATGGTTTAGAGAGGAGAGGCAGATTTAGCTTTCGTTTTAATCTCCATGAATGAGCAACGTAATCAAGTAATCGATTTTAGTAATAGTTATTTTGCTGATGAATTCATTTCTGTATTAAATTTACACAACGCAATTTTATCGATCACCATTGTGATTCAGACAGAAAAAAATATTTTAAAAGCTTTAATCAGAAAAATACAATTGAATGGAACAATGTTTGAGCAAAAATTGAAAGCGTGATTATCACAATGCTGTTAGAATTTTAATATGCTATGGATGGCGAGAAAAAAATTTGTATATCAATTTAAATCAATTAAGAGTTTTAATACACCCATGTCCATAAATTAAGGATAATTCTGAATCACACAGAAATTGAACTCTAAAATAAAAATTTCACCTGTAGAATTATCACACACATCTTGAAGAAGAATATGCAAATTACAGGAAACCACCAGATGGCGCGGATAGTACGTCACAATGACGAGAGTGTAAGAGAGGGGTATATAAGGAATGGTGGCAAAGAAGTAAAATTGTTCACAAGTGCTTTAAAAGCCTTTCAGTGCAATAACCGCATAGTTATGGCGCAAAGGAAGCATTTGGATGATTTTTTACGTGATAGAATTATCGGACGACTGGAATGTGGACGTACCCAGCTGGAAGTATCCGAGTAACTTGGAATAGCCCAGAGTGTCATCTCCAGGCTTTGGCAACGATTCCAAGATGATGCATCGCAATGTATGCAAATATTAATATTTTAGTTTGCATAATAATACAGAGCAAAAAATTAATTGATGTGTTTTTTAAAATATAAAATAAATTTTCAGAAGAATGCAAAAATTTATAAATTGTAATAATATAGAAAATTCTGATCAATATACTGCTAATATTTAAAAAAAAATGTGTTTGTTGATGAAATAATCCCAAAAAGTTGAATGAAAATGCATGTTGATTTAAGCACTTAAAATTTTTGCTGTAATCGACATATACAGTTTATGCAGACGATAATGCGTATCATCAATAAATGCATTTAAAAATGATGAAATGTAGTTAATTAACAATATTAATTAACATGATTAATTAACTTCTCACTTGAAATTTTCCATCGCAATATATTTCAATTAATATTTTTATTCTTTTAAGAAGATAATTATCAATTTTTAAATAAAAAAAAAATAATAGGAAAATTGTGTCAACAAAGAAAATTAAGTCGAATTAAAATGAAAGCATTTGATAGTTACAAAGTACTGTCATATAATAAATATAATAAATCATTATTTTTTAATAGGTATATTTCACAAAAAATATGGTACAAACATTTATTTTTAGAGAATTTTATAATCATACTTATCTTTTTTTGCAATAATGAAAAAAAATATTTTATTTTTTATTAATTTAAAATTTTTTTACAAAAGTGCAGATTTTGTTCTTATTATGCTCATAGTTTCCATTTAATATTTTAATATGTTTTTTTATCTATTTTCTTCGCATTTATTTATTTATTTTTATTGTTGTTTAATATTCGCGTCTAGTGATCTCTCTCGTATTTCTGATTTAATAATTTTATTTACTTACTTTACATTTGTGCAATATTATTTTGCGATGGACAGTAAATAATTACCTTTTTTTTCAATTCAAATTATTGATTAAGTGGAAGTAATTAATTGCGTGCATTTATAAGTTCCTTAATTAAGAAATACTTACTTAATATGGAAACTTACAAGTTTGCAACAGAAAGTTTTCTTGGTAGAATGTGGATAAAAAGTAAATACATTTTTTTTGCTTAACCTGCTCAATGACAGGCTATGTGAGCTAGCATACATTACAATAAATATGAAAAGAAATTTTTTTTTTAAATTTAATATTAGGTATATATGATTTAATGTTTCCAAAATAAGCAAAGCTATAAAATATAGTTTTTACTGTGAAAAGTAAAATTAGGCAGAAGTATGCAGAATAAGCCTTGAGTGCTCTGGTTGAAAAGAGTTTCTCTATTTAACCCGCTAAACTTCTCATGTAGGAAAAATATTTTTCGAATCCCCACATATGTGAAACATAGAAACTTTCTGCGATCCGGGAAGGGGCTATATTAGATTTTAGGAGAAAATGTGAAGAGATAAGCTTCTCAGAGATTTGTGGGTATTTGTTTTCTATTGTAATGGAATCACAAAGCAAAATTAGTCCCCCAAATTGATAATTTAACTTTAAAGTGGCCAATAAGTTTTTTATTTAATGAGTCAGCTCTAAATATTTCAAAATATACTCCTCTCTGACATTTGATGGAGGGCTTCCCAATGAAAACATTTTTTAAATATTTTAAATATTTTTCTCAAATTTTAAGGTATTTTTTATCTTTTCTCCCAAACGATATTCAGTTATATAAATCAAATTCAATAAGGCAATATTTTAGAGAATATTAATTCTAAATCACAACATTTTCTCCCAGGAATTGCAGATGATATTTTGATTATATTTATAATAATTAAATAAAGAAGCACATTCTTTTTTTAACAGGTAACTCTTTTTGATATTTAAAAACTGCAGCACTTATATAAATGATTTAATTTTTGTTTAATTTAATAATGATAGAATAATACGAGTTTAACGAGATATATTAATTACTAAGATATTTATTAAAATATATTTTAGATAATAATTATTAACTTCTTAGTAAACAAAAAATTTTCTTTATTGTTTTATAAATAATTCGGAATTGGATTTTTAAATTTCGTAAAACATTAACATAAGAATTTTGATGAATTTTATCAATCGTAGTATTTTATTTAAGAATTTATGCAAATACTGTAATATATTTAATAAAAAATACTTTACAATTTTAAATATTAGTGATTGCATTTCATAGTTAACAAAATTATATTAAAATTTATATTATATATTTTTTATATCAAAAATATTTATTTATTACTTTTAAATGTATCAAATGCTCTTCTATTGCAAAATTATAACTTGAAGTGTTTTGTAATTTCTGAAGCGAAAACTGGCTGTTTGTTGTTAAAAAAGATAATGTGTTGTACATATTTATGTATAAATATTAATACAATATATATTTGAAGCAGTAAACATTAAGACAGATTTTTTTAAATTGAAGTTAAAAAGAAGTAGACCAACCCTGATATAGGATTTATGTTGATATTTTTAATACATTTATTTAAGGACTTTTTTTATATCAGTGCAATATCATAAAGTTTACTAATGTTATAAAAAAATAAGCAATATTGTCAAATAATCCTTCTAAATTAGCATAATAGTTTACTAAAAATAAACAGAAAAACTTCTGTTATTTCAAAGAGAGCAATTAAAGACAACCCAAGCCACAAACCAAATTCTCCACCCAAGTAGCTGAACATCTCAGATTCAATAAACACTGGATGCTGTTCATAAATAAGACTTTCTAGATCTGAGAAAAATATTTTAACTTTTGCATGGGAGGCTCTATAAACTTTCAAAGATGTTGTCTTCTGTGAAGATTTTCTGTTAAAGAAAGAAACATTTGAAGGCCAAATGGCTATCATTCTTCTTTCGTTGTAATACGTAGAATTGCAAGGTAGGGGGCATTCGCAATCTGTTCCATGGATGGCAAGTTGATTCATCACATCATCCAGACAGCAAATTTCTGAAGTATTCGTTGTATTACAGCGTTTCATATCCAGCATTGCTGGTAATGAAGGCTCGACACAACCGCACTCTTTGTAATTATATCGTTGAATACAAGTTTGCGTGCACAATATCTGACTTTTCATTAAGATATCTTTATTGTCCTGATATGAAACACACCCATCTTTATAGGGTGCTGACAGTCTTCTCATTACGGTCTGGCTTAAATAAATAACGGTTTCATATCCTGGGATAATGTTGATTCCATTTTCTTCAGGATTGGGATTATCCGAGGGACTGTGTATTACTATTCTTGCACCGACAGTATGGGAAATCGGAACATAGTCGTCTGGTTCAACATTCAAAATCATTTCCAATCCCTTGTAGTACTCGGATCCCGTTGTTGTTACTAAGTTAGTGAAGTTGTTTGTAAAACAATTACCATATCTTGAATTTAGTATGCCTTTAAATTCAGACATACTACAAAGTTTTCCATTAAAGGAGCAGTTCTCTATCAGTTTTGTTTTAAAATCACCATACTTCTTCTTTTTCCCACTGTTAGTTGAGAGTACTTCTCAAGGAAACTTACCCGAGTAACAGCTTCTTTCAATTTGGTTTCATTTAACTCTGATGTACACGAAAGATAGTTTCGTCTTTCTGGCAGAAGAAGAGGTCCACTATTTGGTCCACTATATGCTATGCAGTCTCTTGACTTTGTTTTCTCTGAGAGGCACTTTTCATATTGCTTTTTCATTCGATTCAAATTGCAAACGGTAACTGCTGGAAATTCCATACTTTTTCTTTGCTCAACTTGCAGATTGACCACCACAGGGTAAGTAAAGTACACAACCATAAACCTATTAACTTTATGGCAACACATTAAAAATGCCAATGTTAGAATTATCATCCACGATATCTTGCTGTATGTGGTTCTTGACTGAAAAACTTGAGAAACAGCATAAACAGACGAGCTTTCAAACATTGTATTTATAGTTAATGAGCTTTTTACTTGAAAACTTGTTTGAAATACTATAAGAATTCTTGTCGTAAAGAATTATGTACTGAAAGTTTATACCTATTTTAACAAATCTTTTTATACCTTTTTTTTTATTCGATTATAGAGAAGAATGTATGAAACAATTACACGTCCTTCCTATAAATTCACAATATCATATTGATTTGTGTTTATATGTTAAAATTTTTGAATATTGTGATCATTCAAAGCAGATTTAATAATAAAGTTTTATAATAAAATTATAAAATGCTATATATTGAGAAAATGATATTTGGGAACCTTTACAGATAATATATTTTCAATATTCTTGTAATTAGACAGTCTAGATAAGGATAATTTTTTAATTTATTGCTTTTCATGAAATAAAGGGGACATTATCTTAATTTGATGGGGCACAGAGGGATTATGCAATCTGGTCATAATAAATTAACATGGCGTATGAGAGATATGAGACTAGCTGATAAGTACAGTAAGAAATGTTAATAATTTCTGAAAATAGTTTAATTAGCAATTGCACCAGTAAGATTTGGTAATCTTTAGTAGTTGCAGTCCTGTTCTTGAAAATTAAGTTCAATTGCTTGCAAACCTAATTCCTCTTCAACTTCAATTATATTAACACAGGTTCTTAAAATCTCATATTTCTAAGTAGTGTATAAAATGCGCATTTATAGAATTAGTTGTTCGACTTCAGTTACCTCCTAGTCATTGAATTTGAACAACTAACATTACAACTAATGTAATAACTACTGTTAGTTTTTCTGCTGTCTTCCGAAAAAGAATTGCCTACAATTATGGTACCTGTCAGTACTTTTGCGCATTTTAGTTTGCCACACTGTCAAATAAAATTGTTTGAAGATCAATATTAAATTACAAAATTCTAACAGAAAATGCCTTTTAAATATTTCGTCAAAGAAATATTGCAAACTATTAGATATTGATAAAAAGTATTCTAAACTGAATTGTTGTGCAAATATTTATATGATTATGGATTATATATATATTTCTATGGTTATTTTGTTGTTAACTATTCATTATTTCTTTTGCATGTTCTTTAAAATTTTATATTTTGTTTTAAGTTGGGTTTACCAATATTTGCACGCAGAATCCTTCTAAAACACCTCGACTAAAATATTTTTCCATGTGTAAATTAACATTGGATTATATCAGTAGAACGAAACATCGCTCATTTAGTTAAAATAAATTTTTTGTTTTACAAAAAAATTCAAATAATTCGTTACACACTTTGAGAAAAATGAATGCCTATTTGCTCACAGGGAAGGAAATTATGTCATTATTAGGAAAATTATTCTTACTAGCAGAAAAATAAATTATAAAAACTAAACAATGAAAATTGATGGAAAAAATATTTCAAACTAATTACAGCAATCTTCTGTTAGCATTATGTTTTTACAATATAATAGATAATTACAATAATTAATAAAGTTATATTTATTTGTATACAATGCAGGTGTTCCATATTTCAATGCAATATCGTGTAAGTAAAAGGTAGAAAATTGGATTTCGTTAAATAATTTGTTTGAAAATACTTTTAGATAGTCATTTATGATACTAATACAAAGAAGGTTATTGGAAAAATATGTTATTGTGAATGGGGATAAAATTACATGTAGTTATAATTTCCTTTCAGCAGAGTTAAAATGCAGTTCGTATGTTGACATTAGATCCATTTATGTGGAATGAATAGTCATTCTGTAATTTGCATGTATTTTTTCCTTCTATTGCAATATAATTTCTTAAAATGATTTTATTTATACGTATCATCATTATTTTATTATTTGATTAAAACTGCATAGAGATTAAGGATTTTGTGAAACATTATAAAAACATAAGTTTGAAAACAGTGTATAATTTGGTGCACATTGTGTGAAATATATATATTTTTTATTTCAGAGAATTTTAAAATCATAATTTCTTTTATTCCAAGCTCTTTTCACAAAGAGAGAATAGAATAAAATCAAAGCATTTTTTAGATATCTAAATCTAGTTTGTTAGTTTTTATTTTTAATTGTATTGATATTTTGGTATATTTAACACGATTTAGTAAATTGAGATATTGTACTGAATTGATGGCTTTATCATTTACGTTTTTTTTCTACATGGTGAGAGCAATAGCTTGGTAGACTGCTTGTTGATTTCCCAACTCGGTGAAGGCGGATGGTTGCAAAACTCTACAATTGAAATCTAACAAAATATTTTGTAACCTTGTTGGGAATGGGCACAGTAAATCCATAATCAAAACATCCTCTTTTTGGACTCAAAGTGAAATATGTGGATACTCAAGGTGCCATACCTGGGTATGTTCGATCATAACTGTAGGGGCAAAATTTGGATGCAGTAACTGGTCCTCCAAACTGTTCTCTATGTAAGGTAGCAATCCCTATTTGTTTGTATGTTTAAGCGAATAGATATTTTGGTACATTTAACATTATTTAGTAAATTAAGCTGCAGCACTGAATTTCTAGTTTTATCATTTACATTTTTACATGGGGAGCGAAATAGACTGGTAGACAGATCATTTGATTTCTACACACGGAGAAGTGTGATAGTTGCAAAACTCTTCAAATGGAGTCTAAGAAAATGTAAAGATGACATACCTGGGAATATTTGATCATAATTAGGTGGAAAAATTTGGATGCAGTAGCTGGTCCCCCAAGTTGCTCTCTAGTCAATGTAGCAATCGTTGTATATCGTCCTTGTATCTAATGAGTTATCTCAAAATGGTCATAATTAAAAAGGTTAATATTTATCCATGAATTTTTAAAGATTTGTTTTAAATCTTACTTAAATTCATGCATTGTAAGAAATAATAAAGTTCCTTAAAATATACATATTACTGATTTGCAAAACATCTTTTTCACCGAAAATCATTGCATCTATAATTTTATAAATATCATGTCCCTTGGCTCATTTTATACATTTAATACTCATATATGTAACCATATTTAAAAATAAAACATTCATATGACTTTTAAAATTAAAATTTTGAATGCAATAGCATTCTTTTAAAAGATTATAGAAAAAAATATACAACTTTATTATTACAAAAATTCATATATTGAAAGTTTATATTTGCTTCCTAACCTCGAATTTTTTTTTCATTTTTAAATTGATTTTCAATTTTAACGAAATTATATATTTTATTTCTAGGGGGCTAGATTACGCTAAATCTAATGACTAATCTCTAACAAAAACGGCATTTTTGTTGACTGCTGACTTAGTACATATAACAAATTCTTTTTTCCGACGTATTACATTGATCATGTAGTATCTTTTAAACATAATGATACCAATTTGTTCTAGCCTCTGGCATTGCTCCAACGATGTACTTTTAGACAACAGAACACAAAATTTAACTTCAGGTATATCAAGATTAGAAAGACGGATATACACTGAAGTGACAAAAGTCATGGGATACCTCTTAATATCCTGTCGGCCCTCCTTTCCCCCGGCTAAGTGCTGCAACTCGACGTGGCATGGACTCAACAAGTCGTTGGAAGTCTTCTGCAGAAATATTGAGCCATGCTGTCTCGATAGACGTCCATAATTGTGAAAGCGTTGATGGTGCAAGATTTTGGGCACGAACAGACCTCTCGATGATGTCCCATAAATGCTCGATGGGATTCATGTCGGGCGATCTAGGTGGCCAGATCATTCGTTGGAATTGTCCAGAATGTTCTTCAAACCAATCGCGAACAGTTGTGGCCCGGTGACATGGCGCATTGTCATCCATAAAAATCTCATCGTTGTTTGGATACATGAAGTCCATGAATGGCTGCAAGTGATCTCCAAGTAGCTGAACATAAGCATTTCCAGTCAATGTTCGGTCCAGTTGCACCAGAGGACCAAGTCCATGCCATGAAAAAACAGCCCACACCATTACGGAGCCACCACCAGCTTGAACAGTGCCTTGCTGACAGTTTGGGTCCATGGCTTCGTGGGGTCTGCGCCACACTCGAACCCTACCATCAGCTCTTACCAACTGAAATCGTGACTCATCGGACCAGGCCACGGTTTTCCATTCATCTAGGGACCAACCGATATGCTCACGTGCTCACGAGAGTCGCTGCAAGCAATGTCGTTCTGTCAGTAAAGGCACTCGAGTCGGTCTTCTGCTGGAATAGCCCAAGAAAGCCAAATTTCTCCGCACAGTTCTAACAGACAAGTCCCTTGTACGTCCCACATTGCTTTCTGCGGTTATTTGACGCAGTGTTGCTTGTCTGTTAGAATTTACGACTCTTTGCAGACGTCGCCGGTCTTGGTCGTTAAGTGCAGGCGGTTGACCACTGCGCTGTCCATGGTGGGATGTTATGCCTGAAATTTCATACTCTCGGCACACTCTTGACACAGTGGATCTGGGAATGTTGAATTCCCTAACGATTTCCGAAATGGCATGACCCATGCGTCTAGCTCCAACTAACATTCCGCTTTCAAAGTCTGTTTATTCCCGTCGTGCGGTCATCATCACGTCAAAACCTCTTCACATGAATAACTTGAACAGAAATGAAAGCTCTGCGCATTTATACCTGTTCTACGCGATGCTACTGCCATCTGAAAATTTGCATATTGCTATCCCATGACTTTTGTCACTTCAGTGTATGTAATCATATTTAAAAATAAGACATTCATATGACTTTTAAAATTAAAATTTTGAATGCATAGCATTCTTTTAAAAAGATTATAGAAAAAATATACAACTTCATTATTTTAAAAAGTCAGTATCATGAAAGTTTATATTTGCTTCGTAACCACTAAATTTTTTTCATTTTTAAATTGATTTTCAATTTTAACGAAATTATATATTTTATTTCTAGGGGTCTAGATTACGCTAAATCTGATGACTAATGTCTAACAAAAACGACATTTTTGTTGACTGCTGACTTAGTACATATAACAAATTCTTTTTTCCGACGTATTACATTGATCATGTAGTATCTTTTAAATATAATGGTACCAATTTGTTCTAGCCTCTGGCATTGCTCCAACGATGTACTTTTAGACAACAGAACACAAAATTTAACTTCAGGCGTATCAAGATTAGAAAGATGGATATATTTTATAATGACAAAGAAATTTTACATTTGGAGCTTTTAACTAGCATTTACTTTTTAGCATCCACAGAATTAGCATTTTATTAAAATCTAAAGGGGCCTGAATGGCCGAGTGGCTAGCGCTCTGGCGCTCGGTACCACAGGTTTCGGGTTTGAGTCCCGGCGGTGCTATGGTTGTTTGTAGTGGTTCGGAATCCACTTTAAAAAGTAGGTCCCGGTCCTAATAGGATCGTAGAGCGTTGCGGGAGCATTGTTACTCAGCGTCCGTGGCTTATCTTCAAGTTACACGCGCCTCCTGGGTAATGCAAAAAGAGTACGTCTCTGCAGCACTTGCCTTAAGGCATCCAAAGACCAAGCTGTCTGTGTTTGCCAGCTGCATTAGAAAGAAAAAAAAATTAAAATCTAAAGCTTTAACTTAATGGGTTTATTTGCAGGCAGCGATAATGTATTGTTTTCTTCTCTCAAAGAACTGGTACAAAATAATAATTCTATGAAGTTGACTCAACTACTCATCACTATACATTATTATCCAAGCAAAAGTGAAAAAAAGTTATAGAGTAATTTAAAAGCGAAAATTTCTAATTCAGAACATAAGAATTTCTTAGAATATTATTAATGTTTGACATTAATAAAACATAAAATGCAAATAATCCAGATTTTTCTTTTGATCAACGACAGCAAGATTTAGTAACGGATGATAACAATTCTGACTTATCCAGAAAGTGCAGTGAAAAAGCCGTATGTTGGATATGAGGACAACTTGATGACATATCATGTTTAGCCAACTGTGTATTGGGAAATAAATTTGAATTGAATGCCCAGATTGTAAAAGATAAAGATGATTTGGAAAGTTGAGCTAAGTAGATGAAATTATTATCAAATGAATCTTCATATTTCAGCCTCTGTAAGACTTACAAATCTTTTGCAGTACTAAAAATTGAAAATAAAATCGTTTTTATCACCAATGCAGTTTATACCAAAGGCTAAATTTTATGTTCGTAGGCAAAACAAGTTCAAATCTTTTATTGATTGAAGAAGAGTCCTCTTTAATTTATAAATATAATAAATGTTTTCTAACTCTGAAAACTTTTAAAACAGCACTAATTTTTTATATATTTTTGTGCTTTTTTTAAACAGTTGTATAAACATTTATTTTAGATTTTCATAAATCATTCGAGATCTGATTACAATGCGAAAAATTTTATTTTAAATATTTAAAAAAGTTTATGAAATAGAGAAAGCACGAGGATATGAAATGACATTGATAAATATAAAAGTTTGCAAAGAATGTACAAAAAAGAAATTCTGTATTTTAAAATATCTCTTCCTAAATATAACTAATAAAATAAATCAGAAATAAGAATCAACTACAGAAATCTTTAATTTACGAACTATTGAAGAGGAAAAACTATTAAAAAGCAATTTAACAATTCCTCTTTTTTTGTACAAATGAGTTGAAATTCACATCAATCCCTTTAAGACCTAACAAAATTTTACACAACAATAGAAAATATTACAAAAAATAAATTATAATTGACAAGTGCAATAAAGATCTACGTTTTGAAGTTTTAAATTTTACGATTACAAAAGTACAGAAATACTTCAAGAAGTTCAAATACTGCAATTAATGAAAGACCAAGCCATAATCCCAACTCTCCACCCAAATGGCTGAATATTTCAGATTCGAGAAAAACTGGTTTCTGCTCATATGTAACCATTGCAAAAGTTGAGAAGGAGATTCGAACTTTAGCATGAGATTTTCTATAAGTTTTAATGTCTTTACCAGCTGACTTGCACATTTCTTTAAGGAAGAAGGCATTTGATGGCCATTTGGCCATTGTCAAGCGTTCATTGTAATAAGTAGTTACACATGGCAATGGACACTTACATTCTGTCCCATGAATGGCAAGGCTATTTATTACAGCATCTAAGCAACATAGTTCAGTGCTATTCTTCACAGTACATCGTTTTACAGGGAATTTTGAAGGTAGTGAAGGTTCAACGCAGCCGCACTGTTTGTAATTATATTCCTGAATGCAATGCTGCATGCATTGTGCCTGGCTTTGATAAAAAGGATTATTCGCGTATGAAACACATTTGTCTTTATAAGGAGCCGGCAGCCTGCGTATTATTGTTTGGCTCAAAGAAATATCGGTTTCGCATCCTGGGAATATATTGATACCATTTCCTTCAGGATCAGCATTATCCACGGGATTATGAATCACAATTCTCATTCCGATAGTGTGAGATACTGAAACATAATCTTTCGGTTTTACGTGTAAAATCAATTCCAATCCTTTGCTCGATGCAGCAGAAGTCAACATTTGCTTACTGCCGTTGATTGTATAGCAGTTGCCATATCGAAAATTCCAACTCCTCCAGAAAAATGTTGAATTACAGCTTTTGCCATTGAATGAACAGTTCATGACGAGCTCATCAACTTTATGACCAAACCGATAATGTTTATCCTGATCCAGGGCAAAGTACTTGTCGAGGAATTCGACATATGAATCTGTATCTTTGTGTTGTTTACCTCTAAAGTGAGTTTTACATGTACGAATGCTTTGTCGTTCGGACAGCGAAAGAGATCCACGGACAGATCCAGGAGGTCCAGGCAAAGAGTGACACTTTTCTAAAGCGTCAAATTTATAAAGGCATGGTTCGTATTCTGACTTCATTCTATTTAAGTTGCATACTGTAACAGCAGGAAAGGTAATGGTTTCTGGTTGCTCGATTAGCAGATCCACAATCACTGGATATTTAAAGTACTGATCTGTGAATCCATAAATTTGGTAGCAGCATCCAATCAATGCACAGGTTAATATTGATATCCATGTAATTTTGCTACATGACGTTTTTGAATATCCAATTTGCGAAATAGCATAAACAGAGGAATTTTGAATACGGTCATTGACTTCCATGATGTAGGACCTTTTTTTTTAAGAATTCACAAGAAAATGAGCCAGATTGACTGATGTATATATAATATTGTTTTATCGGTAGCGACTAAATAGTTTTAATTATTCAGTATTACATAAATTGAAGAAAACAATTATTTCGACTTATCTTAAATTAGTGTCTTGCTCTGGGAATAAAAGGTAGACTAAATTAAATATATCTTTGAATATAGTAAAGGAACGTCATTTTTAATTTATAAAATATCTCTTAAACGGTTTTTTTATTTTATTTATCTGTACCTTGTACAAAATCCATTGTTTTAGGTTGAAATAAGGCACTTACTGGTCACTATTACGATATATTAGAAGCTTCGTTAAGCATCAGCTGGGATTATATTCAAAGATGATTTTGAATTGTGTTTAGAAACTGCATCGAAGCATATGTCGTACTCAATAGCACTAAACATTTCAATAAAATGTATCAAATGCACGTGAGTTTAAAAATTTCTACTTAATAAAAGGAAAACGGTATTTATCGTGACAGATAACAAGAAAATATAGGGATTTTGATTAAGGGTCTCTATCTTTACGTTAATTACAGATAATTATCTAAAAACTTATTTCAACAAAGCCTTATTAAAAAAAAATATTTTTTAACAAATAAATGTGTACCGGATGCTTCGGCAGGTCGGTTTGTGATTCTTAAGACTTAACAAATAAATGTAAGAATCCCGACGACTATGTTTAAAATAATTGATTAAATATTAGTCATTATTTATAATTTGCTTAGAAGTAGCTTCTTTATAAGTAGCAATCTTTTTGTTTGTTATTATATAGGAGCTAATTAAATGGACAAAACTAGTTTTTTGTTAATGAAATCAGAACAAGTAAGTTTACTTACTGAAAATCGGTTTACTTGCGTTCCGTGTTTGAATATTTATTGTTAGTTGCTAATTTTCCGGAAAAGGAAAATTAATAAAAACGCTTTGTTTTGCGATAGTTTTAAGACAGGCAAGCAATAAATGAAAGCCACTATAGATACGAATTTCGAAACTAATTATATTAGCTGTGTTATTACAACGTTATTATATACATCAATAATAACGAACGAATAGATTTAAAATTATAGCTTATTCTGCGTTGCGTTAATCGTATGTTTCCTTTTTAAGCGTTTTTCATGGAAATTATTTTGTTTTGAAAGAGCTTTCATCTGTAATAAGTATAATTCATATTACATGAGAAAAACTTTGAAAATTACAGTGTGGTAACTTGACTGTCGAGAATCTTACGCATGCTACTAGAGTTGATAACAAATTTCGTCATGTCTTAAAATAAGACAGATGTATTGGCTGAAAATTTTAAAAAAGCATATAAATAAAAGGTCAATTTAGTCATTTTCAATACCATTTATCATTATAAAGAAATCTTAAATTTGTTATTCCTATCTCTGTCAAGAAAAATCATATCGATCATATCGACAGATGGAAAGAGACAATCACGATCATAAGCTTGTGCAGGTGAACTCCAAATGTACACCCATCCTGTTGTTGGGAAAAGTGTAAAAAAGGATTTGTCTGACCATATTACTGTCTTCCCCTTCCCAATTGACCAAGTTTTGTGATTGTCTAGTTTTTTTGAATGTAGAAATATTAAAACCATACTTTTCACACAGTTTTTAATAATCAATTAAAACTATTTTTCTTTATAAAGAGCAAAAATACAGTTTTCAATAAATTATTTATTTTTTTAGTGACATTTTAATGCGATAATAATTTTAGTGACTTATACCGTAACTAAACCCTAAAATTGATAATATTTAAGTTATTTTTATTCATTTAGATATAATTTATTAGGAAAATTAAAATCGATACAAAAATGTTTGAACATCATCTGTATGTCAGTGACAATGCATAGTGAGATCTGAAATACTGAAGGATGCCTGAAAATACTGATTATCATAATAGTTTCAACTAGTATTAAAAATTATCTATTTGTACATTTGTTTCTTTTTAATAAATGCATTTATGTGACATTTTATGTATAACAAAACATTAATATAATATGAATATAGACATACAATATTTTGAATATATTTTTTAATATATTTACAACATAAAGGGAAATAATTTTTTGCATGTCGTACAAGAAGAGATAGGGTAATCATGCAAAATGTTAATTTTATGACTACTTCGTTAAATCGCGAATTTTATTGCGGATGAAATACAAAAGTGTTTCGATAAGTCCAAATACAGCAATTATTGATACACCAGCCCATAAACCTAATTCTCCCCCCAAATGGCTGAATATTTCAGATACAAGGAAAACTGGTTTCTGTACATATATAATACGGTCGAGGGTTGAAAAGAATATTCTTACTTTGGCATGCGATTTTCTATAAGATATAATATCCTCCGCATTTAATTTGCATTTCCCTCGCCGAAAAGAAGCTTTTGATGGCCATTTTGCCATTGTCTTTTGTGCATTGTAATTAGTAGTCACGCATGGCAGTGGGCACTTACAATCTATCCCTTGGACGGCAAGATTATTTAAAACATCATCTAAGCAACATAGTTCAGTGGAATTTGACACATTGCATTTTTTCATATCTGCTTTTGCTGGTAATGATATTTCAACGCATCCGCACTGCTTTAATTATACTCTTGAATACAATCTTGCATGCAATGCGTCTGGCTTTGTTTTGAAGGATGGCTGGCGTACGAAACACATTCGTCTTTATATTTAATTATATAGCTGGCAGCCTCTTTATTATGGTTTGTCTCAAAGAAATGTCGGTTTCATATCCTGGAATTATGTTGATGCCATTTGTTTCGGGATCTGGAGTGTCGTTCGCATTATGAATCAGAATTCTCGCTCCAATAGTGTGAGATATTGGAACGTATTCACCTGGTTCCATTTCAATAACCAATTCCAATCCACCTGCATATCCTGCAGATGATGCTTTCCATTGCTTTAGAATATGTGATTCTTTGGCTTTGAGAGTAAAACAGTTACCATATTGGAAACTTAACCATGATTCAACATTGAACTTGTATGTTTTTCCGTTAAATAAATGGGATTTAATTATATATTGGGGGTGACCATACGCGTTTCTTCTACGACTATTCAGATTAGAGTATTGTTGGAGGAATTCGTGAAGCGCCTCTGAATTTTTGCTTTGCTTTCCTCCTAACTGTGTTCCACATGAATGGATACTTCGTCTTTCAGGCAATGAAAGGGGGCCAACTGCAAAGGCACTACTAGCCACAATACACTTTCATAATTTGGAGGAATTATAAAGGCACGTTTCGTATTTTAATTTCATTCGATTCAAGTTACAAATCGTAACCGCAGGAAAGTCGATGGCTTCTTGTTTTTCCATTAGCAGATTCACAACTACAGGGTATTTAAAGTAATGATGAAAAAACCCATACATATGGTAGCAACATCCCAATAATGCCAAGATTGATATTGATAACCATGCATTTTTTCTGCTTAAAGTCTTTGAATGGCCAATTTGTGAAATAGTATAAACTGGTGAATTCTGAATCAGTTTCTTCACTTTCATGATGCCGTAATTTTTTGTACAATGTTCAAGAAAGATGTGTAAGCTATAATAAGCGATTGTGTTGTGTTTCTTACTAGTATATCCACCTATATTGATTTGAAAATTATAAAGTTATTTTCATAATCGAAAAATTATTTTTATTACATTTTGCATGATGCAATTTTGTTTTTTAGTCGTAATAATACAAATGTGTGGGGTTTAAGCTACATTATAAAATCTTTTATTATAACTTTTTCTTTTTCTGAACAATGAACATAAGCGAATTAATTTATAATGTTTTACTAATGATGTTAGAGCCCTTTTCAGAATAATTCATGAAGTTCAATACAATACACTTTAAATATATAAGCCCATTTTCGAACGCATTAATTCTTTTTTGCATTGGTAAAGCCTTTTCCTTTTTATTGAAAGTAATTTTAAACAGCTTTCTTTGATTTCAAAGGAAAAATCAATAATTGAATAACGTATGAAATTGGAAAATTATTTTATTGCTGGCTGAGTGGTTTCATACATAAATCCCATTATAAATTTATCTAAAATCGAAATTTCAAATGAAAATGCCCTTTTTCAATTATTATTTTTCAAACAAAAAAATTTTTATAATAATTAAAAAAAAGAAAGAGCTTAGTAATGCTGCAGTAATTTATAATAATATTATTATTTGAAATTAATATTTAAAAGGACTTGTTACATTTTTTCTTTAAAATTTCATTTCAACTGCATTTTCACATATGTTATCTATATATAATGAAACTTATTGAAATTCTGCACTTAAATCACATGTCAAATCAAGTGTTTTATCAGTTGCCAATTTTAAATGACAGAATAACTAAATTTTAATTTTATGTTGAGAGTTATATAATCTTTTGAAATATATCATTAATAAAATAATATAAGCTTCAAGTTTACTCTTTTTAATTTAGCTTATTTTATGGTTACATTACTTATGAATTCTCCCATAATTTTATGTTCCTTAATTTATTTAATCTAATTCATTATTCTAGCTCATTTCTTGGAAATCAATCTGCATTATTATTTCATCATAAAATTTTATTAGTATTATTCTTGATAATTTATAAATAACTGAAAACAATATAACATTACTATCTTTATGGCTGGCTAAGAACTTATTTATTTCAGTTTCTAAATTTGTTATTTATATCAAATTGAAGAATTATTTGTTTCTTTCAATATACGTATGCAAATTAGCAAAACAAACTTGTGGCGATCCACTTTGATAGGTATCGGTTTTTTGCCAAATTAAAACTGAGAAAAGATATTGGTTTTCTTCGCTATTTTAAAGGCATATATTTCAATGAATAACTGATATTTTCGAATGAAATTCAGAAATTTTTGCAAGAAATTAAATCGTGGAGGGGGGGGGGAATCCAGATAAATACCCCCCCCCAAAAAATATCAATTGTTTTCAATTAATTATTGTTCTTTCTCATTTTAACTTAATGATTAAAGTTTGAGTGATAATTTGGTATTACTAAATGCGATGGACAACGTTATAAGTATGTAACAAACTCGTAGTTTTGTAATTGCTTTTAGAATTTTTTTCTTCAGTTAACAAGAAAAAAATTTAAAAAAATATGTTTAACACATTTCAAAAATATTATAACTGAGATATAATACAATGAGAGAAAAGTAGTATCATTTGTTACAGTAATTATGATTTATAAATATTCTTGAGAGTACTTCAAGAAATTACGTTAATGAATATTTGTATAAAAGATTATTTTTCACTTGATATATTATTGCACTTATTTATAAACAAATTCAAATAATATAAATGTACCATGGGTACAACATTTATAAAATAGGTGACGAAAGGATTATTAAAAAATATAAAATATATATCATTTATATTTTATAACTGCAATTATATGACAGCGAAAGGGTTCTAATGACAAATTATGGTTCAAACTGGTTCATTTATAAGCAGAAAAAACAGAAGTGATATTTTTAATTTGTATAGCATATCATTGTGCAAATTAAAATGCAATGCGAAAATTTTTATTTTAAATATCTTTAATAAATCTGAGAAGTAGAGAAAACACGAAGGTACGAAGTAGCATTAAATTTACAAATATATTTTAATATAAACAACTTACAGTAAAAAAAGTCTGTATTTTAAAATCTCTTGTTAAGCATAACTAACAAAATAAATCTCAATTACAAATCAACTGAAGAAATTTTTAATTAAAGAGCCAGTAAAAATTTAGAAAATTTAAACTATTCTTCTTTTTGTATATATTAGTTGAAATTCACACCAATGCACTTTATGTCCGAATAAATTTTGCAATGGACAAATACCGCAAGAAATTATAAACTACAGTAAAAATCTACGTTCTGAAGTTATAAATTTTACGATTACAAAAGTAAAGAAACGCTTCGAGAAGTTCAAATACTGCAATTAATGAAAGACCAAGCCATAAACCCAATTCCCCACCCAAATGGCTGAATATTTCAGATTCGTGAAACACTGGTTTCTGCTCATATGTAATCATTGCAAGAGTTGAGAAAGAGATACGAACTTTAGCATGAGATTTTCTAAACGTTTTAATGTCTTCACCAGCTGACTTGTACATTCCTTTAAGGAAGAAGGCATTTGATGGCCATTTGGCCATTGTCAAGCGTTTGTTGTAATAAGTGGTTAGACAGGGAGATGGACACTTACAATCTACCCCATGGATGGCAAGGTTATTTATTAAAAAAGAAAATCCAAACAAATAAACGTATAAAACCCGTCTGCTACGATTAAAATAATTGATTAGATATTATTCCATTATTTATAGTTTGCTTAGATGGTGTTTCTTCATAAGTAGCATTCGTTTTTTGTTTGCTATTTTGCAGGAGCTAATGGGATGGACAAAACTAGTTTCTTTGCTAATGCAACCAGAATTTGTAAGTTTAGAATTGTTTACTTACGTTTCGTGTTTTAATATTTATTATTATTTTTAATTTCCTTTGAAAGGAAAATTAATGAAAACGCTTTGTTTTGCAATACTTTTAAGGTAGACAAGTAATAAATAAAAGATAATATAGATACAAATTTCGAAAATAATTATAATAGCAATGTTATTATAACGTTATTAATTATATATATTAATTATATTATTATACACCAATATTAAGCAACGAATTGATCTAAAATTATGGTTTATTCTATGTTGTGTTGGCGCTTTTTGGCTATTTGGCGCCAAATATTATCGCCAAACTAACTACCTTACGCCTAGTACAAAATGATACCTACGCTCAATCTCGTATTCGCAAAAGTAAAGCAATAAAATTACATTTATTAAGTGTGTTAATTGATTAATTATAAAGTGTATTATTTCTTGATTATGGACAGCAAAAGTTTATTTTTTTATCTTTTTTTGAAGAGGTTTATAAAAAAAAACTTTATTATTAACGAAATACTCATTTAGATAATTAATTACTTAATTAACCTATCGGAATATTCTCATGGAATTTTTTTAATCATTATTTCAAAATAATGAATTATTAACATATCTTATTTTCATCAATTCAAACATAAAATAATGCTCGCTTAGAAGTTTTTGAATATTTTTAAGAGACATTCTTATTATACTTACTTACAAAATTATTTATTTATTAAATTTCAACAAGAATAGAATAATGTTAATTTATAATTCTTATTCTGCAAATTAAAAAAAAATTTTATGTTTCCCTGAAATAAAAAATGGTTAAATATTCTTTACTACAATATGTTAAATTTAAAATTATAATCTTGTTCAAACAGAATAACAGTATTAAGCCTACAGCTTTGATTGTTTAATGCTAAACTATAAAGAAGTCATTGAAATGATTCAACCGTTACAGCATTTGAACCCAATAGACCATAATAAAAAACAGAATTCTAATAATCAGTTGTTTAAAGTAGCAGTTACAATCAGTAATGAATAAAATAGGCCAATAATTTACAAAAAATTACTCTGCATCTATACCAAAACCAATAAAAGATGATCTTAAAGCTCGTGGATATTGAACCGAATGAAAAACTTATTTAATAAGCCGCTGAAAGATATTTAACCAATTTATTTCTTCTTATCCATAAACTTATGAGTAACATTCATTCTTTAATTACGTATAATTATATTTAAGACGAAATTATTTAAATAATTGAAACAAAATATAAATAAAATTCAAAATTATGTTCAACATAAATTGTTTCAAACCAATAAATTTTTGAAAACTTATTTAATGCTCTACATAGCAGATCTAGGCTAGAACTTTTACTAGATGCTATAAGTATTTATCTTTTTCTCCAGATATGTGTTTACTTCTAATACGTATAACGATTTTACACACAGACACAAATACATAACTGGAAAATGAATAACCAAAACAAAAATTACAATTTTTATTTCCTAGAATAGATACAGATTCTTTCTTTTTATCTGTAATCCTTATATTTGTCAACATATATTTTAATATTTTTAGAATACAAGTATATTTCAATATATATAATAAATGATTTCAAACAATAAAAACGTTTAAAACATTACTAACTTTGTTTGCTTTTTTAAAATAGATGTATAAATATTAATTATTGCTTTTATAAGTCATTCGAGATCTAACTACGTGAAAAGTGTAATGCAAAAAATTTTTATTTCTTCAATATCTTAAATAAATGTGTGAAGTAGAAAAAACAGGAGGATTTGAAATGGCATTGATAAATAAGATAAATAAATAAATTTACAAACACATTTTAATACAAACAACTTGAAGTAGAAAAAAAAATTGTATTATAAAATCTCCTGCTAAACGTTATTAATAAAATAATCAGAAATAAGAATCAAATAATGAAATATTTAATTTAAGAATCATTAAAAACGAGAAAAATATCAAACAAGAGATAAGTAAAAAAAAAAAAAAAAAAAAAAAAAAAAAACCTTTTTTTCTACAAATTAGTTGAAATTCACTAAAATGCACTTTAAGACCGAACAAATTTTACAATACATAACCACAGCAAATATTACAAAAAAGAAATTATGACAATAAAGATTTACGTTCCGACGTTATAAATTTTACGATTACAAAAGTACAGAAATGCTTCGAGAAGTTCAAATACTGCAATTAATGAAAGACCAAGCCATAAACCCAACTCTCCACCCAAATAGCTGAATATTTCAGATTCGAGAAATACTGGTTTCTGCTCATATGTAACCATCGCAAAAGTTGAGAAGAAGATTCGAACTTTAGCATGGGATTTTCTATAAGTTTTAATGTCTTCACCAGCTGACTTGTACATTCCTTTACGGAAGAAGGCCTCTGATGGCCATTTGGCCATTGTCAAGCGTTCATTGTAATAAGTGGTTAGACAGGGTGATGGACATTTACAATCTACCCCATGGATGGCAAGGTTATTTATTACGGCATCTAAGCAACACAGTTCAGTTGTGTTCGTCACATTACATTGTTTCTCATAGGGCTTTGAAGGTAGTGAAGGTTCAACGCAGTCGCACTGTTTGTAATTATATTCTTGAATGCAATCCTGCATGCATTGTGTCTGGCTGTGATGGAAAAATTGTCAGCGTATGAAATACACTTGTCTTTATAGGGTGCTGGTAGCCTGCGTATTATTGTTTGGCTCAAAGAAATATCGGTTTCGTATCCTGGGAATATATTGATACCATTTAATTCAGGGTCAACAAAGTCCATGGGATTATGAATAACAATTCTCATTCCGATTGTGTGAGATATTGAAGCATATTCTTCCGGCTCTACATGTAAAGTCAATTCCAATCCATTGCTCAATCCAGCAGAAGCCGACATTAGTTGATTGCCGTTGATTGTATAGCAGTTGCCATAACGAAAATTCCAGGTCCACCAGAAAAATGTTGAATCACAACTTTTGCCGTTGAAGGAGCAGTTCACGATAAGATCGTCAACTTTATAGCCAAACCGAAATTGTTTTGCATTATTTAGTTCGAAATATTTGCCGAGGAATTCGACGTATGAATCAGTATTTTTGTGTTGTTTACCTCTAAATTGAGTTTTACATGTGCGAATGCTTTGTCGTTCGGATAATGAAAGAGATCCACCGACAGATCCATCAGGCTCTTGCTGGAAACGACACTTTTCTAAAGCATCAATGTTATAAAGGCATGGTTCGTATTCTGACTTCATTCGATTTAAGTTGCAAATTGTAACATCAGGAAAGTGAATGGTTTCCGGTTGCTCGATTAGAAGATCCACAACACTGGATATTTAAAGTACTGATCTATGAATCCATAAATTTGGTAGCAGCATCCAATCAGTGCACCTGTTAATATTGCTATCCATGTAATTTTGCTGCGTGACGTTTTAGAATAGCCAATTTGTGAAACAGCGTAAACAGAGGAGTTTTGAAAACGGTCATTGATTTCCATGATGTATGACTTTTTTTGATGCGAATTTCTCAGAAAAGTAAACTTGATTGACTGATGTATATTTAATAGTGTTGTATATGCAGTAATTAGAAAGTTTTATTTATTATTTATTACATAAATCAAAACATTTGTTTCAAATTATTTAAAAATGTATCGTGTACTTTTTAAATGCTTTTTAAATACTCGAAGTTAATTTTGAAACTTTCTTTTGAACAATGAATCATTGAAAAATGTTAATTATTACTCTTGAAAATGCAACATTTGACATTTGTAAAATGGGTGACTAGAAGCTTGGCATTGGTAACATTGGTCATATGCATCATTGTGGAAGGATTACAGATATTTCTAATCTGAACTAATCGTTGCGTTTTATCACTCCTCGATTAAAAAATGTAGAAATATAGTACGGAAAGAAAAATGTTTTTTGAGAAAAATATTCGAACTTTGCAATGTTATTTTCTGAAAGTTTAATGTCTTCTCCAGTTTACTTGTATTTTCTTCTAGAAAGAACGCGTTTGATGGCCATTTAGCTATTGTAAAGCCATGGGAATTTAATGGTCAGACAAGTTATATATATTTGCAAAAATAGTAAAAGACCATCACTTCCATTTTATAAACTATCACTTAAATGAATTTTGATTTAGTTTTTCTCTGCATTGTAGAAAGTTAATTCTTAAGTATGTGGAAATAATGTACTTACATCACTATTATAATATATTGGAAGCTTTGTTAAGCATCTGCTCGGAATGTATCGAAAGATGATTTTGAATTGTGCTTGGAGACTACATCGAAACATATGTTGCAACCAATAGCATTAAACATCTCAGTAAAGTATATTAGATGCACGCGAGTTTAAAAATTCCTACCTAATAAAGGGGAAAAGGTATTTATGGTGATAGATTGCTAAATTATTTCGTGGCTTTAACAAGAAAATTTATTATTTAGATTAAGGATTTTTATCGTTACGTTAAATTACAGATAATTAACTAAAAGGCATTACAAAAAAAAAAATCATTTCCAGCAAATAAATATATGACGCCAGACTGCTATGATTAAAATAATTTATTAAATATTATTCCATTATTTACAGTTTGCTTAGAAAGTGCTTCTTTATAAGTAGAAATCATTTTGTTTGTTATTATTCAGAAGCTAATTGGATGGACAAAATGCAACTAGATAATGCAACCTGAATTAATAAGTTTAGATTGGCTTACTTACATTTCGTGTTTTAATATTTATTGTTAGTTGCTAATTTTGCTGAAAAGGAAAAATTAATGAAAACGCTTTGTTTTTGCAATACTTTTGAGCCAGGCAAGTACTAACTAAAAGCCAATATAGGTACAAATTTTGAAAATAATTATAATAGGAATGTTATCATAACGTTATTATATATACATCAATATTAACCAACGAATTGATTTAAAATTATGGCTTATTCTGTGTCGTGTTAATTTTATCTTTCGTTTTAAACTTTTTTTCATGGAATTAATTTCGTTTTGGAAAATCTTTCATCTGTAATGAGTATAATGCATATTATATGGGAAAAACGTGGGAAATTGCAGTATGGAAACTTGACTGTCGATAATCGTCGAAGTGCTACAAAAATTGACATCAAATTTCTTCGTGGCTTATAATAGGATAGATGTATAGACAGAATGATGACTTTCACATTATAATTTTTATACAATGTTTAACAAAGCAGTGTAAGTTACAACAAGCGACTGTATTCTTACTGTTGTATCCACCTATATTGATTTGGAAATTATAAAGTTCTCTTCATATTCGATAAGTTATTTTTATTGTATTTTGCATAATTCAATTTTGGTTTTAATCATAATAACACTATAACCTACATTATAAAATATTTTTCATTTTCTCAAAACTGAACATGACTGAATTTATTTATGATTTTTTTTTACTAATTATGTCTGCAGATTTTTTTTTTTCTGAATAATTTATAAAGCGCTTGTACGCTATACTTTAAATATATATGCCTATTTTTAAATGCATTTTAATTCTTTTTTGCAATGTTGAAGCCTTTTTTTCTTTTATTGAAAGTAATTTTAAGTAGCTATTTTTGATTTCAAAGAAAAAAGTCAATAATCGAATAACGTATGAAATTGGAAAATTATTTTATTGCTGGCTGTGTGGTTTAGTAATTATATCCTATAAAAAAAATTATGTAAGATCGAAATTTCAATTAAAAAAAAAAGCCCTTTTCAAAAATTATTTTTTTAAACGAAAAATATTAATAGTAATTAAAAAAAAGGATACAATAATTATGCAGTAAATTATAATATTATTATTATTTGAAAAGACTAATTATATTTTTAGTTTAAAATACCATTTCAATTTCTTTTTCAAATACTTTATCTGTATATAATAAAACCTACTAAAATTGTGCACTTAAATCGCTCTTATGTTAAATCAAATGCTTTGTCAGTTGCCAATTTTAAATCAACAAATAACTAAATTTTAATCTTAAGCTGTGAGTTATATAATCTTTTGAAGTACTTCATTGCAAAACTCATATAGTACTCAAAGCAAAAGCATTAAGTTTTTCATTTATTTGGTCTAATTTATTATTCTATCTTTTTTCTTGGAAATCAATTTGAATTATTATGATAAAATTTCGTTAGTAATATTCTTGATAACATATAAATAATTGAAAAAACAAAATAATATTACTATGCTTATGGCTTGCGAAGAACGTGCTTAAGAGCTTAAAATGCCTTCTAAGTTCCGTTCCTAAATCTGTTATTTATATTAAGTTAAAGGGGCCTGAATGGCCGAGTGGCTAGCGCTCTGGCACTCGGTACCACAGGCTTCCGGTTCGAGTCCCGGCGGTGCTATGGATGTTTGTAGTGGTTCGGAATCCACTTTAAACTGTAGGTCCCGATCTAATAGGAGCGTTGTGGGGGCATTGTTACTCCGCGTCCGTGGCTTATCTTCAAGTTACACGCGCCCCCTGGGTAATGCAAAGTGAGTAACGTCTGTGCAGCGCTTGCCTTAAGGCATCCAAGACCAAGCTGTCTAAGTGTTTGCCAGCTGCATTAGAAATAAAAATATTAAGTTGAAGATATAGTTGATTCTTTCAGTATATATGAAAATTATTCAAATAGACATGTAGCGATCCACTTTGATACGTATCAATTTTTTGCCAACTTAAAATTGAGAAAAAGTTTTGGTTTCTCTCAATATTTTAAGGCAGATATTTTAATTAATAAGGCAATTTTCAAATGAAATTTAGAAATTTTTTACAAGAAAATTAGTCGCTAGAGAGTATAGCTGTGGAAAAGTTCCTTTCATTTCTTCTTCTAGAGCTTTTGCAGAAAGATTTTCCGGTCTAGAATTCATGGTATCGACTCGCAGCACAAATAATGGAAAACTTCCAAGGGCAGTTATATAAAAAGGTTGAAATACGTTAATTTTTAACTGAAGTAAACAAAAACGAAGGGTTCATGATGTACCAGCTTAATTGTTTGAATTAAATGCTTTTAGTTTAGATGAATGACGTTTAGTTTTAAATAGATATAAAAAAAATATTAACACCTGTATTATACGGCCTGGACTTTTACAGAGAAAACATATGAAATACACACGAAAAAAAATTTGAAGGGATTGTTTTGTATATTTTTTTATTCTAAAAATTAAAAATATTCGGAAAATAATTACAAAAGAATTTTATAAATGTTTAAAATTAAATTTGCTATGAATTTAAAAACATTATATCTTTTTTGAAATAAAACGCAAAAATTGCATTAGGCATAAAAATATGTTATCATATTTAATTTGCTATTTTTTATACATATTTTTATCAACAGTTAGGGTAACATTAGTCATTATTTACTCAATACTGCAAATATGAAAAAACAATGATAAAATAACCAATATCCCAATGAAAACCGAAGTTTTAAAATATTTTTTATTTTTTCCCATGAAAAGAAATTTTTTAGAAAAAGTATTTATTTTCTCGCAACTGATATTCAGCTATATAAATGGAATTCAATAAGGCTCCTATTTTACTGAATATTAATCCTAAATCACAAATATTTTTTCCAGGAATTGCACATGATATTTTGATTATATTTATAATAATTAAATTAAGAAGCCCATTATTTTTTGTTTACTGGTAAATCTTTTTGAATAATATAATCATTTTATTTTAACATGTTTGTCAAAATGTATTTATTAATTTTCAATGAAATCAAAGCTGTCCAGTTTAGATATTTTATAAAATTGCAGTCCTTATATAAATGACATAATTTATGTATAATTAAATAGAATAATACCACATTTATTAAAAATACTTCCAAATTTTTAATTTATTTTTCACTATATTTCATAGTTCACAAATATATCTTATTTATTTATTACTTTTAAATGTTTTAACTGTCCTTTCATTGCAAAATCATAACTTGAATAGTTTTATTATTTCTAAATTAAATACTAGCTGTTTGATATAAAAAAAGATAATATATATGTATAAATATTAATACAAGATATATTTGAAGCAGTAAACATTAGGAAATATTTTTTTAATTAAAATAAAAAAAAAAGAGTAGAACCACTCTCATATAGAATTTAAATTAATATTATTAATATAGTTAGCTAAGAATATTTTTAATGGTACAAAATCATAAAGTTTAATAATGTTAGTAAACAATAAGCATAATTGTCAAATAATCCTTCAAATTAGAATAATAATTTAATAAAAATAAATAGAAAAACTTCTGTTATTTCAAAGAGAGCAATTAAAGACAGCCCAAGCCACAAACCGAATTCTCCACCCAAGTAACTGAACAACTCAGACTCAATAAACACTGGTTTCTGTTCATAAATAAGACTTTCTAGATCTGAGAAAAATATTTTAACTTTTGCATGGGAGGCTCTATAACTTTCAAAGATGTTTTGTTCAGTGAAGATTTTCTGCTAAAGAAAGACACATTTGAAGGCCAAATGGTCATCGTTCTTTTTTCGTTGTAATACGTAGAATTGCAAGATAGAGGACATTCGCAATCTGTGCCATGGATGGCAAGTTGATTCATCACATCATCTAGACAGCAAATTTCTGAAGTATTCGTTGCATTACAGCGTTTCATACTCAGTTTTGCTGGCAATGAAGGCTCGACACAACCGCATTCTTTGTAATTATATTGTTGAATACAAGCTTGCATGCACAGTGTCTGGCTTTTCATCAAGCGGTCTTGATTGTTCTGATATGAAACACACCTATCTTTATAGGGTGCTGGTAATCTTCTCATTACAGTCTGGCGTAAATATATAATGGTTTCATATCCTGGGATAATGTTGATTCCATTGTCTTCAGGATTGGGATTATCCGAGGGACTGTGTATTACGATTCTTGCACCGACAGTATGGGAAATAGGCAGATAGTCGTCTGGTTCAACATTCAGAATCATTTCTAATCCCGTGGAGCCTTCGGATCTTGTTGTTGTTACTAAGTTAGTGAACTTATTAGTAAAACAATTACCATATCTCGGATTTAGTATGTCTTTAAATTCAAATACATCGGAAATTTTTCCATTAAAGGAACAGTGTTCTACGAGCTCTCTTTTAAAATGACCAAAGCGCTTCTTTTTTTCCACTCTTAGTTGAGAGTACTTCTCAAGGAAACTTACCCGAGTGACGGCTTCTTTCATTTTGGTTCCATTTAACTGTGATGTACACGAAAGATAGTTTCGTCTTTCTGACAGAACAAGAGATCCACTATTTGGTTGAGTTAATACTACGCAGTCTCTTGACTTTGGGTTTTCTAAGAGGCACATTTCATATTTCAATTTCATTCGATTCAAATTGCAAACGGTAACTGCCGGAAATTCCATTCTTTTTTCTTGCTCAACTTGCAGGTTCACAACTACAGGATAAGTAAAATACACAACCATAAACTTATTAACTTTATAGCAACACATTAGAAATGCCAATGTTAGAATTATTATCCACGATATCTTTCTGTGCGATGTTCTTGATTGAAAAATTTTAGAAACAGCATAAACAGACGAGCTTTCAAACATTGTATTTAAATTTAATGAGCTCTTTACTACAAAACGTTTTTGAACTATTATAAGAATTCCTATGTTTAAGAATTATGTATTCAATGTTTCTTATTTTTTTTCAAGCAACGATTTTTTTATTCGATTATAAAGTAGAATTATAAATTACTTTCCCTATAAATTGCCAAAATCATATTTATTTGTGTTTTTGATGTTAAAAACTTTCTAAATAGTGATTAATCAAAGCATATTTAATAATAAGGTTTTGTAATAAAATTATAAAATGTTATATATTGAGAAAATGATAGTTAGTTATTGGGAAAATGATATTTGGAGACCTCTTTACCAACAATATATTTTAAATATTCATGTAATTAGACAGCCTAGATAAGAAGTATTTTGTAAGTTAGTGCTTTTGATGAAATAAAGTAAATATTATCTTAATTTAATATAGTATATAAGGATTATGAAATTGCATCATAATAAATTAACATGGTGGGAGAATACTATAAGCTCAGTGAAAAAAGTTAATAATTTTTGAGAATATGGTAAGTAGTAATTGCTCCAGTATGGCTTGGTAATCTTCAGTAGTTGCAGTATTGTTCTTGAAAATTAGATTCAATTGTTTATAAGCATAATTCCCCTTCAACTTCAATTATATCAACATAGGTGCTTAAAATCTCAAAAATAAGTAGCATATAAAATGCTCAATTTTATCAGATATATAAAATTAGTTGTTCGTCTTTAGTTTACTCCTAGTTACTATAGCCGAACAACTAACGTAATAACTACTGCAATGAAACAACTAATGTAACAACTACCGTTAGTTTTACTCCTGTTTTTCGAAAGAGATTTGCCTACAATTATGGTACCTGTCAGTACTTTTGCGCATTGCAGTTTGTAATATTGTCAAATAAGTTTGTCGAGTAAGTTTTCCATTACTTGCACGCAAATTCCTTCTGAAAACCTTGACAAAAATATTTTTCCGTTTTTAAATTAACATTGTAATATATCAGTGAAACTGAGCATCGCTTATTTAGTTAAAATCAATTGAATGTTTTGCAAAAATAATCAAAAAATGCATGACACACTTTGAGAAAAAAATATATATTGACTCGCACAGAAGAAAAATTATGCTATTATTAGGAAAATTGTTCTTATTAGCAGAAAAATAAATTAAAAGACCTACAAAAATGAAAATTTATGAAAAAAATGTTTCAAACTAATTACAGCAATCTTTTGCTGGCATTGTGTTTACTGCATAATAAGTAATTACAATAATTAACAATGTTACATTTACTTTGCTACATTGCAGGTATTCGATATTTTCAATGTCATACTTGTATTCCAAAAAAGGTGGAAGAGATGATTTTTAAAAAAATAATTTGTTTGTAAATCACTTAGGTAGATATGCTGCTGATACAAAGAAGGCTATCGGAAAAAAGTATTGTTATTGCAAATGAGGATATAATTACACGCAGTTAATAAATTGCTCTAAGCACAGTTAAATGTAGTTTGTTTATTGACAGTAGATTCCTTTCTGTGGAATAAATTGTTATTCAATAATTTTCATGTATTTTTTTCTTATATTCATATAAAATTTCGTAAAATGATTTTATTTATTCTTATTCTTATTTTAAATCTGCATAGAGATTAAGGATTTTTTGAAACAATATAAAAGCATATTTTTTAAAACAACGTATAATTTGGTGCATATTGTGTGAAATGTATTTTTTTTTAATTTCAGAGAATTTTAAATTCATAATTTTTAATTCAAAACTCTTTTCGCAAAAAAAAAAAAAAAAAAAAAAAAAAAAAATCAAAAGTATTTCTTAGATATCTAAATTGAATTTGTTTATTGGTTATTTTTAATCTCATTGATATTTGGTACATTTCCCAATATTTAGTAAATTAAGATACAATAGTGAATTTGCAGATTAATTTTTTACATTTTTACATGGCGAGCGCAATAGGCTGGTAGACACCTCGTTGGGTTTCCAAACTCAGGAAGGGGGATGGTTGCAAAATTAACAAAATTTTTTGTATCTATATTGGGATTGAGCACATTAAGCTCATAAATTAAATTTCATACTTTTGACTCAAAGTGAAATATGTGAACACTCATGTTGTCATACCTGGGTATGTTCGATCATAAGTGGGGTGTGCAAAATTTGGATTTTGTAACTGGTCATCCAAGCTGATTCCTAGGTAATGTAGCAATCATGTATGTTTGCCATTCTTGTATCTTGTATCTAAGGAGTTATCGCAAAATGGCCGAAATTTAAAAAAAAGATTATTATTTCCATGGATTTTCAAAGACTTATTAAAAACCTTTCTGTAATAGTATGCATTTTAAAAAAATTACAAAAGCTAGTTAAAAAAATATATACATCAATGATTTAAAAAATCCTAACTTTTTCACAGAAAATCCTTGTATGTATAAATTTTATAAATATCTTTTCACTTGATTACCATTTTATATATTTAATGTTCATATATGTAACCATATTTGAAGAAAGATTAACATGCTTTTAAAAGTAAAATTTTTGATTGTATAGAATTATTTAAAAAATTAAAAAAAATGGAAAACTTTTTAAAATAATGAAGTCAGTATCATGAAAGCATATATTAGCTTCCTAACCACGAGAATTTTTGTTTTTCATTTCTTGTAAGCTATATTTACGCTACATCAAATGGACTAATGTTTAATAAGGGGCATTCTTGTTGACGGCTGACTTAGTACATATAGCATAATCTTTCTTTAAAGAATACTAATGTTTCATCAATCAGTTTGTCCAACACGTATTACAATGATCATGCAATAACTTTTAAATATAATGATACAAGTTTGTCATAATACTAGAATTGCTTCACCGATGTATTCTTAGGCAACAGAAGATAAAATTAAACGACAGGTGCACCAAGATAAAATAGACGGATGTATTTTATAATGAAGAAGAAACCTTAAATTTGGAAGTTTTGGCAGTATCTACTTTTTATCATCCAAACAATTAGTATTTTATTAAAATTTAGAGAATTAATTTAATGGATTTACAAACAATGATATACGTATATTCTTTTCTTTTCTTGAAGAACTGGTACAAAATAATAAATGCAGGAAAAGTATTATTAATCATTATACATTATTCTCAAAGCAAAAGTGAAAAAAGTTATAGAACAATTTAAAAGCAAAAATCGTGATTCAGAGCATAAGAATTTCTTAGGATATTATTTATGTTTTAATAAACAGTAAAATGAAAATAATATCCAGATTTTTTCTTTTGATCAACGAAATCTTTTCCTGGAAACCATTAGTATTATCCATTACAACACACAGTTTTGTTCCACATTATACTGGGCTTTCTAAAAGTAACTTCATTTTCTTAATGGCACTTAAACTAACTGCTTGCATACAAAATGTTTTCATATCGGTTATGCATTTTGTCCAGATCAAGGTGTAAACCAGGGTGTCTGGCTTCCTTTCCACGATCAACATATGGGAATTGTGAAATATTAATATTTTTATCGAATTTTTGTCTCCTACGACTGAATTTTAGAAAACAATCAAAAATAAACTGAGAGCTTATTTTAGAAAGTTTTTAAAAGCCTTATTCCAAAGAGCATATTCAGCCCTTTTTGAATACTTATAAATATTTTGTGACAATATATTATCGATGCAACTTCCAAGAATGATTAAAACTGCATTTATGTATAATCTTCCAAAGTCAGAACTTTGGACTCGTGACTTAAAAGTAGTTACAATAAACTGTGACCTATGAATTAAAAATAACCATTATCTCGTATTTGTGTTGAATTGATTTGTAGATTTCTCTAAAAGGATAATCTATCAAAATTTAATAATAATTAAATTTGAATGAATGTAACAAATATTTACATTGCAAAAAATGTTAGAATCACTCAGAGTTCTGCAGATGAAGTTATCTGCCAATCAAGCAATAAATGCAGGTTTTGATATTTATTGTCTATATAAGTCTATAATTTGCAAAGCGGTAATTGATTAAAATAATTTTGCTTATTTTTTTTTATTAAGAAAGCATTCCTGGTCTTCCGAAGAAGTTCTTTGTAAAAAAAAAAAAAAAAAAAAAAAAAAAAAAACTGTAAATCATTGATCAAGATCAAATGTAAGGACATAGAAAACTCCGGTATAATAATATTGATTGGAAAAAGTTGGAAGTGTCTTTTACAAGATAAGAACAGGATCCCTTGCCTTTCTTCCTATGTTGAGGGGCAATGATTACCTCCAACAGCATCTCATTAAAATCGGTGTAGCAACTTCTGCCTCTGTATGGGGATGATTCTACGAATGTACGACATCTCCATATTTGCTCCAAATTAAAGGATGGATTTGGAGAGATTCTCATTTTAATCTTTCACTAGCTAAATTAATATAATTAGCTAATTAATTTATTTAGCTAGCTAAATTTTAATTAGCTATATTAATTAAATTAAATTAATTATTATTATTAAATTAGCTAAATTAAGTTAATTATTAAATTAAATTAGTTATATTAATTAAATTAAATTAATTATTATTAAATTAGCTAAATTAAATTAATTTTAATTCACTACTCTCATTATAATCTTGTCTAGCTAGAGTAGACAAGATTTTCGCTATTTGACGGATATGCATTTGACCAACTTCCTTCGATTTTTTGCTTGAATTTATGCATATATAATCGTTTAAGACCATTAAAAACAAATTTATTTATGTTTAAATCACATGAAAAATTATATGACATTCGCAATATACTATCGTTGTATCACTGTTTTTGTTTAATATTTAAAAAGCTTTTAAAAAATTCTACTAATTTTGTTTCATGAATTATAATTATTTTGATGATCTTGTGTATTGTAGCATTTTTTCTCACTTGATGAATTTTGGCATTTCATTTTCAGGAAACAGGAATGTTTATCCTTTGACAAGTACATAATAACAAACCATCACTCAAATTTTATAGCAGATATGCAGTGTTATGGGTTAATATTGAATGCAATTAGTGTTTGTATTAATGACAACACCCTGTCACTCAAATCTGATTACAGATATTCAGTTTCATGTATAATGAGAATCATGAAATTATCTATTGTCTGTGCGACCTTAACAGGTCGAAATAATTACAGATGAAATATGGACTACACCATAAGTTGCTGCATCGTGATGGGTGATAGACCACGGGCTGAGAAAAAGTCTACTTCAATGAGAACTGAGGGAAGCTGTCCCCCCCCCTTTTTTTTTCTTAAAGGGAGTTTTTTGGAAAAGAAAGTAGAGAGTTCAGCGACGAATCGACCAGAAGTGTTGTTTTTCTTTTTTTCTCTGAAGTGAGGAACATGCGGGAGTTTCGTCTTGTTTGCAAAAAGAGCCCCTTGTGGCTTCATGTATCACGCCGTGTCATAATTAAGGTCTGCCGCAGACCAGGCAGTTAGGTTAGACGCAGAGTCGAGAACTCTGAAAATCTGTGACATTGGAGTGAACTGAGATCGTGCACTTGTGATCAAATTTTATTTTTAGCCTTTCATTTCTTTGTTTAATAACCCAGAGTTCATTATTTGTATATATTACAGCAACAACAAATGAAATCCTTGTAAAGTTTATATAACTTATTGTTATAATTATAACGAATTATTTTATACAACATTACAATAGCTTAGAATAATGTGACACATTTCTCATGCAAGTGATTCATTCCTTCATTCCTGAAGTAAAATAAATTTGTTAGCTGTTGAATACAAATAATTTTAATCAGACTTCTACTAACTGTAAAATTAGACCGATAGAAAAAAGAAATGAAATTACATGCAGTGCATCTTAATGAATGTCAAAGCAATTAAAGAACTTTTCGAACTTAATTTTGTTGTTTCTATTCGAAATTAATAAATCATATAAAATTTATTAAATATTTTTTTAGAAATAATCCTTAAACCATGCTTGAAATTTATAAATATAAAAGAAAATCTCATAGTATACTTAGTATTATCATAGTATTAGTTTTTAAATTAGTAAATATCATAGTATTAGTTTTTTGATAGAAAAGAAGAATTTTGTATAAAAAAATAAATAAAACTAATCTCATAGATTTAAAAATAAATTAATCTCATAGATTTAACATAAGGTTTTGTAAAAAGACATAGCATTACATAAAAATAATAAAAATTCATTTAATGCAATTCTTAATGGTCAATTTCAATCAAAACGTATTTCCTTGTTCCCTTTGTTTATTATTCCCATTCAAGAAAGATTTCATTATGAACTTGCAGTGAAAACACAGTTTGTTGGAAATGTGGACAACCTCATAACACATCATGTTTAGCAGACTGTGTACGGGGTAACAAATTCGTATTGAACCTCCAGAAGGTAAGAGATAAAGATGATCTGAAAAGTCGTGCTAAGAAGATGAAATTATTATCAAACGTATTTCATATTGAAGCCTCTGTAGGACTTACAATTCGTTCCCAGTACTAAAAATTGAAAGCATAATCGGTCTTATCAGCAATGCAGTTTATACCAAAGGCTAAATTTTAAATTTAAAACAAATTCAATTTTTTATTGGTTGAGGAAGAGTCTTCTTTCCGATGTCGCGAAGAAGCCTGGCATTTGGAAGACGGAGGTAATTTGACAGGGGAGCAGAAGATTATTGTAGGAAATTATTGTATTATTATTGGAGAAGGAGATTTGTTGGCATTCTACGCCTTCATAATATTTTTATCTAATAGGAATCTACCTAAAGAGAGGAGTGACTCCAGATCTATTTGAGCTATTGCCATGAAATGAAAGAAGAATGAATTTTTTCACTTGGGAATAAGATAAAACCATTACATTCTCAATCCCTGTTTAGTGACCGTGATCAAAAAACAATTACAATTGAAGAAATGCTGGACATAGAAAAGTCGCTTCTGTCAGTGCGCTACACCTGTAACTGTGCACTGTATTTTGCTTAAGTACTAAAAACTTCTTTATGCAAAGGCAGTGCACAAAAGCAAAAATGTGTACTTTAAAAATAATGATTTATGCAATTTTAAGTGTTAATGTTTTTATTTTATAATGTAACTGTGTGTCATTAGTTAGTTTGTCGAATAACTTGATAAATTATGTTACTATCAATTCATTTCACATTTTAATTCATTTCCTCCATTAAAAAGATGATTTGAAAAGTCATCCTCCACTTTAATTGATTTCCTAAACTAAGTGGTCAAAAACAGTTCGCAATTAACTTAGTTTTGATCTTAACAAATATTTTTTTCAGCTATGTTCTCACGTGTGTTACAGTTTCTATAACAAATATAAACGCAGACTTTCATAACACTTATCAGCACTGCAATATGAAATTAACACTTTTTTTACACTTATTTATTATTATGCTTCAGATGAATTAAAAAGACAGGAAAGAAATTAAATTTCACAAAATTCACCACTTTAAAAATTAATTTTTTCTTAAAACAGTTTGATTTCACGTAAATATTAAATATGTCTTTTGAATACAGGCATACAAATTTTACAAATTATGGTATTTCCGAGGTAAAAGAGCAGTTCAACAAGTTCAAAGAATGCAGTCAGAGATAACCCCAGCCACAAAGCGCACTCCCCTCCCAGGTAGCTGAACAGCTCAGAAGGATGAAACATCGGCTTTTGTTCAAAAATCTTTCTTTCAAAAGTCTTGTAATAAATGCGAACTTTAGCATGAGATGATCTGTAAAGCTTCAGGTCTTCAAAAGATGCATTTTGGTTTCCTTTAAAGAAAGAGTTCTGAGAAGGCCAAATGGCCATCGATATTTGTTTACTGAAATGTGTAGATAGGCAAGGCGATGGACAATTGCAATCTGCTCCCTGGGTTAAATCTTCTAAGACGCTGTCCAGACAGCAAACATCTGAGACTTTTGTGATGTTGCATATTTTTCTGTGTTCTATTTCGGGGAATAAAGGTTCTACGCAACCACATTTTGCGTAATTGTACTTTTGAAGGCAAACTCCCAAGCACATAGATTGACTTTGCTTTGAGACGTAAGAGATGCATTCATCTTTGAATGGCTTCGGCAACCTACTTGTAATGATCTCGCTCAGAGATATATCTGTTTCATATCCAGGTAGAATAGTGATGCCGTTTTCACCAGGAAAAGGAAGATCTCGTTGACCATGAATATCAATTCGCATCCCTATAGCTTGTGTAATTGAAGCGTATTCACGAGGTTCAATATTAAAGATAAATTCCAAACCTCCGAAAGGTCCAGTAGACCTTGCTATCATAATTTTATTTTGAGAGTCAATATTATTGAAAGTAAAACAATTACCATAGTAACTACTTGAAGATGATTCGTGATGTTTACATTGGGTTCCACTAAATGAACAACTCTCAACCATTTGTAGTGCTTTATGTCCAAACTCATATTTGTCCTTTGCATCTAATTCGAAATATTTCTTGAAAAATTCCATTTTGTCTTTTGATTTGTTGAATTGATTTTCATTCAATTTATTGCTGCATGAAAAGTAATTTCTTCTTTCAGGCAGCTCAATAGCCCACGTGTATTTACTGAATTTAGTGTCACAGAACAAAATCTTTTCATTATATAAACAAAACTCATATTGAGATTTCATTCGATTCAGGTTGCAAACGGTAACAGAAGGAAAATGGGCATAAGGCCGTTGTCCGATTTTCAGATTGAAGAGGACAGGATATTGGAAATATATCATAAGAAACCCATAAATTCTGTAGCCACATCCAAAAAGTGCCACAATGAATACTGCAGCTCGCAGAGCTTTGGTAAACGCAGAATTTGAAAAACCAATTTGAGAAATAGCGCGGATTGATGAATTTCGAAGCATTTCAGTCCAGTTAGTATCACTAAAATAATTTTTTGGTGAATTTCCTACTTCTCTAGCAAAGTCCTTAAAATCGGATGAATTCGCTTTATTGATAATATTGTTGTTACTTCTAGAATTGCCTAATATATTCATTTTTATTCAGCATAAAGAGTTACAAATTTAATGCAATATGTAATTGTAATAAAGGGAATCTTTCTAATGAATGAACTAAATAGCTTTGGAAAAAACGCAAAATTATAAAGCGGAGATTTGACAAACAAATTTGTTGCTAATCATTGCTGGTTTACTATAAAAAAGAAACTTCAATTTTAACTCATCTCATTTCATCAATGCGCCATCATTTCATCCGATGAGCACGATTCTCGATTCGTATTCAAATGGAATTGATATAATGCAAACATATATTTATTATATATTATTGACTCTGACAATAATTATATTATTGACATTGAATATATATTATTAATGCGGTAATATACAGTGCAGTATGTGAAATTACTTCACTTATACGGGATGTTTTGAAATTAATGCATTGAATAATGCGACAGAGAAATATATTTTACTATATTTTAGTAAAATAAAATGCAAGATAATCTTTTACTGCAAAGTTTTAAATACGTAACATTCTGATAAGACTTATTTCATTTTATGATGATCTCTGAAAATGCAATACATTCTGAGAATTTTTGAAAATCTTGGTGAGGCAAACTTTCAATTGTTCAATATGAAATATAAGGAGAGTAAAGCTTTATCATTTTCTACAGTAATTGATTCATAAATATTATTGAGAATATTTCAATAAATTATATTAACGCATATTTGTACAGATAATGTTTCCTTTGGAATATTATTTCACTTATTTTTAAACAAATTGAACTGATTTGAATGTAACATGGGTATATAATTTTTAAAATAGGTGAGAACACGATTATTAAAAAAAATATAAAATGGTTATTACTTTTTTATAACTGCAATCAAATTACAGCGAACTGGTTGTAAAAAACAAATTTATGCTTCAAACTGGTTCATTTATAAACAGGAAAATCAGAAACGACATTTTTAATTTGTATAGCATTTCATTTCCTTTCACAAATTAATGTTGATAAAGTCTCTTAGCAAATGAAAAATTCTTTTATTATTTAATTTTCCATGAAAAATTTCATTATAATTATATTTTATTTAATAGAAAAATAAGTTTTTATATTTTTCACACTTACATTCATCATATTTTTTTTAAACTGCATTTCTTTTAGTGTAGTTGCACCTATATAATCTGTAATCCAGGTTTAGCTGAAATATTCGTACGTGATTCAGAGTATATAGAGTAGATCTTATCCTCCTAACAATTCATTCTCTTTCATAATTATTTCATGTAAAGTAGTGAATAATGACAATTTTCTGTCAACTGTCGAGCTAATACAAAATGGAGAACAATAATTCATTCATGCACAATAATCATTTTAATTGGTATATTATTTAATTAATATATTATAATTATTTTTAATATATAAAATATTAAAAAAAAAGATTTTAAATGGCTCCCAATAGAGAAAGCTCCGTGATTACGAGAGAAGTAATGACGTTATACATGCGATATTCTTAATTTTTATGAATAAAATTTGTCTTTGAAAATAAAATATTTTTTTTTTTTCTGTACATATCTGAAAAAAATTTAACTTAGATATTTAAAAAAAATTCTAAGTTAATACAAAATATTCTGAAAAGTTTTGAAGCCTATTCAGAAGTTTTAATGATGATGGAGGGACTAAAAAGAGATTAAATATTTTTATCGTTACGAAAAAAAACTTTAAAAGTAGGTAAACAAGTTGTATTCGTGTAAAGGAATCATTAAGTTTTTTTAATCAAATGGGGAGTGTCTGAATTGTTATCGGTAATAATTTATCAAAAAATTAATCTACGTTTATTCCATATAGCGTGCATCTATATAATGCTAAGTTATTAAAAAAATATTTTCCAATAAAATTTGGGCAGCTTGGTGATATTTATCAAAATACGATAAATGTTAATTTGGTATTCCTATAAAAGGCAGCAATGTTCAATACAATAAGTATAATCTGCTAAATTACTATTTGTATAAAAAAAAAGGGACACATAGTATTTATTTCAGTAAATTTATCTTAAAATATTGCATTTGAAAATTAAATATTTTATTTTAAAAAATTTATTTTAAAAACTTTAATTGAGAAAAATATATCTACGAAGATATTAACATAATTTGACGTTTCTATATATGATTATAATTAAGTTATATCTGCATATGTCAAAGCAATTTAAAATTTCGTTGATAAAGATTGAGTATATTATGCATTTTTTTAATATTTTAATGTAATTATAAATGGAAATATTAAAATTTTTTAAATGTTTTCATTTCCATTTTAAATTTCCATTTTTTCTAAAGAGCTGAACAATTGTTCCGACCCCTAAAATTAAAAAAAAAAAAAAAAAAAAAATTAAAATTGCTTACATTGTAGAATTTATCTTGCAACAAAACTTACAATAATAATACTACAATTTTACTATAAATATATTTTAGTATTTATAAAGTAATAACAATTTGTCTCTTTGTGTTTGTTGTTGTTTCTTATCCCACTTGGCTGGCCAAGCCCACGAGCCCATACGTGCTCATGATTGAAGGGGAAGGAAGCAGCTTCTGTTGTGATGGAGCACCCGTAGGTAGAAGCCTGACTTTTGCTCCGTGACGCTCTTACAGTCATAGGAGACTGGGACCTACAGCTTAAAGTGGATTCCGAACCACTACAAACATCCATGGCACCGCCGGGATTCGAACCCGAAACCTGTGGCACCGAGCGCCAGAGCACTAGACACTCGGCCATTCAGGTCCCAAATTTGCCAACGGCACGAGGTGTTCCCAGGTGGTCACCCACCCAAGTACTGACCGCGCCCAATGATGCTTGACTTCGGTGATCTAAACGAGAACCGGTATATTCAGCATGGTACGGCCGTTGGCTAAAAATAGTGAATTGAGCTGAGTGCCGGATTCGAACCCTCAACCTCACGGTCGGGAGTCCGTCACCTTACCCCTGCGCCAATTCGTTTTGTTTTGTCTCTTTGTTAAATATAATAAAGAGACAAATTGTTATAATCTAATAAATGCTGTGATGCTTTATAAATATATGAACAATTTTCGTTCAAAAAAATTGAGGTAAATTTGCAAATTTAAGAAAAAGATGTTGTAAAAATGTTTTTGTCCTTTTCCAGAATTATAAAATCCTTTGTCAACAAACTTTTCATCGAATTTAAGAAAAACTCCCTGAATTATAAATGATTGTGAGATTTTTTTCGTATATATTAACTTCTAAAGTTTTCGTTATTGCAGTAAGAGTTTTTTTAATTAAAAATATTTATTATCTATCAAATATTTTTTTATTACTCACATAAATGATAGATTTCCTGATAATGTAAAACTGATTATCAAATGAGGATATTGTACAATGGTGTCAATAAGGTAAGGTAAAACTTGTTTTTTGAGTCAAACATGCAGGCATAATAAAAGAGTGAATATTTGACGTATTACGCAATTATTTATTGCATTTTTATATTCTTTTGGTTTCGTGCATTATATGCAAAATAATTAATTTTTTTTTAGGATACATTTTTTCTGGGTAAAAAAGGAAAACAATGAATATGGTTACAAAAAAAGGTGAATATATGGGTTTTAATAAAGATTCTATCATTCTCTATCTTTAGTGGATTTTTCTCATTATCTTTCCATAAAAATCATTAATAACATATTTTTTCTCATTGACAAACAATATGTAGGTCAACTGAAAGAACAGTCTTTCAATTTTTAAAAAAAAAAAAAATGCTTGATAGGTTTTAAGTCTTGAGCTCTAGCTAGGTAGTCTATGTAGAATTTACACCTTGATCCTCAAGATATTTATCCACAAACCTAGATGAGATCGGATATTATAAACCAATAGGAGTTATCGTAACAGGACCTCGTAACATTTACCAATATCTATACTGTTACGAGGGCCAAATCCTCATCTTTAGCATAAGCATTCATTTTAGATATGGTTTGATTATCTCGTTTCGATATCTTTAATCTGTCAGTTTTTCATTTTCTCTCATTTTTTCATTACAAAACAGGAAGGTTCGTGTGCCCAACTAGAGAGATTCAATTCCAGACCATGATTCCACCAACTGTAAAACTATGTCTTTCAACTATGCCCGAGTGTTAGTATCTGGAATCATATTCTCACCAGATCTGAATACAACCTTAATCCCTCTTAAAGTCCATTTATAATCCCTGCTCTTCTATGAAGAGTGCAGGCCTTCACTATCATTAGTACATCCTGTCGATCATAATGGAGCCTTTATCTGAGAATTCTAGAGTGTTAATCAATATATATCCATCTGATTAAGATGGACATACATTGATTATTATTTAATTCATGTTTTTGTTGCGACAAAATGGTATGTGGGCACTTCTGAGAGCTTTTTTTTCCTGGAGGACGCCGAAATTTCGAGAAAGTAATCTTCAAGCGAGATTGAATTTCAAGGATGACTTTGGACAGATCTATTTGAAGTTGAAATTTCGAATTCGAATTGATCTCGAAATTTTTGGATTACTGCAATGGACATCAAACCATGTAACAGCATCCGTTTGTGATTAACCCTTTTCTAATAATAGATTGACAGTCATAACGGTTTCACAATGGGTGATGTCAGCAGACATCACCCATTCTTTAAAAAACAGTGATAGCTTTTCTTTCAATTTTATATTGTTTCGTATGTTCATAAAACCCATAATTTTATTTTTAAATTGAATTTTCGCCAAATTTATCACTAAGAAAAATTTTATTCCTCAAATACTTTTTCGCCAAATGTTAATGCTTTAAAGTCAAATTTTAGCACTATTATGTGAAAAAAATTATGGTTAATTTGCCTTTACGCCAAATTATATCGCTTTATTGGCAAAATTTTACAACTATTATGGCAAAATTTTAATGATTTGGTTTTACGCCAAATGTATAGGGCTTTAATGACAAAATATATCATTATTTTGCCAAAATTTTATTCCTAAATTGCTTTTACATAAGAATTTTTTGCTTTAACGCCAAATTAGTATGTGGAACTTTGTCTTGCTAACTCACAAAAATGTATTATTTTACCAACGATAATAATGACTATTACAAATTACGCCAAAATTATTAGATAATACGCCGAATTATATCAAAAAATATTTCATGTTGTTTATGATGGCGTATTCGAATAATAAAAGAATATTAATAAAAAAGAGAGAAAAAAAAAAGAAGTAACCAGAAAATTATTTACTTTTTATTCTAATATATCTTTTGATGGAGGCGAAAATAATTTTTTCATTGCCTCACTAAAACTTTTACTTTCATAGCCATATCAAATGAATTAAGAAATCAAAAATAAGAACATCATCACAAAACTACAGAAAAATTTAGTACGATGCAGCAGTTCACTAAAATTAAAAAGTTACATTCTTCCTCGCGAATTTAAATAACGGTTGCCACAAAACCTTAACAGCATTAAAAAGAAAACTTAAAAGAAATTCACAAAACCTCAGAAAAATTTAATGCGCATGAAAAGTAAAATTTTTTGTGCGAATAACGGTTGTCACAAAATCTTAACTATATCAACAATGTTAAAAATAAAATAATTATTTGATAAGGAAATATACATTATTAATAAGGTAAAAAATCGTTTTTGTTGTTGTCTCGTATTTTTATGAGTGACAGCATAAAAATTGCTTATATTCTGTACCAGTGGCCTTCTTACTTTATAAGAACAATCCCGGAATAATCAATAGTTTATCGGAATAATTAAATGAATATAGATTTTTGTTCTTATTTACTATAAATAAAAATTTTGCAACTAGCAATCAAAGTAACAATAAAATTGTCATTATAGTGTTCAGAAAAAGAAATTATGGACTCCACTAATTATAGTATTGTAACCCTAAAGAAATTAAAGAAATATTAGCGAAATATTCGGGGTTGCAAGATTGGTGACTTCCTCAGGGGTACAGAATTGTAGATTTCAAATAGATCCAGTTATAAAAGGTTGGTATTCAAGAACCACAACAACCACGTTTGTAAGAAATCTTTAATATTTCAGAAGATAAGAGTAAGAAATGTAATTAAAAATAAATAGATATTCAAAAATACTAATCACATCATAATAATTCTTCACGATATTGATGTTTTATTTATGTTAATTGTGAATCATATATCATGGATTTAAGATATTTTTATAGTGTCTTTTAAGATACTAGTTTATATTTCAGCTTGATGCACATACAAATAAGTTTACATTTTTGCTTATGAAAATAATTTGATGGAAAGAAATATGTTTTAACAGATTTATTACAAGAAAAATTTTAAATTATCATGAAAATAATAAAAATTCTGCAACTAGCAATCAAAGTAACAGCAAAATAGTCATTATATTGTTCGGAAAAAGAAGTTATTAATTCCACTAATTACAGTATTGTAACCTTAAAAAATTAAAGATAATAAAAATTAATTAATGATTTACAATTTAAAACATTTCCTATCTAGTTAAATGTAAATAATAATTTTAAATATAAAATTAAATTAAAAAGCATAAAATAATCAATAAGTTGTTTGATAACGAAAACTATCTATAACAATAAATAGAAAATGTAATTTCCGAATTATCGAATTTCATTAAAAAAACAAGACACGTAATCTTTTAACCGAAATCATTATGTGGCCTTAATTCATGCTTTTGGGGGCACGAGTCACGAATTAGGAAGAAAAAAAGCTGTCATAAAATCACCATAGATCTTTTTAAAAATTATCTATGCTTCAAAAGCCAAAGACAAAAGCTGTCTAATATCAATATCGTTACCATGGAGACGGGGTTGATTGTGTACTCATTTTGAAAGAAAACTGAGTGAAATGTGTTGTTATTACTAGAGGAATCAGGTGTATAAATCAATGACGAAATTCAATTCAGAGCTTTAATGGATATTAGAATGCAAATTAGAATTTCCCCTTTCACTAACTGCACAAAAAGTAGCAATCTTTATACAATTACTTTATTTCTATTAATGTTTTAATTTTTTATTTAGTAAAAATGCATTGTTAAAATCGTAACTGCTATTTATTTTTGAAGTAGTTAAACTTTAAACAGAAGCGTTTTCAAATTGTCCTTGATTCCCTTGTTGCTGTGTGGCTCAGTTGCTGGTTTTAGTGTTAAAAGCTACACTTTGAAGTTTTCTGGAATTAGAAATCTTCCTGGCATCATGTATAATAACAATTACCGCAGAGAATATGGTACGCAGAAGCCAATTTTTGTACTGGATGAAGAAGGGAATGTTGGTATAGACATAAGTGATTCAGAAAATAGGAAGAATCCTGAAAACACCAACATTTATGGCGGTATATATTCCAGATATGATGTGGATGAAGGTATTGCTGATATGAATAAAAAAGGTGACATAAACAGCGAAGTAAAATCATTTAGAAAACGAAATTTGAACAAAAAGGAACATGAAGATGAGGAATCCTCAAAACCGAAGAATTACAGCGAACTGACAAACTCTTTCTTCAAGAAATCTTCAATTTATGCTTTAAATCAAATTGGTAATTCTAATACAATACGACGTAAAGTCTTTTGGGCTTTCATTCTAATTGGGGGACTTGTCGGTTGCTGTTCTCAAGTTTACAGGTATCTGTCGGCATATTATGGATATCCAGTTGTTATTAATATAGATTCGGTGAATTATTTCAATCAAATATTTCCGGGTGTTACTATTTGCAATTTGAACAGCGTACGTATCCAATACCTTAACTGCGTTATCCAAAGACGTGATTACAAAAATTGCAAATCGGATAAATACATTGGACCAGATAATCTGACGGCGGCTGTTTCCTGGAGTTCACCCTATTGCTTTGAAGAAGAAGGCACAACTCTCAGTGATGAATTTGTGGAGCGCATTCAGTTTATGAGCCTGTATTTTTCGCTGGATGAGATTTCGAGATTCATGTATGGCCACCAATCCGAACAGTTCATCCAATCCTGTTCATTCAACGGAGAAGAATGTTCACACGAGGATTTCACTCCCCATCCAGATAACATGTATGGTAATTGCTTTACATTCAACAAAGCTAATGAAACTAAGAATCCTCTAAAAACTTCTTTTGTTGGTCCTAATTCAGGTCTTACCCTGGAATTGAACGTCGAAAGTGAAGAATACTCATGGTTGACCAAATCGGTTGGAGCAAGGGTTGTCATACACGATCCTTATCAAGAACCCACTCCTGAAGATCAAGGAATCAATGTCAGCCCAGGATTCGAAACTGTTCTAGGATTGTCAAGAGTCGCAATGAATAGATTGCCATACCCTTACAAAGATAGCTGTCAGAATTATGAAAAAGGCAGCAGCAAGAGACACTGCGCTATGACTTGCAACAGAAAAAAAATTTCGCGATTTTGCGATTGCTCGATTCCGTATAGCACTTTGGAATCCAGCAGGTATTGCAATTATAACAATATCACAGAATTGTGTTGCGTTTATCAAGCACAGAAAGAAGAAGGTCTGGAACAGAAGTATAACCTTACGTGCGATTGTCCTCTGGAATGCGAACATGTGAGTTATGATTTAAAAATCTCTAGTGGTGTATGGCCAGCAAGATCAGAAAATCTTGGAGAGGAATTTAAGTATCATGATGTTGAGGAATTGAGGGAAACCATGATTAAACTCAAGGTCTACTACGATACTCTCGAGCAGCTGACCTACGAGCAGAAACCGATGTTCGAAGATTCTGAAGTCCTCAGTCAAGTTGGTGGTCAAATGGGTCTATGGCTCGGCTTGTCATTGGCCGCCATGTTTGAATGTCTGGAGAACATTGTGCTTCTGTGGCATTACAGACGACAGCAATCTAAAGAAGCTGAAAATCATTAAAACAATTCCGTTTTTTCTGCAAGTATATGAACTGTATTACCAACGCTAAATATTATGTTCTTTGCATTTTGAATTGAGTATATCTGTACTTAAGAAGATAAGGACAAACTTTTATTAAAAGACAATTAAGAGTTAAAATAATATTAGTTGTGATGCATATAAAGCAATGATTTATATCATCTATTAGTAGTATTTTCATGCGGTTGCAAAAAAGTTTGAAAACAACACTAAAATAATAAGCATAAATATTTTTTTTCTTTCATGCTGAGTTAATTATTACACATTATATATATTTCCTTACTTATATCTGAAGTTAAACAATATATGTTAATAATCTATTTAAAATTGTTATTAAAATGAAGGATTAAAGAATTTTTTGTTTGACTGTTTATTTTATGAAAATTTATAATGCTAACAATAATTTTTCTTAAATAGTTTACAAACTCATAATTTTATTTCTACAGTAAAAGATTTGCAATACATCTCGAAATAAACTACATTTATTTTTTGTATATTTTTATTTTTACTTATGAAATTAAATTATTATTTTTTACACTTTTTTTAGACTCAATTAACTCCATAATATATGTAACCTTTCTATTAGGTACTTTTACTGAATAAACATTTTGCCAAAATTTAATATTTATTTTGTGATTAATAATAATTAATTAATTTTATATGCTAACTGACGTTTAATATTAAAATTTTCATCTTTAATGCTCATCAACAAACATTTGTTAATATATGTATGGCAATATGCATTCTTACATTTTACTACTTATTATTATAAGTATCAGTGCATAAATCATCAGTTCAATATTTACTTTTGGAAAATAAGAACTGATAAATTTTGCCTTTTAATGATTTCAAAACCACAATAAAGAGATTTTTAAACTACGCAAAAAAAAAAAAAAAAAAAAAACATGTTATTGTATACCAGTGTTTGTATAAATTGCATTAACAGAATTAAATGAAATTTAATGCACAAACTACTTGTGATGGTTCAAATAAATGAATACATTTTCAAAGCGCAAAAAATATTATATGTCTGAAATTAATATTATTTATAGCCACAGTGCTCTGCAATAATTGATGGTATACGACTTAGCATGGAGTCAAACAGGTTTTGAATGTTTGGCTGAGGAAGAACATTCCATGTTGTTTGTATGCGTAGCCAATGTTCATCTGCAGAAGCTGTAGGACGAGGATCACGAGCGAGACGTGGACAAACGAAATACCACATATGTTCAATAGGCGATATATCCAGTAAATACATAAGCAAAGGAAGAAGCTGCATGTGTTTTTCTGAAAAGAAGTCTTAAACATTTTTTGCAATATGTGGGTAGGCAATATCCTGTTGAAAGAAAGTCCAGGAATGCCTTGAAGGAAAGGAACTACTTTGGTCGCCAACACTTCATTGATGTATCTGTCGATCTTAATACTACCCACAATTCGTAGTAGCTGAGTTCGTCCATCATATGTAGTCGCACTGCATACCGTAACTCCGGATGTTCGTCCACTATGACGTTCGATAATATACTCCAGAAGGTAGTGTTCACTGGCATAGCGTCTAACACGAATTCGTCCATCATGGTGTCACAAATTAAAGTGGTATTCGTCAGAGAAAAGTCTTGTTGCCAATCAGCACGCCAGTCACGAGACCTTTGTAGTCGAAGGAGTCGATGGTTTTGCGTCAGGGGTATCCTACATAAAGGAGTTCTTGCACTGTACAGCAAACATCGACAAATTAACGAAGCACACAGTGATAAGTCTGTAGCTGGGGATCCTGTCTAGATCAGGGATGGGTAAACTAAGGCCCGCCGGAAGATTCTATTCGGCTTGCGGATATAATTTTAATTTGCCGGTCCCAGGCAAATTAAAAGAAATATGTATTTATACATTATATATCCATCTCCTTTTCTGCTTTGATTAAATATTATAATATTATTTTGTTTCTTTCTTTTTTTCAAAGGGCTGATGATCTTTTCACTTTCTCTATTTTTGTTCTACAAAACATAAATCGACTAAAAATAAATCGAAATTAAAACTTAATCTGATTGCTGGGCAGCTAGCTAAGAACGACTTGTCTCATTTCCTGAAGTTAAATTCAATACCCTCAGGAAATGAAGAGAAGCTTAAAAATTATGAAGATGGCTTGAAAAACTGCATTTGGAGTTCGAACGAAGATTTCAAGATTTCAGTGTCATTCAAACAGAATTAAATATTTTTACCATGCTTTTCAACTTAAATTGTAAAGAACTGAGGTCAGATTTGCAGGTTGAATTAATTGATTTGCAATCGAACAATCATCTCAAACAGTTGTTTCTAAATATGACAAAGTTAGAGTTTTACAAATCATTATCGAAAGTCAGTTTCCCAAATTTAATATCTCACGCCCAGAACATCAGAGCTATGTTTGCTTCATCTTATATATGCGAACGAGTGTTTTCAACTATGAACCTTAGAAAGAATTACTTCAGAAGTAGACTGACAGATGAGCATTTAGCCTCGTTCCTTAGAATCTGTACATCTCACTTCGAACCTCAATATAAGGAAATTTTAAAAATGAAATAGCAATTTCATTCATCTCATTAACATATTTAAATTGTAATACTTGTATATTGTTTATAAAATTTATCTTGGTCCGCCAAACTTTTTTTTTTTCGATTTTTGGCGCCCGCGACCGAAAAAGTTTGCCCATCCCTGGTCTAGATAAAGCTGTAAGATCCGTCAGCGCTAAGCGGACTAGATGTCTACCATCTCGCGTTGGCATATTTCGGCGCTCACTCTCGTATTTATGCATTGTACGGTTCTCGTAGGTCCACTGCTTACAAACAGCTCCATAGCTTACAAACAGCTCCATAGCTTACAAACTTTCATCACTGTGCTACTGTTACACTGTACACGAACTGCTATTGCACGATGGAAAAATCCCCCTTAAAAAAACCCTATAATTCTCCGTCATTTAAACTCCATAAGTTGTTGAAATGCCGCCCTGGTTCGTCGAAGACGTATAGTTACGTCTCACTCAACTTTTACCACTATTAGATAATCCTAAGCTATTTTCAACGTCACAGACAGTTTAATATTATTGAGGCATTTTGGCAGCGTTAGCCTCCATATACCTCTATCTTGATGGTTTCTTTGGAGGTAAATGATACGGGAAATGGCTTGCTCAGTAAATGAAGTGAAAGAAAAATAAAAATAAAAAATAAAATGGGGGGAATAAAATCAACACTTAGAGAGAGCTGAATAAAATATTTATTTATTTAGTATGTTCAGAGAAGTGCGCGGACGTTTTTTGTTGGTAGGTAGCGTTATGTCATATTCAGATATGGAGATTAGACATGATTATTCATAGATGGTTGATTGCCTAAGCCATTTAGAAGCAAGTAGAGTTTGTCTGCTGTATTGCTAGCAGTTTGTAGTTGGTTGGAAAGATGGTCGATATTGTTATTTCCAGCAAAAATGTTAATAAATTCTTTAGAATATAAATTATTTTAAAGATATCATGCGGAATAATTTCATCTAAATTTTGAATTAAAGTAGGAGATTTGGATGAAGTTTTTGGATTGACTGAATTTTGAATAGCATTATTATTATTATTTCTGGTGACAATGTTAGCGAAAGAGAATTTTTCATTGACTTTTTAAAAGTAAATGTAGTTTTGGTTCGAGTAAAAGTTTCATTAGTGGTATTTTTAACTTGAGGATATTTGTTGCATCCTTTCCAAGTCGCGGTATGTCCTAGTTCATTGCAGTTGATGCACCTTGTGTTTTCGACTTTTTTTTTTCAACGTCCCGCTTCAGCCCTCTATTTATATGGTTTCGACAGCAGTTCAGAAGACGCTGCTCAGCCCATGCATGCGTGGTGATTATGACATTTTAATTGTTTGCTAAACACACTATAATTTGCATTTGCTGAAATTTTCAGCTGATTCACGTCTTTCCTTAATAGTGTTGCATTTGTTACAAACAAGAGTTTATTTGTTGTATTATATGTACATTATTTCTTTATACTATTTAATTAATTTATTTATTTATCTGCTTTTGCTGCTTGTCAACACTTAAATTGTAATATCCCTGTTTGAATAATATTAATAAAATAAACTTGTTATATTAGTTGACTTATAATGATTTCACCAGAAAGATCTTTTTACCTTTAATTCATACCAACATATATGTTAATATATTGACGACATTGTATTTCCTAATGTATTTTAATAACTAATATATCTCATTGTATTACGTAATTCATTATTTGTTAGTTTATTTTAATTTGTTGAAGAAATCGATAAAAATAAGAAAAATAATTTATTGAATAATGTTTTTTCATTGAATTACAAGCTGTTTTTTTTGCAGACAATTCTAAAAATAGACTGAAAATTTTCCAAAAAAGGGAAACCTTTGTAAAATGGAATGTACAAAAAATTAAATTAACAAGGAAAAATAAAAATTTTAGTATCATGTGATTGTTTATAAATTTGTATAAAATTAATGTAATAAATATTAAAAAAATTATTATATTTAAGTTATAAGAAATTCATATTTTATAATAATTTTTGTATAAAATAATTTAATATAATTAAATTTTAATTTCCTCCAATTTAATTTTGGTGCAACAGCTCTCATGGTGGGCTAAGGCCGTATGCCTACTGGCAGATTTCGAGAAGGAAGATGTTTTTTTACGGGGTAAGGCTTTCAGCTCTACGCTCAACACTCTGCAGTCATGATCTTAGACCGAGACCTACTGTTTAAAGTGGATTCCGAACCATTACAAACATCCATGGCACCACCGGTACTCGAGCCCGAAACCTGTGGTACCAAGCGCTAATCACTCGGTCATCAAGCCCATTTTCATTTCCTACAAGTGTTATTTTTTAACCTTGAGAATTTTCCTATTTTCTTTAACCTTCAGTCTTTTTTAGGATTTTAGGTGCATATCTACCTTCTGGTATCTTCTTTTTGACGAAAGATTCAATTGTAACATGAAATGACATTTCTAATAGTTTTGAAACATCTCTTTGTATACCATAACTTAAAATGCTATTGGTTTTGTTTCATTTTCCTTTTAAACACGATTTACTTCAACAAAAGTGAAGTTTAGTATTCATGCATACTTATTATACTCTATGAAATTAATCTATGTTATTTTCAGCTAATGCTCTATGTTATAAAGTCGTCATGACTCCTTATATTCCAACAGTAAATTATACGTTTGGAATACAAAGAAAATGAAACGCATAGAAACAGAAATCTGTATTCCAATATTTGTAACATATAGTTACTAATTTGATAGCTAATTGGTTAACTAAAAATTGCGTGACTCAGTTAAAATCGACATGGAAAATATTTATCTATATTATCATCCGTTAACAAAATGAAGCGTTTTTGTATTGCAAATAATATGGGAATACATATTGCTTATAATTATATTTGCTAACCAATATGCAATAATAATATGGAAATTTTTGAAAAGGCATTTTAATAAAAGAGTTTGATGATTACTCAGTTTTTTGAATATATATAATTTTCATTTTAATATATTTTTTAATTTAAGAAATTTTGTTAACATTTTTAAAAATCAGATGATATGGTAATGTTTGTTAACGATTTAGTGAAAATTACTGCTTTTGTTCTGTTGGACACTAAGCCCGGAGCGATCTTCTAATGGTTTTTGAATCATAGGGGTGCTTGGGTTCAAAACTCGTCAAAAGATGTCTAAATCAGGTTTAATAATACAGATTATTTATTAATTATTAATTATACCTAATACAGATTTCTGTTTCTATGCATTTCATTTTCTTTGTATTCCAACGTATAATTTACTGTTGGAATATAAGGAGTCATGACGACTTTATAACATAGAGCATTAGCTGAAAATAGCATAGATTAATTTCATAGAGTATAATAAGTATGCATGAATACTAAAGACAATGGATGGGCAAATTAAATCTACAGATCTGAAAGCCTTCTGTTTGTCTCGGAAATAAATGTGCAAACGTTTCTTAGGAGAGTTTATTCAAAATTATGATGGCCAAATGGTGTGGCGATGAATCCCTTTCCCCATCTTGCAGCCTTAGAACGACGATGTATCTACTACATCCATACTATTTCTAATCTTAAGCATTCTAATAGAGAATAGTCAAAATTTACAATAATCGAAAATCATTCTTAGAGTCATTTTAAATTTTATGTCTGAAATATAAAAGAAATTATTATTATCTTTGATGGAATTTGCATCGGCAGCATCAGTATTGCTTGAATCGAAAATCCTCCACGTTCTTAGGAGATGGACGCTATAAATTCAAAGGCCCGAAAGTTCTGTGGCCCAATGGAATAAGATTGAGATTCGAGTCCGCTAGCACCATGGTTATAGTCCCTGCTTTAATATATCAGGAGACTCAGTGGCGATTGTGACAATGTGTCTCGCATAGATATTCTGACTTCTTTGTGTGCGTTTTCTCTTATACGACGAGAAAATGCGGGCAGTTTCTCATAAAAGTCCTCATAGAAAGCATTGTCATTCCCTATTTCCTGTAAGTGGGCTGTTTGTGGTATATAAGATGGCCATCGATATTCCATCCTCATCTTTCTAATTGATAAAGGGCTGTATAGCCCGGGGTAGGGTAGGATGTGGAGAAAGGGAAAAAAAGGAAGTCCAGGGGTCCACTGTTTGAAAGTAGCAAACGCTATTATGGAAATGCGTATTTCGTTATTTTCTATATATATATATTCCTCATTTCACAGAATCTAGTTAAATTCAGTTAATTATTTGGATGTACACGTATATATATATATATATAGTTTTTATGTTGTACATCGGTTAACATTTAAATCTTGCTGCCTATCAAAATATTGCAAAAAGAAAAATTTAAATTAATATAGTAAATAATTCAGAATTCAAATATATATGTTTGAAGAATTAAGAAAAAAATTTCAATAATTAAAAAAACTTTTTATTTTATCAAAGAAAAGTAATTAGCACAATAAGTGTTTTTGTTTATTAATTTATATATTACTTTAATTCATTAAACATGGATGTTTTTTTTTTCTTAAATTTTATTGTAAACCAAAAAAAAATTACCATTTGTATCATATTCATATATATTTTTATTGGCTTGTGAAAGGGGAAAAACGGTTATAAATACTAGCCAGGTTTATGTAATAAGTACTTATTTCATATTTAGTTTCATACGGACAAACATCAATAGTTAATTTCCAAAACAAAAGAAAAGATGTGGCATTCAGCTGCACAAAACGGATCCTGGCCATTACAGAGGAATTAAGTAACCTTTACAATGATGTAATTATGATGTGATGTATTATTGTTAAGCAACCTTAACAATGATAGAGGGTGCTACTAATGCCCTGCAGTGGTGAGACCAGATTCTCGAAAGGAACGATTACAATAGAACATCTCTGAGAAAGAATTACTGCTGGAGGAGTTTGAATTTTCCTTTTTGCAATTTTCGTTTCGGAAAGTAATCTTATTTTATAATATTTGTTTAGCAATCTTTTTTAAATCATAGTTTTAATATTTTGCTTTAAGGAAAGAAACATTACAAATGCATTCTATTTTTGAGATTAACATAAGTTCATATTGCACCAAAAATAAGTTGTCAACAATTTTAACAAGTATATGAACACTTTTAATAAACATATGACAATAATCTTCAAATATAAAAGTAATTACTGTTTATACTTGATTGAGAAAATAAGTAATGGGATATTATTCAAGTAATATAAAACAAATAATCTATTAATAAGTAAAATTAAGGGTTGTTATTTATATCGCGTTTATTTGAAATTTAAAAAAAAATGCGTTTTGTTTTACTAAGATTAGTAATTGTGTTTGTGAAAACGAAACAAAACTCTCTTTCCGTTAATCTTTTTTGTACTACTTTCCTGAGGTGAAGAATTCTGATTCTGTAATTCTGGGTGTCAGGATGGACGATCAAAAAGGAGTTAAAAGATTATTATTTCCTTTATAGCTATACAGCTCTCATAATATCTGTAAATCCGGCTGTAAATACACTGTAAATCAGGCTGTAAATACACTGTAAATCAGGCAGTTCATAAGTATTTTCAAGTTCTGTTCACTATTTTCAAGTTCTGTGTGGTTCTTGGAGACGGTGGAGAGTAGCATTTGGCCTCCCTGTTATGCTGTACATTGTTTAGGTTTGAAGATCTGGTTGGTCAATCGATTTGACGAATATGTTAACTTTATAGAAATTGATTGATCAAATTAGCCCCTAGTGTACACGTATTGTAGTTAATTAAAAGGAAATTAAGGTCAATTGCACCCTTGAAAAGACAGATAGGAAACTACAAGATCTCAACCCTATACTTCACAGTATTCATAGAACCTCTGATAAAGACGAGGCCGTGCACCCATCCATCAGGTTAGATTCCTCCTTAGACCATCAAATTTTTACTTTCTGATACTCTCTTGATAAACGCTTGTAGAGAATAAGTGACTAAATTGAACTGGTACTCATCAGATAATATAACGGTCCCCATAAATGCTGGATCCATAAAGAGAACAGCTCTTCAACCTTCTTATGACATGAAGTCAGTAACATAAAAATGGCTCATATCCTTTTATGCAGATCCCTTTCATGATACTTTGTGCTTACAGTAATGCTGACCATCCTCCCCTTGACAGCGACAATTTCGTTGCCTATATTCAAGACCTAACTTGGTTAGGATTGAGATTATAGTTTTTCTTGTGCTTAACTACTAATAATTGTCAAATGGTAATATCTTTCACCATTCTAGTACGAACTTTCTTTATACTAAATTTATGTTTTGAAATTGTAGCCAAGCACTTTTTTCATAATCTCGCACTTAATAATCTGGGCACATCTCTTTTTCTCTTTTTACCTCCATCTGCAGATTGGGCCGGTTCCCTAGGATGTCAGTATGATATATTTATCCCTGAATGGAATATTCACAACAATAAAGTTATTGACATTGTTTACAGAGATGGTTTGTATAGAATTTTTCTATGTCAGGTTTAATGAATAAACTTTAGTCCAAACTGCACCAGGAAGAAATTTAAAATTATGTTTCTCTTTGTTTATTCAACATTGTTTAAAAAATAAATGAACATTTTAGAACATAAAAAAAAAATCTAATGCATTTTTGAATTATCATATCTAAAAAGATTCCTTGGTATGAAAATTTATCCCACGTGTACATGAAAGTTTAGACAAAATGAATAAATTATGTCCTTGAAAATTGTATAGAATTTATAATAGTGAAGACTACCTTTTCCTTGTTATTCACATTATAATAAAACAAAATGATTAAATTACTCATATTAATGAAATACACATTATATATTAGGGTGGTAAACCATTATACATAAAATAATTACATTGAATAAAAAACTCTGCTATACTTTGTAAAACATATTTTTGTAGTTCGTTTATTTGGTTTGGAGTTATTCGTTAATTAGGATTGATTCACAATTACAATGATAGTAAAATTTGTTTAGAAATCTTTTACGCAAATTGAAAAATCTAGATCGTGAAATGTTAATCAAGACTATGGCCCAAACTTGTAATATTTATATAAACGACAGTAAATTTATAAGCTTTATATAAATTAGATCTTTAGATAGTCAACCCTCTTTACACCAACATCAATAAGTTTCGCCATCAAAAGAGTTTTACAAAGGTTTTAATAGATTACGTTATATCGTGTTTTCTGTGTTGAAATATAATCAATCAGGATGGTTATTTACCGAGGTTTGATTACATATCAATTAGTGTTTGCACAGAGAATGACACGCAAATAAAATCTAGAAAAGGGCTATTATATTTGTAAGCCATTTGGCTATTATGTTTTTTCTCTTTCTTGCAGTAAATATACAATTCATATAACTTTGTAAATATCGTAAAATTTCTAACTCTGTACTCATGCTTTACTACACTGTTTCTCTTGACTACTAATAAAAATTTAAGTAATAAATAGTGCTGTAGTTTGTTTTAAGAAATTAATATCTGCCATAATTTACATTAATGTAATATATACACAATATCTGAGTAAGTGTAGCCTAATTTCTATAACTAAACTTTAAAATACTTCTTAAATATAGTGATACATTAATGATCATCCATAACATGAAAATTTAAACTATATTATTTTGCCAAGAAATGAAATGCAACTTGAATCTAATCCTACAGCAAAACTATCAGTATTCCAAATAAATCGGACAGTGAAAGTTGATTGACAATATTACAAGCAACAAAATCCTCACATGTACTTTTAGGAATCTTTCTGGAGTTGTCCTTTCCATAAATACCTGCATTCGAATGGCATGGTATTCAACTACGATTTGTAGTAAAATATATTGACTGCAAGCAAATGCTATGGCAATTGAATAAAGATTGTCTTCAGAGAAATAAATATATCTTTTGCCTTTAAAAAAGACTACAGCATTACTTCTACTCATACCTATAGAAGATTCGTAGTCATTCAATAGTCAGGGATACAATATATTGTCTGCAAAATATTGTCTTTGGTTATTTATATATAAGAATATATTAATGTTTACAAGATACTTTTTATTGGAGTTTAATAGAAAATGAATGCTTCTGAATTGAAAAAAAACTTAGCTTAGTATGGACAACCTTTTAAAGTTCATAAAATGTTCGTAAAGGTGGTTTTTGTTTAAAGCTGTATCAGAAACGCCGTCTAAATCGAAGAATAACTGAAGATGATGAATTATGCAAAGAAACTTCCAAAGGTAATTTACCTATTTATAAATGGTCTTTAGGCAGAATAATTTATATTTATTATGGCGTTGATAATAAAATCAGAGTTTTAATGTAAAAATCCAGAATGGAATTTTTAAGAGATCGGTTTCAAAAGTGTGTATCATGCCTATGCCACAGTAGTGCCACAAAAGTGTGTATCATGCCTATGCCAGTTCTGTACTTTTGAAGTCATTTTTTTGTTTATATTTATAGTGCAACGTGTTTGCACATTTTTTCTATTTATGCCATGACTTTTTTTGAACAAATTATTGAATGTTTAGTAAACATGTCAAAGGACTGCACTATATTGCCTTATTGATATAAGTGGCTCCACGAGCTCAATTTGTTATTAAAATGTGGAAATGTAAACCTACGCCAGATGAACTTAACTTGCGTGGACGTAAGCTTGTTTTAACCAGCAAGAAATGTGAATATCTTTAGAATGAATGCGTTTGGTTTTTAGTGTTTAGTACATACACGTACTACATACACTGGAGTATGTGTGTTTTTATTTGGAGACCAGGATATTTAATAATTTTATCTTTGAAAAATTTTAGAAATATTTTCAAAGCTTTTAACGTCACAAAACGCAAAATTGAATCTTTCAATAAATACAAATGAAAAAATTATTTCAATATAATTAAAATATAGGAAATTTATAAAATAATTATAGCTAAGCAATATTGGAAAACGTTTTCATTCTAATTTGTGAAACATTATTTTAAAATTGTAACAGGGAATAGGCTTAAAATATGCAAATTTTAGATCATTATTGTATAGCAAAATAACATATAAAAATAAGATAATTGAAAGTCAATAAATTGTTCCATGTAAATAAAACTTTAAGGCCAAATGGAAAATGGAATGTATACCTACTTAGTGTATAGATAATACATTTATAACATCTGCTATAATTTTGATATTTTTTACATACTTGATTAATACGTTATCTGAAATAAAGGCTATATCTTAATAGTCTCTGTAATATGTATATAGATCCGGTAATGACAAAAGTTAACGGTAAAAGCAGCTACAGTTGTTCACTAATAATTAAAAATAGTTTAACTATTGGTTGATAGACACTCAAAATGAGGTATTTTCTAATTTAACGCCAGCTTATATGATTCAGCTTAATTTATCATAATTGCCAAAATATCAGAAAAAAAAATCATTTTACATTTTAAATCGTTTTGACTTCATCATTTATATGAATTTTTTTGTGTTTCTTATTGTGTCAGCCATTTCTGCAAAATTTCGGGATAAACTACAATAATTTTATAATTTCCATTTTAATGTTTCTACACAAATAATTAGACTATCCATTATGGTTGAAAACAGCTCAAACTGAGAGGTGATGAACGGTTTCTTAAATGTCCTTTAACCGTCATTTTTTTTCTAGCAAAGCATAGCTTATTGTGGCATATTGTAGCATAGCTTTTTTGATTTTATTTCCTAGAAGCATATGTCTATGATTCATGTTCTGGTGATAACTGTTTCCTCCAATTTTCAAGATGCACACTAATAATGTTAAATATATTTTTATATTCTCTCTATGTATTATTGAACAATATGCATCTCAATATCTGCAATATCCCTTACTTCTTAATTATAAGGCTGGGAGTCTTTTTAAAAAATTATTATTCTGACAGTTTGAAAAACTACTTTTTCAAACAAGGTTTAAAAAGTTTTCTTATTTATTCACACCACAAAAAAAGCCTACATTGCCATAAAAAGTATCGATTTGATGAGTTTTTAAACAAAAATAAGCTCAATCATCATCCATCAATTTTATTTGTTGTTAATGGTTCTACATTGCTCAGCAATTCATTCGGAATATTGAAAAATGTGATTTAAAAAAATTGAAATAAAGAGGACAATTAATTCTCAATTGAGTAAATCTAATTAATATTTATCTTTAATCCTTTTACATTATTAACTTGTTATTTTTTAAATCGATAGAGCGATAATAAGATAAATTTGTTTTTAAAAATTTTAATCATCTGCTTTTGAAAGTGTCTCTATTTTGAAATTTTCGGTGTTGAATAGCCAGTTAGTAAACTGAACATAATCTTGTTACTCAGTGCATAATTCGCATTAGTTTACAAATGAAGGGTAGCAAAATTCTTTTTGCAAGTGCACATGGTGTTTCAAGCTTTCTGCAAATGCCGAATTCTATGTTCCGCAAGATTCTGCGCTCTGTTCTCCAGATTTTTCCTATATAGGTTCCACCTTGTCCAGATTTTGCAAGCGGATGATAATCAATTACAGCTGGATTTCGCGAATGAGTTCCTCATCCGATATGACAACGATAACAGTTGGCCTTTACGCATTCTGTGGACTGGTAACGTTAGTTTGGATAACTGCGTGGAGGCAGAGGATAATCCCGTTGTACTTCCGTTACATTAAGAAAAAATGACTGTTGTGCGGTATAATAAGAAACTTAACCTACTTACACTTAACTACTTAAGTGATTACTACGGAAGGTCTGTACGATACGGTAATGAGTGCTCGTTATTTAAAAATGTTGACTAATTACTTATTTCCTGATTTGCAACAGCGAGATGCTTTATCTGACGTCATGTGAATGAAAGATGGCGCTTCTCCACACGTGGTATCTTCTGAGAAAGTTACTTAATTCAACAGTTTGGTGACATAGTTCGATTTCCCACCATTTCATGTTTCCGTGACTCCAAGGTGCCTCACCCGATTTCACCCCGATATATTTCTGACTGTGGGTATATCTGAAACCCAAAGTGTACACATCTATTCCTCAAACTGTATCTGATTTGAAAGGTGCCATCAAACATCAGGTTCAACAGATTCCTCTTGTCATGATACGTGCTTCAGTGTTATCTACCATCTGTCGCGTGCAAAATGCCATCATACATGATGATAAGTAGAAAATTTGTGAAACATAATAAAATATTTTGCTTTCTGTTGCTCGTTGCCCTTATTCATTGTTTTCAATTTCCTTCTACTGAGAAGCTCCTCTAGCACTAGGTATAACTAGCGCTGGCGATTTTTGGATTTTTGTGCTACAGGTGCCGTTCCAAACCTATTTTTGGCTTTTCGGTAAGGAAATTACCTTCCAGTTAAAAAAATTGCCATTTGGAATTTTCGAAATTTTATTCACTGTAACGTAACTGTTAGAGTTTAACTGTTGTTTTTCATATGCTTCTTGAGTGCATACAGTAAAATACCATAAACCAAAATTTTGTTAATTTTCTGTGAACGGTATGATAGCTAGCAGCTCATTGATAAAATGCTTGCATAATTACCCCCTAATGTATAGCATACACATACATATGCATTACATTTTCTCCTATTTGAAATTGTTTATTAGTTTTTCCTCTAAATTTGATAACAATTTACCAAATCATTTAGAAATGTTTTGTTGGAGTAGATGGATGGGATATTGTCATTGAGCATTTTACTGAGAGAGGTAGAATTTAAGACCTGAATTATTAAATTATTAGACACATTTAACTATCTTCAAGAATACAAATTTTTATGAAAATAGGACAAAAAAAGGTGTATATGAAAAAGGAGGACAACGAAACGAATTATATAGGGAAGAGAATCCGGGAAAAGGGGAACTATATAGAACACTATCAAGAGAACAAAAATCTAAGGGAATATTATTTCTGGACATAGCCAAAGCCTTTGACAAAATTTGGCATAATGGCTTATTACTCAAACTCATACGACTTGAATTTTCGGCTCAATTTATTAAAATTATTCACTCGTATCTCACTTTGCGTAACTTCAGAGTGCGAGTGGGAGGGACCATTTCTACCGATCATCCAATCAGGAGCGGGGTTCCACAGGGTTCACTGCTCGGTCCCAGATTGTTTCTAATGTCTGTGAACGACATTCCTAAGCCAGAGTTTTGTAAACTGGCCACGTTTGCAGATGATACAGTCAAAATTGCACAGCACAAAACATCAAATTCCGTTGTTGCTTTAATTAATAATTACATTCCTCGCTTGGAAAGTTGGTTGATCACCTGGAAAATCAAAGTAAATCCAACAAAAAGTAGGTGCCACCTGTTTACACGAGAAAGGAACATTGGTTCTATTTTAAATGTCACCCTTTTCGACCAACCAGTCCCTGGTTACTGAGTACAAGTAACTGGGGTTAGTTTTAGACTCAAAATTGACTTACAATATCCATTTCACCAAAGTAGTTGCAAAAGCAACTTCTGCTAGCATTAAGCTAAAAAGCCTATTTCTCGAAAGAGCAGGCTAGCGATCAGACATATTTTGTTCTACAAATCAATCCTTCGGCCAATTCTCTTATACGGATGTTCCATTTGGACGTCCTCCTCAACCGCAAACTTGAAGAAACTGCAAGTCTTTCAAAACAAATAGATAGCCATGATAGTTAATGCTCCGTGGTTTGTTAGAAGGAAACAACTCCACAGAGACCTTGATCTAGATCCTATTATGGAGTATATTTTCAAAATTTCTACATCTTTCCATTCCAAATGCCCTCAGATCCGCAACGAAGCGATTAGACAAATACCTGTATAAGATCCAGGTGTGGCGAGCTACGAAAAAAGGTCCAGAGCTATCTACGATAAACACTGGAAGTCTTTCCCGGCTTTGAAGAAACGTTGTGGAATTTATTCCGCGACGGTCGATTCTAGCGCTGTGGCTGGAGTATAGTTACGTCGATTAATTCAAGCGAATCTGAGCTGAAATCTTTGGCTTTTAAATCTTAATTTTTTGCTACGATGTGCACCTTAATTCAGAACATGACTATCTGCCTTTTAAATTTTTAATTGTAATAGTCTTTAATCAATCTTTAACTTATTTTAAGAGTTTTTTAAATAACTTGCTAATTGATTTTTTACTCATTAGTCTAATTTAACAGCTTTTTGGCTGAATTACTTTGTAAATTTTAATTATCCTCATTTATTGTTTAAATTCTTAAACCTTTTAAACTTTTTCTTATTTTTGATTAAATTTTTAATAATTTTAAAATATTTTTCTTTTATTAAACTTTTTAAATTCTTAATTCAATAGTTAAACCTAATTGCTCTGGTCAAATCTTAAATTTTAAATGCTTAAATACTATATTTTTTAACTTGCTTTTTATTTTGAATCAAATTAAAAAGAAGAAAAAAAACTGTTTTTTCCCGACTTGGTTGGATTTTTGAATTGTTTACCAAAATGATGGCGCCATCTACCGACGAACTGAAGACCACATTTGAAGATCTATTTTTTATGTTTATTTGTTGTCTGTGATTTTTGTAATCTATGTGTCTTTATTTTTATATTTTTAATTTTAATTCCTTTTATTTTATTTTTATTTTAACTTAAAATTTGTAATTTTAACTTAAACTTTTTTTTTTTTTTTGGGGGGATCGCCAACGGACTCCTAACTGTACCGATATCATTAGCTTTTTCGATCTCTTGCTTTAATTGTTCTCAAGCAAGAGATGTTTTTCTTGAATTTAATTGTTTTATTTTTACTCTTTGATTCGAGCAAATTCATTTTATAGTGCTAATGTTTTAACTAAATTAAGATGTGGAGGTTTTCGTGGTTCTTAAAACCACCTTCGAACTCCGTAACCGGTACGCAGGTTGCTCATTGCCGGGAAAGAAATAAGAAAGCTCGGCGATCGAAACAGGAGTTAAGGAAATAATGAGTGAAGAAGTTTGACTCAAAATTTAAAAAATCTCAAAGCTTTTGAATTTTGTCAATTTTTTTTTTTTTTTTTTTTTTTTTTTGCCTTTGTAATCCTACCAACTTTGTGTACTTACCACGAAAGATGCTGTAAAATATACTCGAAGTGGATTTAACCAATAAATTAATTATTAAAATTTAAATGAACATTAACTATTATTAACATATATAAATTAATTATTACCATCCATTATATTAGCAAGAAATTTTAAAGAGTTGCGAATAGAGGACAGAGAACAATGGATCCAAGAATTTACAGTCAGATATACAGTCAGAGAGAATGGTTATTATAAACAACTCATTAAAATGCTTTTGTTAGCAGATTGCCGGAGGTGTAAATGAAGAAATAGATTAGATAAACAGATAGTTATAGAAAAAGCAGGAAATGTGTATTATGAGAAAATGCTGTACGACAATAGGATCAGCATAAAATAGAATTTGTTAATTGTAGGTCAGGAAATCATTAAGAGCAACCCGGATTTTATTACACAAACACACATTATATATTAAATACATAAAAGATTAATAGGAAAATGATTAAAGATAAAAGACAATTGTTACACCAAATTTAAATTTAATAAGTTACATTTAATTTTAGGCATCACATTAGAAATATGCTACAGGTTATTTATGACAGTCAGTGTCGATAATTGTGAGGAATTTAATTTGTACAGCGGAATACTATTATGTAAAAGAAAATGCCTTTTTTGAAAACAATTTTTTCCGTAATTTCTAGTTAGTAGTGATAAAACAAAACAAAAAACTATAAAACACATAAAAGTTAACATTAATTTTTTTTTTCTTTTAAAAGGAAAAATATGTTACTTTATAATGAGAATTTTGTCTAGAAATATATTTTATTTATATATATATATATATATAATTTATCTGTGTGAGACATTTTGACATCATCATTTGACATTTGTTGACATTTTGGCTCATCATTTTGAGCTAACTAGCTAACTATAAATTCTTTGTCTTCAATGGCTGTTGTGATATTGAAGACAAAGACCATGGCGAACAGACATTTCCCCGTGGTAGGCCGACTACCTACTGGCGAAAAAAAATTATTCAATACGTAATAAATAAGAATTTATTAATCTTTATATTGAAAAATGTAATGATATTCTTGTGAAATAAATGCATACATTAGAATGCTTGAAATAAAAATTTATTTTAGAATGGATTTGAATTTACACGTAGGACTTAATAGAAAACAATAATAATAATAATTTGCCGAGTGAATTTTGAAAAATCTTTTAAACCAACCCTGTGTATATAGTATACAATACTTCTGATGTGTATAGTTTATAAGGGCAGCTGTTTACCATAACCCTACTGTAAATTAGCTAGATTCTGTATTCAGAAGGTATTTGTAAAATAAATCTAAAAATAAAGATTACATTTTTAAAAGCATTTTTTTTAAACAAAGAAAATATATACGAACTACTTTCAAGAGTTTTAAAGTTTTACAATTTGAACAAAAAAACTTTGCTATAATAAAAAGGTTTTTCCAACTTCATGTGCAGTGACACTTCAGACATGCAGTGTTTGATATTATTAAGTTTTTTTTTTTAAGTTTGAAATGTTTCTAAGCATATAGACTAGTGGATAAACACCTAATGTATGTAGATTTAAAATAAATTATTTCACCAAGAAATGCAAGAAAACTTAAAATTAATCCAATGGATAAAATCACCATTGTTCCAAACAAGTCAGACATTGAAAGTGGAGTTACTGTTTTAGCATCGATAAAATCATCTAAAGTGGTCCTATGGAACTTCATTGAGTAGTCTCTTGCAACTTTTTCATAAATACCAGCATTCGAAAGTCTAGAAATGATGGTGTTCAGCCGAGACCTGCAGCAGAACTTTTTGTTGCAAGCAAATGCTATAGCAGTTGAGTAAAGGTTTTCTTCAGAAAAATAAACACTCTTTTTGCCTCCAAAAAACACTTTTGCACTGTTTGCACTACAGCCAATAGAAACTCCGCTGTTATACAATTCTCCGGAAAGTAATTGCGCAGTATATTGTTTCTGATTATTTATAGATAAATATTTACCGAGGTCTACAAGATACTTTTCATTGGAACTTAACAGAAAATGAATGCTGTCGTCGTTGAAAAAGACTTTATGTTGTCTTGTATGGACAGCTTTTGATAGTTCAGAAAATGTCCGGATAGGAGGTTCTTTCGAAGGCTGTATCAGAAACGATAACAAAATGGAGGAATAGCTGAAGAGAATGATTTTAGTGAAGAAACCCCAAAAAGTGACCAAAATATTGCACTTTAATGATATCTCCCCGATCTCTAAAGGTTGTCCAACAAGGCTCGAGAAAAGGTGAAACAGAGATCCTGGAATGGATCGTGTTCCCCTCATGAACTTTGCCAGAAAAAGGGATACAATTATGTATGTCACTAGAAGGCCAATCCACATGTTAATTTTGAAAGGATAAAACAAAGTTAAAGGAGATTTTTTTACTTCTGGATATTGTGAAACAAACACGTATTCTTCCATGCTGTAAAATCTGCTGAAATCAACCAATTTATTTCGTTGTTCATTTATGGGCAAGTGGGTGTATGCTAAGTCAGCTTCGTCTCGCTGAATTATGCCCATCATTCCTGTCCAATTTCCTGTGGATATTTCGTCACCCACTAGACCGTCTTCAGGGAACACTAAGTTGTAAGGCATTCCCAAAGCGTTCATTACCACTTCCAAAAACTTCCCTTCGAAAATAGAATAACTGATCGTTCCATCTGCAGACACATTGAATAACAGGTATTGTATTGAAGGGTTAACAGCAACAGTTATTTTAGAATTGCGCTTCATTTTGTGAATTAATTTTGTTCACTTTCAGAATAAAAGCTTTCTGCTAATTCTTTTTGTCTGTCAATAATTGGATTGAACTGCTTTGATGATTTTACATTTACTTCAATATTCTTAATTATTGCTTTTATTTATTAATTTGCTTCAAGTGCAATTGTCTCTTCATTAAACCTGTTTCTAGAAATTTGTTTTTCATTAAAGTTGTAATGGACTTACTTGATTAGTGTGCAACAGAAGAAACAAAGTAGCCAATAAAGTGAATGATTCTTTGACAAAGTTCAACTATTTTGTCCATTATATTTACTGGCCATCACTCTTTAATAGCAAAAGCAACTACAAAGAATCATAAATTAAAAACTGGTGATTAATTATTTAACTAAACAAACAAATTGTTTTTGAACAACGAACATGGGATGTTTTCTCTTCTAATCCGGATGAATTAATTTTTCTGTCCATTATATATATCTTTTAAATCTTAAACCTGTTGATGCTTGAGCCATATTACCATTTCTTTAATCTGTTTTTCTCTAACGCTATATTTAAGATGTCAGATTAAAATTTGTTGAACAATAGAAAAATATGTATAGGATGCTTCAATATTTTCTGAAATCAAAATATATTCATTTTATGGTATTAAATCTGCTGATATTGACTATCTTACTTCGTTTCTCTTCTGTGGATAAGTAACAGAATGCCAAATTGGATCATCCTCGCCGAGTTATACTAATCACTCCTGTGTATATTCCTTGGAACATTACTTAATTCAGCAGAGTCGTCGAATTACTTAATTCGTCGAGATATGTTATACTGTAAAGTAATGAGTTGACCCTTGATGTTGCAACAAATTAAAATTTGCTAAGCAGATGAGATATATTTACTTATTATTGTTAAATTTACTAATTACTTATTAAATAAAATGTTTACTTATTATATTACTTATTAAGTAATGGAAACCCTTCTTACTGTAATAAAAGAGCAAAGTTATTTTACGTTTTAAAAGTATAAAGGGTTTTTATAGAACAATTTTCACGATATTGTGAAGCAATATTGCGCATATCATATCGATCATAAGGTTTTTTAAGTCAATTAAATGGAAAAGTTAATGTTTGCTTTACTAATAGCGTTTTTGTTTGCATTAGTGACTATAGGTTAGTGGATAAAATAATAATTGCTACTCTAATAGAGTTTTTTGTTTGCATTAATGAGTATAGAGGTAAAACTTATTTTGATGAATATTTGAACAAAAAGAGAACCTGCAATAACTTTTCCAAATTAAACAATTATTTATAGAAGTTTCTTCCATGTAAATAAAATTCTCATTTCCAAGGATTTATTATATATATTTCTATGCCCTTGTCATGCTAGTTTTAAATCTACAGATGTTGATCAGTTTCAAATATTTTGAATTTCTTCAAAAGTTTTACGAAATCAATTAGTACATTTAATTTACCTCATTTGCGACAGCAATTACAAATAGAAACAAAAACTCTTAAATTCTTTATAATATTCTTTAAATTCTTTAACTGATATAATAAAGATTGGGGCCTGATATAGGGCGGGGTCTTGATTCATTGTTGTTTCATGGTAGAAATTGAATTGTTTCTGGGTGAGGTGTAAACAAATGATGTAGACTAATTCTGAATTATTATTGGATGTTTTTAAATTCGCTGTTGAAGCAGTAATGGCGTTAGTTAAATTCTGCATAATCTGCAACTTTGAAACTTTCATGAAAGTATAATTTTTAGCTGAACCTAAGGTTAATATGATTATTGAAATGTTAAAATTTAGAGGAGATGTTGACACAAACATATTTATTTTCTATAGTGTAAACCAATGACTACAACGAAAGCCTATACTACAACTGACCAACATATAATTTTTCATGTTCATGTTTTTCACTTTCATGTTGCCACACATCTAGAGTAAAATTTATTTAAACATTTCTCCTTTTTTTCTCCACGGGCGATACGCTATACAGTTCTCGTGAGAATGCAAAGTAGATTCTTACTGATATAATAGAAATGAATAAATTAGCTGATGACGTTGTTGAACTACATGTTTTCGGAGTAAACACCTCGATCTGGTTAATATTACTCAAATAAAAATAAAAAATAGAAAACGGGGTGTACGAACAGCTGATTGGTACTTGTCAGACTAATTGGAATGCCTTTAAATAAAGGAACAGAGTTGACTTTCTTCTAAAATGGTGTACACGAACAACAGCGTGATGAGTTAGATTGTAAAATAAATTACATGAGTGAGGAATCTATTTTCGTTTCATGTATTTCAGAAACATCAGGTAATTGTATGTATATATTTTATTCTTTAGTACCGTAATAGTATCCATTAATAGAGAGTTTTTGCATACCGTATTTTTATCGTCCGATATTTTTTCTCCCTAGCGCGCATGATCATAGGAATCATTATTACAGATACGCATGCGCAATTTCCTATGAGCATGCGCGCTAGGAAGAAAAAAATATCGGACGATAAAAAAACGGTATGCAAAAACTCTATTTATTTTAGTAAATAGCAAAGACACAGACGAGAAAACTTTTAGGGGCCTTAACTACTTTGGGAACGTTGTTTGACCATCAAGGATAATAATGAATTCAGGGATTTCAGAGGTAAATTTGGGGAAATATTTAACAACTTGGTGAATCTTAGAGTAATTATTTGGAGTTTAAAACAAATATAATATTAAGAACCCAGAGAAGACTCTGGCGAATGCGCGTGGAAATATATCAACGCTCAATAACCCAAGAAATTTATGAGGCAACTGGTCAGAATACTACAAGAAATGGAGTTCTGCACTTTAGGGTTCTTCTTTATTATTTAGCGCTTTCTTTTTCCTTAAGGATTTCGCGAAATCCTCTCCTAAACAAACAAAATGATCTCTGAGGTTACAAAATACTACAATTTTAATGATTCCATTTGGCGTGGAAAAGAGTCTTGGTGAAATTGGAACCTTAAAGCGTAGAATCCCCCATAAAAACTATCAAATTCAATAGTGGCAAGAATATGACAAAATTTAATAATTCTAGAACTTTATAAAGAAGCAATTGTTCAAATACTACAAAAAATACTACAGAATTCAGACACAGAAGTTAAAGTTAAGTAATGATTAAATTAAATTTCATTAACATAAACTAATCCTTAGACACTATTTTGAGAACCAACCGTAATTTGTTTACATTTTGAAAGCCAGACAAATCAAAATGAACTGCAGAGTACGTGACTTGAAATTATCCAATCGTTGTATTTAGCAAAACATATTTCATACCAGTTTCAAAACACACATGAATAAAATTATTTGAAAAAAGCGTTCATTTTAAGTAACAGTTTTTGAAATAAAAGTTCTCCTGATGAACGACGAGTTTAATCTGTTTTCAATGATAACCAACTCTCTTACTTTTTATTATACTGCTTCGCTTTTTTTTTGGAGACACCAACAAACATAACAACATGTTCACACATGATAAAAAAAGGAAGGTAGTTATTTTTTGTGGATCTATTATAGATCATGTAAACTGCAAAGTAGAAACATTAATATTTACCCTGTTTTTTAAAACTACTGGACATGAATATTCTGCATGAATTTGAATTATAATAAAATAATAAATTTATTTCATTTTTATATGTAGGGGATATAATTTGTAATATTATTACATTATATTTTATTTGTGTGTCAATTGTTATTATCATTGCAAAAATAGTATTTACAAAATAACCTTTTTTATGACTAAAAAAAAAAAAAAAAGACTATAATTTTTCAAACATGAAAATAGAAAAAGGCAATAACATAATGAAACCATACAATGATACAATGTTAAAATGTAATGTAGAAATTATTTATATTTTGTAATGCTGTATCAGTGATATTCAAAATAATAAATTCTCTTAGAGGCAACTGGATGAAAAAAAATGCAGTTATAATGACTATCCCTGTTAAATGAGGAGCAATTTATTGAGTAATATAATACAGGATTTAATAAAAAAAGAAACTTTATATATATTAAATGTATTTTTTAATTTTTAAAATGTTTATAATTTAATGTAAGTAACTAGCAATAGTTTTACTTCCTAAAATAATTAATCATTACATAATACTATTGTAATATGCATGTTACATTGCAGACTGATCAATAATGTACAACAAATCTATGGCGTGATTCTCATATTAAAAATACATTATAATTTTTTTTTTTTAATATTGTCAAAAACTTTTCCATCCGTTGAGAATTTTTGTATATTCGAACACGTAATAATGAAGTAAAGTAAATTTTTTTTTTTTAATTTTAAGAACTTTAGATTATTTGTCATGTAATTGTTTTGTTATTTTTGCGTTTAATATTTTAATATCAAATAAACTTTCTTTCTTTATATTTCATGTTTTTTTTTTTGCAATACAAAATCATATGTTTCTTTTTATTTTATAAATTTATTTCGAACTAGCAGATATTATCTGGGTTTGATTGATGTCAGTAAAATAATGCATTCTTTTCTTCGATAAATTTAACAAAGAACACATCACAAATGATTACAAAAATTTTCAGATAAACCTATCAGGTAAAAAAAACCAGTCTATATAATATTAAGCACTACATTTCAAGAGGAAAGGACTTTGAATATATTCTTTTAATAATTGCAATGAGGACAATTAAATTGCAATGGGCAATGATAAAATAATTACATTAGGCCAATGATAAAATAATTGCAATGAGCAATAATAAAAACATTACAAATGAGGACAACTAAACTGCAATGAGCAATGATAAAATAATTTCAATGAGAACAATTAAACTGCAATGAGCAATGATAAAATAATTGCAATGAGAACAATTAAACTGCAATTAGCGATGATAAAGCAATTTCAAAGAGGGCAAACAATTAAACATGTAAAGTAAAATTAAAATTATTAAACTGTAAATAAACAAAAAAAATTTAAATAAAAGATATATAATAATCAAGGAGTAAATGCTTTCCTTTTGAGACAGCGTCATAAATGAATAAATAAATATTAAATAATATTTTTTGTTTAAAAAAATATGACATATGAAACTAGAAATCGGTTTTAAATGTAAGCTTCTGTATATTGATCTAAAATACAAAAATTATATTTATTTCTATATGACTGAAATAATGTTTTTCCAAATAAGGTGTTCATGTGAAATTTTATCAAAATGATATTTAGTTATTTTAAATTTAAAGAAAAGTATTTCTTGCATCTACTCATAACCATATCGAAATATTGAGAACTGAAACGAGGAACAACACACACATATATTTCATTCGCTCCATTAAGACAAAATAAAAATGTGAACATAACCTAAAACAGTTTATAATGTAAAAAGAAAATTTCAATCATAATTAATAAGGCAACATTGAAAACGAATGTAAAAGATTTAGGAAAAAATCGGAGACGAATCCAAATATTATCAATAAAAATATTTCTAAAAAAATATATTTATTTTGTGAATGGCCGAACTTTGGCGATTAAGCTCTCCACAGCCTATCCGATATGTTACGGTATGGGTTTTCCAGTACTCCGAGAAAAAGTATTTAAAATATTTAAATGTTCAAAAGTAATAGGCCGAGTAAAGTCACATAAAACACTTGGGGAATCCACCACTTAACAAGGCAACATTGGAAAATAATTTTAAAGATAAAATAAATAGCGAAGAATAATCAAAATATTATCAATGCGAATATTTATAAAAACATCAAATATATTTATTTTACAAATGCCGAACATTGGAGCCAAAGCCATTAGTACACGGTCTCTCCAGTACTTTTTCCTCATGTCCTCATACCAAGAAAGTGCATTGCAATTATTTAAATTTTCAAAAGTCATAAGTCAACTTGAATCACACAAAACACAATATGGGGGATCCACCACTCCAATTATATAGAGGCGGTCACGTAAGCAATCATGACAGTCAAATGTCTAAATAGAGCCACCGCTGTCTTCCTTGGAAAACTGGGAATAGTTCTCTCTTTAACTGTCTTGTGATAAAGTAATAAATTATTAAGTTGCGTAACTATCTCATTATACCTAAACTAAAAAATAGTGGTGCAATTAAAGCTTTAATCAAATCATATGCTGCATTAATTCACAATAAAACAGCATTCGAATGATATTTATAAAAGTGTAACATTATATTCTCACTAAAGTTTATTCTTTTTTAAATATGCTGATTTGTTTAGATCATTTGTGGGACGAAAATTTAAAATATATTATTTCTCCAAGCAGAAAAATGAAACTCAAAGCTATTCCTGCAACTAAAATCAGCAAAGTTCCAAATAAATCAGACAATGCAAGTGGTTTGACGACTTCATAATTGACAAAATCGTCGCGGGCGCTCTTGGGAATATTTCTTGAATGGTCTCTTAGAAATTTTTCATAAATACCAGAATTCGAAAGTCTGGAAATAATGGTATCCAGCCGAGATCTGCAGCAGAAATTTTTGCTGCAAGCAAATGCTATAGCAGTTGAAAAAAGATTGTCTTCAGCGAAATAAATACCTTTTTTTCCTGCAAAAAAGACTTGAGCATTGCTTCTACTCATACCAATAGAAGATCCTACATCATTCAATTGTCCAGAAAATAATTGTGCAAAATAGTCGAACCGATTAATTCGATGTAAAATTTCACCAATATCTGAAAGATACTTTTCAGGGAACTGCGAAGAAAATTGATGCTTTCTTCATTGTAAAAGTATTTGTGTCGTCTTACATGGATTTCCTTTGAGAGCTCATGGAAGTTTCGTATGGGAGATTCCTTCAGAGGTTGTATAAGAAACGACAACAAAATCGAAGTATAACAGAAGAGAATAAATTTTGCAAAGAACCCCCAAAAGGTGATCAAAATGTTGCACTTCAACGAATTCCTGCCGACATTTAAAGGTTGCCCAACTATGCTTGGGAAGAGTTGAAATAGTGCTTCTGGAACTGAACTTGTACCATTCTTCAACATTGCAAAACATACAGACACAATCACGAGACTCACTAGTATGCAGGTCCAAATGGGCAAATTGAAAGGGTGGAGGAAAGTAAAAGCAGATTTTGTCGTCTCTGGATATTGTGAAACAAATGTGTATTCTTCCATGCAGTAATATCTGCTGAAATCAACCAGTTTAGTTCTTTGGTAGTTTATGGGCAAGTGGGTGAATGCCAAATCAGCCTCTCCTCTCTGTATCAAACCCATCATGCCTGTCCAGTTTCCTGGGGATATTTCTTCTCCCAAAAGTCCATCTTCTGGAAACACTAAGTTGTAAGGTATTCCCAAAGCGCTCATTGCAATTTGCAAAAATCTCCCTTCGAAACCAGAAATAGTATACGTTCCATCCGCAGATAGATTGTATCTGAGGTAGCTTTCGTTAGGATTAACAGCTATGGTTATTCTGGAAGCGTTTTTCATTTTGTGTGTCAGTTCTTTAATGTCGTCTTCGTTAAAATCTTCTTCAAATTTATTGCTTTACTTTCTTAGGAACAAATACAGCTTTTATTTGAGTTCATTAAATGTAACGGCCATTTTGTAACATCTGCTGAACAATATTTTCTTCTTAAATGTGAAGTTAGCATAAATTTCTCTAACTCACGTATACGTCAGTAGTTGTATCCCACAAGTAGGTTACTGAGATTAGAATTGTTGTAGACTTTGTACGTTTAGAAATGTTTATATATATATCATTTTAGTTACTGTTATGCCTGACAAAAAAAGTTGTTAAATGAGATAATAATTTCGTAATTCTTCTCAAACTAATATCAGTATTAAATAGAAAAAAAAATTTAAGGTAAAATATGGTTTAACCTTATATGTTTTCAGGGTAGGTTAAAGGACACTTCATAAAAAATTTAAAACTTCTGTATTCTATAATTTGAGCAACTTTTGTTCAAAGTTATATTTTATTATATGCTAAAATTCTAAAACATTGCTTATACTAAGTATTTTAAGGAAAACATTAATACAACTAAAATATTTTCATGTACATAATTTTTGTAAAGTTATAAGTAGTTTTTTTATAATATATGAATGTGGATGAAAAGAAGTTTTTTTATTGATGTTGTTGGTGCCCTTTATTAGAAATTGCATTTTGCTGTGCCTATAAACCACAAGTTATTGGTTGTAAAGTAATAATTTTATGCCCTAAATGCCACATCTGAACAAAGCGTAAAACTTTTTATTTTAAGTGGTGTGTGTATAAAATATCATAATCCAGCCGAGGTAAAAACCGCAAGCTGTCATTTTTTTCCTTGACTTATTAAAAGTTTCCTATAAAAGCAATATTAACACTTTTTTTCCTAACTTTTAACTAAAACTTTTAAACTAACTCTTTTAACTTGAAAGCCTTCATCAATTAATATTTCAAACTTCAAAATTTACCCTTATATTTGTACTTTCTACTCTGTTGTTTCATAAAAAAAGTTCTTTATTTTATTTATTTTTTTAGAAATCTTTTAGTACTTTATTAATTCAAACTTGTTTAGAGTTACACAAAAGGTCAAAAACTGACAAAAAAAATGAATGATTATTTCCTAAAGTTAAGCACTATATATAAACAAATAATTTTTAATATATAAATTAACTGAGGAAAACTAAAAATTATACAACTTATAATAAATAAACAAGTAAAACAAGTAAATTATTGGGGAGTATATTTGAATATTATTTTATTATGTGATTGTGTGATTTTATTTGTACAATTACATTAACTTATAACTTGCATATGTACTATTGTATTTCTTAAGTATATCTCAGCTCAACATCGAATAGGTTGGTGAAATGTAATGGCTGGTGAATGTAAAATTTTTTTTAATTAATTGAATGGAAAAAAACAAAAACAAATTTGCTATTTATCATCATAATTTCATAAAATATTTTAAATACTACAGAAATATTTTATTAAATTAAATAAAGGATATGGAAAATAATTCTTCTCTAAAATTATTTTTAATTTCAATAAAAATTACTTTATTACGAAACATTTTTTCATAAAAGTTAAAGAACAATGTTTTTTGTTGAAGTACAATTCTCAATGTACTTAAAACATTGTTGAAATTCTCATTGTACTTAAAACATTGTTGAAATTCTCATTGTACTTAAAACATTGTTGAAATTCTCATTGTACTTAAAACATTGTTGAAATTCTCATTGTACTTAAAATAATGTTGAAATTCTCATTGCAATTAAACACCAGTTTTTTTAAAGTAAAAATAAACAAAAACTTTTTATTATAACAATGTCCCATTCGTTCTATCTCAGCAGTGAAATATCTTCATTCAAATTCCGCTGAAATTGCTTCCATTATCCTGAGTATTTGATGTGAGGAAGATAATTTATTTTGGAGACCTAATTTCTAATTAATATTAATTTTGTTTTCATATAGAAAATAATTTGGCCTGTTTAGTTTTACTGATTGAGTGAATTTTTTAAAGCTGAAAGAAGTTAGATGTTTCTGCACTTCTAAGCAAGTATGGGATTTCCCAGATTTAAAAATAAAAGAAATATTTCCAGATTGCTATAATTTATGGAAATAATCTGATTGTAATAACTAGTTAATGATATTTGTTAGAATGATTGTGTTAATGTTATTAGTTATGGAGGGAGACTTTTTACCAGCTTCTTTATCGTTCAGTATGATTTTTGATCAATTGTTTTTGAGTTTTTCAACAATTGTTTTTTTCATTATTTTAGGAACTACTTCTAATAATATTGGACATCAGCTCTCTGGAGAGGCCTATGCTTCACAGCGCTACATACAACAGTCAACCCAGAGGAGTAAACGACCAACCAGCTACTCATCGACCAAAAAAACAATGCTTTTGGTCCCTGTCCATGACACGTCCTTGTTATCGCTCTGTGAAGAAACTTCAGAAGATCAAGTCTGGAGACATGATCCTGGGTACCTTATTGTATCACACCCCGCCCCGAAAGACAGCATAGGCGATACAGATTCGCTATGTGTAACCCACACAGAGTGAGCATCTCCCAGGAATACTGGAAGTGGGATAATGCTATACTATTTCTGGAGATGCTGAAATTGGGATTTCAGCGAATTAATTTTCCAGATTATATGTCTTTTTTTTTGTCAGAGATACATATGACTGTCCTTGTTACATATTGGGAAAACGCGATTTCATTATGTTTACGGAATCGCTCTTCTCAAGTTTATGTCAAAAAAGTATTTCTTTATTATTCCTTATATTATTTTTTGAAGCTTATTTTCCCAATTTTTTTGAAGGAATTCAATAGGTTTTTTTACTCTCTTCACGATATTTTTTGGAAGGGGGGGGGGATTTCTGGTTGTTTGTCAATTTCTTTTTATTTGAAATTCTTTTTTACAATTTCGGAAAAAAATTAAATAATAAGATTAGGATATGCCACCAGAAAATTGCTGTGGCAGTTGAACTATTAATTAATGTAATAAAAATCAAGAAATTTGAGGATTGAAACCAATAGATCAATCAATCACTACAATAGATTTGATTCCTATATTCGAAATATAACTTCAAAAAGACAATATTACAATATAATGTATAATACAATATACAATTTATTTAATAACTTGATATGACAATATACAATTTATTCAACAACTTGATATGACAATATACAATTTATTCTTGTATGACAATATACTCTTAACTATCACATTGAATTTGTTCTTAATTGTAACGAAAGATACCTTGCCAAATTTGGAAACTATTTAATCTACGATTAAATTAATTCCCTTTATCGTGAATGAAATAGTGACCAAAATAATTCACAATAAAATGAGTTGAATTAAAAAATAATTTTTTTTTATTCTAGCTACATAATATCTCTTGAAGAATGACCATCAGTATTACTATGCATTTCCATGGAATTAAAGATCGCCTTTATTTTCCAAGTCACAGAATTTGCGTCTTCATTAATGTAATTGCTCACATCAAAAGAGTTTTCTTTGTATACAAGTTAAAATCTAATGATTCATGGAGATTTTACATTCTTAATTTGCTGATGCTAAATCTGGTGCATTGAAATAATTTACTGCGCTCAAGGACATTGATGTGAATTATTTGGCTTATTTTATTATTTATGTTTAGTACATATTATACTGCCTGCACGAAAGTTTTTATTCGTTTTCTAGAGGAAACAGAAACGCTTTTTTTTAAAAATATCGTCAACGAAAATTTTATTCATGGACAATAGCCATTTTTTAATCTGCTGTTCATATTTGATAGCTCACAAATTAAATAGAATGTAAAGAAACTTTCTCTTTAATTTCTAAATTGGAAGGGACTTTAGATTAGTTTTATATTGAAATAATAAAGTTTGTTATTAATTCTGTGTACTTTTATTACGAAATGTAAATTTTAAACAGAAAATTATTTGCTTACTTTATACTTCATTTTATTTTTAATAATGCCAAATAATTATTTTGAAAACTGACATTTTTAATCGAAGAATGTTTTAAATATTGTGTGTTTGCATTTGAATTAAAAATATTGTAATTTATTAAAATATGCAAAATATAAAATTCGGCAGATCTACAGAATACAGCGACTTAAAATCAACAAAACTGATGATTAAGAATTCGACAGAAAGTCAAAAAATACACATACTTAGTATATTTATTTACCTATGTATGTTTTTCCAAATTGTACATCTATTTTGTAATTTTTGAATTTCCATATTTGAAAATTTCAAATATGAAAAGTTACAAATCCTTCATCTGAAATATTTTTTGTTAATGCATTTAAAAACGGAAAAATTGTAAACTACCTATTTTATACAGGTTATATAAGATTGATCAAACATGTTTAAAAACTATTTGATCGTTAATCTCTAAAATTAATGTAAACTAAGTCCAAAATTAATGTAAATTAAGTCCAAAATTAATGTAAATTAAGTCCAAAATTAATGTAAATTAAATAAAAAATTAAAGTAAAAAAAGTCATTTAATTGCCTGAAATTTTATTTAATATTAGATGTTCGCAATAAAAGTTTGTTCGACTATCTAAAAAAAAACCTTCACAACGATTATCTCCACGTAATTTATTTGAAGAAATTAATTAAAGATAATTTATTATTTGGCTAAAGTATTTCAAATTCTTTTTTGTTCTAAACGTACTTATTACTGGGTTGGCTAACATAAAAATGAGTGAATTACTGCATTGTTGAAAGTTGCATCTAACTTTTTGTGTCCATTCTAGAGCTAAACTAATACCTTACTTTTTATTTGGGGATTTTATTTTCGTGTTTGATGTATTCACCATCCTGATGAACCATAAAATACACCTTGTGCTGTAGAGTTAGCTCAATTTTAATTTCTTTCAAGATGAGGTACAAATCTGGCGACTTTAAAGGACAATTTAGTATGAGCTGTTGTGAACCCTGATATGATGTAGAGAAAGCATTACACAGAATGTAGTTACTGTTTCCCCCAAAAAAATGAATATATTGAATACAAATTATAAAATCCTTAATAAATGACATTGTTTTATTTAACTCATTTTGTTACTATTTGCTTATAATTAATTTCCAAGTTTTTAAAGCAATACTTACCTCTACTGAACGGTTTTTGTAATTGAAAAATTAACTTCTTATGTCTTTATAAATCTCGTGTCATTTATGTTATTAAATCAGGTTGCAGATGACGGTGATTAGCGTTATGTTAATTACGCCCTTTTTCATAAATGGATACTGGCTAACATTTTTAACATTGCAATTCTAAAATTAAACTAGAATTTCTTTATCGAATGTTTACTATAAATTAATAACTACAATCATTGGAAATCATTTATTTTAATTATTTAAAATATTTTATTATTTTGTTGAGTTTATAACAACCAAGAATTGTAATTGTGTTTAATCTGTTAGTATAATCCTTAATTAAACACATTAGATTTTAAAAAAATTTGTAGCCCAGACTCCTGGCTTAGCAGCAATGTGTGCAGCTAACATGAATAATGGCTTAGGTTTGAATATGCTGGCGTCCTATGCAGTCACTGTTTTCATGTATGAGGAGACTTTATTGCGATTGAACCGCTGTATATAAGTTACTCATGTCAGCAGTCAATGTGACTGCTTGGAGGTTTCCATGTTTTTCTCCTATTGGAGAAATAAAATATGCAGGAATTACTCCTTAAAATCCTCCCACGCATTAATGGATTCAATTTGATTTTAAATTTTGATCAATCTAGTCGCAAAAAAAGGCTGAAAGTGTAATCTGAATGTAAATCTCCCAATAAAATTATTTGTAAAATACGTTGTTCAAAATTTTAAAATGCAGAATTTTTTAATTATATTGTTGCGTTAAAATTTATAAAATTTTCAATAAAACAATGCAAATATTTACAAAATCTTTATTACATAAAACAAAGGCCCCCATCTTTTTAGGTTCTCTACGTAACATTGGAATACGCTGAATTGCTTTGGGGCACATTTTTTAAAGGTATTTGTAAAATGTTTCTTGTGCTTAAAAATTTTAAAATTCAGAAATTTCAACTTAATTAAATTAAATTTAATTGAATTCAGTAAAATAATATATTTTTTCTTTGATAAATTTAACGAAGAAAACTATCACAAATGATTACAAAAATTTCCAGAGAAAAATTTCAGGAAAAAAGAGCAGTCTATGTAAAATTAAACCATGCATTTCGTTTAATACTTTCTTATATACGTTTAAACGAAATGCATGGGCACTTAATATATTCTTTTAATAATTGCAATGAGTATAATTAAACGGCAATGAGCGATAATAAAATAATTGCAATGAGGACAATTAGACTGTAGAATGTGGACAAACAATTAAGTAATTAAAATCAAAAAGTAATTAAATTGTAAATAAATAAAAATGTAAAAATAAATAAATAAATATAAAATAGATAATTGTTGTTGTTGTTTCTTATCCTACTTAGCTGGCCAAGCCCACGAGCCCATACGTACTCATGATTGAAGGGGAAGGAAGCAGCTTCTGTTGTGATGGAGCACCCGTAGGTAGAAGCCTGACTTTTGCTCCGTGACGCTCTTACAGTCATAGGAGACCGGGACCTACGGTTTAAAGTGGATTCCGAACCACTACAAACATCCATGGTACCGCCGGGATTCGAACCCGATACCTGTGGCACCGAGCACCAGAGCGCTAGACACTCGGCCATTCAGGTCCCAAATTTGCCAACGGCACGCGGTGTTCCCAGGTGGTCACCCACCCAAGTACTGACCGCGCCCAATGATGCTTGACTTCGGTGATCTAACGAGAACCGGTATATTCAGCATGGTACGGCCGTTGGCTAAAAAAATAGATAAAAATATAAAATAGATAAAAAAATAGATATTAAATAAGGATAAGAAGCTATAAGAATTAAATGTCTAGAAATCTTAAAAGCCAAATTGGATTTATACAGGTTGCTCGGAGAGATTGGAATTGAGCTCAGACTAAATAATTTTACCTCCCTCCCCTGTGTCCCTTGGACTTTTTGAATTTTAATATAAATCTGAATCTCTGAATGCAAAGAGTGGTTAAAAACGAAATGAGAGATTCACAATAAAAATCTATTGCATTAAATATATAATTCTTTATATCTTTCACACAAATACTTTTATTGCATGGGAACAGATTGTTTTGACTTATTGAATCTTCACTATTATTTTTTGCTATAAAATTTTTTTTAGTTTTATTTAATGAAAAGGCTAATAAGAATATTTGTGCGATTTTACTCTTTCTCTAATTAAAAAAAAAAAAGAAAAATTCTAAGTAAACAAACTTGGCTTTCTCAATATTTTAATTTTTAAATTATGACGAATAATTTATTAATGTGATATTTAAGTCATTTGAATTTAATTTTTTTCGTAAGAATATTTCGATTAAAGTTAATGATAATTATTAATAAAATGCAATCATATTACTCAAAATAATTTTCCTTATTTAATGAAAAAAATAAGATTTTTTTAATAGTGATTTTAGGTTAAGCACGGAAAATGGAATAAAATGAAAAAAAAGACTGATGGGGGAAGGGGGGGGCGGGAAGAAAAACAGAATAAAGTCTTAGTCATAAAGTTCTAAGAATGTTACATTCTTAAAGTTATAAGAATATATATATATATATATATTCTAAATCATTGTGATTATGTTAAATTATATTGGCAACATATTCCTTCATTCAGTTGTAATTTTTAAAGAAATGACAACATATTTTGAAAAATATGACATTTTTTCTACGGAAGACTGGGGTGCGACAGTAGATCTACTGACCTGTGGTGCATCCTGGCAACGTCCTAGGCCAGGGATGGGCAAACTTTTCCGGTCGCGGGCCAAAAATGGAAAAAAAAATTTTGGCAGGCAAAGATAAATTTTTCTAAAATTTTAAAAACAATATACAAGTGTTACAAATTAAATATGTTAATGAGATGAATGAAATTGCGATTTCATTCTTTAAAGTTCCTTATATTGAGGTTCGAAGTGAGATGTACTAATTCTAAGGAACGAGGCTAAATGCTCATCTGTCAGTCTACTTCTGAAATAATTTTTTTTAAGTTTCATAGTTGAAAACACTTGTTCACTTATACAAGATGAAGCAAATATAGCACTGATTTTCTGGGCGTGAGATATTAAATTTGGGAAACGATAATGATTTGTAAAACTCTAACTTGTTGGCTCCAATCTACAGCTATAACTAACAAAGAACTTCCGCTTTTCACACTTTACCGATTGAAAGCTGTCTGTGCTTGTTATTTCCATCGATTTATGTTCTGTAGAACAAAAATAGAGAAAGTAAAAAGATCATCACTCCTTTGAAAAAAGGAAAAAAAAAATTTAATCAAAGCAGAAAAGGAGATGGCTATATAATATATAAATATATATTTCTTTTAATTTGCCTCGGACCGGCAAATTAAAATTCTATCTGTGGGCCGGATAGAATCTTCCGGCTGCCGTAGTTTACCCATCCCTGTTCTAGGCGGTCTATTATTATTGGCAAGCAACATCGCTCCAAGAGTGACCACCTTCGTTGGACTTCGTGTGAGCTGCGGGCGGCCTGTCCCCACCTTAGAAAGCTGAGATTTAACATTCCCTTGCCAGCTACGACGTTAAGACTTGTAATGGGCCATGACTATTTGGCATTTTTGATAGCCGAAATTGCCTACTCTGAGGGAAAGACGAGATCATGGATATATACCCTATAGCAGGATGCTCAGAGTTGCGTGCGGAATCCGAGGCGAAAAGATATTGGAGCGCTAGAACTTTGGTGATGAGATATTGACTATTTTTTCTTATTGTTCTCTTTTTTTTTTTTTTCTTGTGTGTATTTTACACTGTTTTGGTCTCGTAAGAGTTTGTCATTTTCTCTTGCCATTTGAAATAATAATAAAAAATTATCTTCGAGATACTTGTTAATACACTGTGAGATTATAAGCATAATTAATGAATATAATAAAATTTATGTATAGCTTTATACCATTAATTTATGGTACATAACTCTTAAAAAATTCAATTCAGTTACAGCTGTTGAAATCTTCGTATACCTTATTGAATATTCTGGAATATTCGGAATGAACAGTTTGATTTTCTTTTACAATTAAAGAATAATTCAAAAAGGTGAAAAAAATATGTCTTAATAATGTAAAAAATATAAAAATATCACATATTTAAAATCTTGAAAAATAAATATACGTTACAGAATATATGAAAATGAACTGAATGTATTTTTGAATGATCTAAAACAAACAGAAAGATTTTTTATTATAAAAATTCAACCCGCCAATACATAACAGTTGTATTGAACCTGTAGTACTATATTTTATATTCTACGCCATACAAATTTGTTACTGAAAAACAAAATGATAAATTTGCATAGCGTACAGAAACGCACTCTATACGCCATGATGATTTTTTTAATTTTACTTTAAGCTATTATAGAATACAGAATAATAAATTTAATATAAGTTTCTATCATATAGAATACATATACTTTTACACCACAAGTGCACAAAAGTTAAGAAGACAAAATATGTTTGAATATTGTGTAATATTTATTATTAAATTTCGTAACTGTGTTGTGATAAAGCCTTAATTTATCACAAGAGTAATTAAACTTAATTAATTATATTAGACATTAGTTAAGCATTAAACTACGTAACTATCTCCTTATGCCTACAACTTAGAAAATAGCGTTGCAATTAAAATTTTCCCCAAATATAATTCCATAGTAATTTACAATAAGGCAGTATTTGAATGATATTTGCAAGAGCGTAACATCATATTCTCACAAAGTTTATTCTTTTTTTAATATGCTGATTTGTTTTGATCATTTATGGGACGAAGTTTTAAAATATATTATTTCTCCAAGCAGGGAAATGAAACTCAAAGCTATTCCTGCGGCTAAAATCAGCAAAGTTCCAAATAAATCAGACAACGCAAGTGGTTTGACGACTTCATAATTGACAAAATCCTCACGGGTGCTCTTGGGAATATTTCTTGAGTGGTCTCTTAGAAATTTTTCATAAATACCGGAATTCGAAAGTCTGGAAATAATGGTATCCAGCCGAGATCTGCAGCAGAAATTTTTGCTGCAAGCAAATGCTATAGCAGTTGAAAAAAGATTGTCTTCAGCGAAATAAATACCTTTTTTTTCTGCAAAAAAGACATGAGCATTGCTTCTACTCATACCAATAGAAGATCCTACATCATTCAATTGTCCAGAAAATAATTGTGCATAATAGTCGAACCGATTAATTCGATTTAAAATTTCACCAATATCTGAAAGATACTTTTCAGGGGAACTGCGAAGAAAATTGATGCTTTCTTCATTGTAAAAGTATTTGTGTCGTCTTACATGGATTTCCTTTGAAAGTTCATGAAAATTTCGTATCGGAGATTCTTTCAGAGGCTGTATAAGAAACGACAACAGAATCGAAGTATAACAGAAGAGGATAAATTTTGCAAAGAACCCCCAAAAGGTGATCAAAATATTGCACTTCAACGAATTCCTGCCGACATCTAAAGGTTGCCCAACTATGCTTGGGAAGAGTTGAAATAGTGCTTCTGGAACTGAACGTGTACCATTCTTTCAACATTGCAAAACATACAGACACAATCACGAGACTCACTAGTATGCAGGTCCAAATGGGTAAATTGAAAGGGTGGAGGAAAGTAAAAGCAGATTTTGTCGTCTCTGGATATTGTGAAACAAATGTGTATTCTTCCATGCAGTAATATCTGCTGAAATCAACCAGTTTAGTTCTTTGGTAGTTTATGGGCAAGTGGGTGAATGCCAAATCAGCCTCTCCTCTTGTATCAAACCCATCATGCCTGTCCAGTTTCCTGGGGATATTTCTTCTCCCAAAAGTCCATCTTCTGGAAACACTAAGTTGTAAGGTATTCCCAAAGCGCTCGTCGCAACTTGCAAAAATCTCCCTTCGAAACCAGAAAAGGTATATGTTCCATCCGCAGATAGATTGTACCTGAGGTACTGGTCGTTAGGATTAACAGCTATTGTTATTTTGGATGAGTGTTTCATTTTGTGTGACAGTTCTTTAGTGTCAAAATCGTCTTCAAATTAATTTTTACTTTCTTCGGAACAGATACAGTTATTATTTATTTTCGTTGAACGCAACTGTTATTTTGTTACATCTGCTGTATAATATTTTCTTTTTTAATGTGATAACTACTTTTCGATGTTGATTTTAATCAAATACCTACATTGAAGGGAAATTTTGAGTTGCATTCAAATAAAAACAAAGGACAGAAATTAACATAAATTTTTCACACTCACGAATACATCAATAGTAGTGTCTATCCTACAAGGATGGTTATTGAGATTAGAATTCATTCCAACGGCCGTATTTTCTCGTTAGATCACCGAAGTTAAGCATCATTGGGCGCGGTCATACATCAATAGTAGTGCCGTTGGCAAATTTGGGACCTGGCAGTGTCTAGGATGGTTCGATTGCCATGGATGTTTGTAGTGGTTCGGAATCCACTTTTAAGCCGTATGCAAAGAGCCACGGAGCAAAAGTCAGGCTTCTACCTATCACAACAGAAGCTTTTTTTAATCATGAGTTATATGGGATAAGAAACAACAACAACAACAACAACAGAATTCATGTAAACCTTATACGTTTTTTAATATTTATGTATATCGGGTTCGGTTACTGTTATGCCTGCCAAAAAAAATTAAAATGAAAAATATTTTCTTTTGTTTGGTTTTATAATTGCTCGTTTTCAGGGTAGATTTTAAGGTACTTCATAAAAAAAATAAAAACTTCTGTATTCTATAATTTAAACAACTTTGGTGTCACAGTTACATTTTATCATATGTTAAATTCTAAAATATCGTTGGAATATAAGTATTTTAAGGAAAACATGAATATAACTAAAATATTTTATAGATTTTTTAAATTATAAGTATTTTTTTTTATAATATTTGAATGTGAATGAAAAAAAGTTTTTTTTATTGATGTTGTCCGTGTATTTATTGGAAATTGCAGCTTGCGGTGAATCGTAAACCACAAGTTATTTGTTGTAAAATAATAATTTTAGGCCCTAAATGCCACATCTAAACAAAGCGTGAAAGTTTTTAAAAGTTTATGTAAATAATCATAATCGATTCAATGTAAAAACAACAAGCTGTCATTTCTTGCTTGACTATTTAAATGTTTCCTATAAAAGCCTTATTCAAATTTTTTTTTAAAACTTTTATGCTAAATTTTTTAAGCTTCAAAATATACCCCTATATTTGCATTTTTTGTTGTTGTTGCTGCATAAAGGAATTTTTTTATTTTATTTATTTTTTATAATTCTTTTAGTTCTGTATTAACTCAAACTTGTTTGTAGTTACACAAAAGATCAAACACTGACAAAAAACGAATGATTATTTCCTAAAGTTAAGATTGTTTTTAATACATAAATTAACTAAGAAAAACTAAAAATTATACAACTGGTGATAAATTAACCAGTAAAACAAATAAATTATTGGTGAGTGCTATTTAATTATTATTTGATTGTGATTTTAGTTGTGCAGTTATATTAACCCATAATTTTCATTGATATTCATGGATTTGTTAATTATATCTCAGACCAGCATCGAACAAGTTGGTGATATTTGCTTTTAAAAAAATAATAAATTTTTTTAAAAGCATTATATATATATATATGCAGATTGTTTTTAATACATAAATTAACTAAGAAAAACTAAAAATTATACAACTGGTGATAAATCAACCAGTAAAACAAATAAATTATTGGTGAGTGCTATTTAATTATTATTTGATTGTGATTTTGTTTGTGCAGTTATATTAACCCATAATTTTCATTGATATTCATGGATTTGTTAATTATATCTCAGACCATCATCGAACAAGTTGGTGATATTTGCTTTTAAAAAAAATAATAAATTTTTTTGAACGGATCAAAAATATTTGCTATTTATCATCAAAATTTTATAAAATGTTTGAAATACTAAAAAAATTTATTGAAATAAAGAAAAGATATGAAAAGTAATTCTTCAAGAAATTCTTTTGGATTTCAATAAAAATTATTTTGTACTGATTTAACGATCAATAAAAAAATATTAAAAGCATGTTCTCATAAAAATTAAAGAACGATATTTTTGAAATTCTCATTGTACTTAAACAATGTTGAAATTCTCATTGCACTTCGAGTACAATGTTGTATTGTACTGTATTGTTGTATTGTACAATGTTGAATTGGTACATGTTGTACAATGTACGTAAGTACAATGTTGAAATTCTCTTTGCAATTAAAAAACAAAGTTTTTTGAAAAAATAAATAAAATAAAAAACTTTTTATTATGTGAATGTTCCATTTGTCTCATCTCAGCAATGTTGGAAGTATTTAATGAGTAACTATTATATATTATTAATAACCTTCATTTGCCAGTTACTTTTTTAGATAAAATAACTGTTATTACTGTAATGAAATTAGCTTATTGTATTAGTAAATATAAACGACAAAATAAATGACTCTCCATTTGTTAATTTCAGTTTGAATTTTTTACTTCTACTGTGAATAGCTAGTGTACCATAAATACACTAAGGTGAATAGAAGAGGTGAAAATATGTATATAAGGCTGAAAGGTTACCTGCGTATTTTTCGCAGGACTTATATTTATTGATGAAGCCTGAATCTATATTATATTGAAGGCTTTTATAACATTTAAATTAGATCCAATGAAATATCTTAATTCAAATTCCGAGCGAATTGTTTCGATCATCCTAGACATAAGACTTAGACCTTAGTTGAAGACTTAATTTCTAATTAATATTAAATTTTATTTTCGTATAGAAAATAATTTAGTCTATTTAGTTTTACTGACTCAGTGATTTTTTAAAGTTGAAAGAAGTCAAATGTTTCTGCACCTCTAAGCAAGTATGGGATTTCCCAGTTTTAAAAATAAAATAAATATTTCTGTATTGCTATAATTTATGGAAATAACCTGATTGTAATAAGTAGTTGATGCTATTTGTTAGAATGAAATATTAGTTATTAGTTATGAAAGACTTTATATAAGTCTTACATAACTATTAACTAATAGCTTTTAAGACTTTAAACTCTTTAAGACTTTACATACTTATATTATTAGACTTTTTACCATTTCTTTTGTCTTTCGTTCTTTTATAGTATGATTTTTGATTTATTGTTTTGAGTTTTTCAACAATTTTTTCAATTCCTACTATTAGTTCACACTCTCCCTATATATATCTTGTTCAAATTTTCAATCGTTCATAAAATACTTTTTATTCATTCACTCAAGTTCAAATATATTTTTTTAAAATTGTAGTGGTTGACATTGGATGCTGATACAGTTTTGTCAAATATTAATTCCTTCATTAAATTTAATTAATTAATTTTAGTTTTTTTTTAGATTTAAGTTGCATGTATCTACCAACAGATATTGCCAGATGTAAGAGGAAAATTTCAACTTAAAAAATAGGAATTGACTTTAAATGTTTTTTTAATATTACTTGTATTTATTTATTTTATTATTGCCAAACGATTTCATTATATTTAAATTTTTATAACTATTTAAGTAAAGCAGACGATTTTGAAACGATAAGATTTACAAAAACTTTAATCGTTCAATAAATCGTTTCAAAGATAATAAAAAAAAATTGTTTGGATTTCAAAAATTCGAAGATTTTTATTTTATTATTATATTTAATTTTTGTATAATAAAAAAAAAATTTTTTTTGTACATTTTTATTTTAATAACTAAAGGATTAGAATTTTTTTACATTTGATGACATGTTCATTTTAATATTAAAATTATATTTTCCTTTTGAAATATGCATGAGATATTTACTTTACAGATTATTTAATTCACGTATGGCAACATGTTTCTAACAAATTGATGGAATTCTAAAAATAATTAGTTTTTTGAACTGGAGATTCTGAACTGGTGTTTATTCGCGCTCCGAATAAAAAATAACTTTGAATTGCGGTGTTACGAGAACTGTATTCTGTTATAAAAAGGAAGAAAATAACTTTCGCTTTTTTTCTCTAGTGATAAAAATTATTTGTTAAAAACTTGTTTACTATTCGCAACTGAACTTTGAAAACAACTTGCCTTCATACATCTGCATCATTTTTTTTATTGCCATGTTGGGTAAGTTGTAACATTTTTTCTATTAAGAGTTATTAAAAGGACACTTGATTTATAAAGGAGGATTTTCATATATAGTTATTTATAGATGTATAAAATTTAATTTCATTTTAGAAAATAATTTTTTTCCGTTAAGTTCTAAGCACTCTGTTAAGCGATAAGAAGTGAAAGTCTTGAAACCAAATTCTTATGATATTTAAGAATAAATATGACGATATATCTATCTCTTCCTAAAACAATCTACTGAAATAAACAATGAAAATAAATTAATAAATAATTATTATAATAAATTAATAAATAATTATTTTTTAATTTTTTGTAAAATAAATTTTTTTTACATTTAAAAATTTTAAAAATTATTTTTAAAATAAAAAATGTTTGTGTATTTAATGATATGAAATTCAATAGAACTGTGATTGAATGATTGTAAAGTTTAAAAGAAATTTGAAAAATTATGTTTACCATTTAGTAAGCTAATTATGTTTAAATTACACACACTTAATTACTCTAAGGACATTCTTATTTTTGCTTTATCTAATTCTTTTTTTTTTTGGAAAAAAAGAGAACTTCAAAATTCTTTAGAGTTTGGCAAGAAAAAAAAAATTAAAAACCTATTGAAGAATTCAGATGTGTAAAGTAATTTGAAGTATATATTGTCTCTTCCACGAAATCGTAGTTTAACTAAAAACCAGAAAAGAAAAAAAATATTAATAGCAAGAGAAAATTTTATTCTTCTATTTTAAAATTCTTATAAAGTACGAATTATTTATTGAATTGTTTAATTTTTCTGAATATGGTATTCCCGAGGATAAATTCTTATACAAAAGGAAAATACCTTTTCGGAATATTATTGTAGTTTATTTTAAAGTATATTTGCAATAAATAATTTATAATAACTTGAACAGAATTTCTAACTTAACCTGAAATTCCTTCAACCTGACCTTTAAAAACGATTCGGCAGAAAATGGCAACCTCGTTTATCATTACCTGCGTTGAATTTCTTAATTTGTCTTGTGATCTACAGGCAGTAAAATTAGCGAGAAAATGTTTTTTTATTTAAAAATCGAAATTAATAATAAAAAATGTTATATTTAATGTTATGAAATCAAATAGAACAGTGATTAAATGGAGACAAAATATAAAAAAAAAAAATTTGAAAATTATGTTTACCATTAAGTTATTACTTACAATTAATTATTCTAATGGCATTCTTATTTTTACTTTATCCAATTATATTCTTATTTTTACTACAAAAATATTGTTTTATTTTATCCCACTGGTATTTTTATTTGGTACTTACGTATTAACGGTACCTTGGCGACAGACTTGGCGGTTTTTAAATGTCGCCAATCTTTATTATTTGGAATAAAAATATTTTGAAAGCGTTTTGATTTTAAATGAAGTGTTTCATATATATTTTATTATTTGGAATAAAAATTTTAAGTGTAGATTGGAGCCAAATCCGTAGCTGCGGTTGGCGCGTGTACTCTTTATTAGCGAGAAAATGTTTTTTTATTTAAAAATCGAAATTAATAATAAAAAATGTTATATTTAATGTTATGAAATCAAATAGAACAGTGATTAAATGGAGACAAAATATAAAAAAAAAAAAAAATTTGAAAATTATGTTTACCATTAAGTTATTACCATTTACCATTAAGTTATCGGAATAAAAATTTTAAGTGTAGATTGGAGCCAAATCCGTAGCTGCGGTTGGCGCGTGTGCTCTTTATTGGAAAATGTTCTTTTTATTTAAAAATCGAAATTAATAATTAAAAATTTTAAGTGCCAAGGTACGCCAAGGTACCGTTAATACGTAAGTACCTTTTATTTTTATTTTATTCTGATGACATTCTTAACATTTTTTTAATTATAAATTAGTTTGGGCATAATTTTATAATTCAAAAATATCAACAATATCATAAGAATATATATAATATTTTAATATGCTCGATGATATTGATGTGAATCATTGTCTTTCATTTGATTATTTGTTTTTAATACATATCATATTGCCTGCATGAAAAATTTTGTTTGTTTTCTATGTGAAATAGAAACGCTTTTTTTAAAAAAAATATCATTAACGAAAATTTTACTCATGGTCAATAGGCATTTTTTAATCTGCTGTTCGTATTTGATAGGAAATGGGATGTAAAGAAACTTTCTCTTTAATTTCTAAATTGTCAAGGATTTTAGATCAGTTTTATTTTGCTGTAACAGTATATGCTAATAATTTTGTGTACTTTAATTATGAAATGTAAATTTTAAACAGAAAATTAATTGCTTACTTTATATTTCATTTTTATAATAACATCAAATGATTATTTTGAATACCAACATTTTTAATTGAAGGATGTTTTGAAGATTGTGGGTTTTAATTTGAATTACAAAAATCGTAATTAAATAAACTATGCAAAATACAAAATTCGGCAGATCTATCAATTACGGCGTCTTAAAATGAGCAAAATTGACTTATTCGAGAGAATGTCAAAAAGTACACATACTATGTCCATTTATTTACCTATGCACATTTTTCCAAAAAGTATATCTACAATGCAATTTTTGTATTTCCATATATAAAAAATTCAAATATGAAAATTCGAAAATTTGCAAATCCCTCATCTGAAATTGTTTTTGTTAATGCAGTTAAAAACCGAAAATTGTAAGCAACTTATTTCATACAGGTTATACAAGATTCATCAAATATGTTTAATAACTGTTTAAATGTAAACTAAGTTCAAGATTAATATAAACTAAGTCCAAAATTAATGTAAATTAAGTCCAAAATTAATATCTAAATTTAAAGTAAAAAAATCCATTTAATTGCTTAAAATTTATTCAATATTTGATATTTCTAATAAAAGTTAGTTCGATTATCTAAAAAAATTTTTATTATGACTATCTCCATGCTGAATATTTGAATAAATTACTTAAAAATAATTTACTATTTGGCTTAAACATTTCAATCGTTTTTTTATTCTAAATGTATTGATTATAGAGCTAGAGGGAATTAGTGAATTGCTGAAAGTTGCGTTTAACTTTTTGCGTCTATTCAGGAGCTAAACTAAAACATTACTTTTTATTTGGTTATTTTATTTTCATGTTTAATGTGTACACTGTTCTCCAACTGTAAACCAAAAAATAACATCCTGTGCTGTGGAATTATCTCAATTCTAAGGTCGACCAAAATGAAGTTCCAAATCTGGCGACTTTAAAGAACAATTTAGCACGGGCTGTTGTGAACCTACTTTCTTATAGGTTGTAGGGAATGCATTACGTAGAATGTAATTCCTGGTTCACAAAACAGATGAATATATTGAATAAAAACTATAAATCCTTAATAAATGGCTATGCTTCATTTAATTCAGTTTGTAATTATATCTCCAAATATTTTAAAGAACAATATTTTCCTCTATTGAACAACTTTTGTAACTTTTCTTGTCTGTATAAATCTCGTGTCATTTATGTTATTAAATCTGGATACAAATTACTGTGATTAGCGTTAGTTTAATTATGGCATCCTTCATATACTGATATATGTAGGTTGACAATTATTAATATCGCACTTCTAAAATTCAATTATGTTTATGTCTTCTGAAATAATGGCATAAATATATCAAACAATTTGTGGGTTTTCCTGAAATTTTGAAACTAGTCTTAATTCCTTATACCAATCACAAGAACACACCTGCATATACGATAGGGTTTAGTCACTTCGTCAAAATATATAATTATATGCTTTAATTTTAGATTGGCGTTGTTGCTATGTCATTTCGAAAGCCATTATAGTTTGAAATATTGTATTGATCAGTCAGCCTTCCCCCAAACAATGCAGTTTGATTCCTTTAATATTAAATTTGGTATATTTACGCATTTATGGAATGTGCTTTTAATAGAATTAAATTAGTAATACCATATATATGAAATTCCAATATTTATATTCCTCAAAATCTTGATTTCCTTTCTTAAATAATTTAATTTTTTCATCAAAACTTTAAGCTTAATCATTTGAATTAAGAAATATAATTGATGCCTCGTAATCAGCATCGATACACTTAACAGATTCCGGGAATTATAGATGATTCATTCATTCTCTTGGCTTTTGTGTCATTTGACGTTTGATAACAATCTACATGACAGTATTCTTCTTCAAAGTTTTGCGCATAAATTTTATTGGTGCATTATGCTATAACATTTCATGATACGTAAATTTTGACTGGAATTTTCATCGTTTTTCGTTATTATAAATGTAGGTAAAAAATTATAAATAATCCCTGGTTTATACTCACCAAATATCTATGTAATTTTCTTCTACGTGAACTTGACTTCTTATAATTGCATATTGAAAATCTTACCTATATATCCAAGAGACACACTAAGAGACATTTATTGTATAGCTAAAGTAGGAAGCAAAAATGCATCATTCGCAATGGCTGCAAATTTTGATATATATACCATTATTTGACAAGGATTTGATGAATCTGATTACTATGGATTGTTAAACAATTCTTGTTATAAAATTGCTTAAGTAGATGCTAAAAAAATTCTTGTTATGAAATTGTTAAAAAAGAGTTAGAAAAAATTGTAATTTAATACATTGTTATAATTTTGTTAAAAAAATCATTAATTATTAATTAATAGCATTTTAAAATTGTATCAATAATATTATTAATGGTTGTTGAATCACACTCTCATAAAATTTGTAATTTTATGATTATTTGTTGAACCACATGTGGCCAGAAATCTCAGTCTGAACAGATCTATAATAAAGAAACATCGATTAAATGTGTTTGCTTTTATTAACTATAAAAATTAATACATAATTTCTTTTTTCACATGACCATTTTTTAAATGGTGCGTTTACAAAATTCATCAAAAATTTCTAAATGCTTCCTCAAAAATTTCTTTTCCTTTCTATTAACATAAGCAGTAATTTTATTGTATTATAACAATGCACACGATTACTGTAATGAATGAATAAACTGAACGTATCGAACATTCTAACCAATAACAAAAACTTTGAAAAATTTATCTAAGAATTAAATGATTTTTTTACAAACTTGAAACGTAAGCACTATTAGCAATACAAATACAATTATTTACATATGTTTATGTAGTATAACAACGCATATTTTTTATAAAAAATATTAGCATTGCTTAAAATTTAGAGAAATAACGCAATTGTAAACTTATTAAACTTTCATAGTGACATTATTTTTTTTAACAAGCTGCATTTGTAATATTATTAACATCAATTCTTTGTAACAATCAATTCCATCTGCTTCGGGGGCCATATATATATCTATATACATATATATATATATATATATATATGTGTGTGTGTGTGTGTGTGCGTGTCTGTATATTGTTATCAATCTTTGCGTATCAGGTATATTTTAATCTTATAAACATAAAATACGCATGGTTAGTTAAAAATAATTCATTTAAAATATATATATTTTATTGATTCATGCCTCTTTATTTTAAGACTTCCATAATAGAAATATATATACACTGCGTGAAAAAAGTAGAAGGACATTCATTTTTTTGTACAATATGCTTTTATTTTACTGCTTTTGACCTGATTTTTATAGAGAGTTGTTTTGGGAGAGTTTTAATTTACGTTAAGTGAAAGTTAAATGAGATTTTTTTACTTACCACTATTTTAACTTAGGAATGCAATATTTAATAACTTTGAGTGTGTGAAAAAAGTAGAAGGACACGTCCAAAAAATCTATTTAGAAGCTGTTGGAAAGTTTATAGGTAAGCTTTTTTTCTCTTTTAATTCCTTTTTAACAAGAATAAAATATTTAGCTACAAATTCATAGTTTTTGTTGGTTTTAGGATGCCCAGAGGAATACCCTTAAGTAAGTTTCAGAAGGGCCAAATAGTTGCCTATAAAAAGGAAGGCAAAGGTGTGAGAGAGATTGCGCGACAGCTACGAATCAGTCCTAATACTGTTTCGAACTTCATAAGAAACCCTGAAAGTGACAGAAGAAAAAAAGACAGGAAGACCAAAAACTCACCAACGTGATCAACGAAAAATCATTCGTGAACTCAAAGACTGGTGGGTGTCGGCAAGGCCACAATCAGGAATTACATATGTAACCAAAAGAACTGTCTAGAACTGCATAAAACGCTCAAAAAAGTTCGTTTTCAAAAAACGGATGCACCATCCGAAGTGGAATGAAGGACACATGAAAAACCGACTGCAGTGGGTTAAAGACCACATGTCCTGAGCTCAGAATGGACCTCAGTTATATTTTCCGATGAGAAAAATTCAATTTGGATAGTCCAGATGGTTATCAGTACTATTGGCACTGTCTTGGTATTGAAGAAGAAACTTATTCTATTCGACAGATGGGTGGAGGTGGTTTAATGGTATGGTTAGCAGTTGGCTATGTTGACAGGACAAGTTTAGTCTTTCTAAATGGTAGACAGAACGATATAGACTACATCCAGACTCTAAACTCAAATCTTCGTATGGCACTGAGTTAGGCGGTGATGACTGGCTTTTTCAGCAAGATGGAGCATCAATTCACACTGAAAACGGTGTTAAAGATTGGTTTGCTGCAAACAATGTTGACTTTTACATTGGCCTGCTAAAAGTCCTGATCTCAACATTAGAGAGAACATATGGGCAATGATTCCGTCGTTTTACGAGGGTGGAAAGCAGTTTGAATCTGTAGCTGAGCTGCAGAAATCATTAAACTTTGTATGGGAATAATTTTTGCCAAACAAAAATTTAATCTTTATACAGTTCGATGCCAAATTTATCTTCTAAGTAATGCTAGCCAACGGGAAAAGAATTGCATCTTAATTTATATAGTACACCTGACTTTTTAGAAGTGTCCTATACTTTTTGTGCTGATCATGAGATCGTCAAAAACCAATTTTTTATTAAGTATACTTTTTTTATAATTGTGTACTTTTTTTTTTGTCTAGATAAAGGTATCTGCATGTAAAAACGTTGTGAATAAATTAACTGCTTAAAAAATGCGTCATTATTCATTTATCAAAAATAATCTAATGTCCTTCTACTTTTTTCACGCAGTGTATATATATATAACATCTATTTTTCTCTACAAACATTAGCCTTTATAATACTTAGTTAACATTATTTCTATGAATAAAAATCATTATCCATATAATTATATGAATATTAATCAACATTGACCCTACCTCTTTCAGTGAACTGTATATAAGTTATTCTTTTTTACCCAAATACGATGGAAATTAATCATCCTTTCGTATAATTTCAAGCTGGTTTCCAACTTTTTAAATATTGTTTTTTTTATTAACTAATAAAGCGTAAAAAGATTAATGACTCTTCAATTTCTTGAAAAGGCCACTACAACTTGCCGCAGCTCAGCATTCTGACACACATATATATGAACTATATTAGTAACAATAAGTATTTTAATAAATAACTTTATCAATTTAAGGATATTAATTTATTGTTTCACTATAAACTGCATTACATGTATTTTTTTCATTACCACATACAAATACATTTTCATTCAACTACGTAGATAATGATACATATAATTTACTATGCGAGAAAGATCAAAGATCTATTTCACTAATGTTTATTCTTTGTCCTTGACCTTTGTTGAGAGCTTTTGACCTTTTACTGAGAGAGATACAGAGAGCGTTTGAATTAGAATTGAAAGTATTTGGTATAAGTTATGGGAGGAAAAAATAGCTTTCAAATATTAAATGAATTACAAAATAATATAATGTATTTAATAAACCATAAACAATATAATTCACATTATATTTAAAATATTATTAAATATTAAACTATTATGATATTTATAATAACTTAATATGTTATAAAAATAGTATGATTTTATAAAAAAAAAAAAAACTATTATGAAATTATTGTATTTTTAATTAAATATTTTAATGCAATTAAATTATGAATCGTTCATGAAATTCAACCTGTCTTTTGCGAATGAATGTGCACATAAAATGAAAGTATATGTTGACTTAATGTAAGAATTGCCTCTATATAATCGCTGTAGTGTATTGATAATGGTCAGCTCTCTATTATGGCGAGAAATGCAATATTTGTAGTGCGCTAAAATTATGAAAAATTCATTTTTTAAAAAAAATAAATCTTCTGATAATCTTTAATCTGAAATGATAAAAACTAAAAAACGTAAATTTGTAATATAATGTAATTAAATAATATTTCATTTAATTAAAAATTATTAATAATTAAAATATAATGTAATTAAAGTAATTATAAGAAACATTAAATTATTAAAATGTTAAGTTTGAAATTGTTCATGGTATTTATTTATTAATATCCTACTTTTTGTCTCAATTGCAAATTTATTTATATTTATATATAAGAACTAGAAATCAAAAATTACGTTCATAAGCAAAATTCTTTTGTGCAGGTAATATACAAACTTATTAATTTACTCATTTCATACAATTTTTAAATATTATGGAATGTTTAGCCATAAAACTCAGTTAATTCAATTAAACCCTCACAGGATAAGATGAGGTTTATCGTAAGACGCTACGTTAAATTTAATCGACGTCGTTAAATTTAATTAATGAATTAATATTTGAACAAGATATATAAATATATATAGAGAGATTGTGAACTAATAGTAGGAATGGAAGAAAAAGAAAGGTTTTCATTTCAAGTTGAAATTTTTCTCTTATATCTTTTGGTAGATACATGCAACTTAAATCTAAAAAAAAAAAAAAAAACTAAAATTAATTTAATAAATTTAATTAATGAATTAATATTTGAAAAAACTGTATTAACATCAAGTGTCATCCACTACAAATTTAAAAAAATGTATTTGAACTTGGGTGTATGAATAAAATGTATTTTATTAACGATTGAAAATTTGAACAAGATATATATATATATAGGGAGAGTGTGAAGTATTAATAAGAATTGAAAAAAACTGTGCTGTGATAATAGTTTTCCAACTCCATATCTGCAGTAATTCACATTACTATGTGAACTTTTCATAAGTTAAAAACATTATGATTTTAAAATATAAAATAATTTTAAATATATTTCATTAATAATCAATAATGATATCAAATTTTAAAATACATTATTTCATAAAGAAATGAAATGAAACTTAAAATTAAACCTACTGCCAAAATCATCACTGTTCCAAATAAATCAGACAAAGAAAGTGCAGAGAAATTTTTCGAATATTTGAAATCATCCCCCGTGCTCTTCCGAATCCCCCTTAAGTGTTCTCTTGCAAATTTTTCATAAATACCGGCATTTGACAATCTAGAAATGATGGTGTTCAACCGAGATTTGCAGCAAAATTTTTTGCTGCAAGCAAATGCTAGAGCAGCTGAATAAAGATTTTCTTCAGAGAAATAAATACCTTTTTTGCCTTCAAAAAATGTTTCAGCATTGCTTCGACTAATACCTGTAAAAAATCCGTAACCATCCATTTGTCCGGGATAAACTTGGGAAAAATATTGCCTTTGGTTATTTATAGATAAGTATTTACCAAGGTTTAAGAGATACTTTTCATTGGAACTTAACATAAAATGAATGCTGTCTGCATTGAAAAAGAATTTATATCGTTTAGTATGGACAGTCTTTGAAAGTTCATAGAATGTTCGCACAGGAGGCTCTTTTGATGGATATACCAGAAACGCCAACAAAATCGAAGAATAGCCAAAGATGATGATTTTTGCAAAGAAACCCCAAAAAGTGATCAAAATATTGCATTTTAATGAATTCTCCCGAATATCCAAAGGTTGTCCAATAATACTTTGGAAAAGATGAAACAGAGCTTCTCGAATTGAAAGTGTTCCATTATTGAACTTTGCAATAAGAGACGATACAATTAAAAGAGTCATCAAAAGGCCAATCCATACACTTATAGTGAAAGGATGAAGATAATTGAAAGCAGATTTCTTCGTTTTCACATATTGTGAAGCAAACACGTATTCTTCCATGCCGTAAAACCTGCTGAAATCAACCAGTTTAGTTCTTTGTTCGTTTATATACAAGTGGGTGAATGCCAAGTCAGCTTCTCCTCTCTTTATCATACCCATCATTCCTGTCCAATTTCCTGGGGATATTTCATCACCCAACAGTCCATCTTCTGGGAACACTAAGTTGTAAGGTAATCCTAAAGCATTTAACACCACTTGCAAAAATTTCCCTTCTAAGCCAGCAAAAGTAATTAGTCCATTCTCAGTTATATTGAATTTTAGGTAGTTGCCTTTAGGACTAACAGCCACAGTTATTCTGGAAGAGTGATTCATTTTGTGGAATTTAAGTATCAAAATACTTTTAAAATTCTTGGTCTATTGAATAAAATGAGATTCTGACTATGCTGAATAAGATATATTGAATAAATGATAGAGTTTTTGAGGATTAACAACTACAGTTATTCTTGAAGAACATTTCCGTTTTGTGATTGATGTCACACATTCAGATTTGCACTGAAGAACTCAGAATTACACTAGTAGGTAATCCTAAGGCACTTAACACCACTTGCAAAAACTTCCCTTCTAAACCAGCAAAATTAATTATTCCATTCTCAGATATGTTGAATTTGAAGTAGTTGCCCTTAGGACTAATAGCCACAGTTAGAGTGATTCCTTTTGTGGAATTTCAGTATCAAAATACTTTTCAAATTCTTGGTCTATTGAATAAAATGTGCTTCTGATTGTTTTAAACAAAATATATCAAATAAATGATACTATATTTGAGAATTAGCAACTACAGCTATTTTGGAAGAACATTTTCGTTTTGTGAATGAACTGCCACATATTCAGAACTTGCTGTCCATGTTCATACATGTTGTATTTTTCTGTTTCTCAGATATATATTTTAACAATTTTTCAATAAAAATGCTTTTTTCTAATTCTTTATTTATTTTCCTCTGATATAACTGCTGTTGTGTCATAGTTGATAATATGGAATTTTATTTTTATTTTTCCTTTTTTTCAAAATGTGGAAAATCTTACAAAAATGTTTTATTGTGCTTGAAAATTTTACCTTCTTGGGCAATCACCAGTTATAGGAATTCGTTTTCACTAGTTTAATTCGTTTTATGGAAGGTTTATTCTGTTCAATAATATATTTGCATTTTATATGCGTTTCAAATAAACATAGAATATTGAAGTTGCCATAATTTTTTTCAGACCCTTAAAATTCAGAATTATTTACGATAAAGGCAAAATATTGAGATATAGTTGATATAAACATTAAGCCTATTTTGGTGAGTATAAATGTATCTTAAAATTGTTAGTCCTTGAAAAAGTTAGAGAGAAACTAGATAAACTTTTCTGTTTTCGATCAAAACGTAAGGGCATTTGATCAAAAAAATTATAAATTTATTCCTACTTCATATTGTTTATACATTTTCCCCTAATAGTTATGTTGACTAATGTGTTTTAAATTACTTAAAATATAAATTTCACCTATAAAATACTTGAAATTGAAAAACAGTGTTTGGAGTGTAATTTTTTACCTAAAATTACACTCCAAACACTGTAGACACTCCATAAATAGATCGAAAGTGTTTTTTTCTTACATGTCTAAATATATTATATGTTTACAAACTTTATGAATTTGTTTACAATATTTTAATGCAAAATAAAAATGTTTTTAATACGGTTATGAATTTTTTTATCAGAAATTTTACCTTGTGAAGGATTGTATGTCGCCAATTATTGGCTGTAAGAAAAACAACTCTTAACTTCCTTAATGGTTATAAGAAAAAAATATTATTACCAATAAGTCACAAATTATTGCTTATAAGACTGCAATATTTGAAACTAATTTAAAACACATTTAAACAAAGCATAAAAATTTAAATTTTTATAGGTACACGAAAAATGCCAAACTCAAATTTATGTAAAAATTGTATGCTACCATGCTTTCCTTGTTGTTTAAGTCGTATAAAATATTATCAATACATTTTAAGCTCTAACATTAAAACAAAGAAAAACTTTAAGTTTCTAAATTTCACTAAATATTTCACATTACAATATCTGAATATGCCAAGATAAAGAAAATATATTTAAATAAAGGACATACATATGTTTCTTGTACAAAATGTAATTAATTTATGTAGTTCTGTTATTTAGTGTAATAAGTGTAAGATAAAGATAAAAAAAAACCCAGAAATCTACTTTCTTATTGCTGGGGGTTATTCCATGTCAAATCATTGAAATATTTGGACCTTTTCAGGTTTCTATAAATTTTGACTTGTAGTATCAACTCATAGATTTTATGAATAGTACAAATTTTCACTACACCCTTTTGATCACTTGAAAACTTTATCGAATCTTTAATCGTATATTACAAGCATGTTAAATTAATGCTATTAGGGTATCATTATGAACATAAATCAAAATACACTGAAGTGACAAAAGTCATGGGATAGCAATATGCAAATTTTCAGATGGCAGTAGCATCGCGTAGAACAGGTATAAATGCGCAGTGCTTTCGCAGAGCTTTCATTTCTGTTCAAGTTATTCATGTGAAGAGGTTTTGACGTGATGATGGCCGCACGACGGGAATTAACAGACTTTGAACGCGGAATGTTAGTTGGAGCTAGACGCATGGGTCATGCCATTTCGGAAATCGTTAGGGAATTCAACATTCCCAGATCCACTGTGTCAAGAGTGTGCCGAGAGTATGAAATTTCAGGCATAACATCCCACCATGGACAGCGCAGTGGTCGACCGCCTGCACTTAACGACCGAGACCGGCGACGTCTGCAAAGAGTCGTAAATTCTAACAGTCAAGCAACATTACGTCAAATAACCGCAGAAATCAATGTGGGACGTACAAGGGACTTGTCTGTTAGAACTGTGCGGAGAAATTTGGCTTTCTTGGGCTATTCCAGCAGAAGACCGACTCGAGTGCCTTTACTGACAGAACGACATCACTTGCAGCGACTCTCGTGGGCACCTGAGCATATCGGTTGGTCCCTAGATCAATGGAAAACCGTGGCTTGGTCCGATGAGTCACGATTTCAGTTGGTAAGAGCTGATGGTAGGGTTCGAGTGTGGCGCAGACCCCACGAAGCCATGGACCCAAACTGTCAGCAAGGCACTATTCAAGCTGGTGGTGGCTCCGTAATGGTGTGGGCTGTTTTTTCATGGCATGGACTTGGTCCTCTGGTGCGACTGGACCGAACACTGATTGGAAATGCTTATGTTCCACTACTTGGAGATCACTTGCAGCCATTCATGGACTTCATGTACCCAAACAACGATGGGATTTTTATGGATGACAATGCGCCATGTCACCGGGCCACAACTGTTCGCGATTGGTTTGAAGAACATTCTGGACAATTCCAACGAATGATCTGGCCACCTAGATTGCCCGACATGAATCCCATCGAGCATTTATGGGACATCATCGAGAGGTCTGTTCGTGCCCAAAATTCTGCACCATCAACGCTTTCACAATTATGGACGTCTATCGAGACAGCATGGCTCAATATTCCTGCAGAAGACTTCCAACGACTTGTTGAGTCCATGCCACGTCGAGTTGCTGCACTTAGCCGGGGGAAAGGAGGGCCGACACGATATTAAGAGGTATCCCATGACTTTTGTCACTTCAGTGTATGATAATATATGATTAATACGACAAGAAAAGTTTTAGAAATTTATTTATTTTATTTATTTATTTAATTTTGCGGGTTCACATAAACATGGACCTTGTTTAGATGGTTATGTGAGCCATTTGAGTTTAACATGCCTAGTATGAAAGAATTTAACTATTTCAAATTCAGTTTTCTCAAAAGGCGCGCTTTATTATTTGTGTAGCTAATATTTGTGTCATGATAATGCACATATCATATATTTCAATCATATTCATGACCATTCCACATATTTCTATGAGTGGAACTGCCCTGATTATTTTTTTTCTAAAATTCAAACGCATAAGGGAATATTCTGCACTTTATTGTGGTAAATATTATAAATTTTTTTACAAAAAAGATTTAGAAAAGTTTTAATAGTAAAGTCCTTGAAAAAAAGAGATTTTTGATAACAGTCCAACATTCCTCAAGAACCTAAAGATAAAGAATATTCCTACAAATAACAGTCCACATTCCTAAAGTTTTCTCTACACATGGACTTAATTATCTTAGTTTTGGATATTTCATTTAGGTATTCACTGCGAAACCTTATATGGGACATGTTTATGATAAAATGAGAAGCAACATGGGTTATATCTATAATAGTACAATCTCCAAGCATACCCATAATCGTCGCAACCTGGCTGTATCTATACACTCTGTTGGTTATCAACGTGGGATATAGATAGGTATTCATTGTAGATTTCTGGAAATACTTAACAACATTCGTTATATGTTGTTTCCATGTGAGTTTTTCCTCACTTGATAAGTATACACCTGACAGACCAGCTTTATGATCGCATTCAACACTATTGGGATAAGAAAATTGGCTTCCTTTTAATTTTTATATCATTAACTAAAATTTTAAAATAGTGTAACAAGTCCCTAGCATATTTATACCATTTGTTTAATACATGAAGAAGTGATTTTAAAATTTTTGAAATTAGCAATCATATCTGTGTCAACTTTAAAAAACGTTCACGTAGATTAGTATGCTGTTTGTGTTAAAATTAATCCATGCGGTGCATTTATGAATCTAAAGTTGGTATATGTGTTATTAAGAACGATTTGCTTGTTAAGAACTATGCGCTTATGCTAATTTTAAAACGCGGCACACTAATCTTGTTTAATTTTTTGACGAAGCCTTGAATCCATATGTTATTACAGACTTTTAAAATATCTTTTAAAATTGTTCTGAAGGAAAGTTTTCAATAGAATGAAAACGTTCTTTTAGATCCGTTCCTTTGTATCATTTCGTTCCCAGGAGAAAGGAACGTATATTCTTTAACAAGTTCATAATAACAACCTATCACTCAAATTTGACAGCAGATAAACAGGGTTATGGATAGTAATATTACATGCAGTTAGTGTTTTGTACTAATGAGAAAACCTGACACTCAAATATGATAGCAGGTATTCAGTGTCATGGATAATGAGAACTCATGAAATTAGCGATGGTCTGTTCGACTTTCACAGGTCAAAACGATTACAGATTGAATATAGACTACACCATGAGTTGTTGCATCGCGATGGGTGACAGACCATGGGCTAAGAAAACATCTACTCCAATGAGAAGTGAGCAAAGCTGACCTCATGCCCCCTTGACGGATTATTTTAAACGGAGGTTTGAGTAGAAAGGAGAGAGTTCTGCGACGAGTTGACAGGAACTGTTGTTTTTCTTTTTTCTGAAAGTGATTGAACAGACCGGAGTTTCCGTCTTCTTATAAAGTGAGCCTCTTGTGGTTTCATGCATCACGCCATGTTATAATTAAGGTCTGCCGCAGACCTGGTGAAATAGATTCGACATAGACTTGAGAACTCTGAAAAATCTCCGTCGTTGGAGTGAGCTGCACTTGCAAATCAAACCTAATTCTTTATTTTTAATTTTTTTAAATAATAAATTGTAATAAATATAGTTCTGTGTATATATATATATGTATATTATGTATATATAACGCTTGTAAATAAAAATTAAAGTGTTTCCATGAATCTGGCACTGAATAGCATGGAGCCGCTATACGTCAAGTATAGGCCGAGACATTACAATACTCTTGAAAATATTTTCAAATTTTGCTAAGGAGTCTTTAAAGTGATTTCATGAGTAAGGCTAACTTTGCAATATTTCCATACTGTTGTATGATAATGTAATTATATTTCTTTTTTATTCTTTTTACAAGTATAATGAAAGCACTTAAAATTATTTCTTTTTAAATCATTTCGTGACATTTTTTAAAAAAATATCGATTTATTTACTTGAAATAGATTAAATTCTACTAATAGCGCATAAATGACATCGAAAACTGTAATAGAGTTGCTAATGGTTATTTTTTTACTGGGCACTGCGTGAAGTTTCTAACAAAATTCGTATTTGAATAGGTAGAAAATAAAACAAATACAGTTGTATTATAATGCTGTCAGTGGTCAATTTGTTTCGAAACAAAACAAACTTAAATTGATTTTTGTTTTATAAACACTTTTATTCCTTTTAAATGCATTTATGAAAGTTCCATTACGTTTCAACGTAAGAATTCGAGTTGGCGAGGAATTGGCATGTAAATAATGGGATAAGGATTGGTTTTTTTTCTGATTAACGCAAGGTATATATCGTAAACCATTTTAAAAATGAATGTGAGAATTGTTTGAACAATTTTGTATCATTCACGAAACAAAACGAAAAGAGTGTCTTTTGATGAAAGTCATTTTAAACATTCGCAATGCATTTCAGCTTTTCATCTCATTTGTAAAACAAAAATGTGCGTGTCAGAAAAAGAAATAGCAGAAAATTGCCCATTCTTTCGATCAAAATCGGAATTATTTAACTAATCCGTCGCCCGATATATATGGGTTTTTTTTCTTTTGTGCATGGAAACTTTGTGGTGGGTTATGTATAATGAATGTTAAATGGAAGAACCAAATTCATGAGCATTTAATTGGTTTTAATTGAAATGTTTTACAATCATTTTCTTCATCTTTCTTTAAACATGTTTTGTTTTACTATAATTCATCGGTCACAACTTATTTTCACTTTATTCAAGTGAAAATAGGTTGTAATCACAACTTAGTTTCACTTTATTTATTGTTCAGTACTATAAAAACCGTTTTTTCTCCTTTCTGCACTAAAGTGCTGAAAAGAGGCCTGATGGTCGAGTGACTAGCACTCTGGCACTCGGACATAGATTTTGGGTTCTAGTCCGGGCTGTTCCATGGATGTTTGTAATGATCCTGCGTCAAGGAGCCAAGTTAGACTTCTACCTACGGGTGGTCCATGACAACAGAAGATGCCCCTCTCCCTCTTTTCCCTCCTTCCATTAGACCGCACGGGTTCAGGGTTTTGGTCTAGATGTTGCTGTCTACCAAGTGGGGGTAAGAAACAACAACAAGTGTCGAAAAAGTAAAGAAAAAAACATTTATTAAATGAATGGTTAACTTTTAGATAGTTAATTTCTAATATGAAAATGAATAGAAAAAAAAATTATAAGCTTAGTTTTACCATACAAAGAGATTGTCTTGTCAAAGATTAATCCTCTTATAAAAACTAATTTGGTTCATAAATATTACAAATTTTTCTTTACTAGATCTCTTACATGTTTAATTATCCGTTATTTCCATGGCTCATTAAAAATAAGTGATAAGGGTAGGGATAAAAGAAATAACAAAATTTATTAATTAAAAAACAACTGTTAAATTTAAAAACAAAATTTAGTTCAAATCATTAATTTCAAAACAATTATTAAATTGTCTAGGTTTTAGACTTACTTACTTTTTCTGACGGGCCTTAATCTGTATTCTTGTCAAATTTGGTCCATTCGTGTCAGTATATACAACCCGGCGTTGCCCTATACCAAATATAAAACTTTTTAAATTTTGATAAATTTTATTAAGAAAAACTATCTGTAAAAACTTAAAGGCTTGAGAATTTAATTAATTCGTCTTAAATAAAACAGATATTTTAATAAATTTGTTTACCTTTGTTTTGGTAACATTTATTTTTTCAATTCCTTCTATTAGCTCCCACTCTCCTTATATATATCTTGTTCAAATTTTCAATCGTTCATAAAATACTTTTTATTCATCCATTCAAATTCAAATGCATTTCTTTTTAACTTGTAATGACACTTGATGTTAATACGTTTTTTCAAATATTGATTCATTAATTAAATTTAATTAATTAATTTTAGTTTTTTTAAATTTAAATTGCATATATCTACCAATAGATCTCGCCAAATAAACTTAAAAAAATGAATGAAAGTTATTTATAAAGAACTTTCTGCAATATAGTGAAAAAAAAGTAGGAATTGACTTTAAAATGTTTTTTTTTTTATATTACTTGTTATAGTGTCAGTTCAGAAAATAGAGTAAAAACTAACACAGTAAATTTTTACCTTATTTTTCCATTTTAGCTGGCGCTATCTGGTGGCACTAAAAATAAGATTTTTATTTATGAATAAGGAGTTAATTAAGGGGTGGAGATCAGGAGAAAGGGAGAATTTCCGAGTTTTAAATTAGTTACGATCTTAAGTAGACCAGACTTTGCTTACATGCAAATTTTGATTACTCCAGGTTGAAAACTGTAAATTTGTGTAACGGACAAATAAATAAAAATTTTATTTTATTTATAAGAGAAAATCATATAATAATTATGATTTTAATATATCATATTTTTTATATATGTATTTAATTTTAACAGTTTATTTGCAAACTGCTTTGAACCTTCGGACCCATATTCCTTTCACAACAGTCAATATTAGTCAATTAGTATTTTCAAGTCAATATTAATTATTTGATATTGACTTGAATATTTTAACAGCTGACATGCAAAAATAAATATCATATAATTCTCAAGAAATTAAAGTCTGATCTGAAGGCAAGTTTTGAATAAAATGTTTAAATCTTTTAAATTCAAGGCTATTAACTTTAAATTTTTTTTTTTTTAGAGGAAAATATGTAATTTTACGTGTCTTTACTAAAAAAGACACGCATTGATATATGAGCAATAAATTTGTATTTTTAAGACAAATATATGTGACTAATATAAAATAAAAAATAAACATCATGCTTATAATAATATATAATTCAAGAAGGAAAACAGGGTTGGGAGAATTTTTTACTCTTGTTAAAGAAGGCATGAAAATTAATAGTTTGAGAATTACTTTATTATTCAAAATATATGCATAGATTACATAGGCCAACAATGAAAAAAACTTTATCATAAATTAGGCTCTCCTTTATTTATTTATTTTTAATTTAATTTTATTATTTATTTGTAATTTAATTTAATTAATTTATTTATTTTGCATGATAAATCCAGAAGGGATTAAATCAACATGAAACATATCGTTTTCTTGTATCTTTTCGTTGCATCTTTTTATCATTGTTTATTGGAAAATTTTTAAAGAAAAAATCCAAATTCCAAACAGTTTGCGTAAATCAAATATTCCTACGAGTATGTAACGTAGTTACTAATGTTTTTTTGGATTTGAGTTATTAAAAATAACCGAATCATCGTAGTAAATATTTTGCAGATAGAGCTATTGTATGCTGCTAAATTGGCTTGTGAGAAAGGTGTATTTTCCTAATTTGGGAAAAAGGTGAAGACCTACAAAAGTTTTGTGCGATAACAATATATGCTATGTTTATCATGAAGATATAAGGAAACAGCTACGAGTGAAAAAAAATTTCAGATATTCTAGAAAATGAAAATTTTTTCTTATTTTATGTAAAAACATTAAACATGTTTTCATTTTTACATTAAAAATATTACATACGAGTATAAGGCTAATGCTTTTTGGATTTAGGTTACTAAAAATAATCCGATCATCAAAGTAGATATTTTTCAAATGGCGCTACTGGGAATTACTAGATTGGCTTGGGTAAACTTAAACTTCATTCCTTTTCTTTGCGAGAAAGATGAGAAACGAATTTGCAAGCAAGGTACATTTTCTTACATTGGGATAATGTTTGAAGACCAACAAAGTACGATAACAATATATGCTTATCATGATGATATAAGAAAACGATCCAAAGGCATCCACAGATTCAAGTGTTTCAGTGGTATGGATCATTCTACGAAGTGCAAAATCTTTTTGTGGTATGTAAAATCATTATACGTGTGTTAAATATTTACACTAAAAATATTAAACATAAAATTGGGCCTCATAAAGTAATTTGCAAAAGAAATCTCTAAAACTGAACAATGTTTTCTATACTTGTGTGACAATTTCTCTAATTTGTTTAAAAAAAAAAAAAAAAAAAAAAAAAAAAAAAAGTGTAATGAAGTTGTCCGAATTGACTGTAAAATAAAAAAAAATATCGCAAATTTTATCTTTCAAACTATCATGAACTAAAAAAAAAAGCGTGAATTGGATTTAAAGAAATTGTTTTAAGTACCTTAAAATCCAGGAAGACCCTAACTATAAAAATATAATTCGAATTATATTTTTATAGTTAGGGAAGATATATATATATATATATATACACTCATGTCCATAAGTTAAGGATAATGAAGTTCAGGCAAAGAAAGACACAGAAGCAAAACAAATTTGACTTATTTGTAAAGTCTACTTATTAAACAAAAGGTAAAGAGCAAAAAAGATGCTATATGTTTGACATAATTAATAAAAATTGCGATTTTTACTCCCAGGAGCAAATTTCAAAAAAGAACCTATTTACAAAAAACAGTATAACATGGTTAGTATGATGGTTAATATGGAGTACGTCTCCCGGACGATAGAATACAGGCCTTACACCGCCTAGGCATGCTGAGTATCAAATTATCAATCTGATCTTGGGGAATATTACACCACTCATCAAGCAATGCCCTCCGAAGTTCCGGTTGACAGGTGGGAGGGGGTTGACGGGCTGCAATTCGTCGGCCAAGCATATCCCACACATGCTCTATTGGATTCAAGTCCGGTGAGTATGCTGGCCAATCCATACGGGTGATATCCTCTAATTGAAGGCATTCGTCTACAATGTTTGCACGGTGAGGACGGGAGTTGTCATCCATAAACAGAAATTCAGCGCCCATGGCGCCCCGAAACAAACGTACATGTTGTTCCAGAATTAACCTCCCGATAGATGTGGTCTGTCATCGTTACACTCTGAACATGCAGGTCAGTTCTGGAACCAAGAAAAATTCCTCCCCTAACGAGCCATCCTGCACCACCGTAACGATGTCGTTCAATGGTGTTCTCTTAGTGGTAACGGGTACCTGGCGCTCTCCATATGAAAGTCCGGCAAGAATCAGACTGCAAACTAAACCTGGACTCGTCGGAAAACATTTCACAAGACCACTGTTGCGGTGTCCACAATGCATGCTCTCTACTCCAGGTTAATCGCAGGCGACAGTGAATTGCGGTAAGTGGAACACATCTGACAGGCCTACGAGCATATAGACCAATGTGCCTTAAGCGTCTGTACACGGTCAGCCTTGAAACTGTCGTACCGGTAGCTGAAGAGAGCTGACGAGACAGGTCTGATGCTGTGCTCCGTCTGTTTCTTTTGGCAGTAACTGCTAAATACCGATCCTCATTCGGCGTTGTAACTCGGGGGCGACTTGTGCTGTAACATCTACTCACATTACCATCATCTTGGAATCGTTGCCAAAGCCTAGAGATGACACTCTGGGCGATTCCAAGTTCCTCGAATACTTCCAGCTGGGTACGACCACATTCCAGTCGTCCGATAATTCTACCACGTAAAAAATCATTCAAATGCTTCCTTTGCGCCATAACTATGCGGTTATTGCACTGAGAGGCTTTTAAAGCGCTTGTGAACAATTTTACTTCTTTGCCACCATTCCTTATATACCCCTCTCTTACACTCTCGTCATTGTGACGCACTATCCCTGCCATCTGGTGGTTTCCTGTAATTTGCATATTCTTCTTCAAGATGTGTGTGATAATTCTACAGGTGAAATTTTTATTTTAGAGTTCAATTTCTGTGTGTTTCTGAATTATCCTTAATTTATGAACATGAGTGTATATATATATATATAGATACAAGAAGATGTATAGGGAAGATATATATGTAATTAGATATTTTTCCTTTTATAGCTCGAACAATTCGAGGGTTAATATGAGTGTGAAGGTTCATTTTCTGCAATCACACTTTAATATTTTTCCCCTTAAAATCTGTTGGGGGGGGGTGGGTGTTGTTAATGTTGTTGTCTTAAAATGTTGTTGCTTATCCCCTTGATTTAGAATCCTAAACCAAGTCCAATAGATCATGCTACATCAATAGATCGTAAACGGCCTTCCCCTCATTCAACAGTTGCCTCACAAAAGAAACCAATACAATCAATGAGATGAGAGGGAGACGCGATGGCCGAACAATGACAAAGGGTAAATGTCTTCTCTTCTCCATTGAAGGTCAAACTCTAAGTGTGGCCAGTCCTTAGTCTAGCTAAAGCCGTTTAAGCAGATCTAGGACAGGAGCACTGCAAGGACATACCAGGATATTTAGCGGCGTACCATGCATCTATTGGTAGCGACCTCCAAGCGACCTCTGGCTAAAGTCATAGAATGAACCTCTGAAGCTAACAGATTGGATGAAGAAGTTTTGGGAAGTTCGCAACCTTCCCTAGCGAGCAGATCAGCAATTTCATTTCCATAGATGCTTACATGGGAGGGAATCCCCAGCAAAGCACACCGATCCGATCAGGTCCAAAACAACTAGTTTAGAAACGATATCCTTCCCCAATTTGTCCTGGATGCTCGGCCAATCCTTCAAATACTCTATTGAACTCTTACTATGAGTCAGAATCCAAACATCAGGTACTTCGAAGTCTGAAGCTAGGCTCAGAGCTTCACTTATAGCAATTAATTCTGAGCGGAATACTGAGTTGTGGTCCGGGTTTCTAAAACGATATCTAAATTCTCATGTACTTGTCTTCATAAAAATTCCGCTACCTGTTCTTCCAGAGTCAGATTTGCTTCCGTCAGTGTAAATAACTAGGGCCCGAGGAGAAATATTACTGATGATCTCGAGAGCCAACTGATGCAGCAACTCCGGGTGTTCTTCGTGTTTGAAAAAATTCACTTTCAAGTCTTCATTAAAAGTTACATTACTAAGTACAGTAGTAGGTGTCAGTAGATTAAAAAGAACACTGGGCTCGACTTCAATATCTGTCAATCCCTCGATATTAAACCCAGAGGGCTGTCCTTTTTTAATCTCTGGTTATTTGTTCAGTTCCATAAAAGGTTTGATGATCTGTTATAAGGCTTAAAACTCTTTTAGCTTTGTAACGTACTTCGCCATATTTATTTATCTTCTCAAGGAAAGGGGCTGAAGATCAGCCTCATAACAAACAATATCATTCGGACAATTGTGCCTGAGACTAGTGATGATTCAGGCAGCACTAAATTGTATTCTTTGTAGTTTTTTTAGGTTAGTAGATGCAGCAACCTGATAGATATGGTAGCCATATTCAAGGATTGGCCTTATGAGTGCAGTATAAGTAATCTTGAGTGTGCCTGCATAGACTCCCCAATCCCTTCCAGAAATATATTTTAGTAGTTGAAGTCTTTTCCTACCCTTCTCATAGGGTCTGTTAGTGTGCTTACTACAGTTAATTTCAGTATGTAGAGTAAACCCTAGATAGGTAGGAGTTTTAGTAGATTCTAGCAATTATCCCTTTAGAAAAATTTTTGGCAGATAGTTGAACAAGTGTCTGAGTTGTGAAGAGGTAACTTAGAGACTTGGTAGTGTTAAAAACCAATTTCTGCTCATCTGCAACCTCAAAATCTTGGATCAATTATTAAAGAACAAGAAGAATGTTTTCACAAATATATTACAATGGAAAAACAGTCTTAAATCGCTGGGATGTAAACATAGTTGGTTTTGTTTCGTTTTTCTATCTACGGTCATTTTTTGCCCACTTTAGGCTAATTAGACCGGGACTTACTGTTAAACGTGGATGTAAACATAGTAAGATATACCTGTTGAGAAAATCTGCATAATAGAAAGAATAACATTCTAAATTTCACCAACAAAAAAGTTTAAAAAGTACAAATCCTTGGATTGAAGCATAGAAGAACAATGCTTTAACAGATTTAGAGGGGAAAATGGAATTTTAAGCACATTTTTATTTTCGTTTAATATACGTTCATGTTTTCATTTCGTGTACTTTTTCTGGATACCTTTCATTTTATTGCACTGGATTATGTCAAAAGTCAAAAAAGTTAAAATTAAAGTCTGCATAAAAGCCAAAAGTCAACAGAGTTTAGAAAAAACTGTGGATGATAGTAAAAAACTTATTAAATAATTGAAATAAGTACTCCAAAAAATATAAGCAACATCTCAAATAATGAAAAAATAAATAAATAAAAAGGAAATGCAAAAACGGAAAAGAGGGAATTAGTTTATTTTTTTAATTTTTGACAAACAATTCAGACAAAAATTTGTATAAAAGAATCACATAATAACAGTATGAACTTTTGAAAGATTATTTATAACAAATATTATTAAAACAACAAATAATATTAAAAAGCAAATATTTAATTATATATTTAAATATTATACATATCAAACATTATTAAAAAGCAAATATTTAACTATATATTTAAATATTAATAAATATTATTAAAAGCAAATATTTTTTTTAACTCTAATACATTTATTTACTATTTTGCAACTTAAAATTATAATCTGATCATCAAATTTCTTTTTTTCAATTTCATTAAAAAAGAAATTTAAGAGTAATTTTTCCTCTTCAAATTTACTTATTAAATTAAAATACTTTTGTACATTTAAAATTTTGATCTTTAAATTCGTACATAACAAAAATATTAACATTATATTTTACAAAAGAACTGAACTATTTTTTAAATATATAATAAACAACTTCTCCTAGAAATGTACTGAAAGAGAGAGTCAAACCTGAGATAAGCAACATTAAAACACCAAATAAATCATCAAAAGTAAGTTGAGATTCAATTTTAGAATCTTTGTATTGCATTCTATGCTTCAGACACATTTTGAAAGCCACATCTTGTAAAAACTTTTCGTACAATCCTGCATTTGCAAATCGAGATATAATAGTGTTTAACTTGGACGTGCAACAGAATTTTTTGTTACAAACAAATGCCATAGGAATAACATAAAGCATATCCTCAGAAATAAAGATATCTTCTCTTGATTCAAATAATTTTGCGAGTTGTAAGTTCATACCTCGAGATAAATGACTATCAACTAAATTTTCAGCATGTATATTTGAAAAATTAGATCCCCAGTTATTTTGTGCAACAATCCTGCCAAGTTTGACGAGATATTCTTCGTTTGATTTCAGAAGCAACGAAGTACTGAATTTTGTGAAATAAGCCTGATGAGATTCTGTCTGAACAGCTTTCGACAGCTCATAAAAAGTTCGAATGTATGGTCCTTTTAGAGGAAGAACCAGAAAGGACAACAATGTCGCTGAGTAACTCAGAATAATAACTCTGGTCATAAGAAACCACAAAGCAATTGAAACCTTGAATTTCAACGAACTTGTTTCAATGGTTAAAGGTTGCCCAATTATGCTTGCGAGAGATTCCCAAGCTGTCCACGGTCCATCAAGTTTTGCAAAAATGGCCGATATTGTCATCAGAGCCACACATATGACAATCCATGTATTCAGATGAAATGGATAAAGAAATGCCATTGTTGGTCTTATGTTTTCCGGCATTTGTGAAATAAAAACAAATTTCGCTGCTGAATAGCTGTTACTGTAGTCAATTACTTTACTCCGTTGTTCATTTAAGTTGATGAAGGTGAAAGCCAAGTCTGCTTCTCCTCTCTGAACCATGCCAACCATTCCGGTCCAATTTCCATCGGGTGTTTCAAAACCCCATTCCAAATCTTCGGGAATAACAATGTCATAGTTAAATCCCATTGCCTCCAATACAGCTTGCAGATATCTTCCCTCAAAACCATCAAGTTTGACAGTGCCATTTGCATATTTGCTAACATTCATCATATGAGGATATGGCCTAACAGCCACAGTTATTTTTTGGGGATTGGCCATTTTATCACTTCACTGTTTTTTCTTACACCTTAATATTTTAATTTGATATTTAAGCAACAATTTTTTAAATGTTAAATTGAGAAGTTCCGCTGCACATTTTACGATATCAATGCTAGGTGATAATCACTAAACCACAAAGTATTTTTCATATTCCTTTCACTTCTTTGAAATTTTGTATATGTTTAACATCTAATATTTTATTTTATCATTAATTTTTTACCTGTGTTTAACAATAGTATGGTTGAATTTGGAGATATTTTTTCATGCTTATGTAAGCCAAACAAACGAGAAAAACCGATAATGTATTTGTAAACTTTAACTAATAATAATTTTACGCTTGTACTAAGTTCAAATGTGCATGAAACTCCATATTCATAAAGAGAATATAAATTCTGATTAAAATATTTTATAAATAGTAGAAAAATGTTAATGTCCACTCTGCCTTTTCAGTATTTATCTTAATTCCGTAATTATACCATTTTGAAACAAAACTGCATACAAAAAAAATCGAGGTCAAACTTAGAAACATACTTAAAATAATGTAGACTTTATGCCTGTGTTTGTTGAAACTGATTAACGATACCTTAAAACTATTATGTAATTTAAGTAAATAGTTACGTTCGTGCGAAATGCGGCTGATTTTTTTTGAAAAAAGAATATTTGCAAATAAAAAAAAGGCTGAAGCACTCGACGAAATGAAGTAATAAATATTCTTTGAAGGCCGTTAAAAATCTTTTTCGAAAGATTTTAAGCTATCTTTGTTTTTCGTATTTTTTATATTTCTTTTTTATAAATACTGAATAAACAGAAGTTCATTTTAACATTTATGCTCTAATCTCAGAATTATTTTAATAAAAATTGCATTAACGAAACATATAATAATCAAGCAGATAATGTAAATATGCATTGTTCAAGAATTTTACAAATAAAATAAGAGAGACAAACAGGAAGCTATGCAGCCTGGAATATTTTTGTAAACATGATTGTGATTGATTGTCAGTAAATATCAAGATTAGTTTTGACCAGATAAGAAGCAAAGAAGAAAGAATCATAATCCCAGAATTTATGATACATTATTTCTCCCAGTAGTGGAACAAAAGTCATAATTAATCCTACAGTATGAATAATCCAAACAAATCAGATATTGAAAGTGAAGTAGAATATTGCTCGCTAATTATGTTTTTCTGAGATTTTAAAAACATCTTTACGGACATATCCCTTAGAAATTTTCCATAAAGAACAGCACTCGTAAATCTAGAAATAACAAAATTCAATTTCGATGCACATCAAAAATATTTGCCATAGGCAAAATCTGTAGGATTTACAAAAAGCGTGTCTTCAGAATAATAAATGCCATTTCTGTTTCCAAAGAATATTTTTGCATTATCTCTACTCAAACTACGGACAACTCCGTGAGTGAGATAGTTTTGCTCGGTCATGCCTTTCAAATCTTCTATTTCGTTATTGCGGGCTAAAAATTCGCCGAGTTGTCGAAGATGGGCTAAGTTAGAATTTGAAAGACGATGAATGCGGTAGACAGAAAAATAATCTTTATGAGATCCTGCCTGCACAGCCTTAGAAAGCTCATGAAAATTCCGTATTGGAGGTTCCCGCAAAGGCTGAATTAAAAACGAGAGTAAAGTAGCGGATTAGCTGAATTTCATAACGTTGGCAAAAAATAACCAAAAAGACATCAAAGTATTAGATTTTAAAGAATTATTATTGAATGTTAAGGGTTGTCCAGGAATGTTTGTAAAGATTTTAAAGAAAGTTTCAAGTATCGAAGTTGTCCTACCCTCAAACTTAGCAAAAATGAGGGACAGTGTTATGATTGCCCCCATTAAGCAGATCCATAGATTTACATTGAATAGATAGAGAAATGCAAACGCAGATTTTCTTATCTGAGGCATAAGCTTATATATTGTATAAGCTTATATATTCTTCTCTATTGTATATCCTGTGCTGAAATTAACTTCTTTAGATCGTTGCTCGTTCATAGACAAAAAGCTGAAGACTAGATCTGCTTCTCCACTGAGAATCATACCAATTAAGCCAGTCTAATTACCATTAGGTTGTAAAGTACCCCACAACATATCTTCGGGAATAAAGATGTTATAAAGTAATCCCAAAGAAAATGCCCAGCTTAACAACCACTGATTTCAACAATTCCATCTGTAGATTTATTAACATCAATAAAATTAGGAGTTGGTCTGACAGCCACATTTATTTCCTTCCAATGTTTCATTTTATAAACTAATCGTTACTCGTTTCAATTAAAATTCTTTTCGTCGATTTACTTCTGTCTTTGTCATGTCACCATAAGTTTCGGTTGTAAATTATTTATTTGAGATGGGTTTTAAGTTTGTCTCATTTGTCTTAAATTGTTTAGTTCTTTTAATTTCGTAAAGCAAGCGCTGCTTAATAGAAGGGCCTTTTCTAAACTATCATCATATTTGTTGATCAATCTGTCTCCAGAAATAAAGAATCCCTTAAGTATAAGGAAAAATAGCTGAAATTACATTGATGTTTTATCAAAAGAATTATATTGAAAATCTTTTGTTTCAAGCTACTGAAGAAATATATTTATTTCATGAACGTAATCTTATTTCGTATATCAAGTGCTGTTCAAAAGAATTAAAAATATAATGACCTTTTCTAAATTATCATCAGATTTGTGATCAGTCTGTCATTATCACTTAGTATAAGGGAAAGTAGTTGAAATTACATTGATTTTCCTCAAAAGAATTATACTGAAAATCTTTTGTTTTAAGCTTCAGAAGAAATATATTTATTTCATGATATGTCTCATATAAAGAGACGTTAATATTAACAAAACATAATAAATTGTAAGTACTTACACAATATTATCATAACACAACATATATCTTTCAACCCTTTAACAATTATTCTTATGAATTTCTTATTACTATGGTGAGTCGTTAAATAAATTATATATTTGCACTTATTTTCATCTACGTATTATTTATGTATACATACAGATATTTTTCCTTTCAATTTCAATAAAATTCTTCTCTTCTTGTACATAAGTAAAAACTAAAAATTAAATTTCATTTTAAAATCATTTCAGAAATTGTTTTTACTAGCTTTGTTTCTTTTAAAAACATTTTATCTCTATTTTAAAAATATTTGAGAAAATAGCATTTAAAACAAGTGGTATCTATTTTTTTAAAAGATTTCAGAATCCTGCAATAAAAACACATCCGTATGTAAATAGTTGAAAATGACGAAATACTTATTGTGGCGTATTAAATAATTAGTTTATTTTGAAATCCTATTTTTGCAATAGTCCATTTTCTATAGAGAATTTTATCGTTAGGTGTTTTTTTATATTTAATTATCAGATTTCAAAGTGGATAACAATATTTCTTAATAGCCACCTTAGTAACAGGATGAACATTAACTCTTTAATGCTTATCATTACATACTCTGTCGATTATAATAAAACTCTGAATTTCAAATTATTTTCGATCATTATTAAAATGGGAAATTATTATTGAGGTAATTGTTTTTAATTTTCGAAGTTACACATTGCAAATATTGAAATAATTTTAAATGCGCTTTTATTTATCGATCAATTTCAACCATTCACAAATATATTTCGACTTGCGTGTTCCTTTTAAAAAAATAATTATTTTTTAAGTCCTTAAGCTTCTAATACAATCTGCATAGATTTTCACTAACAATGTTCATATATATTCTACACATTATTAAATAATGGGTGAATTAATGGTACAATAATTATCTGTTATTGTTGTTAAGCACAATTATTCTTAATAAATTCTGTAAATTGTTCAAGGTACTTCAGCAGGTGTTTAAAGTCATTTTACTTTATTCAATCGCAATGGAATAATGATTTTTTAAGTCCTTAAGCTTCTAATAAAATTTGCATAGATTTACACTAGCAATGTTCATATATATTCTATACATAATTAAATAAGGTGGGTGGATTAATGGTGAATCAATTACCTGTTATTGTTGTTAAGCACAATTATTCTTAATAAATTCTGTAAATTGTTCCAGGTACTTCAGCAGGTGTTTAAAGTCATTTTACTTTATTCGTGACAAGAATAGCTTTCATGCTGAAAATATATGCCCCTTTTATAACAAAAACTTTCTCTTCCAACTGAAAGAGGATTATTTGAAGCACGAAGCTAATGCCTTTCTGTTCACTTGCAAATTCATTTGATGTGCAGTGAAATAAATCATAAAGATATTGGATGACATTACATGAAAATAGTTTGAGATTTCTTTTCCAGATCGAACTTTTAACTATATTTTCAAACAATATTTTTTCCTATGGAATTTTTTGGAATTCCGTTGACAAACTTCTTTTTATTCATGTCTTATTATTTACGACTCAGACTTTTCAATACTCTGTTTTCTTCAACTTTTAAGAAGATCTCAATAACAGAGTTTTGAAGAAGTTTTAAAAAGTCGTAGAACTCTACATAGCTTACAATTGGAAACACCGGCTTTTTCACACTACAGAGAGTTGTCATTAATTTGTTTAATCAATCATCATTCTCATTCGAATACACATGCATATTGTTTTTTATTTTGCTGCTACTTTAAAAGAAATTTTCTAATAGACAAGATAAATTAATGAGATTTTGCATATTATAAATGCAGTTAATAATGTTTCTGACACTAGGTGATATTTCACAGATATACCATTATTTTCACAAAGCATTTAACTCTATTTACATCCAAATAAACAATGTATATAGCATTAAAATAGAACAAAAGACTGGGCATTATGTTTGAAACCATCAGAATTTCTCATCTATCTGCCGTCTTCCAAAGATTTAAAATCAGAAAATTTATGAAAAGTGCTTATGGACAATTCTTTCTTTATTGATTATTCAATTCCTTCTATTAGCTCACACTCTCCCTATATATATCTTGTTCAAATTTTTAATCGTTAATAAAATTTGGTTATACCGGCTTGGTTATACCACCGGTTTTTTATTCATCCATTCAAGTTCAAATACATTTTTTTTTAACATGTAGTGGATGACACTGGATGTTAATACAGTTTTTCAAATATTAATTCAGTAAGTAAATTTAATTAATTAATTTTAGTTTTTTTTAGTTTTAAGTTGCATATATCTACCAATAGATGGCGCCAGATAAACTTAAAAAAATGACTTATAATTTTTTATAAAGGACTTTCTGCAATATAATGAAAAAGAAGTAGGAATTGACTTTAATTTTTTTTATATTACTTGTTCAATTAGAGTTGAACATATATTTATTTCATCATCAAATTTTAGCTATATATGCAAATTCCAAAATTTCCTGCTACAATTCTTTTTATTTCAGTATCTAGATTATGTTTTATTCTAATAAACACGTTGCTGATGGGTATTTTCAGGATGATAACATTAATTTTCATATCCTATAAAAATACATAAAAACATATAGTAAGATAAAAATTGCATTCCTGAATTTTGAGCAAATGCATGTTCCTTATATTAAAAACATTGCATTTTAAGCTGCAGAAGGATTTTAAATTTCTTGATAATGAAAGGTAAAAGTTTCTTCATTTCTATGAAGTAATTTATTTTGAACATCTTAATAAATTTCAAAATTCATGCCTTCTTTGTTATTTATATGTCGTAGCTTTTTATTTCGTCACTGTTTTGTGATATGTAGATAAAATCATCAATAAAATGAATATTAAAGCAAGAAATCAAGGAAAATCCCATGAAATCTTTTTCTGTAATTCAAAATTACATTATCCAAATCGTTAGAAGTATATGCAATGTTCTACATTTGATAGTTGATGATACTTAAAATTATACCAACCAAATTTTCTGTATCATGGATTTATCATGGCATTACTTTTTTAAATATACTTAAAAGAAGCTAATATTGGTAAATATTATTAGAAATTCAGAAGTGAATTAGGATTTTGATGTTCTCAGACATGTTTCCTTCAGTCTATCTAATACAAATAATAATTTGAGTATTTGGAACTTGATTACTCTTATTTATTTAGAAATATTTCTAAATAAATAAGAGTAAAAAAGTGATAGTTAAAAATATTTTTATAAAAAGAACTATGAAAATATATTTTTATTTGTTTGAGAGGAGTATTTTGATTTCCTTTTGAATGTCGGTTAATAAAGCAATTTTCTTCGAAGTGAAGAATCACGTCGCACGATACAGCGATCTTGCGGCTATGGGTAAATGTAAAGTACACTGGTAAACACTATTATTCATTATGTATTGTGATGCAAACTATTTATGCAGTTTAATGAAGGGAATAGTTTCTCCAGGTAAAGTTCAGTCTTATGCTTCATGCCATTTTGAAAGCTAAATTATGTTGGAAGATGATCATGTTTGGATGATATCTCAAGAAACAAGTAATATATAAAAAAAAAATTTAAAGTCAAATCCTACTTTTTTTTCTCTATATTGCAGAAAGTCCTTTATAAATAATTTTCATTTATTTTTTTAAGTTTATCTGGAGCCATCTATTGATAAGATATATGCAACTTAAATCTAAAAAAAACTAAAATTAATTAATTAAATTTAATTAATGAATTAATATTGGAAAAAACTGTATTAACATCAAGTGTCATCCACTACAAGTTCAAAAAAGATGTATTTGAACTTGAGTGGATGAATAAAAAGTATTTTATTAACGATTGAAAATTTGAACAAGATATATATAGGGGGAGTGTGAGCTGATAGAAGGAATTGAAAAAAGTTGTTGCCAAAAGGATTGAAAACAATTTATGTAAATAAATTTAAATCTCAATTATCCTATGGAGTAATTGGATTAGATTATTGCACTATTAAAAACCTATAATGAGTAAATTCATGCCATAATTTTCACCCTATAACCCATAACTGATTGCTTAAGAACCCATGTTGTAAATAAGGACACAAAAAGCTCAATTTTAAAAATGTTGTATGTCTTTTGCACTTCAATATTATAATCATTTTAATTCGTTCATATTAAATTATATGGGAGATACGGAACCTATGGACCATTAAGGGAATGGTAGAATGCATCCAAATAAGCAATATCCAATACACAATAAACAGGTGTAAGGCAAGCAGTGAACAGCTAGATGAAAACGTCCTTGAAAGCTTAAGCACTTATCTTTATAGAGCTTAAGCAGTGGTTTTACCACTTATCTTCATTTACACCACGAATTACAGAAAGAGGTGGTTAATTAGAGGAATCGGAAAAAAAAAGCGGACATATATGGTACAGCAGAAAATATTATTGAAACCCAGTGACTGTATGAGGACTATATTTTGACAAGATGCGTGATTTATTGAAAATAAAATGCATTTTATGCATGGTGCAGACTTGCGGGAATATTGGAGAAGCCCAAAGACTGTACCAATATATTCCAGTAAGACGTGAGACAGATCGAAGAACCTTTGAGAGCCATATACGGAACCACATGAAAAGCTTCAGCTACTATTGCTCGATCAACTTTGAAGTGGGACTTGTTGATAAGATTATTGTTGCTATCAAATAAATTATTCAAGTAACACTCAGTACCAGTACCAGGAGTATCAAATAACATCTAGCACCTGTACCAGGAGTATCAAATAACATCCAATACTAATACCAGGAGTATCAAGTAACATCCAATACTAGTACTAGGAGTATCAAGTAACATCCAGTACCAATAACAGAAGTATCAAGTAACAACCAGTACCAGTACCAGGAGTATCAAGTAAAATTCAGTATGAGTACCAGGAGTATCAAGTAACACCCAATACCAGGAGTTTTTGCCACTGTGCACCACTCACTTCGTATCAGGTGTAAAGCCTTTATTCTTAACAGCGGTCGCTCTTTTGAGCATTTTCGGCCATTTTACCCCTGAATTTTGCCATTTCTGAATGCATAAAATGCATTTCTGAATGCATTTTTGCATAAAAGGTACTTTATTTGTACCTTCTCTATAATTATTGTATTACCTCGTTTCATGAGTATTGTAACATTTATAAGTGGTGTTACGTTACGTTACATCTGTGGATTGCATAAGTAAAAATTCGTATTTTGATATCTTATATCACTCTTTAAAATTTTATCCATGAATTCTGAATCCCATATACCAAATTTCCTTAATTTAATGAATATATTTTGAAAAATTTAATGTGTATTTCCCATAATACGCATTAAAAATATATTAATGAAAAATAGCTATGCGTGAATATAGTTCTAATTTATGGTAATATTTAACGTTGTAGATATATATTAATTGTTGAAAAACGATCATTAGTTGCAAATTATTAAAAAAAATTGACATTGCTTTATTTCTTAAATTTTAATGAACTGAACTTGCAACATCATTTCATGTTTTTCGCCATTGTTAATGAAATCCGATTTTAAGGTCACAAAACAAAATATTATTATGTTTGAATAAGAAAGAAAAACAATGATATTGATGCAATGCAATTACCTGAAATTTTCGAAAGTTTCAAATGGATTTCATAATGTTTGTTAATTGAGTAATTAAAGCATTTTTTAATTTCTCAACCAAATTTTCAGAAACCTTGACTCATCTCTCTATTGTTTTCAAAATGTTTAAAAAGGACGTTAAGTTTCTGCTCCAATAATTCTGTCTGAATGTGTCTGACATGAAGTTCTGGATAGTTCTTTGTGTGGTATTTTACGAAGGTATATTATAACTATATATAAATAATTTTTAATATAAAAACATGTTTGATTTTTAAATATCTTGAACTCTAAATTTTAAGTTTGAATTAATTTTTATTAATATTATACTGCTGTTACCTGATTTTTTTTAATTGTGTTATAAATCATATAACATTGAAACCAAGTTAAAATTCCAGATTTCTGTAGTTAATCTATTTTTATTCCGAGTGTAAATTTGTTTTCAAATATTATTGATTGTAAAATTTACTGGTCAAAAAGGTTGATAATACACTCAAAAGAAAGCATATTTATTCTTAATTATGGAGAAATTACATAAATATTTTGTATCATTATTTACTATAAAGAGTATTTAAGTGATAAATCAATTGTGCTTGGTTAAAAATTTCATACATCCTGTTTGTACAGCACGAAGAAATGCAGCATATTGGCATTCTGAAAAAGGCAAAAGAAAGATTTTTTATAGATATCTGTCTTTTGTTTATTTTTTCCTAGAGTTTCATGCTTATTTTTAATAAATATTTAAGTTTTCTATTTTACTTATTTCTCTATGGTAATACTGCAATAATTGATGATTTTAAAGAATAAAATGCTTTTGATAAGCATAATATTAGGCATTCTGTTGATTAGAATGTTGAATTTTTTATTTTAATGCTAGTATGTTCAGCATATATTTTCAAAACATTTCTCTTGATTTCTGTTTACTCTTTGCTAATATTTTTTTCTGACAAAATGCACAAAAGTGAAAATATTATTTTCCGAAATCGCGAAAGATTCAGTTAATTCAATTAATATTTATTAAGTGTATTCAATTAGCAGATGCTGTTCTCTCTATTATTTTCGATAAACTGAAATAATATATGCAATATATGAAATAATATGTTGGATATATATGAAACAATATATTGGATATATATGAAATAATATATGCAGTATATTATTGCATATCTAATATTTTATTTAGTGTTTTTAAATAGCAGATTCTAATCTCTAATATTTTCGATAAACTAAAATAATATATGCAATATACTAGGACCTATAATATATGAAATATAGCAAATAATATATGCAGTATATTAGTGCATATCAACTAATATTTTATTAAGTGTGTTTAAATAGCAGATGCTGTTCTCTCTAATATTTTCGGTAAACAAATAATGTATGCAATATATGAAATAATATATTGTATATATAGGAAATAATATATGCAGTATATCAGTGCATATCTAATATTTTATTAAGAGTTTTTAAACAGCAGATCCTATTCTCTAATATTTTCGATAAACTGAAATAATATAGGCAGTAATAAAAGGGATAATTATTTATTTCAGTACAGTCTATATTTAGACTGCATAGAAAGTTATATAATGTACGTCAAGAGATTTAATTATGTCATGATATTGAATGCGTATTTTTATCTAGTAAATTTAAAAAAAAAAAAAAAAAAAAAAAAAAACAATGATAGTGTTTGACTATATGCTATGTAATTTCAATGCTTTGCCAATTTTATTCATTCATTAATTGGATATAATTTACAAATTTTACAAATTTATGAAATTAATTTTTTCAGTGGCATGCTGTCATGGGCACTCCCGATTTGTAAGTTATGAAATTTAAATTTTACAAATATTTTATTTTGCTATTATACTTGAAGTACAATTTAAACTTATACTTTCTTTAATGTTTGAATATGTAGCTGTAGCACATAATTTTGTTTCAGTTACGAATATTATTTGCACATAAATATTTTTACAACTTTATACCGTAAAAACCAATTTTATCAGGTTTCATAATTAAATTTGAGATATACTTTATTTAAAAAAAAAATTTAAATCAGGTACATTCAGGATAGAATCAGTTAATGAAGCCTATTTGAATGTACCTGCAAAATATGATTGAAAAAAATAATTTTTTGAAAAAAATAATTTTTTGAAAAATATAATTTTTTTATTACCAAAATTTATATTTTATCAAATTAAATAAATAAAATTTTATATTAAAAATTAAGCTTTAATAGAACAGAAGCCTAATGCGTCAAATAACCATACTAGTCTTGGTCCAAATCAAACATTAATGGTATAGCAAGTTATTTAAAAAATTTTGCTATAGTAAAACTATTAATTGCGTAGGGCTGACAACCCTACCGCGTAAAAAAGAATCATCTTCCGTCTGGAAATCTGCCAGCGGGCAGACGGTCTTTGTCCACCATGGGGCTATTGAGCCACTGATGATGATGACGAAAACTATTAATTCTTTTTAAAATTTTGATATGAAAATTTAATAAGTTATTTTGATCTGATTTGCTGTAATAGCAGTATTGATTATTTTAAAAATTTTAATAGGGTAATTTTGTTAACTACCTTTAAATTTTTTATATATTTTATTAGTTATGTTTAATATTTTAATAATATTTTTCGTTTTTAGCTTTCTTCAAGTAGCGGGCATGGCGAAGGTATGTAGATATTTTTATTGATCACAGTATTTTAAGTATACCCGATGAAGTTTCGAAAGCAATTTTTTTGGAGGTAATTTGCAATTAAATGCTTTCAGTATCTCGAAAGAAGTAATATTTAAATGCTATTAAATTTTATGAGGCTTTATAAAATTTGAAGCATTTCATGTATTACTTTATGAATTCTCATCTTTAAAATTCAGAATGATTTTTATTGGTATTTAAATTTCTAAAAAAAATTATTTGAGGAAAGAATATTCAAACAAAAGATTTTTTTTTTTAAGATGCAAATACATTAATCCTCGTAAAATGTATCTCGCTCTATGGCTTAGAAAATGGTTAAAAAATTAAATTAAAAAATAATAATAAACTTGATTTAATAAAAATAATAATAAATCTACTCATTATTTATCATTGTGATGTAACTTCTGGCCGCACAAAATTGTTTTGAAAGTTATTATGAAAGATAATGTGTTAGATTGTGAGTAGTTAATGCCATCTAAATATACAAAAATATGAATGAATGTCTTCTTAAAAGTATGTATTAATTGTAATTCATGGATGGATTGTATGAATATATTCAGGATCAGTTTATATTTTGAGTTGCGATTCTAGATATTATTCACCCATCATATAGAAAAATCATATTGGCATATTCCCTTCTTTTTAGGAAAAAGTATTTGTTTGCAGCAATAAAGTTTTCCATGATTTAAACTAAAATATACAATAGCGCAAGTTAAGGACAATCCAGCAATTACATTTGTGTTAGTTTTACTGTTAATACATCAACACAAAATCCTTCAATATGATGACCAGAAATTTTTATTAAATGTCTGGTGATGTTTTCCTTGCAAATAAGTTATATTTAGTTGCACCATAAACTAAAGAATTTTAATAACTTTTTTAAAAATAGTATTTGCCCAGAAAATTTATAAAGTTTGAAACTCATAACGAAAACAGATAATAGATTTTTTAATGTTTTCAAAGCAATTCACAAACCTTTTACTATTTTATAAAGAAATGGCTACTATCATTATTCGGAGTTTTCTTTGTCTTGTCTTGTAACTTTGAGATTTATTCTTGCTGATACTTCTATATCCCAATTTATCCAAATATTTTTTGGTTCTTTCCATTCTTTAATGAGAAAAAACATCATCAAATTTTGTTTTTCCACTGCAAGGAGGAATTCCTTCGAAAAACTGAAATTTCGAGAAAAGTTCTCCATAAATGGGAAAAAAATTCCTTAATATGATAGAATGATATTCTCGTAAATTACAGAATTCAATTTTGACAGAAAAACAGCAATTACTCTCACAAGATGAAGTACCACAAAAATATGAAAATTTCTGCTGATGGCGTTAAAAAATACCAAAAATGTCGTATTTTTATAGTATTTTTTTAGTACCCTACTGCCCTAATGTCGAGATTACTCCTCATCATGTCTTTGATTACCCAGCTGTTGCAGCCTCTATACATGGTCAACATTGCCAACTGCATTGCCAATGTTATTCAAGAGTACTACGATTGTGATTTTCTTGTATTCTTCAGGGGATACAACAACAATATGATGTTCTAATGGGCCAGTGTTGAAGCCTGCATGACAAAATACTATAGGATACTTCGAGTATTATAATTTAGACTTCAATTACATACCCAAGTACTTGTCTTTCGCATTTTTAACCAAACACGAAATCTAAATAATTTCAGATATTAAACTATATATTTAACTATATACTAAACTGTATATTTGAGTCTTTTTATCAATCCTAAAATAATTTATAGTTATCCTAAAATAATTTAGCCTCAGATGTTATATAAATATAATTTTCATTAAAATCAGAGATGATAGATGCCTTGGCATAATTGAATTAAGAAATGGTTATACAGTTAAAATCATTGATAATGGTAGCTACTGGAGAAGCTCCTCTAAGTCAACAGTGATCCTTAACCTACTTACGCCTTGTGTTAGGATCGATGTTAAAATTGTACGCAACCACGTAAGATAAATGATAATTGCCATATATCAAAAAGACCTGATATAAGTTGTTCTTCTTGAAACGCTTTTACACGCATTATCACCATTACCTGTTCTTTAAATCCTTATATCAGGTCTCGTTACTTGAATCGTTACTTTTTCCTATGTTGCCATGACATAAATTGCTGCTTCACAGAATCCTTATAGATATAAGCTCTGAATCTATTACTTTTATTTTATTACCGTTATATGCTTTTAATGATGTGTGTATGTATTCAGAATTTTTGTATATACATGAACTTCAAGTACATTCTTTAGTTTTGCTTCATAATACATGTATTGGTCAGATCAAATATTTTGTATCTCCTTGTACTATTTTGTGGCTTTAGGTGGATTAGCTCTCAGAGGACCAGTTGCATCGGGTGGTAGAGGTGCTGGAAAAGCAGGTAGGTTTGAATCATTTCTACATAAAAAGGTTAGTCGAAATAGTCCATTTTTTGTAACACTTTAAATTTGAATTGTTTAAATACTACAGATATGAGTTCATATTATAATATTCAAAAATTACACAAGTTCAATAGTATAATACTCGAAATTGAAATTCTTAATGCGTTTTAAAATTCATATTTAAAAATATAACATACATCGTAGTTTGATTTTTAAGGCCAGCAAAAGTATGAGAACATTCTCTGTAGTTTGCACTTTTTTGTAATAGGATGATGAAATAATATTTTCTTGACTAAATTGTTTTATTGTTAATAAAAACGGATGCGTTTTTTTTACTTCTAAAATTAACGATATATGCTGTAAAAGTATTCATTCAAAGTTAATAAGAAATCCTTCAAATGGTTTTTTTAAATAGAATTTTGATTAAGTATTATTTTCTATTAACTAATTTAAAAAAAGGAAACCGATTCTGTTTCTCCTGGCAGTAATATTAAAACAATTCCTATCCACGCAACGGTGATTATTCTTTTGTCGTTTGCAGGCGGAAAATGGACCAGAAAAACATATTACATTATACCAGTTCTTCAAGATCCAAGAACTAAAAAGATTGTAGCATCACTCTGTGGCTGTAACGGAAACGATGGCCAAACCGGTATATGAAATTAATATTAATCCGTATTAGTATAATTATCTATAGTTGAATAAAGCCAGAAAGCATTATGCTTCTGTAATTCAGAATAGAATAGAATCTTCATAAAATCATAGAATGCTCTGCCTTTGAAACATATATAGGCTTATTCAATAAACAAATAACATTGCATAACACACTTAAATATGATTTAGTCTAAGGCTGTAAAATATTCGTGCCTGGGGGACTGACACCCAGTTTCTGGCTTGGAGAATCCTGTACCCTCAATATTCAAGTCACATTCATTTTAAAATTGTTTTCTGCAAGGATTGGGCCTGGATACAATTTTACATCAACTTTCAAAATTAAACTTACTTGTTGTTCAATGTGAAATTAAAGTTCACTGGATCCCATTTGTTCTTTTAAAGTTAACCATGTGGCAATCAAATTCATTCCAAGAAAGCTTAGAATGTTTGTAAAGTTCCAGTCATAAAATGTGTCACTGTTCCGGAGACAGCAGCCGATCCAGTATAAGTAATTAATATTAATTCGTATTACTATAATTATCTATTATCGAATAAACTCCATGGGAAAATGTAAAATTTTCAGTCATAATATGTGTAACTGTAACCAAAAATTATAGCCGATTTCCTTTCATTGCCTATGAAACACATTTTTGTTGCTTGTGGAAAAGCACTAAAAGATTTACGCATTCTAAGCATATTCACAAGATAAAGCATATTCTCCAGATAGACAATATTCTATCATTTCAATTTGCAGTGATTTGTTACAAACAATGACGGAATATTTCTACTTTTCTATGAACATCCATAATATAGCTGCCGTTGAAGCTATGACAGAGTATGATAAATATTTTAGGTTGATAAATTTGGCTAAGATACATATTTGTCGTAAAGGTATTAAAATTTGAGTCTAGATCAGGGTAATCTTGAAGATAAAATGATATTTATAGCAATACAAAATAGTAAAGTACGCTATGCATCTATCAGATACAATGCGGAGGAAGGTTTCACTTTTAAGGAAAACTTGATAAGTTGTTAAAACTTCCGTTTTAAAGAAGAAATATTAATATTTGAAAGTCAAAACTTTCGGATATAAAAACAAATTCTAACATGATAGGCTTCAAAAATATAAATAAAGATTATTCATTATAATGTACTCATTTTAAAGAAATAAAGAATTTTAAGTTGAAACCTTAGAAATGCAATTTAACCCCTAATAATACCCCTCAGTTTAACCCCATATGAAGTTTAGCCCACTGTTTGTAGTGAAATTTCATGGCGGTAGAATGAGCTCGAAGCTTTCCAAATTTTGCATACTACTATGTATGCGGGAGAAAATATATTAGTATCTAAATATATTTTAATTTGACTACGAGTCTTACCTACTTATTTATAGCTGAAAATTAGTTTATTTTTTATATAAATTCAAAAAATAATTCTTATAAAGGATGTTTACATATACGTTCTAGGTGCTGGTAACCGTGGTAAAAGATCCGTAGGAGCATATGCAGGTTTTGGCGCAAATGGAGCTTATAATTGTTATCAAATATGATCTGAATGTTAACTTGACGTCCTATTATAAAAAAAAACTCCTTTCGTATATCCATTAGGTATCCTACTGCTATAATGCAAAATTTTACTTTAGATTTCCTTTAAACTTTTCATAATGATGTAGTGCCAGTTGAATTTTAAATGGATATACCCAATCGTTGACTTTGAAAGATTTGCTCCTTCTGCCCACTTTCTCCACATAAGTAGAAAATTCAAAGTTATTTAGAGGTACAAAAGAAAGTGTGAGAAGGATCCTCAGTGCTCTAATTAAATAAATTGCAGAACGTGGCAAAGTTATTTTTTAGATTGTCTCCGTTATTTTAGCCGTAAAATGTACTATATTTGTCATTTAATACAATATTGGAGACTCTAACCAAACAAGTATAAGTGTTAATTTTCGTATTACTACAATTAGGCATTAAATAAAGCTGTATGGGAAAATGGAAAAGTTTCAGTCAAAAAATGTCTCACTGTACCAGAGACAGTAGCCCATTTCATTTCGTTGCCTATGATGAAATGAACCACATTCTTGTTATATGTGGAAAAATAAATTAAAGATTTCCTAATACATAGCAACGACAGTTATATACATTGTCAAGATACACACAATTCTATCACTCTATGTTTCAGTGACTTTTTGAAGACAATGAACGAACAGTTTTCCTTTTTCTCGGAGCAGCCATAATATAGTTGCTATAGTATATATAACAGAGTATGGTAACCTTAAGCATACAATTGAACCTGAAGCATACATTAAAACTTAAATGAACTGGCTTAAATTAATATTGTTTTAAAAACATAAAAATATTATAATTTGAGTCTAGGTGTGAGGTTAAACTCTGAAGGTAAAGTCACATTTATGAACGAGCGTGAAAAAAAAAAGAATGTGTCAGATACAATGCAAGGAATACTTCTACTTTAACTAGTAAATTTTATTTTACTTTAAGAAATACTTTTTGAGGAATACTTGATTTAGAAAGATAAAAATGATTGATAATAGAAAAAAATTCTACTAAGAAATGCATGACAATAATAATTGCTTCGTTTTAGCTGAAATATACTATGATAAAACCATATGTATATATATATATATATATATATATATATTGATATATATATATATATATTGATATATATATATATATATATGATATATATATGTATATATATATATATACTCTTCCAACTTTTACGCACTATTAGAAAATCGGGAGGAAATTTACTACTATCAAAATATGCTAATTTAAATATCTTTATAGTTACCTTAAAGGCTTAGTTAAACTAATTTTTATACCTGGAATTATCGCTCATTTTCAATTAAATTTGAAAACTAGTTCTTAGAAAGTTGTTTATTTAATCTTAGGTATTGGAGGATCCGCATTATTAGGTGCTGGTATCCATGGTGGAGCATCCGCAGGATTAGGTGCTGGTACTCATGGTGAAGCATCCTCCGGAATAGGTGCTGGTATCCATGGAGAAGGATCCGCAGGAATAGGTGCTGGTATTCATGGTAAAGGATACGCAGGATTAGGTGCTGGTATCCATGGTGGAGCATCCACAGAATTAGGTGCTGGTACCCATGGTGGAGCATCTGCAGAATTAGATGCTGGTATTCATGGTGCAGGATCTGCAGGGTTAGGTGCTGGTATACATGGGGAAGGATCCGCAGAATTAGGTACTGGTATCCATGGTGGAGCATCCGCAGAATTAGGTGCTGGTATCCATGGTGGAGGATCCGCAGGTTTGGGTGCAGGTAAATGTTTTCATTTTTTAAAAATATGATATGAATATCATTGCCATATTGCAAAAGAAATATTAGGTCCATTGTCTTTCCTATTTCTACAATACAAATTGTTACTCTATATCTAGGGTCCTAAACCTTTTTGAAATGGAAAAAAATGCATTTAAAATTATTCAAATAATTGTATTCACATTACATATTAATAACTCAGAATTTTGTCATAATAGTTAAGTTAAATATTACAGAAAATAGTAGTACAATAAAAAAATACGAAATGTAGCTAACCTTAAGTTAATTTATTCTTGCGTTATAATTTATTCTTTTTTATTTATTCTTATGAGAAACATGAACCTGAAGTTTTCTAGCTTTTTCTTTAATGTGTGGACATATACTTAAAAGGCAAACTCCAGCCAAATTTCATGTTCAATTCATTGAAACTTTCCTCAACTTTGACACTTCATTGTCAGGAGGTTAGATATCTTTAATTAGCGTGAATGTGATGCTAAAATTGAAGTAAAGGTACTGGCATGAATTCTCCTTTTATAGGAATCTCTTAAATTCACAAAGACAATTCCTTGTGTTAAATCCCCAAACCGTGATAGATGACTATAAATACTTCCACTTCAGTTAATGGCCACAGGTTGCATATTTACAGACAGCAGAATCTCGTGGACTGCAATGGAAGTTTCTTTCAGTTTTGAAAATCAAATAGAGACTAATACATCTACTAGTCATAGAAGTTAGCTCTCCTAGTTTCTTAAAAACATATTTTGCTGCATTAACACTGTTGGTACCTTTCATGTGTATAAAAGAAAAAAAAGGCTATAAGAGAGATTATAATAAAAGCTGTTTTTAAAAGGAAAAATTGACAAGAATAATTAACATTTATTTTTATATTAAACAACGCATCTCTTTGAAATATTAGCAGTGAGCCATGGTGCACCCTTTGAGAACCGCTGCTGTACATAAATCTGAAAATGTCTCGCTAAACATTTGGTAGTGAAGTGAGTGAAGTTGTGCCTCTAGAATTTCGACTGAATTGTCAGCAATCGTTGCTCTTAAAAGATTCGCCCCTTCTTCTGTTCCAGATACGTGGAAAATTTGAATTTATTTAAAAATACAGAAAACAACATAACATAACATACATAACAATGAAAATGAAGTATTTTGTCAAGATGCACACAATTTTGTTACTCTATGTTTCAGTGACTTTTTGAAGACAATGACCGAACAATTTTCCATTTTTCCCAGCAGCCATAATATAACTGCTATTGATATATAACAGAGTTCGGTATCCTCAAACATCCAGAATATTTTACTTAAATGATTTTACATAACTTTTTTTAAAGCATAAAAAGATTACAATTTGAGTCTAGGGGTGACGTTACACTGTGAAAATAAATGCCGTATTTAACAAAATGCATGAAATAAAAACCACGTTATACATATGTTAGATACAATTCAAGGGAATGTGTGACTTTTAAGGAATACTCGGCATAACGCCGATGTTAAAAGTTATTACTGAATAAAAGATTTATTTAAAGGAATATTATATTTAGAAATAAAACAATTACAGATAATAGAAAACTTCTAGTAAGAAATGAGCGAACATAATAATTGATTCATTTCAACTGAAGCATAATATGATAAAACTAATATATATATATTCGTTTCTAGAAAATAGTTTAATGCTCGGCCTTTGCGGTGAGATTTCGTGGAGGTATCATAAGGTTATTCTAATTCTACCATCTTTTACGTACTATTAGAAAATTTACTAGTATCAAAATATGCTAATTTAAATATCTTTATAGTTACACTAAAGGCTTAATTAAACTGCATTTTTATAGTTGAAATTTTTGTTAATTTTCATTTAAATTCGAAAACTAGTTCTTAGAAAGCTGTTTATTTATGCGCCTTAGGTGTTGGAGGATCAGCAGGGTTAGGTGCTGGTATCCACGGTGCAGGATCCGCGTATTTAAATGCTGGTATTCATGGCAAAGCATCCGCAGGATTAGGTGCTGGTATCCATGGTGAAGGATCAGCAGGATTAGGGGCTGGTATCCATGGTGAAGGGTCCGCAGGATTCGGTGCTGGTATTCATGGTGAAGGTTCCGCAGAATTAGATGCTGGTATCCATGGTGAAGGGTTCGCAGGCTTAGGTGCTGGCATACATGGTGAAGGATCCGCAGGATTCGGTGCTGGTATCCATGGTGAAGGATCCGCAGAATTAGATGCTGCTATCCATGGTGAAGAGTCCGCAGGCTTAGGTGCTGGTATATATGGTAAAGGATCCGCAGGATTGGGTGCTGGTATGCTTGGTGGAGTATCCGCAGGATTGGGTGCAGGTAAATATTTTCATTTTTTAAAAATATGATATGAATATTATTTCCTTATTACAAAAAAAGTATTCGCTATATCGGCTTTCCTACTTCTACAATACAAAATGTTATTGCTCTCTACATCTATGGTTCTAAGCCTTTTTGAAAGGCAAAAAAAGCGTTTAAAATCATTTATATAATTGTATTCAAATTACATAACAATATCTGAGAAATATATCAGAATAGTTCAGTGACATATTACAGAAAATTATAAAACAATAAAAAAATATGAAGCGAAGCTTACCTTAAGTTTATTTATTCTTGCGTTATTATCTATTCTTGCATTATTATTTATTCTTGTTTACTTATACTTATGAGAAACATGAATCTGAAGTTTTCAAGCATTTTCTTTAATTTTTGGACATATATTTAAAAGGCAAACTCGAGCCAAATTTCATCTTCTATTCATTATTCATTAATTGTGATGAGGATAGATAACCTTAATTCTCATATACGTATGTGACGGTAAAATCGAAGTAAAGGTACTCGCATGCACTCTTCTTTCCTATAAAAGAAGAATGCATGCGAATCTTAATTAACATAAATGTGACGTAACATATTAGAGAGTTTTTGCATACCGTATTTTGGACGTCCGTTAGCTTTTTCTCCCTAGCGCGCATTCTCATAGGAAATTGCGCATGTGCATCTGTAATAATGTTTCCTATGAGAATGCGCGCTAGGGAGAAAAAGCTAACGGACGTCCAAAATACGGTATGCAAAAACTCTCGAAAGTCTCATAATCTTAATTAACATAAATGTGACGTTAAAATTGAAGTTAAGATATTGGCAGGCATTCTTCTTTTAGAGTAATCTCATAAGTTTCAAAAGACAAATTCTTATGTTTAATCCCCAACCCGTGATCAATGGCTGTAAATACTAGTCCTTTCACTTCATTTAATGCCCACAGAGTACGTATTTATTTATTCTTGCGTTATTATATATTCTTAATTATTATTTATTCTTGTTTATTTGTCCTTATAAGAAAGAGCCTGAAGTGTTCTAGCTTTTGCTTTAATGTTTGGACATATATTTAAAAGGCAAACTCGAGCCAAATTTCATCTTCAAATCATTGAAGATTTCCTCCGCTTTTACACTTCATTGTGAAGAGGATAGATAACCTTAATTAACTTAAATGTGACATTAAAATTAAAGTAAATATATCGACCTGCATTTTTCTTTGACAGGAATCTCATCAATTCCAAAAGGCAATTCCTTCTGTTTCATGGCCAAACCATGATCAATGGATATAAATACTAGTACTTCCATTTCATGTAATGTCCACAGAGTACATATTTACAGACGGAGAATCTCGAAGTCAGCAATGGAAATTTCTTTAACCATGAAAATCAATTAGAGACTAATACTTCTACCAGCCATGGATTTTGCCTTTCCTAGTTTCTTGGAAACATACTGTGGCGTATTATCACTGTTGGCAACTTCCATGTGTATAAGAGAAAAAGGCTATCGGAGATATTATAATAAAAGCTGTCTTTAAAAGGAAACATTGACAAGAGTAATCAACATTTATTTTTATATTCAAAAATACAACACTTTGAAATATCAGCAGTGAGCCATGGTGTACCCTTTGAGAACCGCTGATGTACATAAATCTGAAGATGTATCTTTAAGCATTTGGTAGTGAAGTGAGTGAAGTTGTGCCACTAGAATTTTGACTGAACGTCGACAATCGTTGCTTTGAAAAGATTCGCCCCTTCTTCTGCTCTAGATACGTGGAAAAGTTGAATTTATTTTAAAATACAAAAAAAAATTCTAGAAGGAACCTAATACTTTTAATCAAATACATTGAAAAGATTACCAAAAATATCTTCTAGATTATGTTCGTTATTCTAGCCAAAAATGTACGATATTTGCCTGTATAAATTATTAATATTAATCCTCATTACTAGAATTATTGAATATTAATTACTGTACTTATTTTATTAAAATTACTGAATAAATTTTTATGGTATGAGAGAAATTTTTAAGTCATAAGATTTGTGAGTGTACTGGAGACAGTAGTCAATATCATTTCATTGCCTACGAGGCAGTGTGACACGTTCCTGTTATGTGTGGGAAAACCCACTAAAAGATTCCCGCGTACATAACAATGACAAGATACGCACAATTCTGTCCCTCTATGTTTCAGGGTCTTTTTGAAAACTATGACCAGACAATTTTCTTTTTTTTTCCCAGCAGCCAAAATATACAACTGAGTCCAAAAAGTAAGACCTATTTTCAGTTTGAAATACCCGGGGCTTATGGAATTTCGATTTTTTCCTTTTTTAGGTTTCTGGTACTATCCTTGACATCTGTGTGAAATTTGTCTTCAAAATATTCATTAATGTTTGAATTACGCTTGGCTTTGAGAGACCATAAAACTGATTCCGGCGATTTTTGAAATGGCTTAAATAATTGAGCAAAGAACTTGCATTAAATTTTGTTTGAGAAAACGTATAGAAAGTTGCAGAAGGCATTCGGTGAGCATTCCTATACCGGAATGAAATGTTTAGAAGTGGTATAAAAAGTTCAAAGAATGCAGAGAAGGCATTGAAGACGAAGAGTGCTCTGGCCGACCATCAACCTCAACAGACGGAGTTCATGTCCAAAAAAAGTAAAGATTTTGGGCTTGCAAACAGTCGATTTACAATTAGAGACCTTGGTAAGGATGCTAGAATTTCAAAAGGATCGGTCAATTCGATTTTGGGCCTCAAACGCTTCAACTCTCGATTGGTATCGAAAACCCTGAATGTGCCAGCTCACACTGCATAGATTCTTCGTGACATTTTCGCCAAAATGAAAGCCATATCGTTCTACAACAACTGTATCCACACCGTCCGACTTCTATTCCTTAAACTCAAAAGACCACTCTAGAGTTTGGACTCTATTAAAGAGATTCAACGTGAAACGGCGCGCGCTTTGAAGGCCATCCCTGTCGATGACTTTTTAGCATGCATTGAATATTGGAAAAAAATTGGCACACGTGCATTGTGTCCGGAAGGGATTACTTTGAAGAGGAAATAAAATTGGAAGAAAAAATAAAGAAATTTTGAAAAAAATTGTCTTACTTTTTGGATACAGTTGTAGTTCCTATTGATATATAACAGAGTAAGGTAAGGTCAAGTATGCAGATAATTTTTCCTAAATGATTTGGCTTAGCTTATTATTTTTTTAAAGCATAAAAACATTACAATTTGAGTCTAGAAGTGAGGTTAGACTGTGGAGACGAAGTCGTATTTAAGAACATGCATGAAACGGCAATGAATGTTATACATGAGTCAGATACGATGCGTAGGAATGTGTGACTTTTGAGGAATACTCGACTTAAGGCTGATGTTAAAAGTTCTTATTTAATAAAATATTTATTTAAAGGAATATTATATTTAGGAAGACAAAAATGACTGATAATAGAAAACAATTCCAGTAAGAAATGCATGAACAAAATAATTGCTTAATTTCAACTGCTGCTTAATATTATAATATATATATGTATTCTTTTCTAAGATATTACTATTTAGCACAAATGTTTGGCAGGTAGTTCAACACATGGCCTTCGCGGTGATAGATCGGGGAGGTATCATAACGTTATACTAATTCCTACCACCTTTTACGTACTATTAGAAAACCGGGAGAAAATTTACTAGTATCAAATTATGCTAATATAAATATCTTCATAGTTACCTTAAAGGCGTAGTTAAACTGCATTTTTATAGTAGAAATTTTTGTTAATTTTCATTTAAATACGAAAACTAGTTCTTAGAAAGCTGTTTATTTATGCGCCTTAGGTGTTGGAGGATCAGCAGGGTTAGGTGCTGGTATCCACGGTGCAGGAACCGCATATTTAAATTCTGGTATTCATGGCAAAGCATCCGCAGGATTAGGCGCTGGTATCTATGGTGAACGGTCCGCAGGAATAGGTGCTGGTATCCATGGTGAAGCATCCGCAGGATTAGGCGCTGGTATCCACGGTGAAGGGTCCGCTGGATTAGGTGCTGGTATCCATGGTGGAGCTTCCGCAGGATTAGACGCTGGTATCCATGGTGAAGGGTCCGCAGGATTAGGTGCTGGTATTTATGGTGAAGGATCCGCAGGATTAAGTGCTGGTATCCATGGTGAAGGGGCCGCAGGATTAGGTGCTGGTATCCATGGTGGAGGATCAGCAGGTTTGAGTGCAGGTAAATGCTTTTAAAAATATGATATGAATATCATTACCATATTACAAAAAAAAAAAAATATTCACTGCATCGTCTTTCGTACTTCTACAATATAAAATTTTACTGTACTTTTGTGGTTCTAAATATTGTTGAAAGGGAAAAATTGTATTAAAAATCATTCAAATAATTTTTTCAAATTACGTACTAATAACTGAGAAATATGTGATAATAGTAAGTCAAATATTACACAAAATTATAAAACAATCAAAGAATATGAAATGAAGCTAACATGAATTTTATTTATCCTTGCGCTATTATTTATTCTTGTTTATTTATCCTTTGAGAAACATGAGCCGGAAGTTTTCTAGCTTTTCCTTTAATGTTTGGAGATATATTTAAAAGGCAAACTCAAGCCAAATTTCATCTTTAATTCATTGAACATTTGCTCTGCTTTTACGCTGCATTGTGATGCGGATAGATAACCTTAATTAACATAAATGTGACATTAAAATTGAAGTAAATATATCGGCCTGCTTTCTCCTTGATAGGAATCTCATCAATTCCAAAAGGCAATTTCATATCTTTCTGCCCCAAACCATGATCAATGTCTATAAATACAAGTACTTCCATTTCTTGTAATGTCCCCGGACTACATTTTTACAGACAGAAGAATCTCGAATATCAGAAATGGAAATTTCTTTAACAATGAAAATCAAATAGAGACTAATACTTCTAATAGCCATGGAATTTTACCGCTCCTAATTTCTTCGAAACTTACTTTGGCGCATTATCACTGTTGGCACCTTCATTGTGTATATCAGAAAATAGGCTATCGGATATATTGTAATAAAAGCTGTTCTTAAAGGGAAAAATTTACAAGAATAATTAACATTTATTTTGATATTTAAAAAATACAACACTTTGAAATATCAGCAGTGAGCCATGGTGCAACCTTTGAGAACAGCTGCTGTACATAAATCTGAAGATGTATCTTTAAACATTTGGTAGTGAAGTGAGTGCAGTTGTGCCTCTAGAATTTCGACTGAATTGTCAGCAACTGTTGCTTTTAAAAGATTCGCCCCTTCTTCTGCTCCAGATACGTGGAAAATTTGAATTTATTTAAAAATACAGAAAAATGTATTAGACGAAACATAATAGTTTTATTCAAATATATTGCAGAGATTACCAAAAATATCTTCTAGATTATGTTCGTTATTCAAGCCAAAAATGTACCATATTTGTCATAATTACTATCATGGAGACTCAGATAATGTACAAATAATTCATATTACTTCATATTGCTATAATTATTGAATATTAGTTATTGTTCTTTTATTAAAATTATTGGATAAATTTCTAGGGAATGGTGGAAATTTTGAAGTAATAAAATTTGTGACTGTACAGACAAAGACAGTTGTCAATATCATTTCACAAGAATGTGTCTGCTATACGTGGTAAAAGACACTAAAAGATTCTGCATACATAACAATGAAAATGAAGTATTTTGTCAAGATGTACACAATTCTGTCACTCTATGTTTCAGTGACTTTTTGAAGACAATGACCGAACAATTTTCCTTTTTTCCCAGCAGCCCTAATATAGCTGGTATTGATATATAAAAGAGTAAGGTATCTTCAAGCATGCAAATAATTTTACATAACTGGTTTTACTTAATTTTTTTTTTTTAAAAGCATAAAAAGATTACAATTTGAGTGTAGGTGAGAGGTTAGACTGTGAAGATAAAGGTCGCATTTGAAAACATGCATCAAACAGCAAACATGTTATACCTGTGTCAGATACAATGCGAAGGAAAGTGTGACTTTTAAGGAATACTCGACATAACGACGATGTTAAAAGTTCTTACTTAATAAAAAAATTATTTAAAGGATTATACTTCGAAAGAAAACAATGGTCGATAATAGAAGAAACTTCTAGTAAGAAATTTATGAACATAATAAATGCTTAATGTCAACTGCAGCATAATATGATAAACTAATATATACATATATATGTATACATATATATATACATATATATATATATATAAATATATATATATATGTGTGTGTGTGTATATATTCGTCTCGAAGATATTACTATATAAGCTCAACTGTTTGGAAAATATTGTATTGCACGGCCTTTGCGGTGAGACTTCGTGGAGGTATCATAAGGTTTATCTAATTCTACCCCCTTTTACGTACAATTAGAAAATCGGGAGAACATTTACTAGTATCAATATATGCTAATTTAAATATCTTTATAGTTACCTTAAAGGCTTAGTTAAACTGCATTTTTATAGTTGAAATTTTTGTTAATTTTCATTTAAATTCGAAAACTAGTTCTTAGAAAGCTGTTGATTTATGCGCCTTAGGTGTTGCAGGATCAGCAGGGTTAGGTGCTAGTATCCACGGTGCAGGATCCGCATATTTAAATGCTGGTATTGATGGCAAAGCATCCGCAGGATTAGCTGCTGGTATCCATGGTGAAGGGTCCGCAGGATTAGGTGCTGGTATCCATGGTGAAGCATCCGCAGGATTAGGCGCTGCTATCCACGGTCAAGGGTCCGCTGGATTAGGTGCTGGTATCCATGGTGAAGCTTCAGCAGGATTAGGCGCTGGTATCCATGGTGAAGGGTCCGCAGGATTAGGTGCTGGTATCTATGGTGAAGGATCCGCAGGATTAAGTGCTGGTATCCATGGTGAAGGGTCCGCAGGATTAGGTGCTGGCATCCATGGTGGAGGATCCGCAGGTTTGGGGGCAGGTAAATACTTTTAAAAATATGATATGAATATCATTACCATATTACAAAAAAAATATTCACTGCATCGTCTTTCCTACTTCTACAACATAAAATGTTACTGTAAATTTGTATTTCTAAATATTGTTGAAAGGGAAAAATTGTCTTAAAAATCATTCAAATAATAAAATAAAATTCATTATATAGCAGCTATTGATATATAACAGAGTAAGGTATCTTCAAACATGCAAAGAATTTTACTTAAACTGGTTTTACTTAATTTATTTTTTTAAAAACATAAAAAGATTACAATTTGAGTGTAGGGGAGAGGTTAGACTGTGAAGATAAAGGTTGCATTTGAGAACATGCATCAAACAGCAAACATGTTATACCGGTGTCAGATACAATGCTAAGGAAAGTGTGACTTTTAAGGAATACTCGACATAACGACGATGTTAAAAGTTCATATTTAATAACAAAGTTATTTAAAGAAATTTTATTCTTTGAAAGAAAACAATGGTCGATAACAGAAGAAACTTCTAGTAAGAAATGAATGAACATAATAAATGCTTAATTTCAACTGCAGCATAATATGATAAACTAATATATACATATATATGTATATATGTATACATATATATATATATAAATATAAATATATATATATGTGTGTGTGTGTGTGTATATATTCGTCTCGAAGATATTACTATATAAGCTCGAATATTTGGAAAAAAGTTTATTGCACGGCCTTTGCGGTGAGATTTCGTGGAGGTATCATAGGGTTATTCTAATTCTACCCCCTTTTACGTACTATTAGATAATCGGGAGAACATTTACTAGTATCAAAATATGCTAATTTAAATATCTTTATAGTTACCTTAAAGGCTTAGTTAAACTGTATTTTTATAGTTGAAATTTTTGTTAATTTTCATTTAAATTCGAAAACTAGTTCTTAGAAAGCTGTTTATTTATGAGCCTTAGGTGTTGGAAGATCAGGAGGGTTAGGTGCTGGTATCCACGGTGCAGGAACCGCATATTTAAATGCTGGTATTCATAGCCAAGCATCCGCAGGATTAGGTGCTGGTATCCATGGTGAAGGATCAGCAGGATTAGGTGCTGGTATCCATGGTGAAGCATCCGCAGGATTAGGCGCTGGTATCCATGGTGAAGGGTCCGCAGGATTAGGTGCTGGTATCTATGGTGAAGGGTCCGCAGGATTAAGTGCTGGTATCCATGGTGAAGGGGCCGCAGGATTAGGTGCTGGTATCTATGGTGGAGGATCCGCAGGTTTGGGTGCAGGTAAATGCTTTTAAAAATATGATATGAATATCATAACTATATTACAAAAAAAATATTCACTGCATCGTCTTTCCTACTTCTACAATATAACATGTTACTGTACATTTGTGGTTCTAAATATTGTTGAAAGGGAAAAATTGTATTAAAAATCATTCAAATAATTTTTTTCAAATTACGTACTAATAACTGAGAAATATGTGATAATAGTAAGTCAAATATTACACAAAATTATAAAACAAGCAAAGAATATGAAATGAAGCTAACCTGAAGTTTATTTATCCTTCGTTATTATTTATTCATGTTTATTTATCCTTCGTTATTACTTATTCATGTTTATTTATTCTTTGAGAAACATGAGTCGGAAGTTTTCTAGCTTTGATTTTAATTTTTGGAGATATATTTAAAAGGCAAACTCAAACCAAATTTCATCTTTAATCCATTGAAAATTTCCTGTGCTTTTACGCTGCATTTTGGTGAGGATAGATAACCTTAATTAACATAAATGTGACATTAAAATTGAAGTAAATATATCGGCCTGCTTTCTCCTTGATAGGAATCTCATCAATTCCAAAAGACAATTTCATATCTTTCTGCCCCAAACCATGATCAATGGCTATAAATACTAGTACTTCCATTTCTTGTAATGTCCCCGGAGTACATTTTTACAGACAGAAGAATCTCGAATATCAGCAATGGAAATTTCTTTAACAATGAAAATCAAATAGAGACTAATACTTCTACTAGCCATGGAATTTTACCGCTCCTAATTTCTTTGAAACATAGTTTGGCGGATTATCACTGTTGGCACCTTCATTGTGTATATCAGAAAATAGGCTATCGGATATATTATAATAAAAGCTGTTTTAAAAGGGAAAAATTGAAAAGAATAATTAACATTTATTTTGATATTTGAAAAATACGACCCTTTGAAATATCTGCAGTGAGCCATGGTGCACCCTTTGAGAAAAGCTGCTGTACATAAATCCGAAGATGTATCTTTAAACATTTGGTAGTGAAATATGTGAAGTTGTGCCTCTAGAATTTTGACTGAATTGTCAGCAATCGTTGCTTTTAAAAGATTCGCAACTTTTTCTGCTCCAGATACCGGACAAATTTGAATTTATTTAAGAATACAGAAAAACGTATTAGACGGAACATAATAATTTTATTCAAATATATTGCAGAGATTACCAAAAATATCTTTTAGATTATGTTCGTTATTCTAGACAAAAATGTACCATATTTTTCATAATTACTATAATGGAGAATGAGATAATGAAAAAATTAATTCATATTACTTTATATTGCTATAACTATTGAATATTAATTACTGTTCTTTTATTAAAATTATTGAATAAATTTCTAGAGAATGGTGGAAATTTTGAAGTAATAAAATTTGTGACTGTACAGACAGAGACAGTTGTCAATATCATTTCACAGGAATGTGTCTGTTATATGTTTTAAAACGCACTAAAAGATTCTGTATACATAACAATGAAAATGAAGTATTTTGTCACGAAGCACACAATTCTGTCACTCTATGTTTCAGTGACTTTTTGAAGACAATGACCGAACAATTTTCCTTTTTCCCCAGCAGCCATAATATAGCTGCTATTGATATATAAAAGAGTAAGGTATCTTCAAGCATGCAAAGAATTTTACTTAACTGGTTTTACTTACTTTATTTTTTTTAAAGCATAAGAAGATTACAATTTGAGTGTAGGTGAGAGGTTAGACTGTGAAGATAAAGGTCGCATTTGAAAACATGCATCAAACAGCAAACATGTTATACCTGTGTCAGATACAACGCGAAGGAAAGTATGACTTTTAAGGAATACTCGACATAACGACGATGTTAAAAGTTCTTACTTAATAATTTATTTATTTAAAGGAATATTATACTTTGAAAGTAAACAATGGTTGATAATAGAAGAAACTTTCAGTAAGAAATGAATGAACACGGTAAATGCTTAATTTCAACTGCAGCATAATATGATAAACTAATATATACATATATATATATATATATATATATATATATATATATATATATATATATATATATATATATATATGTATATATATATATATGTGTGTGTGTGTGTGTGTGTGTGTGTGTATTCGTCTCGAAGATATTACTATATAAGCTAAAATGTTTGGAAAATAGTTTCTTGCACGGCCTTTGCGGTGAGATTTCGTGGAGGTATTATAAGGATATTCTAATTCTACCCCCTTTTACGTACTATTAGAAAATCGAGAGAACATTTACTAGTATCAAAATATGCTAATTTAAATATCTTTATAGTTACCTTAAAGGCTTAGATAAACTGCATTTTTATAGTTGAAATTTTTGTTAATTTTCATATAAATTCGAAAACTAGTTCTTAGAAAGCTGTTTATTTATGAGCCTTAGGTGTTGGAGGATCAGCAGGGTTAGGTGCTGGTATCCACGGTGCAGGATCCGCAAATATTAATGCTGGTATTCATAGCCAAGCATCCGCAAGATTAGGTGCTGGTATCCATGGTGAAGGGTCCGCAGGATTAGGTGCTGGTATCCATGGTGAAGCATCCGCAGGATTAGGCGCTGCTATCCACGGTCAAGGGTCCGCTGGATTAGGTGCTGGTATTCATGGTGAAGCTTCAGCAGGATTAGGCGCTGGTATCCATGGTGAAGGGTCCGCAGGATTAGGTGCTGGTATCTATGGTGAAGGATCCGCAGGATTAAGTGCTGGTATCCATGGTGAAGGATCAGCAGGATTAGGTGCTGGTATCTATGGTGAACGGTCCGCAGGATTAGGTGCTGGTATCCATGGTGAAGCTTCCGCAGGATTAGGCGCTGGTATCTACGGTGAAGGGTCCGCAGGATTAGCTGCTGGTATCCGTGGTGAAGCTTCCGCAGGATTAGGCGCTGGTATCCACGGTGAAGGTTCCGCAGGATTAGGTGTTGGTATCCATGGTGAAGCATCCGCAGGATTAGGAGCTGGTATCTACGGTCAAGGGTCCGCTGGATTAGGTGCTGGTATCCATGGTGAAGCATCCGCAGGATTAGGCGCTGGTATCTACGGTGAAGGTTCCGCAGGATTAGGTGCTGGTATCCATGGTGAAGCATCCGCAGGATTAGGCGCTGGTATCTACGGTGAAGGGTCCGCTGGATTAGGTGCTGGTATCCGTGGTGAAGCATCCGCAGGATTAGGCGGTGGTATCCATGGTGAAGCATCCGCAGGATTAGGCGCTGGTATCTACGGTGAAAGCGCCGCTGGATTAGGTGCTGGTATCCATGGTGAAGCATCCGCAGGATTAGGCGCTGGTATCTACGGTGAAGGTTCCGCAGGATTAGGCGCTGGTGTCCATGGTGAAGCATCCGCAGAATTTGGCGCTGGTATCCACGGTGAAGGGTCCGCTGGAATAGGTGCTGGTATCCGTAATGAAGCTTCCGCAGGATTAGGCGCTGGTATCCATGGTGAAGGGTCCGCAGGATTAGTTGCTAGTATCCATGGTGAAGCATCCGCAGGATTAGGAGCTGGTATCTACGGTGAAGGGTCCGCTGGATTAGGTGCTGGTATCCATGGTGAAGCATCCGCAGGATTAGGCGCTGGTATCCACGGTGAAGGGTCCGCTGGATTAGGTGCTGGTATCCATGGTGAAGCATCCGCAGGATTAGGCGCTGGTATCCACGGTGAAAGTTCCGCAGGATTAGGTGCTGGTATCCATGGTGAAACATCTGCAGGATTAGGCGCTGGTATCTACGGTGAAGGGTCCGCTGGATTAGGTGCTGGTATCCATGGTGAAGCATCCGCAGGATTAGGCGCAGGTATCCACGGTGAAGGGTCCGCTGGATTAGGTGCTGGTATCCATAGTGAAGCATCCGCAGGATTAGGCGCTGGTGTCCACGGTGAAGATTCCGCAGGATTAGGTGCTGGTATCCATGGTGAAGCATCTGCAGGATTAGGCGCTGGTATCTACGGTGAAGGTTCCGCAGGATTAGGTGCTGGTATCCATGGTGAAGCATCTGCAGGATTAGGCGCTGGTATCTACGGTGAAGGTTCCGCAGGATTAGGTGCTGGTATCCATGGTGAAGCATCTGCAGGATTAGGCGCTGGTATCTACGGTGAAGGGTCCGCAGGATTAGGTGCTGGTATCCGTGGTGAAGCTTCCGCAGGATTAGGCGCTGGTATCCATGGTGAAGCATCCGCAGGATTAGGAGCTGGTATCTACGGTCAAGGGTCCGCTGGATTAGGTGCTGGTATCCATGGTGAAGCATCCGCAGGATTAGGCGCTGGTATCTACGGTGAAGGTTCCGCAGGATTAGGTGCTGGTATCCCTGGTGAAGCATCTGCAGGATTTGGCGCTGGTATCTACGGTGAAGGTTCCGCAGGATTAGGTGCTGGTATCCATGGTGAAGCATCTGCAGGATTAGGTGCTGGTATCTACGGTGAAGGGTCCACTGGATTAGGTGCTGGTATCCATGGTGAAGCATCCAGAGGATTAGGTGCTGGTATCTACGGTGAAGGGTCCGCTGGATTAGGTGCTGGTATCCATGGTGAAGTATCCGCAGGATTAGGCGCTGGTATCCACGGTGAAGGGTCCGCTGCATTAGGTGTTGGTATCCGTAATGAAGCTTCCGCAGGATTAGGCGCTGGTATCCATGGTGAAGGGTCCGCAGGATTGGGTGCTGGTATCTATGGTGGAGGATCGGCAGGTTTGGGTGCAGGTAAATGCTTTTGAAAATATGATATGAATACCATTACCATAACACAAAAAAATATTCACTGCATCGTCTTTGCTACTTCTACATTATAAAATGTTACTGTACATTTGTGGTTCTAAATATTGTTGAAAGGGAAAAATTGTATTAAAAATCATTCAAATAATAAAATAAAAATCTTTATATAGCAGCTATTGATATATAACGGAGTAAGGTATCTTCAAACATGCAAAGAATTTTACTTAAACTGGTTTTACTTAATTTTTTTTTTAAAACCATAAAAAGATTACAATTTGAGTGTAGGTGAGAGGTTAGATTGTGAAGATAAAGGTCGCATTTGAGAACATGCATCAAACAGCAAACATGTTATACCTGTGTCAGATACAATGCTAAGGGAAGTGTGACTTTTAAGGAATACTGGACATAACGACGATGTTAAAAGTTCATATTTAATAAAAAATTTATTTAAAGAAATTTTATACTTTGAAAGAAAACAATGGTCGATAACCGAAGAAATTTCTAGTAAGAAATGAAATAACATAATAAATGCTTAATTTCAACTGCAGCATAATATGATAAACTAATTTATACATATATATGTATATATGTATACATATATATATATATAAATATAAATATATATATATATGTGTGTGTGTGTGTGTATATATTCGTCTCGAAGATATTGCTATATAAGCTCAAATGTTTGGAAAATAGTTTATTGCACGGCCTTTGCTTTGAGATTTCGTGGAGGTATTATAAGGTTATTCTAATTCTACCCAATTTTACGTACTATTAGAAAATCGGGAGAACATTTACTAGTATCAAAATATGCTAATTTAAATATCTTTATAGTTACCTTAAAGAATTAGTTAAACTGCATTTTTATAGTTGAAATTTTTGTTAATTTTCATTTAAATTCGAAAACTAGTTCTTAGAAAGCTGTTTATTTATGAGCCTTAGGTGTTGGAGGATCAGCAGGGTTAGGTGCTGGTATCCATGGTGAAGGATCCGCAGGATTAGGTGCTGGAATCCATGGTGAAGCATCCGCAGGAATAGGCGCTGGTATCTACGGTGAAGGGTCCGCAGGATTAGGTGCTGGTATCCATGGAGAAGCATCCGCAGGATTAGGCGCTGGTATCTACGGTGAAGGGTCCGCCGGATTAGTTGCTGGTATCCATGGTGAAGCATCCGCTGGATTAGGCGCTGGTATCTACGGTGAAGGGTCTGCTGGATTAGGTGCTGGTATCCGTGGTGAAGCAGCCGCAGGATTAGGCGCTGGTATCCACGGTGAAGGGTCCGCTGGATTAGGTGCTGGTATCCGTGGTGAAGCATCCGCAGGATTAGGCGCTGGTACCTATGGTGAAGGGACCGCAGGATTAGGTGCTGGTGTCCATGGTGAAGCATCCGCAGGATTAGGCGCTGGTATCTACGGTGAAGGGTCCGCTGGATTAGGTGCTGGTATCCGTGGTGAAGCATCCGCAGGATTAGGCGCTGGTATCTACGGTGAAGGGTCCGCAGGATTAGGTGCTGATATCCGTGGTGAAGCATCTGCAGGATTAGGCGCTGGTATCTACGGTGAAGGTTCCGCAGGATTAGGTGCTGGTATCCGTGGAAGCATCTGCAGGATTAGGCGCTGGTATCTACGGTGAAGGTTCCAAGGTGATCCAGCATCCGCAGGATTAGGCGCTGGTATCCACAGTGAAGGGTCCGCTGGATTAGGTGCTGGTATCCGTGGTGAAGCTTCCGCAGGATTAGGCGCTGGTATCTACGGTGAAGGTTCCGCAGGATTAGGCGCTGGTATCCACGGTGAAGGGTCCGCTGGATTAGGTGCTGGTATCCGTGGTGACGCTTCCGCAGGATTAGGCGCTGGTAGCCATGGTGATGGGTCCGCAGGATTAGGTGCTGGTATCTATGGTGGAGGATCCGCAGGTTTGGGTGCAGGTAAATGCTTTTTAAAATATGATATGAAAACCATTACCATAATACAAAAAAAATATTCACTGCATCGTCTTTCTTTCTTCTACAATATAAAGTGTTACTGTACATTTGTGGTTCTAAATATTGTTGAAAGGGAAAAATTGTATTAAAAATCATTCAAATAATAAAATAAAATTCATTATATAGCAGCTATTGATATATAACAGAGTAAGGTATCTTCAAACATGTAAAGAATTTTACTCAAACTGGTTTTACTTAATTTTTTTTTTAAAAAGCATAAAAAGATTACAATTTGAGTGTAGGTGAGAGGTTTGACTGTGAAGATAAAGGTCGCATTTGAGAACATGCATGAAACAGCAAACATGTTATACCTGTGTTAGATATAATGCGAAGGAAAGTGTGATTTTTAAGGAATACTCGACATAACGACGATGTTAAAAGTTCTTACTTAATAAAAAATTAAAAAAATTATTTAAAGAAATATTATACTTCGAAAGAAAACAATGGTCGATAATAGAAGAAACTTCTAGTAAGAAATGAATGAACATAATAAATGCTTAATGTCAACTGCAGCATAATATGATAAACTAATATATACATATGTATGTATACATATATATATATATATATATATATATAAATATATATATGTGTGTGTGTGTGTATATATTTGTCACGAAGATATTACTATATAAGCTCAAATGTTTGGAAAATAGTTTATTGCACGGCCTTTGCGGTGAGATTTCGTGGAGATATCATAAAGTTATTTTAATTCTACCCCCTTTTACGTACTATTAGAAAATCGGGAGAAAATTTACTAGTATCAAAATATGCTAATTTAAATATCTTTATAGTTACCTTAATGGCTTAGTTAAACTGCATTTTTATAGTTGGAATTTTTGTTCATTTTCATTTAAATTCGAAAACTAGTTCTTAGAAAGCTGTTGATTTATGTACCTTAGGTTTTGGAGGATCAGGAGTGTTAGGTGCTGGTATCCACGGTGCAGAATCCGCATATTTAAATTCTGGTATCCAAAGCCAGGCATCCGCAGGATTAGGTGCTGGTATCCATGGTGAAGGATACGCAGGATTAGGGGCTGGTATCCATGGTGGATTATCCGCAGGTTTGGGTGCAGGTAAATTTGTTCATTTTTTAAAAATATTTGGTCCTTCGTCTTTCCTTCTTCTACAATACAAAATGTTACTCTGCATCTATGGTTCTAAACCTTTTAGAAATGGAAAAAATGTATTTAAAATATTTCAAATAATTGTATTCACATTACATATTAATATCTGAGAAATATATATAATAGTTAAGTCAAATATTACAGAAATTTGTAATACAATACAAAATATGAAATGAAGCTATCCTTAAGTTTATTTATTCTTGCGTTATAGTTTATTCTTGTTTATTTATTCTTCGAGAAACATTAGCCTGAAGCCTGCTAGTTTTTTCTTTAATGTTTGGACATATATTTAAAAGGCAAACTCGAGCCAAAGTTCATGTTGAATTCATTGAAGATTTCCTCTGCTTTTACACTTCATTGTGTGGAGGATAGATAATCTTAATTAACATAAATTTGAAGATAAAATTGAAGTAAATATATTGGCATGCATTCTTCTTTAATAGGAATCTCATCAATTCCAAAAGTCAATTCCTTATGTTTAATCCCCAAGCCGTGATCAATGGCTATAAATACTAGTTCTTCCACTTCATGTAATATCCACAGAGTACATATTTACAGACGGAAGAATCTCGTAGACTGCAATGGTAATTTCTTTAAGAATGAAAATCAAAGAGAGACTAATACTTCTACTATCCAAGGAAGTAGTTTCTAGTTTCTCTCCTAGTTTCTTCGAAACATACTTTATAGCATTATCACTGTTGGCAACTTCCATGTGTATAACAGAAAAAAGGCTATCGAATATATTATAATAAAAGCTTCTTTTTAAAAAGAAAATTTGACAAGAATAATTAACATTTATTGTACAATCTGGATATAATATCAAAAATATTTGAAAGAAAAAAAGTCTAGTTTTGAACTGTGAACAAATTTCAAATAACATGTTGATTCAATTAAAATAACGGATTCTACATAATTGTATTTTTAATATATTGCAATTTTAAAATCAATTTTTGTTTTGTAATCACAATGACAGGAATACAAGCAGCCCCTAACTAAATCACAACTAAAGAAAAAAAAATGATTTAGGGAAGATTTTGATAAAATGGGAAATTCGTTTAAAAACTCATGAATATATTTTTTTTATCAGTTTCTAATATATATTTCTTAAATTCTACACAAAATTTTGATAAATATTGAAGGTTTTTAACTAAGGAGAAGTAGGAAAGTAGCTAAAATGCGAAAAAAAAAATTAACGTAATTCATTGAATTGGATCACGGATAGTTGAATTTCAATATAATTTGAAAACTATATTAAGAAATAATTAATCATTATTGGAATAATTAAAAATTGTAAGATATATATTTATTTATTTTAATTTTCAATGAAAATTTTATATCATTATAATTTAATTAAAATGAAGGAATATCAAATGATTTTGCTGCAAGAATTTTTTTTTTCAAATCTTGATGGTTTCCCTGTTGTAATTATTTTTTTACGTAAGGTTTAATTTTACACAAAGTTAGGATGATGATTATATACTCTTAAATTCAGATCAGACGCTTATTTGGCTCATTTAAATAAGATGATAACCAAAAACGATTATATTCTAAGCAAATACACTTTTGATATCAACATTTTTTTAAACATTTATAGAACCCAAACTGAACAACAAGACATTCGAACTACATTTTTCTAATTTCTTTTATGTTTATTTGCAGTGTTTAACTTTTACTTGATTAAATAAATAAGAAAATAGCTTAAACAATTATAAAATTTGAAGCAAATATTTTATTATTATTATTATTTAAATTTTTTTATAAAACTGAATTCGATATTAAAATATTCTACAAAATTCGAGTGTGAATGAAAAAGGACTTAAGTAATTATATTTATTTTATTGAAAAAAAATAAAACTCATTAAAAACTAGAATTTGTAAATTGTAATGCAATATGAAACAAAATTTGGAATGAATTTGTACATAAATTTTCTTGAGTTTTGTATATTTAGAATATCATAATAAGACCAATAACAGAAAGGTTCAGATAAAAATAACAGAAAATGACCATTTTACTTTGGTTGTCCATAGAATGCTCAAGTATTAGTTGATATCCTGCCCTGTGTGGACAAACATCTGATTCTAACCCAAAAAAACATTTAAATTGATCAACATTAAATAACATCTAATATTCATATTTCTTATGAAGAATTTCAAAAATATATAAAAATATGTTTAAGGGTCAAAATTCAGTATGCAAAATTGACCAAAGCAGTTAATACTTCCATAAAAACCAAACACAACGTCATAAACCCTACTAACCCTACTAATTAATCTCAAGAAATTATGAAACACTAGATGACAAAAACTATATAAAATAAATCGCAAAATGATAAAATTGCATAATTTATGGAATGAACTATAGAAACCGGAATGTATGTCTCCAGTAAACATACCCCGCATTTTTTAGATATCGCCGGTAGTTTAGTAATCTTAAAAACAAAGCCGAGTTTCGAGTTTTCGAATAGTTTTGAGAATTGAAAAATTCTAAAATTTATTAAAATAAATTTAGGCCTAATATGAAATAGTATACGAAATCTAATCTATTAATGTTCCCATTTGCGTTTCAGGTGGTTCTGCAGTGGCAGGAATAGCAGGTTCAGCAAGCCGTGGACATTCCTATGCGTCGTCGATCAGTAAGAAAATATTTTAAGTTTTTTAAATAGCTTCGATAAAAGGGAAATATAAATATCATTTAATTAAAAATATAATAAGATAGGGTACATAAAATAAGATCTGTTAAATTTCTTTTGCATTTCAGATAGTAGTGCGGGGGCAGGAATAGCAGGTGCAACAGGCGGTGGACTAAGTGGATCACTTGGTAAAATGTTATTTTACAATTTTTGAGATTATGTAGTAAATTTTACCATTCATATGACGACTATATGATCTGATTTCTGTTTTTCAGCTTTTGTCTAATATCAGTGTAACCCGAACACAAACTAAAAAATTTCTCGTCCGTATCTAAAGCTATTTTGTATCTCATTTCCATTTTTTTAAATACTTTCCAAAGAGCTGCTCCGGGTGCCTGTACAGAAACTTAAGTAACATATATAAATCGACAGGAAAAATCGATGTTACAAATATAGTTCTTTTAAATACAGTGTTGGATATAAAATCATGAAAGATACTCCAAAATGTTTGATTATAATTTAAAACCGAAGTTAAAGTAAGTCAATATAAATAAGACATTCCCAAGCAAATCGATCGGTAAGATATTATTATAATAATTTAAATTGTTTCGGGAACGGAAAAATTTCAAAATTATTAAAATATATTTCGCTCAATATGAGATTGTACAAAAGTAAAATCTGTTCAATTAATATTGCCTTCCAGACGGTACTGCAGGGGGAGGAATAGGAGTAACAGCAGGTGGTGGAATTGGACTAAATGGATCATTTGGTAAGATACCGTTACACGATCTGTTAGATTTCCCATTTCCTCTCCGGTTGGTGATCTAGGGTTAGGAATAGTAAGTGAATTAAGTAGTGGAAATAGGAAAACGAAGGAGATTGGCAATCACTCCGTAATTTTTATAAGAGATTCGAGAGCCGGAAATTTTTTAAATTTATTAAAATAAATTTACGCGTAATACGAAATAGTATAGGAAAGGTAATCTATCAATGTTCACTTTTGAATTGTAGGTGGGTCTGTAGGAGCAGGAATAGCAGGTTCAGCAGGAGGTGGAGTAGGTGGATCATTTGGTAAGATGATATTTTACAAATTTTGAGATAATGCAGTAAATGTTTCCATTTATAAGAATATATGTTCCGATTTCGGTTTTTCAGATTTTGTGTAACGGACACAAACTGAAGAATTTCTCGTACGTATATCAATCTATTTTTTGAAATGCTTTTCCAAAGAGCTGCTAATGATGCCGGTATAGAAACTTAAGTAACATACAGAAATCGACAGGAAAAATCGGTATTACAAACGTAGTTTTTTTTAGCTACAGTGTTCGATATAAAATCACAAGAGATACTCCATAATGCTTATATTAATTTATTAACGAAATTAAAGTAAGTCCATCTAAGTAAGCCATTAACAAGCAAATGGTTCAGTAAAAAAATAATTATAATATTTTAAAAAAGCTTCGAGAGCGGAAAATTTAATAATCATTAAAATAAATTTAGCGTCAATATGTGATGGTACAAAGAATAAATTATATTAATTTTTTTTTGCTCTTCAGATGGTTCTGCAGGAGCAGGAATAGCAGGTTCAGCAGGCGGTGGAGTAGGTGGATCATTCGGTAAGATGTTATTTTAAATTTTTGAGATAATGTAGTAAATGTTTCCATTTAAAAGACGATATGTTCCGATTTCGGTTTTTAAGCTGTTGTGTAATATCAGTGTAACGCTAACACAAACTCAAGAATTTCTTGTCCGTATATCAATCTATTTTTTGAAATGCTTTCCAAAATCTGCTCCTAGCGCCGGTATAGAAACTTAAGTAACATATAGAAATCGACACGAAAAATCGGTATTACAAATGTAGTTTTTTTAAATACAGTGTTCGATATAAAATCACAAGAGATACTCCATAATGATTATATTAATTTAATAACGAAGTTAAAGTAAATCAATCTAAGTAAGCCATTCCAAACGAAATGATTCAGTAAGAAATTATTATATTATTTAAAAAATCTTTAATAGACGGAAAATTTAAAAATTATTAAAATAAATTCACCTTCAATATGAGATAATACATAGAATAAATTATATAATTTTTTTTTTCTTTTTTGCTTTTCAGATGGTTCTGCAGGAGCAGGGATAGCAGGTTCAGCAGGCGGTGGAGTAGGTGGATCATTCGGTAAGATGTTATTTTACAATTTTTGAGATAATGTAGTAAATTTTTCCATTTATAAGACGATATGTTCCGATTTCGGTTTTTTTCAGATCTTGTGTAATATCAGTGTAACGCGAACATAAACTGAAAAATTTCTCGTCCGTATATCAATCTATTCTTTGAAATACTTTTCAAACAGCTGCTCCTGTTGCCGGTATAGAAACTTAAGTAACATATATAAATCGACTTAAAAAATATGGTATTACAAATGTAGTTTTTTTAAATACAGTGTTCGATATAAAATCCCAAGAGATACCCCATAACTTTTAATTATAATTTAATAACGAAGTTAAAGTAAGTCAATCTAAGTAAGCCATTCCCAAGCAAATGGTTCAGTAAGAAATTATTATAATATTTTAAAAAGCTTCGAGAGACGGAAAATTTAAAAATTATTAAAATAAATTTAGCGTCAATATGAGATGGTACATAGAATAAATTATGTTACATTTTTTTTTTTTTTTTTTCTTTCAGATGGTTCTGCAGGAGCAGGAATAGCAGGTTCAGCAGGCGGTGGACTAGGTGGAACATTCGGTACGATGTTATTTTACAATTTTTGAGATAAAGTAGTAAATTTTTCCATTCATAAGACTATATGTACCGATTTCGGTTTTTCGCTTTTGTATAATATAAATGTAAAGCGAAGACAAACTGAAAAATATCTCGTCCGTATCTCAAACTATTTTTTGAAATACTTTCCAAAGCGCTGCTCCTGGTGGCGGTATACAAACTTAAGTAACATATATAAATCGACTTAAAAAATAGGTATTACAAATGTAGTTTTTTTAAATACAGTGTTCGATATAAAATCGTGAGAGATACCCCATAACTTTTAATTATAATTTAATAACGAAGTTAAAGTAAGTCAATCTAAGTAAGCCATTCCCAAGCAAATGGTTCAGTAAGAAATTATTATAATATTTTAAAAAGCTTCGACAGACGGAAAATTTAAAAATTATTAAAATAAATTTAGCGTCAATATGAGATGGTACATAGAATAAATTATGTTACATTTTTTTTTTTTTTTGCTCTTCAGATGGTTCTGCAGGAGCAGGAATAGCAGGTTCAGCAGGCGGTGGAGTAGGTGGAACATTCGGTACGATGTTATTTTACAATTTTTGAGATAATGTAGTAAATATTTCCATTTATAAGACTATATGTACCGATTTCGGTTTTCCGCTTTTGTATAATATAAATGTAAAGCGAAGACAAACTGAAAAATATCTCGTCCGTATCTCAAACTATTTTTTTGAAATACTTTCCAAAGCGCTGCTCCTGGTGGCGGTATACAAACTTAAGTAACATATATAAATCGACTTAAAAAATATGTATTACAAATGTAGTTTTTTTAAATACAGTGTTCGATATAAAATCGTGAGAGATACCCCATAACTTTTAATTATAATTTAATAACGAAGTTAAAGTAAGTCAATCTAAGTAAGCCATTCCCAAGCAAATGGTTCAGTAAGAAATTATTATAATATTTTAAAAAGCTTCGACAGACGGAAAATTTAAAAATTATTAAAATAAATTTAGCGTCAATATGAGATGGTACATAGAATATATTATATTAATTTTTTTTTTTTTTTGCTTTTCAGATGGTTCTGCAGGAGCAGGAATAGCAGGTTCAGCAGGCGATGGAGTAGGTGGATCATTTGGTAAGATGATATTTTACAATTTTGAGATAAAGTAGTAAATTTTTCCATTCATAAGACTATATGTACCGATTTCGGATTTTCCGCTTTTGTATAATATAAATGTAAAGCGAAGACAAACTGAAAAATATCTCGTCCGTATCTCAAGCTATTTTTTTAAATACTTTCCAAAGCGCTGCCCCTGGTGGCGGTATACAAAATGAAATAACATATATAAATCGACTTAAAAAATAGGTAGTACAAATGTAGTTTTTTTAAATACAGTGTTCGATATAAAATCATGAGAGATACCCCATAACATTTAATTATAATTTAATAACGAAGTTAAAGTAAGTCAATCTAAATAAGCCATTCCCAACAAATGGTTCAGTAAGAAATTATTATAATATTTTAAAAAGCTTCGATAGACGGAAAATTTAAGAATTATTAAAATAAATTTAGCGTCAATATGAGATGGTACAAAAGTAAAATCTGTTCAATTATTATTACATTCCAGATGGTACTGTAGGGGCAGGAATAGGAGTGACAGCAGGAGGTGGAATTGGTCTAAATGGAGCATTTGGTAAGATAGTGTTACACGATTTGTTAGTTTTCCCATTTGCTCCCCAGTGGGTGCTATAGGGTCAGGAATAGTAAGTGAATTAAGTAGTGGAAATATTAAAAGGAATTGGATAGGGAAATTTCACTATAAATTTTTATAACAGATTCGAGAGCAGGAAAATTTTTTAATTAACTGAAATAAATTTAGGCTTAATATGAAATAGTATAGGAAAGTTAACCTATCAATGTTCACTTTTGCATTCTAGGTGGTTCTGCAGGAACAGGAATAGCAGGTTCAGCAGGCGGTGGAGTAGGTGGATCATTCGGTAGGATGTTATTTTACAATTTTTAAGATAATGTAGTAAATTTTTCCATTTATAAGACTATATGTTCCGATTTCGGTTTTTCAATTTTTGTGTAATATCAGTGTAACGCGAACACAAACTGAAGAATTTCTCGTCCGTATATCAATCTATTTTTAACATGCTTTTATTAGTTTCATCTGTATGTTTGTAACTGACTCTTTGGGCTCGATTTTGCTCTAATTTAGGCGATCAGATTTGTTTTAGACTTTATAGACATACCGACGACCATAAAATATTTCGATAAGTTTATTTAAATTCAAAATCACCTATTTGTTTAAAAGTAATTGCAGATTCTGATTCTTTGTGACGTCAAATAAACCCTATTAAACTCGTGCTGGCATCTATCTCTGGGTTTTATTCCCTAACTTTTCAAATCTAATTTCTAAGAGTTGGGCATGAATTTTGTTCACAAAGTAATAAAACTTTAATTTATAAAATAAATTATTAAAAAAATTCTATCATGCTTTTGATTTTATTCCTGATGCCTTTAAAAAACTAAAAAAAAGAAAAGTTATATATATATATATCGTGATAAAAATACTACCCGATTTATTTAATAATTTAGAACGTAGTTTTATTAATTTAAAAGTATAAATAAATCTTTAAATCTTATAAATGTACATAAAATATTTATATTTTTTAGTAATATTCATTTATAAATTAACTGTCGTATATATTTTAAGGAATGTAGAATAAAACATGTTTTTAAATGAAATTGTATATTTACATTAGTTCTAAAATGTGTTCGTATAGTTAAATTTAAATGAAATACTACTATGACATTATAAACTATTGATATTTCAGAATGGGAATGTTCTAATAATATCCCTAATTATAAGCTCTGAAAGAATTAATAAGCGCTAAATAATTATAACCTCTAAAATAATTAAAATAAATTATAGTTTAAAATCACTAAAAAACACGCTTTTAGAGTTAATCAAACTAAGAAGTAAAATATAAATTATAGTTTAAAAAACTGAACTATACTATAATTTAAACTATAATTTATTTGTACTTTCCAAAGAGCTGCTCCTGGCGCCGGTATAATATATCTTGCACAAAGCACCAAGCACATTAGCACCAAGGTATCGGTAAGTGGATATCTTTTGCCGGTAATTAAGTTACATATTTAAATCGACAGGAAAAATCGGTATTACAAATTTAGTTTTTCTAAATACAGTGTTCGATATGAAATCATAAGAACTACTCCATTATGTTTAACTCTAATTTAATAACGAAGTTAAAGTAAGTCAATCTAAGCAAGCCATTACCAAGTAAATGGTTCAGTAAGAAATTATTATAATATTTTAAAAAGCGTTGAGAAATGGAAAATTTTTAAAATTATTAAAATAAATTTAGCGTCAATATGAGATGGTACATAGAATAAATTATGTTACATTTTTTTTTACTTTTGCTCTTCAGATGGTTCTGCAGGAGCAGGAATAGCAGGTTCAGCAGGCGGTGGAGTAGGTGGAATATACGGTACGAGGTTATTTTACAATTTTTGAGATAAAGTAGTAAATTTTTCCATTCATAAGACTATATGTACCGATTTCGGATTTTTCGCATTTGTATAATATAAATGTAAAGCGAAGACAAACTGAAAAATATCTCGACCGTATCTCAAGCTATGTTTTGAAATACTTCCCAAAGCGCTGCCCCTGGTGGCGGTATACAAAATGAAATAACATATATAAATCGACTTAAAAAATAGGTATTACAAATGTAGTTTTTTTAAATACAGTGTTCGATATAAAATCATGAGAGATATCCCATAACATTTAATTATAATTTAATAACGAAGTTAAAGTAAGTCAATCTAAGTTAGCCATTCCCAAGCAAATGGTGCAGTAAGAAATTATTATAATATATTAAAAAGCTTCGACAGACGGAAAATTTTAAAATTATTAAAATAAATTTAGCTTCAATATGAGATGGTACATAGAATAAATTTTGTTGCATTTTTTTTTTGCTCTTCAGATGGTTCTGCAGGAGCAGGAATAGCAGGTTCAGCAGGCGTTGGAGTAACTGGATCATTTGGTAAGATGTTATTTTACAATTATTGAGATAATGTAGTAAATATTTCCATTTACAGGACTACATGTGCCGATTTCGTTTTTTCAGCTTTTGTGTAATATAAATGTAAAGCGAAGACAAACTGAAAAATATCTCGTCCGTATCTCAAACTATTTTTTTGAAATACTTTCCAAAGCGCTGCTCCTGGTGGCGGTATACAAACTTAAGTAACATATATAAATCGACTTAAAAAATAGGTATTACAAATGTAGTTTTTTTAAATACAGTGTTCGATATAAAATCATGAGAGAATCCCTAATAACTTTTAATTATAATTTAATAACGAAGTTAAAGTAAGTCAATCTAAGTAAGCCATTCCAAAAGAAAGGGTTCAGTAAGAAATTATTATAATATTTCAAAAAACTTAGAGAGACGGAAAATGTAAAAATTATTAAAATTTATTTAGCCTCAATATGAGATGGTACAAGAATATATTATATAATTTTTTTTTTTTTTTTTTTGCTTTTCAGATGGTTCTAGGAGCAGGAATAGCAGGTTCAGCAGGCGATGATACTGGATCATTTGGGGCAGATGATATTTTACAATTTTGAGATCAAGTAGTAAATTTTTCCATTCAGACTATATGTACCGAATTGGTTTTCCGCTTTTGTAAATAAATGGATCATTTGGTAAAACTGAAAAATATCTCGTTATCACGCGATTTTTAAATTGAAAGTTATGGCGGTATACAAAATGAAATAACATATTTAAAGCGAAAATTAGTTTTTTTTTAAATACAGTGTTCGAAAGAGAGATACCCCATAACATTTAATTATAATTTAATAACGAAGTTAAAGTAAGTCAATCTAAATAAGCCATTCCCAACAAATGGTTCAGTAAGAAATTTCATTATAATATTTTAAATAGTTTCGATAGACGGAAAATTATTTTAAAATTTTACAATATGAGATAAAATAAAATTTTATTATTACATTAACATGAAATAGGAGTGACAGCAGGAGGTGGAATTGGTTAAATGGAGCTTTTAAGATAATGTTTTTTTCCTTCAGTGGGTGCTATGGGTCAGGAATTCTCAGATGCAGATTAAAAAGTATTGGATTCTTTCACTATAAATTTTTATAACAGATTCAGAGGGAAAATTTTTAAAATTAACTAAAATAAATTTAGGCTTAACATGAAATAGTATAGGAAAGTAATCTCTCAATGTTCACTTTTGCATTCTAGGTGGTTCTGCAGGAGCAGGAATAGCAGGTTCAGCAGGCGGTGGAGTAAGTGGTTCATTCGGTAAGATGTTATTTTACAATTTTTGAGATAATGTAGTAAATTTTTCCATTTATAAGACTATATGTTCCGATTTCGGTTTTTCAGCTTTTGTGTAATATCAGCGTAACGCCAACACAAACTGAAGAATTTCTCATCCGTATATCAATCTATTTTTAACATGCTTTTATTAGTTTCATCTGTATGTTTGTAACTGACTCTTTGGGCTCGATTGCGCTCTAATTTAGGCGATCAGATTTGTTTTAGACTTTGTAGACATACCGACGACAATAAAATATTTCGATAAGTTTATTTAAATTCAAAATCACCTATTTGTTTAAAAGTAATTGCAGATTCTGATTCTTTGTGACGTCAAATAAACCCTATTAAACTCGTGCTGGCATCTATCTCTGGGTTTTATTCCCTAACTTTTCAAATCTAATTTCTAAGAGTTGGGCATGAATTTTGTTCACAAATTAATAAAACTTTAATTTATAAAATAAATTATTAAAATAATTCTATCATGCTTTTGATTTTATTCCTGATGCCTTTAAGAAACTAAAAATAAAAAAAAAAGTTATATATATATATATCGTGATAAAAATACTACCCGATTTATTTAATAATTTAGAACGTAGTTTTATTAATTTAAAAGAATAAATAAATCTTTAAATAATATAAATGTACATAAAATATTTATATTTTTAGTAATATTCATTTATAAATTAACTGTCGTATATATTTTAAGGAATGTAGCGTAAAACATGTTTTTAAATGAAATTGTATATTAACATTAGTTCTAAAATGTGTTCGTATAGTTAAATTTAAATGAAATACTACTATGACATTAAAAACTATTGATACTTCAGAATGGGAATGTTCTAATAATATCCCTAATTATAAGCTCTGAAAGAATTAATAGGCGCTAAATAATTATAAGCTCTAAAATAATTAAAATAAATTATAGTTTAAAATCACTAAAAAACACGCTTTTAGAGTTAATCAAACTAAAAATTAAAAAATAAATTATATTTGTACTTTCCAAAGAGCTGCTTCTCATGCCGGTATAATATATCTTGCACAAAGCACCAAGCACATTAGCACCAAGCACATTAGCACCAAGCACATTAGCACCAAGCAAGCACCAAGCAGCACCAAGCACATTAGCACCAAGGTATCGGTAAGTGTATATCTTGGCACCGGTAATTAAGTTACATATTTAAATCGACAGGAAAAATCGGTATTACAAATGTAGTTTTTCTAAATACAGTGTTCGATATGAAATCATAAGAGGTACTTCATTATGGTTAACTATAATTTAGTAATGAAAATAAAGTAAGTCAATCTAAGTAAGTCATTAACAAGCAAATATTTCAGTAAGAAATTATTATAATATTTTAAAAAGCTTCGACAGACGGAAAATTTAAAAATTATTAAAATAAATTTAGCTTTAATATGAGATGCTACATAAAATACATTATGTTACTTTTTTTTCTTTTGCTTTTTAGATGGTACTGCAGGGGCAGGAATAACAGGTTCAGCAGGCGGTGGAGTAAGTGGATATCTTGGTAAGATGTTATTTTACAATTTTAGAGATTATTTTGCAAATTTTTCGATTTAAAAAACTATATTTTCTGATTTCTGATTTTCAGCTTTTGTGTAATATCACCGTAACGTGAACACAAACTGTAAAGTTTCTCGTCTGTATCTCAGACTGTTTTTTAAAATACCTTTTAAAAAGCTGCTCCTCGTTCCGGTAAAGAAACTTAAGTAACATATATAAATCGACATTGAAAATCGATATTACAAATATTGTTCTTTTAAATATAGCGTTGGATATAAAATCATGAGATATACTCCATAATGTTTCATTATAATTTAATAAAGAAGTTAAAGTAAATCAATTTATGTAAGCCATTCCCTAGCAAATGGTTCAGTAAGAAGTTATTATAATATTTTAAAAAGCTTCGACAGACGGAAAATTTAAAAATCATTCAAATATATTTAGCCTCAATATGAGATGGTACAAAAGTAAAATCTGTTCAATTTCTATTGCATTCGAGATGGTAGTGCAGGAGCAGGAATATGAGTAACTGATGGCAGTGGAATTGGACTAAATGGATCATTTGGTAAGATGCCGATACACAATCGGTTAGTTTTACCGTTTGCTCTCGAATTGGTGATGTAGGGTCATAAATAGTAACTGAATTAAGGAGTGGAAATATAAAATTTAGGGCGTTGGGAAATTGATCCATAATTTTTATAATAGATTCTAGAGCCAGAAATTTTTTAAAATCATTAAAATAAATGTAGGCATAGTATAAAATAGTTGTCTTTTTCATTCTAGGTGGTTCAGCAACAGCAGGAATAGCAGGTTCAGCAGGCGGTGGTGTAAGTGGATATCTTGGTAAGATGTTATTTTACAATTTTTGAGATTATTTTGCAAATTTTCGATTTATAAGACTATATGTTCTGATTTCAGTTTTTACGCTATTGTGGGATATCAGTGTAACGCGAACACAAACTGAAGAATTTCTCATCCGTATATCAATCTATTTTTTGAAATACTTTTCAAAGCGCTGCTCCTGGTGGCGGTATACAAACTTAAGTGACATATATAAATCGACAGGAAAAATCGGTCTTGCAAAAATGGTTTTTTTTAAATACAGTCTTCGATATAAAACATGAGAGATACTCCATAATGTTTAATTATAATTTAATAACGAAGTTAAAGTAAGTCAATCTAAGTAAGCCATTCCCAAGCAAATGGTTCAGTAAGAAATTTTTATAATATTTCAAAACGCTTCGCGAGACCGAAAATTTAAATATTATTAATATGAATTTAGAGTCAATACGAGATGGTGCATAGAATAAATTACGTTAAATTTTTTATTTTGCTTTTCAGATGGTAGTGCATTTGCAGGAGTAACAGGTGCCGCAGAAGGTGGACTGAGTGGATTATTTGGTAAGATGTTATTTTACAATTTTTGAGATCATGTAATAAATTTTTTAAATTTATAAGACTATATGTTCTGATTACTGTTTTTCAGCTTTTCGGTAGTATCAGTGTAACGCTTACACAAACTGAAGAATTTCTCGTCCGTATATCACTATTTTTTTTAATTACTTTACAAAGAGCTGCTCCTGGTTCCGTTATAGAAACTTGAATAACATATAGAAATCGACAGGAAAAATCTTTATTACAAATGAACTTTTTTTAAATACTGTGTTCGATATAAAAAACATGTGAGATACTCCATAATGTTTCATTTTAATTTAATAACGAATTTAAAGTAACTCAATAGAAGTGAACCATTCCCAAGCGTATGGTACAGTATGAAATTATTATAATATTTTAAAACGCTTCGAGAGACGGAAAATTTAAAAATTATTAAAATAAATTTAGCGTGAATATGAGATGGTACATAAAATAATTAGGTTAAAATTTTTTTTTTTTTGCTTTTCAGATGGTAGTGCAGGTGCAGGAGTAACAGGTGCCGCAGAAGGGGGACTAAGTGGATTATTTGGTAAGCTATTGTTACACGATCTGTGAGTTTTCCCATTTGTTCTCCAGTTGGTGATATAGGTTCAGGAGTAGTAACTGAATTAAGTAGTGGAAATAGGAAAACTTAGGACATTGGGAAATTACTCCATACTTTTTATAATAGATTCGAGTGCCGGAAAATATTTAAATTGATTAAAGTAAATGTAGGCTTAATATGAAATAGTATAGGAAAGGTAATCTATCAATGTTTACTTTTGCATTCTAGGAAGTTCTGCTGGAGCCGGAATAGCAGGTTCAGCAGGCGGTGGAGTAGATGGATCATTTGGTAAGATGTTATTTTACAGTTTTTGAGATCATGTAGTACATTTTTCCATTTATATGACTATATGTTTTGATTACGGTTTTTCAGCTTTTGTGTAATATCAGTGTAACGCATACACAAACTAAAAAATTTCTTGTCTGTATATCATTCTTTTTTTTGAAATTAGTTTACAAGAGCTGTTCCTGGTTCCTGTATAGAAACTTAAGTAACATATAGAAATCGACAGGAAAAATCGATATTACAAATGTAGTTTTTTTAAATACTGTGTTCGATATAAAATCGTGAGAGGTACTCCATAACGTTTAATTATAATTTAATACCGAAGTTAAAGTAACTCAATATAAGTAAGCCATTCCCAAGCGTATGGTTAAGTTTGAAATTATTATAATATTTTAAAAACTGCGAGAGACAGAAAATTTAAATTTATTAAAATAAATTTAGCGTCAATATGAGATGGTACATAATAAAAATTATGTTAATTTTTTTTCATGCTTTTCAGATGGTAGTGCAGGTGCAGGAGTAACAGGTGCAGCAGAAGGTGGATTAAGTGGATCATTTGGTAAGATATTAGTTTAGAATTTTTGAGATCATGTAGTACATTTTTCCATTTATAAGACTATATTTTCTGTTTTCTGTTTTTCAGCTTTTGTGTGATATCAGTGTAACGCGCACACAAACTGAAACATTTCTCGTCCGTATCTCAAACTAATTTTTTAAATACTTTCGAAAGAGTTGGTATAGAAACTTTAGTAACATATATAAATCGGCAGGGAAAATCGATATTACAAATATAGTTCTTTTAAATACATACAGCGTTGGATATAAAATCCTGAGAGGTATTATATAATGTTTAATTATAATTCAAAAACCAAGTTAAAGTAAGTCAATCAAAGTGAGCCATTAACACGCAAATCGATCGGAAAGAAATTATTATAATAATTTATATTGTTTCGGGAGACGGAAAAATTTAAAAATTATTAAAATATATTTCTCCTCAATATAAGATCGTACAAAAGTGAAATCTGTTCAATTACTATTGCCTTCCTAATGGTACTGCAGGGGCAGGAATAGAAGTAACAGCTGGCAGTGGAATTCGACTAAATGGATCATTTGGTAAGATACTGTTACACGATCTGCTAGTTTTCCCATTTGTTCTCCAGTTGGTGATATAGGTTCAGGAGTAGTAACTGAATTAAGTAGTGGAAATAGGAAAACTTAGGACATTGGGAAATTACTCCATACTTTTTATAATAGATTCGAGTGCCGGAAAATATTTAAATTGATTAAAGTAAATGTAGGCTTAATATGAAATAGTATAGGAAAGGTAATCTATCAATGTTTACTTTTGCTTTCTAGGTGGTTCTGCAGGAGCAGGAATAGCAGGTTCAGCAGGCGGTGGAGTAGGTGGATCATTTGGTAAGATGTTATTTTACAATTTTTTAGATCATGCGGTACATTTTTGCATTTATAAGACTATATGTTCCGATTTCGGTTTTTCAGCTGTTGTGTAATATTAGAGTAACGCGAACACAAACTGTAGAATTTCTGGTCCGTATATCAATCTTTTTTTTAAAAATAGTTTACAAGAGCTGCTCCTGGTTTCTGTATAGAAACTTAAGTAACATGTAGAAATCGACAGGAAAAATCGATATTACAAATGTAGTTTTTTTAAATACTGTGTTCGATATAAAATCGTGAGAGGTACTCCATAACGTTTAATTATAATTTAATACCGAAGTTAAAGTAACTCAATATAAGTAAGCCATTCCCAAGCGTATGGTTAAGTTTGAAATTATTATAATATTTTAAAAACTGCGAGAGACAGAAAATTTAAATTTATTAAAATAAATTTAGCGTCAATATGAGATGGTACATAATAAAAATTATGTTAATTTTTTTTCATGCTTTTCAGATGGTAGTGCAGGTGCAGGAGTAACAGGTGCAGCAGAAGGTGGATTAAGTGGATCATTTGGTAAGATATTAGTTTAGAATTTTTGAGATCATGTAGTACATTTTTCCATTTATAAGACTATATTTGCTGATTTCTGTTTTTCAGCTTTTGTGTGATATCAGTGTAACGCGAACACAAACTGAAACATTTCTCGTCCGTATCTCAAACTATTTTTTGAAATACTTTCGAAAGAGTTGGTATAAAATCTTGAGTAACATATATAAATCGGCAGGGAAAATCGATATTACAAATATAGTTCTTTTAAATACATACAGCGTTGGATATAAAATCCTGAGAGGTATTATATAATGTTTAGTTATAATTCAAAAACCAAGTTAAAGTAAGTCAATCAAAGTGAGCCATTAACACGCAAATAGATCGTTAAGAAATTATTATAATAATTTATATTGTTTCGGGAGACGGAAAAATTTCGAAATTATTAAAATATATTTCCCCTCAATATAAGATCGTACGAAAGTAAAATCTGTTCAATTACTATTGCTTTCCAGATGGTACTGCAGGGGCAGGAATAGGCACTGGGATTGGACTAAATGGATCATTTGGTAAGATACCGTTACACGATCTGTTAGTTTTCCCATTTGTTCTCCAGTTGGTGATATAGGTTCAGGAGTAGTAACTGAATTAAGTAGTGGAAATAGGAAAACTTAGGACATTGGGAAATCACTCTATAATTTTTATAATAGATTCGAGTGCCGAAAATATTTAAATTGATTAAAATAAATGTAGGCTTAATATGAAATAGTATAGGAAAGGTAATCTATCAATGTTCACTTTTGCTTTCTAGGTGGTTCTGCAGGAGCAGGAATAGCAGGTTCAGCAGGCGGTGGAGTAGGTGGATCATTCGGTAGGATGTTATTTTACAATTTTTGAGATCATATGGTGCATTTTTGAAATTTATAAGTCTATATGCTCTGATTACTGTTTTTCAGCTTTTGTGTAAAATCAGTGTAACGCGAACACAAACTGAAAATTTTCTCGTCCTTATATCAATCTATTTTTTGAAATACTTTCCAAAGAGCTGGTGCTGGTGCCGATATAGAAACCTAAGTAACATATATAAATAGACAAGGAAAATCGATATTACAAATATCGTTCTTTTAAATACAGCGTTGGATATCATATATTAAGAGATACTCCACTATGATTAATTATAATTAAAAATTATTAAAATAAATTTAGTCTCAATATGAGATGCCGAATAAAGTATTATCTGTTTAATTACTTTTGCATTCCAAATGGTTCAAATTATTAAGCTATTGGTTCTGATTTCTGTGGTTCCGTTTTTATATAATATACCTTTTCATATAATACCTTTTAGTAAAGGTACACAAATTGTGTCATTCCGTATATAATTTATATTTTTTTAAATACGTTTTGACGAGCTACTCCTGACACGGGATTAAAAACCAAAATATCATATGAAAATGGAGGGTTAAAACGGAATTACAAGAATAATATTATATGTGCAGTTCGAAATATAAAACCACAAGAAGTACTTTATTTTTTTTAATTGTAATTTGAATCCTATGTAAAAGTAAGCCAACATAATCAAAGTATTCCCATTCAAATCGATCGGTTAACCAACTATTTTAATTTTTTAAACAGTTCCAATTATAGTATTAATATGAGATATGAGATGGTATTTTAGAAACGACCTCTTAATGTTCCCATTTGCGTTCCAGGTGGTAGTGCAGGGGCAGGAATATCAGGTGGAGCTGGACTAAATGGATCACTTGGTAAGATGTTGTTTTGACATTTTTGAGATAATTTTATATTTTTTTGTAATTATAAAACTATTTGTTCTGATTTCCATTTTTCACGTTTCGTGAAATATCTATGTAACTGAAAATTTTTCTCGTCTGTATCTTATTTCTACTTTCTGAAAAAGTAAAAAGATGGTATATGAGTTTAAATGGTGAGATGATGTAAATTTTAGATGGTATATGAGACATTATCTAGTTTTCTGATTTGCTCTCTAGGTAGTGATATTAGGACAGGAATAGTTAGTAAATTATGTAGTGAAATTGGCCAAACAGAGGGGATTGGTATATCACTCCATAATTTTTTTAAGAGTTTCGAGAGATGGCAAATTCTAAAATTTATTAAAATAAATTTAGCCTTAATATGAAATAGTATACGAAACGTAATCTCTTAATGTTCTCTTTTGCATTCTAGGTGGTTCTGCAGGGTCACGAGTATCAGGTGGAGCAGGCGGTGGAATTGGACTAGGTAGATCAATTGGTAATATGCTATTTTAAAATTTGTGATATACTTTTGTAAATTTTTTGCCTGATAACACTATTTTTTCTGATTTCTATTGTTCACGTTTCGTGTAATATCTATGTAACACAAACAGAAACTGAAATTTTTTCTCGCTGTAGCTCATTTCTTTTTTTTTTTAAAAGTCTATATATCTACTTTTGAATGGAATACCTACGATTGAATGGACAACAAAATAACAATTATAAATATATGAGGAAAACGACATGGCAGACATGAAATTTTGAATGCTGTTCGTGATACAAAACCTTATTAAATGGAAGTCAGCCTATGTAAGCCATTTCCATGCAAATCGATCGATTCCATGCAAATTAAACATTTACGAGAGATAAAAACTTGTTAAAATAAATTTATCCTTAATAAGAAATGGTACAAGAGACACTATCTGTTAACTTCCCATTTAACATTCCATGTTGTAACAGGTGCAGTATGCCATGAACACTCCAATGCGGATCGATCGGTAATAATCTATGTCAATTTTTTCAATAGTCTCGATATAATTTCATGAAAAAAACCTAATTTTTTTTCTGATGTGTATTCGAAATGAAGCTGGGGGTGGACCATTAATAGGTGAGGCAAGATAATGAAATGGTAAAGCAGTATTAATTATTTAAATAATAATTAAATGCTGATTAAGATGATGAGTAATTAAAAAAGGATTATTTATTTAAACAATTTCAATTTTGTTTCAAATATAATTTTAGAAACAGAAATTTATAAATATTATCAGATTAGATTGTCCAATGAAATTAGATGCTATAAACATTTATGAGATGAATTAATGAAATGAGTTCTATGTTTATTTCATTTTCTTATATTCATTTATGGTTCTCTAGGGGCAGGAATATCAGGTTCAGAAGCCCTTAGGAGTGCACTGATTAGATCATTTGGTAAGATGTTATTTTAATATTTTTGAGATAACTTTTGTAGAATTTTCAAATTATAAAACTATTCGTCATAATTTTTGATGTTGAGTTTTTATGGAAGTCCTTGGTAACACTAAGAAAAATTGAACATTTTCTCGTGTATATATCATTTGTATTTTTTGAAAATTAGAAAGCAAAATAGCCTCAATAGAAAACAAAATAATCATAAAATTATTGAATTGGAAGAAAAAAATATGTAGTTAATAATATAGCCAAATATAACAGCTTACTATTTGACATTGGCTTAATATTTTATCGTTCTGGGTTTTTTCTAATTTTTTTTTGTTGGAAAGTTACACATCTCGCAGTTTTAAGAAGATTGTAGGCTTTAAAAATATTAAAAACTTTTTTTTTGAAAATTAATTTTGTTGAAAATGGTTAGAAATACTGAGAAATTTGCGTTATTATGAATTTTGAGTTCTTATAGGAAACTAAGGCATTGCAGACCGCGCGAAATATTAATAAAGTATTTGGCTCTAGTCTGTATCAAATTGATTCTCCAAATTTTATACACGAAACTTTCTGACAAATGAGCCATGTAGTCGCCTAAAATCAACGTTAAAAATGAAGAACTAAAGGTCACCTATGAGTCTTACCCATCTCAGGGTGACTATGAATTATCATTGAAGTTTGCTGTTAGCAAGCAAACAATATTAACTCATTTAGCTCAAATCAAGTGAAAATATTGGATAAGTAGGTTTCACTTCAACTAATTGAAAAATAAGCTTTCGGAAGCTTGTGTGCTTTTGCTTTCTCTTCACAAATCTGATCTACTTTTCATTCGAATAGTCGCTTGTGATGAGAAATGGATCCCATATGACAATAGCAAGCCTTCAGCACAGTGGTTGGAATAGGTTGAATCACCAAAACACACTCCAAAGTGTAACATTAATCAAACAAAGATGATGGGGGTGGGAGGGGGGGGGTTGTTGGCCTCACACAGGTGTGATCCGTATGATTTCATGAAATCTGGCTTAGATCACAGCAGAAAAATACTGCAATTAACTGGAGGAAATGATGCAAAATTGTAGAGACAAATAGCCTAGATTGGTCAACATATCGATTCTTATCTTATTACGTAATAACGCTAAACCACATGCTGCACAAAAGATTGTTGTAAAACTACAGGAATTGACATTGGAACTTCTTCATATTCCTCCATACTCACTAGATATAGCCTCCACTGACTACCACTTTTCCGCAATTTGAGGCGACTTTTAATTAGGAAAAAGGTTTAATTCTGATAATGCTGCAAATTTGGTCTTATTTATTGACTCTCTTCCGCCAGGGTTTTGTACGATCGGCCTAAATAACCCGCCGCTTAAATGACAAAAAAGCATAGACCATATAGGTTCATATATTGATGAATAAAATAATTTTTTTTATCTTTAAGTTATCAACAAACTTTGCCTTTTTTTTCTACAAATTTTAGCTCTGAAAAAAAAATAACGAATGTAAAGGAATAGAAAAAACTGTATAATAAACAAATTTTTTTTTTTAAATGCAGTTCGGAATTGTATTTCAGAAAAAAAAAAAATTCTTTAACATTTTTTATATTGTTAGACAAAAGTGACGTAAACAATTTTTGAAAATTTTCTAACATATATTTTAGGTGGTGCTCCGCGTGGCCATGCATTAGAAGGTAAGTCGAATAATGATATACGGTAATCTGGATTGCTCGGTAAGACTCTTTTTGAATATATTTTAGACCATTCCAAAGTTTGTAAATAAGAACTATACTTTGAATTTTTATTGTTTGGATTATCAATAAAACATAATAACCGGAGCGTATACTATAATAGTTCTCATATATTTTCTTTGTGCTAAATAATGAAAATGGTTTCAAAGAAACAATTGATAAATATTTTTATAATCATTTTAAATACATCCCCCAGATTTAAAACCACAAAACTTATTTGTATATGATTTCCTTTTTCAAATCTAATACACGTTCAAACGAATTATCCAAATGCGAGGAAAATGTATATATGTAAATAAAGGTGAACAATTAAAAATGTGTAGAAAATCAATAATACATTATTAAATAGATACAACTACATATAAGGAACTTATGAAGGAACACTTTGTTACTTTTGTTGTAAAGCAAACTATTGTCTGATTCCGCCTTAATTCATAGAAGTAGCAGACATTCCCTATGGAACTTCTTATGAAGTTCTTTCCAATTCTTTTGTAAGATCAGAGAACTCCACGACAAACGCAGTGTATATATTTAGCTGTATTGCAATGATGGGATTGTATTGGCATGAGGGATTGTACTGAGGATGCACATTTGACTACATAACTAATTAATTAAACTTTTCAAAAGTACATAGAAAATGAGTAGATATGAAAACAAGGATGTTGGGTATTATTCTGCGGAAAAAGAATTTCACTATAATGCGAGAGAAACCCAAACGCACTTGTCGAAGAATATCATATAATAAACTGTCCAGGAGATCTAGGAGAACAACCGAAATAGGATGGCTATCAAAATCAAGGATTCTAGGATCATATGTCGGCTGTATGACGACAGTCCGTTTAATACTCAACCGCTTTCCTGGACAATTACAGTGCTATCTTTATACCTGGATTTAAGATTTAACATAAAGCATAAGATTTAACATTAACATATCTATCTCTGACAACAATTTTAATTCAATAGTTGAAATTCCAGATAGATTGAGATCTATGGCGCACTCATTTAATTATATACACAATTAAGGCTTTGTCTTCGCAATGGTGCCGTTAGTTCAAAGCCTCATTTTCCACATTCATGCGCTACTTGACGAATATTGCTTGCATATATGTGTCAATCACTCTTTAAAATTCTGCCCATTAGTTTTAAATCATCATATACTGTAGCTTAAACGTTTTATAAAATTATTCAAGTAGATTTCGTTCTTACAAGAAGTTCTATTTTGCTTTTTAGAATATCCTGCATCTGGCTAAGTACTTGATGGAGTAGCAATTGGAAATGCAATAAAAAGCTTTTTTATATTATTTAAAAAAATGACAGAGTTTGTAAATTATATATATGTATATATATATTCGTGTATATCTTCATTATTTTCGTCATTAATATATGTAAACAATGCAACTAAAACTTTATCTGAAAAATATTCTTTATTGCTTTCTAGGGATTTCTGAAGGTGCTGGAGTAGTTGGTGGAGCAAAAGCAGGTTTGAAAGCAAATTTTTAAAATATTTTTTATATTCATGAACAAATTTGCACATTAAATTTTCTTTTTCTGATTTTGTCGCTTGTATTAAAAAAATATAGTAACTATACATTTAAATTCATGAAATATTACTTTCTAAATGTTTCTGTAGAAGGATAAATCAGGTGGAGTTTGAAATGGTAGTAAGACACAAGGTTTAAAAGATATGCTTTTTAATAATTGCCATATACGTGACAGAATACGCAAATTAAAAAAACAAAACAAATAATACTGTAATAAACTTAAATTAAATGAAACGAACAAAAGGCCTTATTCTAATAAAGAATGCCTTTGTAAATAAAGTATAATATAGCAGGACATTAAAAATGAGCATAATATTTAAAACTTTTAGGGATCTTTTGAATTTTTTTTCTCGCTCTTGCTTGATGTGACACGAAATTTAATTTTCTCCCAACAACAAAATCAAAAATCGAACACAAATCTCGAGGTGTGCGCATTGCGCTTTTATACAAGAAACTCGATTTTATTCTACTAAGGAAAACAATTTTCGTCTACTAGGTGGGTGTCCTCCTTTGTAGTCCTGCATTGATTTTCAACAGGTATATGGTAAATACATAATCATTAGGTGCCACTTTTAAGGCAGTATTGTTTAAATTACAAGAATACCCGTATCCCCCATTGACATATGAGCAAATAATATTACAAATTTCTGAACCTTGTTCAGCAAACATTCACGTGAAACAATTTTATTGTTTTATTGCGGGTTTAATATGCCAGTTCTCTTTCATTACTAGAATAACAAATATGCTTAAGGTTTTGTGCACCCTAGATATAGAACGGATGCCTGTCACGTTACGCGTTTTTTATGTAATAACAATTTGGAACGCACACCTCAGAGGGTGCCACATGAGGAATTCGAAAGCCTTTCCCCTCCTTTTACACAAAAATAGAAGTATTTTACATATCTACAATTTATCGTGCTCATTCTATGCATATACAAGATGGCATCCCGTCTCGTGATATTTGTTGGATTTCTAATCGAGTTCCGTCAGTAAACAAATTTCCAGAGCATTTTGGCCAGCAAATGTAAATCACGAGATGTTACTCGATGATTCAATTTTTTTTACATAATAATGTACCGCTAAATTTTATGAACTACTTTCAATATAAATAATATTTTCCTCGTATTATTTTCACAGCAATAGAAATAAAATAAAAGATCTTTCGTTTGTAAAACCATTTAATAATTTCTTGTAATTGTCTTTATATACAAAGTATTGCATCAAAATTAAACATCTTCTTGCAAGTAATATACTCATTTACAGCAACTATTTAAGGATTGCTGTATAAATTACAAGAACACCAGTAAACAACATTGACACATCAACAAATAATATTACAAATCATTAAAAATTCGATTGAGAACACGTATTTGGAACAATTTTATTATTCTATTGTTGCTTTAATATTCCAGACTCAGATCAGTTCTTTTGATGGCAAATATGCTGCAGATTTGTGCTTTCTAGATACAAAAAAGAAGCATGTCATTTTACATTATTGTGTCAACAATTCGGAACACACACCTACTGGAATGCAACTTGAGCAATTCGCAATTGTTGATGTTTCGATTACTGTTATTTTCTAATTTTAAAAACTATTTATATTACTTGGTTTTATCTTATTTCTATTTCCTGAAAAAGTAGAAAGATGGTAAATGAGTTTAAATCATGAGTTGATGTAAAAGTTTATATGGTATATGAGACACGTTCTGTTAGTTTTCCCATTTGCTGTCCAGGTAGTGATATAATGACAGGAACAGTTAGAGAATTAAGTAGTAAAAATAGCCAAATGGAAATTGGTAAACCACTCTTTGATTTTTTTACTAGTTTTGAGTGTTGGCAAATTTAAAAATTTATTAAAATATATATAGCCTAAATATGAAATAGTATTCGAAACGTAATCTATTGATGTTCCCATTTGCATTCCAGGTGGTAGCGCAGGGGCAGGAATATCAGATGCAGCTGGACTAAGTGGATCACTTGGTAAGATGCTGGTTTAACATATTTGAGATATTTTTGTTAATTTTTTAAACATAAAACTATTTGTTTTGATTTTTGTTGTTCAGTGTTTGAGAATATCTATGTAACATGAACACAGAAACACACAGAAAATTTTTCTAGTCCCTATGTCATTTCTTTTTTCTGAAAAAGTCTAAATACCTACTGTTTTCGCAGGAATAGAAACAAAAGTAACATATTGAAATGAACAGGGAAACGCCATAACTCTATAATTTTGTTTAATAGTTTTGAGTGTTGGAATTTTACAAAATTTTTTAAAATATATATGTATCATTAACATGAAATAGTACATGAAACATAATCTATTAATGTTCCCATTTGCGTTCCAGGTGGTAGTGCAGGGGCAGGAATATCAGGTGCAGCAGGCGGTGGAGCTGGACTAAGTGGATCGCTTGGTAAGATGTTGTTTTGACATTTTTGATATAATTCTGTAAATCTCTTCAATTATATTACTTGTAACAACAATTTATTTATATTAATTGTTTTCAATATTATTTCTATTTTCTGAAAAAGTAGAAAGATGGTATATGAGTTTCAATTACTGTTTACTTTTCAACAGAAATATTATTTTCATCGCATTATTTTCGCAACGACAGAAATAAATTCAAAGACTCTTTGTATATAAAATCATTTAACATTTTCTTGTAATTGACTTTAAATTCAATACATTGCATATAAATTAAATATCTGGTTGCATTTCATTTAAAGATACTGCGTATTAAATAAAGTCATCTTTTTATCATTTCTAGGTGGAAATATGAAAGGTCGAAGGCGGAAAAGAAATGTTGGGGGTGTGGGAAATCCATTACAAGAGCCGATTTTTGGAGATGATGGTAGGTCAAAGTTTTTTATTATACATTTAGAAAATAAATTTAGCCCAAGTAACCAAATAAATAATCGAAATATCATATACAAATTGAAGGCTGAAACGGAATTACAAAGATAATTATTTTAACTGCAGTTCTTAATATAATACCACAAGAAGTACTCCATTATTTTTAATTATAATTTGAATCCTTTCTAAAAGCAAGCAACATAATTAAACTATTCCCAAGTAAATCCAGCGGTTGAGCAATTATTTTAAATTTTTAAACATTTCTCAGAGAAACTAAATTATAAAAGAAATGTAATTAAATTTACTATTAATATGACAGACGACCTCTTAATTTTCCCATTTGCATTCCAGGAACGGGAGTAGCAGGTGCAGCATTCGTTGGAGCTGGACTAGGCGGATCAGTTGGTAATATGTTACTTTAACATTTTGAGAAAGTTCTTTAAGTTTTTCCAATCATAAAACTATTTGTTTTGATTTCTATTGTTCAATTTTCTTGAAATATCTTTGTAAAATGAACGTGCAGTATCGTATATAAGATTCTTCTCATCTGTATCTGACTTCTATTTTCTGAAAAGATTAGTAAGGTGGTATATTAGTTTAAGAGATGAGATGATGTAAAGGTTTCCATGGTATATGAAACACTATCTGTTAGTTTTCTCATTCGCTCTCTAGATAGTGATATTAGGGAATAGTTAATGAAGTAATCAGTAAGTAATGAAGTATTACAGTGATCAGATGATGTAAATTTTAGATGATATATGAGACACTATATAGTTTTCTCATTTGCTCATAAGGTGGTGATATTAGGAGAGGTATTGTTAGTGAATTAAGTAGTGAAATCAGCCAAACTGAGGTGATGGGTATATCACTCCATAATTTTTAAATAATTTCGGGGGATGTCAAATTCTAAAATTTATTAATATATATTTAGCCTTAATATGCAATAGTATGCGAAACGTAGTCTATTACTGTTCTCTTTTGCATTCTAGGTGGGGCTGCAGCGGCAGGAATATCAGGTGGAGCTGGACTAGGTGGATACGTTGGTAAGTTGTTATTTTGACATTTTTGTGATAATTCTGTAAATTTTTCGAATTTTAAAACTATTTATATTACAAATTTTCTATCTTCTTTCTATTTTCTGAAAAAGTAGAAAGATGGTATAAGAGTTTAAGGGATGAGATGATGTAAAAGTGCAGATGGTATATGAGACACTTTCTATTAGTTTTCTAATTTGCATTCTAGATAGTGATATAAGGACAGAAATGGTTAATGAATTAATTAGTGAAATTGGCCAAAGAGAGGCGATTTTTTTTAATAGTTTCGGGAGATGGCAAATTCTAAAATTTATTTACATATATATTTAGCCTTAATATGCAATAGTATACGAAACGTAATCTATTAATGTTCTCTTTTGCATTCTAGGTGGTGCTGCAGGTGCAGGAATATCAGGTGGAGCTGGACTAGGTGGATACGTTGGTATGTTGCTATTTTGACACTTTTGAGATAATTCTGTAAATTTTTCCAATTTTAAAACTATTTATATTTCTTGTATTCTATTTTCTGAAAAAGTAGAAATATGGTATAATAATTTAACTGATGAGATGATGAAAAATTCAGGTGGTATATGCGATACTATCTGTCAATTTTCTCATTTGCTCTATAGGTTATGATATAATGACAGAAATAGTTAGTGGGTTAAGTAGTGAAAATAGCCAAACAGAGGCGATTGGTATACCACTCCAAAAATTTTTTAATAGTTTGGAGAGATGGCAAATTCCAAAATTTACTAATATACATTTAGCCTTAATATGGAATAGTATAAGAAACATAATCTATTAATGTTCTCTTTTGCATTCTAGGTGGTTCTGCAGGGGCAGGAATAGCAGGTGCAGCTGGACTTGGTGCAGCTGTTGGTAAGTTGCTATTTTGACATTTTTGATATAATTTTGTAAAATTTTCGAATTTTAAATCTATTTCTATTACTTGTTTTCTATCTTATTTCAATTTTCTGAAAAAGTAGAAAGATGGTATATGAGTTTAAGTGATCAGATGATGTAAATTTTAGATGATATATGAGACACTCTCTAGTTTTCGCATTTGCTCATAAGGTAGTAGTATTAGGAGAGGGATAGTTAGTGAATTAAGTAGTGAAATTAGCCTAACTGAGGTGATGGGTATATCACTCCATAATTTTTTAATAGTTTCGGGAGATGGCAAATTCGAAAATTTATTAAAATATATTTAGCCTTAACATGTAATAGTATACAAAGCGTAATATATTAATGTTTTTTTTTCATTCTAGGCGGTTCTGCAGGGGCAGGAATATCAGGTGGAGTTGGACTAGGTGGATACGTTGGTAAGTTGTTATTTTGACACTTTTGAGATAATTCTGTAAATTTTTCGAATTTTAAAACTATTTATATTACTTGTTTTCTATCTTGTTTCTATTTTCTGAAAAAGTAGAAATATGGTATAATAGTTTAAAGGATGAGATGATGTAAAAGGGCAGATGGTATATGAGACAATATCTTTTAGTTTTCTCATTTGCATTCTAGATAGTGATATAAGTACATAAATGGTTAATGAATTAAGTAGTGAAAATGGTCAAACAGAGGCGATTTTTTTTAATAGTTTCGGGAAATGGCAAATTCCAAAATTTATTAACATATATCTAGCCTTAATATGCAATAGTATACGAAACGTAATCTATTAATGTTCTCTTTTGCATTCTAGGTGGGGCTGCAGGGGCAGGAATATCAGCTGGAGCTGGACTAGGTGGATACGTTGGTAAGTTGCTATTTTGACAATTTCGAGATAATTCTGTAAATTTTTCCAATTTTAAAATTATTTATATTACTTGTATTTATATTTGTTTTCTATTTTGTTTCTATTTTCTGAAAAAGTAGAAATATGGTATAATAATTTAACTGATGAGATGATGTAAAAGTGTAGGTGGTATATGAGATACTATCTGTCAATTTTCTCATTTGCTACATAGGTTGTGGTATAGTGACAGAAATAGTTAGTGGATTAAGTAGTGAAAATAGCCAAACAGAGGCAATTGGTATACCACTCCATAACTTTTTTAATAGTTTCGAGAGATGGCAAATTATAAAATTTACTAATATATATTTAGCCTTAATATGCAATAGTATACGAAACGTAATCTATTAATGTTCTCTTTTGCATTCTAGGTGGTTCTGCAGGGGCAGGAGTAGCAGGTGGAGCTGGACTAGTGGGGTCACATGGTAAGTTGTTATTTTAACATTTTTCAGATAATTCTGTAAATTTTTCCAATTATTAAACTGTTCATATTACTTCTTTTCTATCTCATTTTTATTTTCTTAAAAAGTTGAAGGATGGTAAATGAGTTTAAGTGATCAGATGAAGTAAACGTTTACATGTATATGAGTCATTGTCTGTTAGTTGTCGCATTTGCTCTATAAATATTTATATAAGGGCAAGAATATTTATTGAATTAAGTTGTGCAAATTTCCAAACATAGGAGATAAAAAAATCACTCCATAATTTTTCGAGAGTTTCAGTTTCGAGGCATGGGTTTTAGTTTGGAGAAATAGCAAATTCTAAAATTTATTACAATAAATTTAGCTTTATTATGAAATAGTATACCAAACCTAATCTATTAATCAAAGATTCTTTGCTTGTAAAACCATTTAATAATTTCTTGTAATTGTCTTTATATTGAAATTGCCATCTGATGAATTCGAAAGCATTTTCCCTCATTTTAACAACAATAGAAGTATTTTACAGATTTATCGTGCTCATTCTGAGCATTTACAAGATATAATCCGGTCTCGCCATATTTGTTGGGTTTCTAATCGAGTTCCGCCTGTAAAAAAATTTCCAGAGCATTTTGGCAGCATACCATCATGACAATTTACTCGATAATTCAATTTTTCTTACATAATAATGTACCGCTAAAATTCATGAATTATTTCCATTGTAAATAATATTTTCATCGTATTATTTTCACATCAATAAAAATAAAATAAAAGATTCTTTGTTTGTAAAACCATATAATAATTTTTTGTAATTGTCTTTATATTCGGAGTATTGCTTCAAAATTAAACATTTACTTGCAAATTATACACTCATTTAATGCAACTGTTTAAGAATTACTGTATAAATTACAAGAACACCAGTAACCAACATTGACACATCAACAAATAATATTGCAAATCGATAAACATTCGATTGCGAACATGTCATATTATAATAATTATGTCATATTGTAATATTATTTTCATCGCATTAGTTTCACAGCAACAGAAATAAATTCAAAGATTCTTTGTATATAAAATCATTTAATAATTCTCGTAATTGACTTTAAATTCAATACATTGTGTAAAAATTAAATATCTGGTTGCATTTGATTTAAAGATACTGCGTATTAAAGTCGTCTTTTTATCATTTCTAGGTGGACATCTCATAGGGCGCAGGAGGAAAAGAGATGTTGGTGGTGTAGGAGATCAATTGCAAGAGCCGATTTTTGGAGATGATGGTAGGTCAAACTTTTTTATTATACATTTAGAAAATAAATTTAGCCCAAATAACCAAATAAATAAACAAAATATCACATCCAAATTGAAGGCTAAAACGGAATCACAAAGATAATTACTTTAACTACCGTTCCTAATATAATACCACAAGAAGTACTCCATTATTTTTAATTATAATTTGAATCCTTTGTAAAAGCAAGCAACATAATTAAACTATTCCCAAGTAAATCGATCGGTTGAGCAATTATTTTAAATTTTTAAACATTTCTCAGAGAAACTAAATTATAAAAGAAATGTAATTAAATTTACTATTAACATGACAGACGACTTCTTAATTTTCCCATTTGCATTCCAGGAAAGGAAGTAGCAGGTGCAGCACTCGTGGGAGCTGGACTAGGCGGATCAGTTGGTAATATGTTACTTTAACATTTTGAGAAAGTTCTATAAATTTTTACAATCATAAAACTATTTGTTTTGATTTCTATTGTTCAATTTTCTAGAAATATCTATGTAACACGAACGCGCAATATCGTATATAAGATTCTACTCGTCTGTATCTGACTTCTATTTTCTGAATAGATTAGTAAGGTGGTATATGAGTTTAAGTGATCAGATGATGTAAATTTTAGATTATATATGAGACACTATCTAGTTTTCTCGTTTGCTCATAAGGTAGTGATATTAGGAGACGGATAGTTAGTGTATTTAGTAGTGAAATTAGCCAAACAGAGGTGATGGGTATATCACTCCATAATTTTTTAACGGCAAATTCAAAAATTTATTAAAAGATATTTAGCCTTAACATGCAATAGTATACGAAGCGTAATATATTAATGTTTTTTTTTCATTCTAGGTGGTTCTGCAGCGGCAGGAATATCAGGTGGAGTTGGACTAGGTGGATACGTTGGTAAGTTGTTATTTTGACATTTTTGAGATAATTCTGTAAATGTTTCGAATTTTAAAACTATTTAAATTACTAATTTTCTATCTTCTTGGTATTTTCCTGAAAAAGTAGAAAGCTGGTATGAGAGTTTAAGGGATTAGATGATGTAAAAGTGCAGTTGGTATATGAAACAATTTCTTTTAGTTTTCTAATTTGCATTCTAGATAATGATATAAGGACAGAAATGGTTAATGAATTAATTAGTGAAAATGGCCAAACAGCGGCGATTTTTTTTAATAGTTTCGGGAGATGGAAATTTCTAAAATTTATTAAAATATATATTTAGCCTTAATATGCAATAGTATACGAAACGTAATCTATTAATGATCTCTTTTGCATTCTAGGTGGTTCTGCAGGGGCAGGAATAGCAGGTGGAGCTGGAGTAGGTGGATACGTTGGTAAGATATTATTTTGATATTTTGAGATAATTCTGTAAATTTTTCCAATATTCAAACTATTTATAGTAATTGTTTTCTATCTTGTTTCTATTTTCTGAAAAAGTAGAAATATGGAATAATAATAATTGAACTGATGAGATGAAGTAAAAGTTTAGGTGGTATATGAGATACTATCGGTCAATTTTCTCATTTACTCTATAGGTTATGATATAATGACAGAAATAGTTAGTGGATTAAGTAGTGAAAATAGCCAAACAGAGGCGATTGGTATACCACTCCATAAATGTTTTAATAGTTTCGAGAGATAGCAAATTATAAAATTTACTAATATATATTTAGCCTTAATATGCAATAGTATACGAAACGTAATCTATTAATGTTCTCTTTTGCATTCTAGGTGGTTCTGCAGGGGCAGGAATAGCAGGTGGAGCTGGACTAGGTGGATACGTTGGTAAGATATTATTTTGATATTTTGAGATAATTCTGTAAATTTTTCGAATTTTAACACTATTTATATCACTAATTTTCTATCTTATTTCTATTTTCTGAATAAGTAGAATGATGGTATAAGAGTTTAAGGAATGAGAGGATGTAAAAGTGCCGTTGGTATATGAGACAATTTCTTTTAGTTTTCTCATTTGCATTCTAGATAGTGATATAAAGACAGAAATGGTTAATGAATTAAGTGCTGAAAATGGCCAAACAGTAGCGATTTTTTAAATAGTTTCGGGAGATGGCAAATTCTAAAATTTCTTAATATAAATTTAGCCTTAATATGCAATAGTATACGAAACGTAATCTATTAATGTTCTCTTTTGCATTCTAGGTGGTGCTGCAGGGGCAGGAATATCAGGGGGAGCTGGACTAGGTGGATACGTTGGTAAGTTGCTATTTTCACTCTTTCGAGATAATTCTGTAAATTTTTCCAATTTTAAACCTATTTATATTACTTGTTTTCTATCTTGTTTTTATTTTCTGAAAAAGTAGAAATATGGTATAATAATTTAACTGATGAGATGATGTAAAAGTTTAGGTGGTATATGAGATACTATCTGTCAGTTATCTCATTTGCTCTATAGGTTATGATATAATGACTGAAATAGTTAGTGGATTAAGTAGTGAAAATAGTAAACGGAGGCGATTGTTATACCCCTCCATAAATTTTTTAATAGTTTCGAGAAATGGCAAATTCTAAAATTTATTAATATACGTTTAGCCTTAATATGCAATAGTATACGAAACGTAATCTATTAATGTTCTCTTTTGCATTCTAGGTGGTGCTGCAGGGGCAGGAATATCAGGTGGAGCTGGACTAGGTGGATACGCTGGTAAGTTGTTTTTTTGACACTTTCGTGATAATTCTGTAAATTTTTCCAATTTTAAAACTATTTATATTACTTGTTTTCTATCTTGTTTCTATTTTCTAAAAAAGTAGAAATATGGAATAATAATAATTTAACTGATGAGATGATGTAAAAGTTTAGTTGGTATATGAGATACTATCTGTCAATTATCTCATTTGCTCTATAGGTTACGATATAATGACTGAAATAGTTAGAGGATTAAGTTGTGAAAATAGCAAACATAGGCGATTGTTATACCACTCCATAAATGTTTTAATTGTTTCGAGAGATGGAAAATTCTAAAATTTATTAATATAAATTTAGCCTTAAAATGCAATAGTATACGAAACGTAATCTATTAATGTTCTCTTTTGCATTCTAGGTGGTGCTGCAGGGGCAGGAATATCAGGTGGAGCTGGACTAGGTGGATACGTTGGTAAGTTGCTATTTTGACACTTTTGAGATAATTCTGTAAATTTTTCGAATTTTTAAACTATTTATATTACTAATTTTCTATCTTATTTCTATTTTTTGAAAAAGTAGAAAGATGGTATAAGAGTTTAAAGGATGAGAGGATGTAAAAGTGCAGATGGTATATGAGACAATTTCTTTTAGTTTTCTCATTTGCATTCTAGATAGTGATATAAGGACAGAAATGGTTAATGAATTAAGTGGTGAAAATGGCCAAACAGAGGCGATTTTTTTAATACTTTCGGGAGATGGCAAATTTTAAAATTTATTAATATATATTTAGCCTTAATATATGCAATAGTATACGAAACGTAATCTATTAATGTTCTCTTTTGCATTCTAGGTGGGGCTGCAGGGGCAGGAATATCAGCTGGAGCTGGACTAGGTGGATACGTTGGTAAGTTGCTATTTTGACAATTTCGAGATAATTCTGTAAATTTTTCCAATTTTAAAATTATTTATATTACTTGTATTTATATTTGTTTTCTATTTTGTTTCTATTTTCTGAAAAAGTAGAAATATGGTATAATAATTTAACTGATGAGATGATGTAAAAGTGTAGGTGGTATATGAGATACTATCTGTCAATTTTCTCATTTGCTACATAGGTTGTGGTATAGTGACAGAAATAGTTAGTGGATTAAGTAGTGAAAATAGCCAAACAGAGGCAATTGGTATACCGCTTCATAACTTTTTTAATAGTTTCGAGAGATGGCAAATTATAAAATTTACTAATATATATTTAGCCTTAATATGCAATAGTATACGAAACGTAATCTATTAATGTTCTCTTTTGCATTCTAGGTGGTTCTGCAGGGGCAGGAGTAGCAGGTGGAGCTGGACTAGTGGGGTCACATGGTAAGTTGTTATTTTAACATTTTTCAGATAATTCTGTAAATTTTTCCAATTATTAAACTGTTCATATTACTTCTTTTCTATCTCATTTTTATTTTCTTAAAAAGTTGAAGGATGGTAAATGAGTTTAAGTGATCAGATGAAGTAAACGTTTACATGTATATGAGTCATTGTCTGTTAGTTGTCGCATTTGCTCTATAAATATTTAGATAAGGGCAAGAATATTTATTGAATTAAGTTGTGCAAATTTCCAAACATAGGAGATAAAAAAATCACTCCATAATTTTTCGAGAGTTTCAGTTTCGAGGCATGGGTTTTTGTTTGGAGAAATAGCAAATTCTAAAATTTATTACAATAAATTTAGCTTTATTATGAAATAGTATACCAAACCTAATCTATTAATCAAAGATTCTTTGCTTGTAAAACCATTTAATAATTTCTTGTAATTGTCTTTATATTGAAATTGCCATCTGATGAATTCGAAAGCATTTTCCCTCATTTTAACAACAATAGAAGTATTTTACAGATTTACCGTGCTCATTCTGAGCATTTACAAGATATAATCCGGTCTCGCCATATTTGTTGGGTTTCTAATCGAGTTCCGCCTGTAAAAAAATTTCCAGAGCATTTTGGCAGCATACCATCATGACAATTTACTCGATAATTCAATTTTTCTTACATAATAATGTACCGCTAAAATTCATGAATTATTTCCATTGTAAATAATATTTTCATCGTATTATTTTCACATCAATAAAAATAAAATAAAAGATTCTTTGTTTGTAAAACCATATAATAATTTTTTGTAATTGTCTTTATATTCGGAGTATTGCTTCAAAATTAAACATTTACTTGCAAATTATACACTCATTTAATGCAACTGTTTAAGAATTACTGTATAAATTACAAGAACACCAGTAACCAACATTGACACATCAACAAATAATATTGCAAATCGATAAACATTCGATTGCGAACATGTCATATTATAATAATTATGTCATATTGTAATATTATTTTCATCGCATTAGTTTCACAGCAACAGAAATAAATTCAAAGATTCTTTGTATATAAAATCATTTAATAATTCTCGTAATTGACTTTAAATTCAATACATTGTGTAAAAATTAAATATCTGGTTGCATTTGATTTAAAGATACTGCGTATTAAAGTCGTCTTTTTATCATTTCTAGGTGGACATCTCATAGGGCGCAGGAGGAAAAGAGATGTTGGTGGTGTAGGAGATCAATTGCAAGAGCCGATTTTTGGAGATGATGGTAGGTCAAACTTTTTTATTATACATTTAGAAAATAAATTTAGCCCAAATAACCAAATAAATAAACAAAATATCACATCCAAATTGAAGGCTAAAACGGAATCACAAAGATAATTACTTTAACTACCGTTCCTAATATAATACCACAAGAAGTACTCCATTATTTTTAATTATAATTTGAATCCTTTGTAAAAGCAAGCAACATAATTAAACTATTCCCAAGTAAATCGATCGGTTGAGCAATTATTTTAAATTTTTAAACATTTCTCAGAGAAACTAAATTATAAAAGAAATGTAATTAAATTTACTATTAACATGACAGACGACTTCTTAATTTTCCCATTTGCATTCCAGGAAAGGAAGTAGCAGGTGCAGCACTCGTGGGAGCTGGACTAGGCGGATCAGTTGGTAATATGTTACTTTAACATTTTGAGAAAGTTCTATAAATTTTTACAATCATAAAACTATTTGTTTTGATTTCTATTGTTCAATTTTCTAGAAATATCTATGTAACACGAACGCGCAATATCGTATATAAGATTCTACTCGTCTGTATCTGACTTCTATTTTCTGAATAGATTAGTAAGGTGGTATATGAGTTTAAGTGATCAGATGATGTAAATTTTAGATTATATATGAGACACTATCTAGTTTTCTCGTTTGCTCATAAGGTAGTGATATTAGGAGACGGATAGTTAGTGTATTTAGTAGTGAAATTAGCCAAACAGAGGTGATGGGTATATCACTCCATAATTTTTTAACGGCAAATTCAAAAATTTATTAAAAGATATTTAGCCTTAACATGCAATAGTATACGAAGCGTAATATATTAATGTTTTTTTTTCATTCTAGGTGGTTCTGCAGCGGCAGGAATATCAGGTGGAGTTGGACTAGGTGGATACGTTGGTAAGTTGTTATTTTGACATTTTTGAGATAATTCTGTAAATGTTTCGAATTTTAAAACTATTTAAATTACTAATTTTCTATCTTCTTGGTATTTTCCTGAAAAAGTAGAAAGCTGGTATGAGAGTTTAAGGGATTAGATGATGTAAAAGTGCAGTTGGTATATGAAACAATTTCTTTTAGTTTTCTAATTTGCATTCTAGATAATGATATAAGGACAGAAATGGTTAATGAATTAATTAGTGAAAATGGCCAAACAGCGGCGATTTTTTTAATAGTTTCGGGAGATGGAAATTTCTAAAATTTATTAAAATATATATTTAGCCTTAATATGCAATAGTATACGAAACGTAATCTATTAATGATCTCTTTTGCATTCTAGGTGGTTCTGCAGGGGCAGGAATAGCAGGTGGAGCTGGACTAGGTGGATACGTTGGTAAGATATTATTTTGATATTTTGAGATAATTCTGTAAATTTTTCCAATATTCAAACTATTTATAGTAATTGTTTTCTATCTTGTTTCTATTTTCTGAAAAAGTAGAAATATGGAATAATAATAATTGAACTGATGAGATGAAGTAAAAGTTTAGGTGGTATATGAGATACTATCGGTCAATTTTCTCATTTACTCTATAGGTTATGATATAATGACAGAAATAGTTAGTGGATTAAGTAGTGAAAATAGCCAAACAGAGGCGATTGGTATACCACTGTGCCATAAATTTTTTAATAGTTTCGAGAGATGGCTAATTCTAAAATTCATTAATATATATTTAGCCTTAATATGCAATAGTATACGAAACGTAATCTATTAATGTTCTCTTTTGCATTCTAGGTGGTTCTGCAGGGGCAGGAATAGCAGGTGGAGCTGGACTAGGTGGATACGTTGGTAAGATATTATTTTGATATTTTGAGATAATTCTGTAAATTTTTCGAATTTTAACACTATTTATATCACTAATTTTCTATCTTATTTCTATTTTCTGAATAAGTAGAATGATGGTATAAGAGTTTAAGGAATGAGAGGATGTAAAAGTGCCGTTGGTATATGAGACAATTTCTTTTAGTTTTCTCATTTGCATTCTAGATAGTGATATAAAGACAGAAATGGTTAATGAATTAAGTGCTGAAAATGGCCAAACAGTAGCGATTTTTTAAATAGTTTCGGGAGATGGCAAATTCTAAAATTTCTTAATATAAATTTAGCCTTAATATGCAATAGTATACGAAACGTAATCTATTAATGTTCTCTTTTGCATTCTAGGTGGTGCTGCAGGGGCAGGAATATCAGGGGGAGCTGGACTAGGTGGATACGTTGGTAAGTTGCTGTTTTCACTCTTTCGAGATAATTCTGTAAATTTTTCCAATTTTAAACCTATTTATATTACTTGTTTTCTATCTTGTTTTTATTTTCTGAAAAAGTAGAAATATGGTATAATAATTTAACTGATGAGATGATGTAAAAGTTTAGATGGTATATGAGATACTATCTGTCAGTTATCTCATTTGCTCTATAGGTTATGATATAATGACTGAAATAGTTAGTGGATTAAGTAGTGAAAATAGTAAACGGAGGCGATTGTTATACCCCTCCATAAATTTTTTAATAGTTTCGAGAAATGGCAAATTCTAAAATTTATTAATATACGTTTAGCCTTAATATGCAATAGTATACGAAACGTAATCTATTAATGTTCTCTTTTGCATTCTAGGTGGTGCTGCAGGGGCAGGAATATCAGGTGGAGCTGGACTAGGTGGATACGCTGGTAAGTTGTTTTTTTGACACTTTCGTGATAATTCTGTAAATTTTTCCAATTTTAAAACTATTTATATTACTTGTTTTCTATCTTGTTTTTATTTTCTGAAAAAGTAGAAATATGGTATAATAATTTAACTGATGAGATGATGTAAAAGTTTAGGTGGTATATGAGATACTATCTGTCAATTATCTCATTTGCTCTATAGGTTACGATATAATGACTGAAATAGTTAGAGGATTAAGTTGTGAAAATAGCAAACATAGGCGATTGTTATACCACTCCATAAATGTTTTAATTGTTTCGAGAGATGGAAAATTCTAAAATTTATTAATATAAATTTAGCCTTAAAATGCAATAGTATACGAAACGTAATCTATTAATGTTCTCTTTTGCATTCTAGGTGGTGCTGCAGGGGCAGGAATATCAGGTGGAGCTGGACTAGGTGGATACGTTGGTAAGTTGCTATTTTGACACTTTTGAGATAATTCTGTAAATTTTTCGAATTTTTAAACTATTTATATTACTAATTTTCTATCTTATTTCTATTTTTTGAAAAAGTAGAAAGATGGTATAAGAGTTTAAAGGATGAGAGGATGTAAAAGTGCAGATGGTATATGAGACAATTTCTTTTAGTTTTCTCATTTGCATTCTAGATAGTGATATAAGGACAGAAATGGTTAATGAATTAAGTGGTGAAAATGGCCAAACAGAGGCGATTTTTTTAATACTTTCGGGAGATGGCAAATTTTAAAATTTATTAATATATATTTAGCCTTAATATGCAATAGTATACGAAACGTAATCTATTAATGTTCTCTTTTGCATTCTAGGTGGGGCTGCAGGGGCAGGAATATCAGCTGGAGCTGGACTAGGTGGATACGTTGGTAAGTTGCTATTTTGACAATTTCGAGATAATTCTGTAAATTTTTCCAATTTTAAAATTATTTATATTACTTGTATTTATATTTGTTTTCTATTTTGTTTCTATTTTCTGAAAAAGTAGAAATATGGTATAATAATTTAACTGATGAGATGATGTAAAAGTGTAGGTGGTATATGAGATACTATCTGTCAATTTTCTCATTTGCTACATAGGTTGTGGTATAGTGACAGAAATAGTTAGTGGATTAAGTAGTGAAAATAGCCAAACAGAGGCAATTGGTATACCGCTTCATAACTTTTTTAATAGTTTCGAGAGATGGCAAATTATAAAATTTACTAATATATATTTAGCCTTAATATGCAATAGTATACGAAACGTAATCTATTAATGTTCTCTTTGCATTCTAGGTGGTTCTGCAGGGGCAGGAGTAGCAGGTGGAGCTGGACTAGTGGGGTCACATGGTAAGTTGTTATTTTAACATTTTTCAGATAATTCTGTAAATTTTTCCAATTATTAAACTGTTCATATTACTTCTTTTCTATCTCATTTTTATTTTCTTAAAAAGTTGAAGGATGGTAAATGAGTTTAAGTGATCAGATGAAGTAAACGTTTACATGTATATGAGTCATTGTCTGTTAGTTGTCGCATTTGCTCTATAAATATTTATATAAGGGCAAGAATATTTATTGAATTAAGTTGTGCAAATTTCCAAACATAGGAGATAAAAAAATCACTCCATAATTTTTCGAGAGTTTCAGTTTCGAGGCATGGGTTTTAGTTTGGAGAAATAGCAAATTCTAAAATTTATTACAATAAATTTAGCTTTATTATGAAATAGTATACCAAACCTAATCTATTAATCAAAGATTCTTTGCTTGTAAAACCATTTAATAATTTCTTGTAATTGTCTTTATATTGAAATTGCCATCTGATGAATTCGAAAGCATTTTCCCTCATTTTAACAACAATAGAAGTATTTTACAGATTTATCGTGCTCATTCTGAGCATTTACAAGATATAATCCGGTCTCGCCATATTTGTTGGGTTTCTAATCGAGTTCCGCCTGTAAAAAAATTTCCAGAGCATTTTGGCAGCATACCATCATGACAATTTACTCGATAATTCAATTTTTCTTACATAATAATGTACCGCTAAAATTCATGAATTATTTCCATTGTAAATAATATTTTCATCGTATTATTTTCACATCAATAAAAATAAAATAAAAGATTCTTTGTTTGTAAAACCATATAATAATTTTTTGTAATTGTCTTTATATTCGGAGTATTGCTTCAAAATTAAACATTTACTTGCAAATTATACACTCATTTAATGCAACTGTTTAAGAATTACTGTATAAATTACAAGAACACCAGTAACCAACATTGACACATCAACAAATAATATTGCAAATCGATAAACATTCGATTGCGAACATGTCATATTATAATAATTATGTCATATTGTAATATTATTTTCATCGCATTAGTTTCACAGCAACAGAAATAAATTCAAAGATTCTTTGTATATAAAATCATTTAATAATTCTCGTAATTGACTTTAAATTCAATACATTGTGTAAAAATTAAATATCTGGTTGCATTTGATTTAAAGATACTGCGTATTAAAGTCGTCTTTTTATCATTTCTAGGTGGACATCTCATAGGGCGCAGGAGGAAAAGAGATGTTGGTGGTGTAGGAGATCAATTGCAAGAGCCGATTTTTGGAGATGATGGTAGGTCAAACTTTTTTTATTATACATTTAGAAAATAAATTTAGCCCAAATAACCAAATAAATAAACAAAATATCACATCCAAATTGAAGGCTAAAACGGAATCACAAAGATAATTACTTTAACTACCGTTCCTAATATAATACCACAAGAAGTACTCCATTATTTTTAATTATAATTTGAATCCTTTGTAAAAGCAAGCAACATAATTAAACTATTCCCAAGTAAATCGATCGGTTGAGCAATTATTTTAAATTTTTAAACATTTCTCAGAGAAACTAAATTATAAAAGAAATGTAATTAAATTTACTATTAACATGACAGACGACTTCTTAATTTTCCCATTTGCATTCCAGGAAAGGAAGTAGCAGGTGCAGCACTCGTGGGAGCTGGACTAGGCGGATCAGTTGGTAATATGTTACTTTAACATTTTGAGAAAGTTCTATAAATTTTTACAATCATAAAACTATTTGTTTTGATTTCTATTGTTCAATTTTCTAGAAATATCTATGTAACACGAACGCGCAATATCGTATATAAGATTCTACTCGTCTGTATCTGACTTCTATTTTCTGAATAGATTAGTAAGGTGGTATATGAGTTTAAGTGATCAGATGATGTAAATTTTAGATTATATATGAGACACTATCTAGTTTTCTCGTTTGCTCATAAGGTAGTGATATTAGGAGACGGATAGTTAGTGTATTTAGTAGTGAAATTAGCCAAACAGAGGTGATGGGTATATCACTCCATAATTTTTAACGGCAAATTCAAAAATTTATTAAAAGATATTTAGCCTTAACATGCAATAGTATACGAAGCGTAATATATTAATGTTTTTTTTTTCATTCTAGGTGGTTCTGCAGCGGCAGGAATATCAGGTGGAGTTGGACTAGGTGGATACGTTGGTAAGTTGTTATTTTGACATTTTTGAGATAATTCTGTAAATGTTTCGAATTTTAAAACTATTTAAATTACTAATTTTCTATCTTCTTGGTATTTTCCTGAAAAAGTAGAAAGCTGGTATGAGAGTTTAAGGGATTAGATGATGTAAAAGTGCAGTTGGTATATGAAACAATTTCTTTTAGTTTTCTAATTTGCATTCTAGATAATGATATAAGGACAGAAATGGTTAATGAATTAATTAGTGAAAATGGCCAAACAGCGGCGATTTTTTTTTAATAGTTTCGGGAGATGGAAATTTCTAAAATTTATTAAAATATATATTTAGCCTTAATATGCAATAGTATACGAAACGTAATCTATTAATGATCTCTTTTGCATTCTAGGTGGTTCTGCAGGGGCAGGAATAGCAGGTGGAGCTGGACTAGGTGGATACGTTGGTAAGATATTATTTTGATATTTTGAGATAATTCTGTAAATTTTTCGAATTTCAATTGTTTTCTATCTTGTTTCTATTTTCTGAAAAATAGTAAATATTTATATTGAACTGATGAGATGAAGTAAAAGTTTAGGTGGTATATGAGATACTATCGGTCAATTTTCATTTCTTATTTCTATAATTCTGAAATAGTTAGTAGAAAAAATAGCCAAACAGATGGTATAAGATAAATGTTTTAATAGTTTCGAATGAGAAAATTTACTAATATATATTAGTAATATGCAATAGTATACGAAACGTAATCTATTAATGTTCTCTTTTGCATTCTAGGTGGTATATGACTAGATACGTTGGTAAGATATTATTTTGATATTTTCAGATTTCTGTAAATTTTTCAATTTTAAACTATTTATATCTAATTTTCTATAGAATAAGTATATATAAGACAAAAGAAATATATGAGACAATTAGTTTTCTCATTTGCATTCTATTAGAAATGGTTAGTGAATTAAAAAAATGGCCAAACAGTAGCGATTTTTAAATAGTTTCGGGAGATGGCAAATTCTAAAATTTCTTAATATAAATTTAGCCTTAATATGCAATAGTATACGAAACGTAATCTATTAATGTTCTCTTTTGCATTCTAGGTGGTGCTGCAGGGGCAGGAATATCAGGGGGAGCTGGACTAGGTGGATACGTTGGTAAGTTGCTGTTTTCACTCTTTCGAGATAATTCTGTAAATTTTTCCAATTTTAAACCTATTTATATTACTTGTTTTCTATCTTGTTTTTATTTTCTGAAAAAGTAGAAATATGGTATAATAATTTAACTGATGAGATGATGTAAAAGTTTAGATGGTATATGAGATACTATCTGTCAGTTATCTCATTTTGCTCTATAGGTTATGATATAATGACTGAAATAGTTAGTGGATTAAGTAGTGAAAATAGTAAACGGAGGCGATTGTTATACCCTCCATAAATTTTTTAATAGTTTCGAGAAATGGCAAATTCTAAAATTTATTAATATACGTTTAGCCTTAATATGCAATAGTATACAAACGTAATCTATTAATGTTCTTTTTTGCATTCTAGGTTTCGGGCAGGAATATCAGGTGGAGCTGGACTAGGTGGATACGCTGGTAAGTTGTTTTTTGACACTTTCGTGATAATTCTGTAAATTTTTCCAATTTTAAAACTATTTATATTACTTGTTTTCTATCTTGTTTCTATTTTCTAAAAGTAGAAATATGGAATAATAATTTTAACTGATGAGATGATGTAAAAGTTTAGTGGTATATGAGATACTATCTGTCAATTATCTCATTTGCTCTATAGGTTACGATATAATGACTGAAATAGTTAGACGATTAAGTTGTGAAAATAGCAAACATAGGCGATTGTTATACCACTCCATAAATGTTTTAATTGTTTCGAGAGATGGAAAATTCTAAAATTTATTAATATAAATTTAGCTTAAAATGCAATAGTATACGAAACGTAATCTATTAATGTTCTCTTTTGCATTCTAGGTGGTGCTGCAGGGGGCAGGAATATCAGGTGGAGCTGGACTAGGTGGATACGTTGGTAAGTTGCTATTTTGACACTTTTGAGATAATTCTGTAAATTTTTCGAATTTTTAAACTATTTATATTACTAATTTTCTATCTTATTTCTATTTTTTGAAAAAGTAGAAAGATGGTATAAGAGTTTAAAGGATGAGAGGATGTAAAAGTGCAGATGGTATATGAGACAATTTCTTTTAGTTTTCTCATTTGCATTCTAGATAGTGATATAAGGACAGAAATGGTTAATGAATTAAGTGGTGAAAATGGCCAAACAGAGGCGATTTTTTTAATACTTTCGGGAGATGGCAAATTTTAAAATTTATTAATATATATTTAGCCTTAATATGCAATAGTATACGAAACGTAATCTATTAATGTTCTCTTTTGCATTCTAGGTGGGGCTGCAGGGGCAGGAATATCAGCTGGAGCTGGACTAGGTGGATACGTTGGTAAGTTGCTATTTTTGACAATTTCGAGATAATTCTGTAAATTTTTCCAATTTTAAAATTATTTATATTACTTGTATTTATATTTGTTTTCTATTTTGTTTCTATTTTCTGAAAAAGTAGAAATATGGTATAATAATTTAACTGATGAGATGATGTAAAAGTTAGGTGGTATATGAGATACTATCTGTCAATTTTCTCATTTGCTACATAGGTTGTGGTATAGTGACAGAAATAGTTAGTGGATTAAGTAGTGAAAATAGCCAAACAGAGGCAATTGGTATACCACTCCATAACTTTTTTAATAGTTTCGAGAGATGGCAAATTATAAAATTTACTAATATATATTTAGCCTTAATATGCAATAGTATACGAAACGTAATCTATTAATGTTCTCTTTTGCATTCTAGGTGGTTCTGCAGGGGCAGGAATAGCAGGTGGAGCTGGACTAGTGGGGTCACATGGTAAGTTGTTATTTTAACATTTTTCAGATAATTCTGTAAATTTTTCCAATTATTAAACTATTCATATTACTTCTTTTCTATCTCATTTTTATTTTCTTAAAAAGTTGAAGGATGGTAAATGAGTTTAAGTGATCAGATGAAGTAAACGTTTACATGTATATGAGTCATTGTTTGTTAGTTGTCGCATTTGCTCTCCAAGTATTAATGTAAGGGCAGGAATATTTAGTGAATGAAGTTGTGCAAATTTCCAAACATAGGCGATAAAGAAATCACTACATAATTTTTCGCGAGTTTTAGTTTCGAGGCGTGGGTTTTAGTTTCGAGAAATGGCAAATTCAAAAATTTATTTAAAAAATTTAGCTTTATTATGAAATATTATACGAAACTTAATCTATTAATAAAGGATTCTTTGCTTGTAAAACCATTTAATAATTTCTTCTAATTGTATTTATATTGAAATTGCCATCTGAGGAATTCGGATTTTATTTTACAGATTTATCGTGCTCATTCTGAGCATTTACTAGATATAATCCGGTCTCGCCATATTTGTTGGATTTCTAATCGAGTACCGCCTGTAAAAAAATTTTCAGAGCATTTTGGCAGCAATACCAAATCATGAGAAGTTACTCAATAATTGAATTTTTCTTACATAATAATATACCGCTAAAATTTATGAACTGTTTTCAGTGTAAATAATATTTTCATCGTATTATTTCCACATCAGTAGAAATAAAATAAAAGATTCTTTGTTCGTAAAACCACATAATAATTTCTTGTAATTGTCTTTATATTCAAAATATTGCATCAAAATTAAACATTTGCTTGCAAGTTATACACTCATTTAATGCAACTGTTTAAGGATTACTGTATAAATTACAAGAACACCAGTATCCAACATTGACACATCAACAAATAATATTGCAAATCAATAAACATTCGATTTGCGAACATGTATTTGGAACAATTTTATTATTCTCTTGTTGTTTTAATATTACAGACCCAAATCAGTTCTTTTGATGGCAAATATGTTACAGGCTTGTGATTTCTAGATACAGAACGGAAGCATGCCATTTCACATTATTGTGTCAACAAATTGGCACTCACAGCTATTGGGATGCCAGCTGAGGGATTCTCATTTGTTTATGTATCAATTGCGTATTAAAGTCGTCTTTTTATCATTTCTAGGTGGACATCTGATAGGTCGTAGGCGGAAAAGAGATGATGGGGGTGTGGGAAATCAATTGGAAGAGCCGATTTTTGGAGATGATGGTAGGTCACACTTGTTATATATTTAGAGATGGTGGTGATGGCATGCACATTTCTATTTTTTAATACTTTCCAAAGATCTGCTCCTGGTGCCGGTATAGAAACTTAAGTAACACATATAAATCGACAAAAAAATGGTATTACATATATAGTTACTGTATTACATATAATTATTTTAATACTTTAAATAGCTTCGAGAGACGGGAAATTTAAAAATCATTAAAATAACTTTATCCTCAATATGAGATCTCGCTTAAAGTAAAATCTGTTAAATTACTTTTGCATTCCAGATGGTACTGCAGGGGCAGCAATAAGCGATGCAACAGGCGGTGGACTAAGTGGAACAGTTGGTAAGATGTTATGTTACAATTTTTGGGATTATTATGTAAATTTGACATTTATAAGACTATATGTTCTGATTTTTCTTTTTCAGTTTTGTGTAATATCAGTGTAACGCGATCATAACCTGAAAAATTTCTCGTCTGCATCTGAATCTATATTTTGAAATGCTTTCCAAACAGCTGCTCCTGGTGCTGTGTAGATACTTAAGTAGTATATATAAATCGACAAGAAACATTATATATATAGTTACATATATAGGTATTACATATATAGTTCTTTTAAATACAGTGTTGGATATAAATCATGAGAGATACTCTATTATGTTTAATTATAATTTAATAACGCAGTCAATCTATGTAAGCTATTCCGAAGCAAATAGATCTATAAAAGATACTTTTAATATTTTAAATAACATCGAGAGACGGAAAATTTAGAAATTATTAAAATAAATTAAGCCCAAATAACCAAAATATCACATGCAAATTGAAGGCTAAAACGGAATTATAAACATAATTATTTTAACTGCAGTTCTTAATTTAATGGCACAGGAAATACTCCATGATTTTAAATGCTAGTTTTAATAATATATAAAAGTAAGCCAACATATTTAAACTATTCCCATGCAAATCGATCGATTGAGCAATTATTTTAAATTATTTAACAGTTCCGAGAGAAGCTGAATTATAAAATTTTTTAATTGAATTTAGTATTAATAGGAGATGGTATATAGGAGACGACCTCTTAATGTTCCCATTTGCGTTCCAGGTGGTAGTGCAGGGGCAGGAATATCAGGTGGAGCTGGACTAAGTGGATCACTTGGTAAGATGTTGTTTTGACATTTTTGAGATATTTAATTCTGTTAATTTTTCTAATTATAAAACTATTTATATTACTTGGTTTCTATCTTATTTCTATTTTCAGAAAAAGTAGAAAGATGGTAAATGAGTTTAAATGATGAGATGATGTAAAAGTTTATATGGTATATGAGACACGATCTGTTAGTTTTCCCATTTGAAGTCCAGGTAGTGATATAAGGACCGGAATAGTTAGTGAATTAAGTAGTGAAAATTAAGTAGTGAGTTAAGCAGAGGCGATTGGCAAATCAATCTATAATTTTTTTAATAGTTTCGAGAGACGGCAAATTCTAAAATATATTAAAATTAATTTAGCTTTAATATGAAATAGTATACGAAACTTAATCTATTGATGTTCCCATTTGCGTTTCAGGTGGTAGTGCAGGGGCAGGAATATCAGGTGCAGCTGGACTAAGTGGATCACTTGGTAAGATGTTATTTTAACATGTTTGAGATACTTTTGTATGTTTTTTTCAATCATAAAACTATTTGTTCCGATTGCTGTGGTAGAGAGTTTGTGCAATATCTGTTTAACACAAACAGAAACTGAAACTTTTCTCGTCTCTATGTCATTTCTGTTTTCTGAGAAAGTCTAAATACTTACTGTTTTCGCCGGAATAGAAACAAAAGTAACATATTGAAATGCACAGGAAAATGCCATAACAAACATAATTATTGTAAATGAAGTTGACGATGCGACACTCTATTATGTTTAATTAAAATTTAAATCCTTCCGCATGCAATTGAATTGGAAGGACGCAATTTTAAATTTTTGTAAAATTCCTGGAGACAAAAAATTATTAAAAAAATTACAGCCTGAATAAAAGATGGTATATGAGACACTATCTGCTAGTTTTCCCATTTGCATGAAAGGTGGGAGCCGGAATAGTATCTGAATTAAGTAGTACAAATGGCTAAACAGAAGCGATTGGTAAATCACTCTCTCTTATTCTAGATTAATACGGATATCCTAGGCCGCGTGGCGGCCACTTGCTCTTTATTGTAAAATGTTGAAACATAGCGGTGGTCTCAGACCCTTTGAGTTAATAAGAAAAATAGATAAATAAATGCCCTTTTTTTTGAAAAAGATTTATTTATTTAATATAGTTATAAAATAATTAATAACAACAAAAATTTCAAAAGTATAGATGTTGATGAAATCAGTTGCATGTAATCAAAAAATAAATAAATAAAACTGCATGTGTAAAGGTCAAATTAAGAGAAAAAAGTTTTTCGTCTAGGCAGGAGAAAATCGTCAGGACAAGGAATTAATTTAAAATATTTAGAACAGTGCAAGGTCTTTTGCTATGTTTGCGGGAAGAAATATCGTAATCGTAATTTTGTAGGATATTTAAAACAGGGTTATTGATGTTTCGCATATCATTATAGAATTTTGTAGAAATTTTGCGAACAAATTCTCTTAAACTTAGAATAGAGAGATCTTGTCTAATATCGTCATTACGAAAGTACCAGGATGAACTCGTTAATATTCTGAGGGTTTTGTTCTCAAGCCTTTGAATAATTTCAAAATTTGTTTGCAACAGAACCCCAAACTGGGCTTGCATAAGCTAATACTAGGCGAAGATTAGAGAGATATATTAGAATTTTGAGATTAAGAGGTAAAGCTGAATTTCTGTTGATTATAGGATAGAGAATTCTAAATTTAGTACTAAATTTATTTCTAAGGTTGTAGATATGCGATCTGTAGTTAAGTTTACCTTTAAGAATAATTCCAAAGTACTTAGTTTCTTTAGACCAGGTGATATAATTATTATATATTTTAATATTTGGAGGTTTATAGGATTTTTTGCAAGTGAAAGGAACTGCTTCAGTCTTGTCTACATTTAATTTTATCTTCCAGTTAATAAGCCCTTTTTCTAAATCAATGACATAATTTTGCAAATTTTTCTGGATAGGCCTTGCGTTAAGATTGCAGTGTCGTCAACATACAGACTAATTTAGATATTGTTCTTTTGTGGAATATCGTTGATAAAGATATTATAGAGGAAAGGAGCTAGAATAGCGCCCTGGGGCACACCAGCATGAATATCACGATTTGAGGAATCAGTATTCGCTACTGCGCAACAAAGTGTCTGACTGAAAGATAGTTACGAATTACGTGAATCAAATAAGCAGAGAAATTGTAAGAAATGAGTTTGTAAATTAATCCATTAACCCAGACTCTATCAAAAGCCTTGGCCACATCAAGAAAAGTTGCAGCAGTTTCATATTTCCAGGTAAATTATTCAGCAACAGTTTCTGTGAGATCGTAGAGTTGATGAGTTGTAAAAAGTTTTTCTGTAAATCCAAATTGCTGTGTGATGAGACGGTTCTTTTGATTTAACTCACTTTTAAGGAGGTTCAGTATGACATTTTAAATTAATTTACTAATAGAAGAGAGTAAAGAAATTGGTCTATAATTAATAGGAGAAGTAGGATCCTTTCCAGATTTAAGAATTGGGAGAATTCTAGCTGTTTTCCAAGACTTAGGATAGTAATCAGTATGAAGAATAGAATCAGTAATTTTACATATCCCAAGTATTATTTTGAAAGGAAGGTTTTTTAACATTTTATTAGTAATTTTATCTATGCCAGGAGTTTTGTTAATTTTCAGTGAGGAAATACAATTAATAAAGGAAGATGCTTTAGTGATAGGAATTTCAGAGACTTGACAAGTATTAATAAAATTAGTGATAGTGGACTCAACGAGATTTTCTGTATCATGATTATGAATGTTGTTCTCAAGAAACTGTTCCTGAAGGCTGTCAGCTAAAATCTCAGCCTTTTGATTGTCACTGGTGGCCAGTGAATTATTAGAGCCTAGGGTTCTAATGTGAGAACGTTTACGTTTAAAAGTCCTGGGGTAAAACCAGAAAGAACCATCTTCGCAGTTTACAGTTTGCAGGTGTCTATCCCAAGTTTCATAATTATATCGAACAGTAGCTCTTCCCGGTAAAGTCTGCGAGTGGTTATATTTAGTCTTACTTTGTGGATCACGAAAGATTTGCCCGGCTTTACGTGTATGATTTCGATTAGTGATTAAGGTTTTAATGTGTGGAGGAAGAAAACTACGATTGTTAGTATTAATTTGTTTCGAGGCAGCATTGTAAGCACCAGTAATTATTTTCGTCATATTTTCAGTAGCGTCATCAATTTCAGCAGCATTGTTAAGTTTGTGAGCAGAGTAATTAAAATTAAAGTCAATTACAGAAGAAAATTTAGTCCTACAAGTTCTAACATTGCAGTTAACAGAGATAGTAGGTTAAGAAAGATTAAATTTAATAATTACAGGATTATGATCTAAGGAAAGCTCATTAAGAGAGGAAATGGTGTAGTTAAAATGAAACTTTTTCGTGACTGCCAGGTCAATAGTAGAGACAGAATAATTACTAAATCTTGTAGGAGTGTTAGGAGTTAGAATATCAAAAACAGAGTTATGAGCATAAGCAGCTAATTGTCTACCAGTATTGTTTCTATTATAAAAACTCCGCTGAGTGTGTCTAGCATGTAAATCGCCAACCGAAATGGTGCTACTATAGGAAAAAAGAACATTTAGATCATGAATGAAATTAGAGCAAGCAACATTATTTGGAACATAAACAGATGCGATAGTCAGAAATGGAAAATTTGGAAAATTGAGAGATATAACTGTAGTTTTAATTGCATGGAGAATTGGAGGGGGTACATGAGTGTGTGGAATAGTATTCTTTATTAAAATACCAGTGCCACCACAGACAGGATTCAGTGGTCCGTCATTGCGATAGAAAATGTAACCAGAAAAGTCAGGAGAATGATCAGATTTTAAAAGCGTTTCCTGTAGTAGTACAATATCTAGGTTATAGTTATTAAGAAAAATCTTTATTTTTTAAACTACAAGCATTCCATAACAAATAAAAAGCCCAGTAACCGATTGAATCATTACGAAGTATTTGGAAGAGATTGAGACGCCACGCTGTTAACAAATGCCTGAAGTTTATCTGCTTCAGTTTAAGCGGTAATTATTTTTTGGATAAGACGATCAAGCTATCTGATTAGTAAATATAGAGAGAAATTTTCGCATCAGATAGCTAGCTTTTTAAAAAATTTGGATACCATCAATACTTATTAATGAATTCAATCGGCTTTGAGGATGGAAGATTTGATTTTGAAGATTATAACCAGGGATATTAGTAGTTTGTGGACAAGAATTTTTGAGTTCTGCAACGAAACTTAAATTAGCCGAAATCCATCTGGAAAAATAAATTCTTGGAAGAGTTGCTTGTATATTGGAATTTACATTTATTGGGAATTTTTCACAACCCCTCCATTCGGCAACATGCCCTTTTTTCACACAATTAACGGTAAATCACTATCTAATTTTTTAAATAGTTTTGAGTGTTGGCAAATTCTAAAATTTATTAAAATGTATATAACTTTAATATGAAATAGTACAGGAAACCTAATCTATTAATGTTGCCATTTGCATTACAGGTGGTACTGCAGGGGCAGGTATATCAGGTGCTGCAGGCGGGGGAGCTGGACTAAGTGGATCACTTGGTAAGTTGTTATTTTGACATTTTTGACATAATTCTGTAAATTTTTCCATTTATAAATTATTTATATTACTTGTTCTCTGTCATATTTCTATTTTCTGAAAAATTAGAAAGAGTGAGTTTAAGTGATGAGATGATGATAAAATTTATGATGAGATGGTATACGATGGTATTGAGATGGTATATGAGACACTATCTGTTAGGTTTCTCATTTGCTCTCTAGGTAGTGATATAAGGACAGGAATAGTTAATTAATTAAGTAATGCAACCGGTTAAACAAAAGTGATTGGTATTTCAGACCACAATTTTTGTAATAGTTTCGAGAGATGGCAAATTCTAAAATCTATTAAAATAAATTTAGATTTAATCTGTATACGAAAAATAATCTATTAATGTTCTCTTTTGCATTATAGGTGGTTCTGCAGGGGCAGGTGGTACTGCAGGGACAGGAGGTACTGCAGGGGCAGATGCTAGTGCAGGGGCAGATGGTAGTGCTGGGGCAGGAATATCAGGTGCAGCAGGCGGAGGAGCTGGACTAAGTGGATCATTTGGTAAGTTGTTATTTTGACATTTTTGAGATAATTCTGTAAGTTTTTCAAATTATAAAACCGTTTATATTACTTGTTTTCTAACTTATTTAAATTTTCTGAAAAAGTAGAAAGATGGTACATGCGTTTAAGTGAAGAGATGTAAAAGTTTAGATGATATATGAGACACTATCTGTTAGTTTACTCATTTGCTCTCTAGTTAGTGATATAAGGACAGAAATAGTTAGAGAATTAAGTAATAAAAATGGCCAAACAGAGGCGATGGGTATTTAAATCCATAATTTTTTTAATAGTTTCAAGAGATGGTAAATCCTAAAATTTATTACACTAAATTCAGATTTAATCTGAAATAGTATACGAAACCAAATCTATTAATGTTCCCATTTGCATTACAGGTGGTACTGCAGGGTCAAATGCCAGTGCAGGGGCAGATGGGAGTGCAGGGGCAGGAATATCAGGTGCAGCAGGCGGTGGAGCTGGACTAAGTGGATCACTTAGTAAGTTGTTATTTTGATATCTTTGAGATAATTCTTTAAAATATTTCCAATAATGAAACTGTTTATATTACTTGTGTTCTATCTCCTATCTATTTTCTGAAAAAGCAGAAAGAAGGTATATGAGTTTAAGTGATGAGATGATGTAAAAGTTTCCATGTATATGAGACACTATCTGTTAGTTTTCTCATTTGTTCTCTAGGTAGTGATATAAGGACAGGAATAGTTAGTGATTTAAGTAGTGAAAATGGCCAAACAGAGGCGATTGGTATATCACTGCATAATTTTTTCAGTAATTTCCAGAGATGGCAAATTCTGAAATTTTTGAAATAAATTTATTCTTAAGGTGCAATAGTATACGAAACGTAATCTATTAATGTTCTCTTTGGATTCTAGGTGGTTCTGCAGGGGCAGATGGTAGTGTAGGGGCAGGAATATCAGGTGCAGCAGGCGGTGGAGCTGGACTAAGTGGATCACTTGGTATGTTGATATTTTGATATTTTTGAGATAGTTCTGTAAATATTTCCAATTATGAACCTCTTCATATAACTTGTTTTCTACCTTATTTCTATTTTCTGAAAAAGTAGAAAAATGGTATATGAGTTTAAGTGATGAGATGTTGTTAAAGTTTAGATGTATATGAGACACTATCTGATAGTTTCCACATTTGCTCTCTAGGTAGTGATATAAGGACAGGAATAGTTAGTGAATTAAGTAGTGAAAATGGCCAAACAAAGGCGATTGATATTTCAGACCATAATTTTTGTAATAGTTTCGATAGATGGCAAATTCTAAAATTTATTAAAATAAATTTAGATTTAATATGAAATAGTATAAGGAACCTAATCTATTAATTTTCCCATTTGCATTACAGGTGGTTCTGCAGGAGCAGATGCTAGTGCAGGGGCAGGTGGTAGTGCAGGGGCAGGAATATCAGGTGCAGCAGGTGGTGGAACTGGACTAAGTGGATCACTTGGTAAGTTGTTATTTTGACATTTTTCAACTAATTCTGTAAATTTTTCCAATTATAAAACTATTTATATTACTTGTGTTCTATCTCCTTTCTATTTTCTGAAAAAGCAGAAAGATGGTATATGAGTTTAAGTGATGACATGATGTAAAAGTTTCCATGAATATCAGACACTATCTGTTAATTTTCTCAATTGTTCTCTAGGTAGTGTTATAAGGACAGGAATAGTTAGTGAATTAAGTAGTGAAAATGGCCAAACAGAGGCGATTGGTATATGACTGTATAATTTTTTTAATAATTTCCAGAGATGGAAAATTCTAAAAATTTTGTAAATAAATTTATCCTTAAAGTGCAACAGTATACGGAACGTAATCTATTAATGTTCTCTTTGGATTCTAGGTGGTTCTGCAGGGGCAGATGGTAGTGCAGGGGCAGGAATATCAGGTGCAGCAGGGGTACAGCTGGACTAAGTGGATCACTTGGTAAGTTGTTATTTTGATATTTTTTGAGATAATTCTGAAAATATTTCCATTTATGAAACTGTTTATATGAGTTGATTTCTACCTTATTTCTATTTTCTGAAAAAGTAGAAAGATGGTGTATGAGTTCAATTTATGAGATGATGTTAAAGTTCAGATGTATATGAGACACTATCTGTTAGTTTTCTCATTTGCTCTCTAGGTAGTGATATAAGGACTGGAATAGTTAGTGAATTAAGGTAGTAAAAGTGGCCAAACAAAGGCGATTGGCATTTCAGACCATAATTTTTATAATAGTTTCAAAAGATGGCAAATTATAAAATTTATTAAAATAAATTTAAATTTAATCTGAAGTTGTATAATAGTGGTTCTTAATCTATTAGTTTTCCCATTTGCATTACAGGTGGTACTGCAGCAGCAGATGCTAGTGCAGGGGCAGATGGTAGTGCAGGGGCAAGAATATCTGGTGCAGCAGGCGGTGGAGCTGGACTAAGTGGATCACTTGGTAAGTTGTTATTTTGACATTTTTCAAATAATTCTGTAAATTTTTCCTATAATAAAACTACTTATATTACTTGTGTTCTATCTCCTCTCTATTTTCTGAAAAAGCGGAAAGATGGTATATGAGTTTAAGTGATGAGATGATGTAAAAGTTTCCATGTATATGAAACACTGTCTGTTAGTTTTCTAATTTGTTCTCTAGGTAGTATTATAAGGACAGGAATAGTTACTGAATTAAGTAGTGAAAATGGCCAAACAGAGGCGATTGGTATATCCCTGCATAATTTTTTCAATAATTTCCAGAGACGGCAAATTCTAAAATTTTTTAAAATAAATTTAGTCTTAAGGTGCAATAGTATACGAAACGCATTCTTTTAATGTTCTCTTTGGATTCTAGGTGGTTCTGCAGGCACAGATGCTAGTGCAGGGGCACATGGTAGTGCAGGAGCAGGAATATCAGGTGCAGCAGGCGGTGGAGCTGGATTAAGTAGATCACTTGGTAAGTTGTTATTTTGATATTTTTTGAGATAATTTTGAAAATATTTCCAATTATGAAACTGTTTATATGAGTTGATTTCTACCTTATTTCTTATTTTCTGAAAAAGTAGAAAGATGGTGTATGAGTTCAAGTTATGAGACGATGTTAAAGTTCAGATGTATACGAAACACTATCTGTTAGTTTTCTTATTTGCTCTCTAGGTAGTGATATAAGGACAGGAATAGTTAGTGAATTAAGGTAGTAAAAATGGCCAAACAAAGGCGATTGGCATTTCAGACCATAATATTTATAATAGTTTCATAAGATGGCAAATTATAAAATTTATTAAAATAAATTTAAATTTAATCTGAAGTAGTATAATAGTGGTTCTTAATCTATTAATTTTCCCATTTGCTTTACAGGTGGTACTGCAGGAGCAGATGATAGTGTAGGGGCAGATGGTAGTGCAGGAGCAGGAATAGCAGGTGCAGCAGGCGGTGGAGCTGGACTAAGTGGATCACTTGGTGAGTTGTTATTTTGACATTTTTCAAATAATTCTGTAAATTTTTTCAATTACAAAACTATTCATATTACTTGTGTTCTATCTCCTTTGTATTTTCTGAAAAAGCAGAAAGCTGGTATATGAGTTTAAGTGATGAGTTGATGTAAAAGTTTCCATGTGTATGAGACAGTATCTGTTAGATTTCTCATTTGTTCTCTAGGTAGTGATATAAGGACAGGAATAGTTAGTGAATTAAGTAGTCAAAATGGCCAAACAAAGGCGATTGGCATTTCAGACCAGAATTTTTATAATAGTTTCAAAAGATGGCAAATTATAAAATTTATTAAAATAAATTTAAATTTAATCTGAAGTAGTATAATAGTGGTTCTTAATCTATTAATTTTCCCATTTGCTTTACAGGTGGTACTGCAGCAGCAGATGATAGTGTAGGGGCAGATGGTAGTGCAGGAGCAGGAATATCAGGTGCAGCAGGCGGTGGAGCTGGACTAAGTGGATCACTTGGTGAGTTGTTATTTTGACATTTTTCAAATAATTCTGTAAATTTTTTCAATTATAAAACTATTTATATTACTTGTGTTCTATCTCCTTTGTATTTTCTGAAAAAGCAGAAAGCTGGTATATGAGTTCAAGTGATGATGTAAAAGTTTCCATGTATATGAGACAGTATCTGTTAGATTTCTCATCTGTTCTCTAGGTAGTGATATAAGGGCAGGAATAGTTAGTGAATTAAGTAGTGAAAATGGCCAAACAGAGACGATTGGTATATCACTGCATAATTTTTTCAATAATTTCCAGAGATGGCAAATTCTAAAATTTTTTTAAAAAGTTTAGCCTTAAGGTGCAATAGTATACGAAACGTAATCTATTAATGTTCTCTTTGGATTCTAGGTGGTTCTGCAGGGGCAGATGGTAGTGCAGGGGCAGGAATATCAGGTGCAGCGAGCGGTGGAGTGGGACTAAATGGATCACTTGGTAAGTTGTTATTTGGACATTTTTGAGATAATTCTGTCAGTTATTCCAATTATTGAAAATGGTCAAACAAAGGCGATTGGTATATCACTACATAACTCTTTTAATAGTTTCGAGAGATGGCACATTCTAAAATTTATTAAAATAAATTTATCCTTAATATACGAAACGTAATCGGTTGATGTTCTCTCTGCATTCTAGGTGGTGCTCTAGGGGCAGGTGGTAGTGCAGGGACAGGAATATCAGGTGGATCTGGACTAAGTGGATCACTTGGTAAGTGGTCATTTTGACGTTTTTGAAAGAATTCTGTTAATTTTTCCAATTATGAAACTATTCATATTATTGTTTTCTATCTTATTTCTATTTTCTGAAAAAGTAGAAAGATAGCACATGTGTTTAAGTGATGAGATGATGTAAATTTTAGATGATATATGAGACACTCTCTAGTTTTCGCATTTGCTCATAAGGTAGTGGTATTAGGAGAGGGATAGTTAGTGAATTAAGTAGTGAAATTAGCCTAACTGAGGTGATGGGTATATCACTCCATAATTTTTTAATAGTTTCGGGAGATGGCAAATTCTAAAATTTATTAAAATATATTTAGCCTTAACATGTAATAGTATACAAAGCGTAATATATTAATGTTTTTTTTTCATTCTAGGTGGTTCTGCAGGGGCAGGAATATCAGGTGGAGCTGGACTAGGTGGATACGTTGGTAAGTTGTTATTTTGATATTTTGAGATAATTCTGTAAATTTTTCAAATTTTTAAACTATTTATATTACTAATTTTCTATCTTATTTCTATTTTCTGAAAAAGTAGAAATATGGTATAATAATTTAACTGATGAGATAATGTAAAAGTTTAGGTGGTATATGAGATACTATCTTTCAATTATCTCATTTGCTCTATAGGTTATGATATAATGACAGAAATAGTTAGTGGATTAAGTAGATGGTGTATGAGACACTATTTCATAGTTATCTCATTTTCTCTCCAGGTAGTGATATAAGGACAGGAATAAATAGTGAATAAGTAGGGCAAATGGCAAATGGCAAAACAGAGGCGATAAAAAACCACTCCTCTGATAAATCACTCCCTAATTTTTTTAATAGTTTCGAGAGATGGCAAATTCTAAAATTTATTAAATAAATTTAGCTTTAATCTGAAATAGTATATGAAACATAGCCTGTTAATGTTCCCATTTGCGTTCCAGATGGTACTGCAGGGGCAGATGCTATTGCAGGGGCAGGTGGTAGTGCAGTGGCAGACGGTAGTGCAGGGGTAGGAATATCAGGTGCAGCAGGCGGTGGAGCTGGGCTAATTGGATCACTTGGTAAGATGTTGTTTTGACATTTTTGAGATAATTCTGTAAATTTTTCCAATTATAAAATTATTTATATTGCTTATTTTCTACCTGATTTCTATTTTCTGAAAAAGTAGAAGGTGGTATATGAGTTTATTTGATGAGGTGATGTAAAAGTTTAGATGTTATATGAGACACTATCAGTTAGTTATCTCATTTACACTCCAGGTTGTGATATAAGGACAGGAATAGTTAGTGAATTAATTTGTGTAAATGGTCAAACAGAGGCGATAAAAAATCACTCCATAATTTTTTTAATAGTTTCGAGAGATGGTAAATTCTAAAATTTATTAAAATAATTTCTAGCTTTAGTATGTAATATTATACGAAACCTAATGTATTAATGTTTCAATCTGCGTTGCAGGTGGTATTGCTTGGGAAGATAGTAGTACAGGTGTTCTTCATTTTTATATGGGTTATATATTTTTATATGGTCATAATATAGTTTTCATTTTTGGCGAAAAGGTCACGAAGAATCAATGCAGTTTGAATTGGCGCATTGAGGGTTTTCGTACCAATTGAGATGTGACGCGTTTGTGGCCCAAATTTTAAGTGACCAATCCTTTTGAAATTCCAATATCATTAGAAAGGTCTCTAATTGCAAGCACCAAATCTTTAATTTTTTTGGACATGAGGTTTCGTTGGTTCAGGTTGATGGTCGGCAGAGCGCTCTTCGTCTTCAACGAGTTGTTTGAGTCTTTGAACTGTTTATACCACTTCTAAACATTTCTTTCCGATATAGGAATGCTCACCGAATGCCTTCTGCGAGGTTCTATACTTTTCCGCAAACAAAATGTAATAAAAGGTCTTGCGCAATTAATTCTGACATTTCAAAAATCGCCGGGATCCCTTTTATCGTCTCACAACACCAAGCGTAACTCAAACTCTAATGAATATTTTGATGTCAAATTTCACACAGATGTCAAGGACAGTGCGAGCAACCTAAAAAAGAAAAAAAATTGAAATCCCATAAGCAGCGGGAATTTTAAATTGAAATTGGTCATACTTTTTGGACACAGAAGTAGGATGGCTATCAAAAGAAATGCCATCTAGGATCATATATCGGCTGTATAACGGCAGTACGTTTAGTACTCAACAGCTTTCTTGAACAATTTCAGTGCCATCTTTATACCTGGATTAAGATTTAACATAAAGCGGATATTTATTATATCTCATAACAATTTTAATTTAATCGTTGAAATTCCAGAGAGATTCAGATATATAGCAGTCAATTATATGCACAATTTGATTATATGCACAATTAAGGCTTTGTCGACGTAAGGTGCCGTAAGTTCAAAGCCCCGTTTTTCACGTTTAGGAGCTATTTGACGAAAATATCTTGCTTATATGTCAATCACTCTTTAAAATTGTGCCCATTAGTTTTGAATCATCATATACTGTAGCTTAAACGTTTTTCAAAAGTACTCAATTAGATTCCGTTTCCTGAGTATCTGATGGAGTAACAATTGGAAATATAATAAAAAGTTTTTTTTATATTATTTAAATATGACAGAGCTCATAAATTATACATATATATATATATATATATATATATTCGTGTATATCGTCATTGTTTTTGTCATTAATATACGTAAACAATATAACTGAAACTTTAACTGAACAATATTCTTTATTACTTTCTAGGGGTTTCTGGAAGTGGCGGAGTAGTTGGTGGAGCAAAAGGAGGTTTGGAAGCAAATTTCTCAAATATTTTTTTATATTCATGAACAAATTTGCACATTAAATTTTCTTTTTCTTATTTTCTTTTTCTTCGCTTGTATTAAAAAAATATAGTAACTATGCATTTAAATTGATGAAATATTACTTTCTAAATGTTTCTGTAGAAGGATAAATCAGGTGGAGTTCGAAATGGTAATAGGACACAAGGTTTATAAGACATGCTTTTTAATAATTGCCATATGCATGACAGAATACGCAAATTAAAAAAAAAAAAAAAATAATACTCTAATAAACTTAAATTAAATGAAACGAACAAAAGGCCTTTTTCTAATAAAGAATGCCTCAGTAAATAAAGTATAATATAGCAGGACATTAAAAATGAGTATAATATTTAAAACTTTTAGGAATCTTTTCAATTTATTTTCCTCACTCTAGCTTGACGGACAAAAAAATTTAATTATTTCACAACACAAACAACAATATCAAAAATCTATAAAAGGAACTCGGTTTTATTCTACTAATGAAAACAATTCCCGTCTATTAGGTGTGTGTCCTTCTCTGTAGTCGTGCACTGATTTTAAAGAGGTATATGGAAAATACATATTCATTAATTATGTGTTACTTTTGAGGCAGTACTGTTGAAATTACTAAGATACGTATCCACAATTGATATATGGGCAAATAATATTACAAATGTCTGAACCTTGGATAACAAATATTCACTTAGAAAAATTTTATTATTTTATTGCGGGTTTAATAATAGGCACTGATTAGTTAGCTTTCATTCATTTTTTATCTTATTTAATGACAAATATGTTGCGGATTTTGTGTTCCTAGATGAAGAATGGATGCTTGCTGCATTACATTCTTATTGTGTCGTAACAAATTGGAACGCACACCTCCTAGGGTTCCCCCTGAGGAATTCGAAAGCATTTCCCCTCCTTTTCAACTACAACCGAAGTGTTTTACAGTCCACCGATTTATCGTGGTCATTCAGAGCACAGACAAGATGGCATCCGGTCTAACCATATTTGTTGGATTTTTAATAGAGTTCCAACATTAAACTAATTTCCAGAGCATTTTGGCCAGCAATTGCAAATCATGAGAAGTCACTCGATGATTCAATATTTTTACATAATAATGTACTGCTAAAATTTATGAACTATTTTCAATATAAATAATATTTTCATCTTATTCTTTTCACAGCAATAGAAATAAAATCAAAGATTCTTTGTTTGTGAAAATTTAAAAATTATTTATTTTATTTTTAGGTACTTCTGTAAAGGGCGAAAGCGCTCAAAATGGGAATGCAACAAGTGCTTCTGTACAAGGCAAGCTGTATAACAAATTATAAATGCATAACCATGCCTGAACATTAAAAACATTTTTTTTCCTTTAAAATTGTAGTGCTGATAATAGAAGAATCACAAAATAATTACCAACATTTAATAATTGAAATATTTTATAATTTCCAGATTTTATTTTCTTATCAATTTCCTAAACTTTAAATCTTTGGATTCATATAAGATCGTATATTTCGACGAACTATGTAAACGAATTTTTAACTTACATTCTAAATGAAAAAAATTACTTTCTAAATGAGGTAGACGAAGAAAATCAAACGAGATGATATATTTCTGGCAAGATTTTTAATATTTCACACTATTTTAAAAATGTAAGTTCCACAACCGTATTTCAACAATTGCAGCAGTAGTAAATTCAGCTTCACATTATTGTACCGTTGCATTTTTGTACCATCAACGACAAAATCATAGTGTTGTACTAGTAGCAAATGACATATTAGCTTTAAACTTCAATGAATGTTAAATTCTTTCTAACAATACATTTTATTGTATGTAAAATGGTTTGTATGCCAAGATGTCGAATTTTGGAGGTATATAGATCATAATCTTGATCACGTCCATCTTATTGATACATGCTAAACTTGAAAGCTAAAATATAACCTTGGCCAGTAAAAGTCAAAGAAGCCCAAATTTCTAAACATTTAATACAATGATCTTATTACATGATTCTACAAAATTAGAATGTAATCTTTACACACATCCACAAAATATGGAGAAAATTGGATGATTTTGTTCATTCACTAAAGAGATTGCAATGTTTTTGACTTTCTTGTTAATCAACTCATAATCTTAGGGATAGACGCTTTCTTGGACTACTTTTAACTCTAATTACACATCTTAGTAGTGGCAGAAAAAGAAACATTGCGTTATTAGAAAATGCGGAAGTACCAAGTGACTTCTTCGAATGAAAGGGAAGTACATAGAATTTACAGAAAAGTGCATAGTTTTTAATGCTTCAAAATTATATGCGTCATTTTTATTTTAATACTTAATTATCCATCCAATAATTAATTTATTAATTATACATAGAAATTTTATTAATTTTTAATATTGCTTCGTAACTATCGTAACACACTTTACATCTTCTTATAAAACAAGTAATATATAAAAAAAAATTTTAAAGTCAATTCCTATTTTTTTTTTTTCACTCTATTGCAGAAGAAAGTCCTTTATAAATAATTTTCATTCATTTTTTTAAGTTTTTCTGGCACCATCTATTGGTAGATATATGCAACTTAAAACTAAGAAAAACTAAAATTAATTAATTAAATTAAATTACTGAATTAATATTTGAAAAAACTGTATTAACAACAAGTGTCATCCACTACAAGTTCAAAAAAAAAAAAAAAATGAATTTGAACTCGAGTGGATGAATAAAAAGTATTTTATGAACGATTGAAAATTTGAACAAGATATATATAGGAAGAGTGTGAGCTAATAGAAAGAATTGAAAAAATGGTCCACAAATTCGTCTCTATCTTTCATAAAGTATAGACGAAGAGGTATTATGACAGTGTAAAATTAAATTATTTAATGTATGAAAGACGTGCGGAATTCATATCAGCTGAATGAAAGATATCTTTATATTTGTATTTTACAATTGACATTAGGGAATAACAGTCTCAAATGTGAACATTATAGTTTTGCCATACTAATTCCATACTTTTCTTTCCATAAATGATATGAAATGAAAAAAAATTAAATTAAATGAAGCTTTTGGGGACTTCTTTCAAAAACTCGTATCTGAAAAATTAAAAAGGCATCTTGATTTGTTAAACAATAATAATCAAATCATAATTATACCAAAAAAAAGTTGCATAAAAAAAAGTTTAGGAAATGAAAAAAAAAAAAAAAAGATAAAAAAATAATTCCAGGGGAGGGTGACACACCTTCGTTTAGCACAAACCTTTATCTTAGTGTCCTACAATAGGGTTTTTGCATATTAAAATATAATGTTTATTTTATTCTCTATAACATCCACTGTCTTAAGCTTCATCGAATTTTAAGGAAATTACTATCACGCTTTAACACCCTTCGCAAATCGTCTCTAAAGGGCATGGAGGTGCAAAACTAGGGCAGGGATGAGTTTCTCTTCATTTATAAAGGCACAAAATTGTCAGAAATCAGCATCCATGTACACGAATAACAATGTACAATAGAACCTCTGTTAAGTCGAACTTCAAGGGAGACGCCAAATAATTCGAGTCACAGAGTTTTCGACTTATGGAGGACTTACGCGGATTTTGTGAAGAAATATTCGATTTGTAGAGGTTTAGATTCTTAATTAGTGAGGTAAAATAAATAAAAATTCAAGTTACAGAGGGTAATAAAGATGTTTATTTGCAACTTAAAAATTATATTATGTACTACATTAAAAAATCAAAATAATTCTGAAACAACCTTAAAATGAAAAATATATTATGGATTAAAAAAACTCAGTTATTATTATTATTATTATTATTTATTTTGCTTTAGACAATTCGATCGTTCTCTATCTATAGCATTATCTAAGCTATAAAGAGCAGAAAATTATTTTTCTTCCGAGTTGTTATTTCATAGAATTGGATATTCTATTTATTATATACTCATACATTGTTTTCTACGAAACAATGACGTGTATTGTCGGCAAATCCTTAAAGTTCGGTAACTTATTTTTCTTCAAACTATAGAGGTAATTAGTTTAAATGATCGAGTTGTAAAGGTTGTGAAAAAGATTGTAAAAACAAACATTGCTAATGTTTGAGATACAGGGGTCCAATTTTTTTTTTCGAGTTACGGAGGAAAAATATTTACCAAAATGGCTTGTGGGGATTGACTAATTATTTCGACTTATAGAGGATGGAAATTTCTAGTAATGGGGGTTTTGGAGCTTGAAGGGAAGAGAACAAAATTTTTTTTTCGAGTTGTGGAGGTTTTCGACTTATCGAGGTTCGATGTAAAGAGGTTCTACTGTATATAAGAATATCAGGTGGAGTTTCAATTCCTTTCCAGTGTCTTATTACATTTAATTAAATATAAAAATGCCTCCAGCATATCTATCAGTTTAAAATATAAACAATAAACGACATTGTACAACAACATATTGCCGACAAGTCTTTGTAAATTCTATGACTAATTATTATTGTAAATAATTGATATAATAAAGAGATACTTGAATTGTTAGATGTTCTCGATGTGTGTACTGCCCCTGACATTTTCTAAGATTTGTAGATTTATTGATTTGGTTAGCGATATCATCTTCCAGGCATCCTTTTATTAGGTTAGTGATGCAGGATACGTAGAAACTGTCAACAAAGTTTGTTCCTGTAATATTATTGGCAAGATATTATATATATTTTAATTTTATGTTAATCAGAAAAATTATGTTGAAATCTATTGAAGCCTGAACTTCTTACTGTATATTCAATTAATTTCTGTGTGATTTATGATATATCGAAGATTGAATTTGTTACATTGAAATAAAGCTTTAAACTTTTTGTCCAATCGAATTCATTATTCTATAAAACTAAATCATTTATATCTATATGTAATTAGTCACCATACTATGTAACAATTTTGGATATACTTTTCTCAAATTTAAAATGTTAATGGAACAATATCATTTTAACATAAAATACCTCAATAAATACAGAATAATATAGCAAAACATTAAAAATGAGATTTGAATATTTTGGGGATCCTTCCAATTTTTTTTTTCTCACTCTAACTTGAAAGACAAAAAAGTTAATTTTCTCAAAACACAAACAACAATATCAAAAATCAATCCAATGCCCCTTGAGGTGTGCTCATTTGGCTTTTCATTTAAAGTCAAATGAGCCAAAATTCAAATAAAACCAAATTCGGTTTTATTCAACTAGAGACAACATTTCTTGTCTATTCGGAGTGTACCTTTCTATATAGTCCTGCACTGGATTTGAGTAAGTATATAGAAGTTATACACTCATTAAGCACCACTTTTTAAGGAGTACTGCTCAAATTAGAACACCAATATCCAACATTAACATATCTACAACATATCAATAACTATATCCAACATTAACATATCCATATCATAACTATATCCAACATTAACATATCCACATATTGCAAATGTCAAAACATTGGATTAAGAACATTTATTTGGAAAAATTTTATTAGCATGTGTGGGCATGATGTTGTCCAGGTTAGGGGCGCAATCCAAGAAGTGCAACAAGGAAATAAAACTTCATTCCAAAGTTGCAAATTTTGGCGGAAAATGGTAGTTTGGGCCCCTTAACTCTTGAAATGATTTATGAATAACGTTAATCCTCAGGAATTTTTTGGAAAATTTTGCTTTTGCTTGAAGTGTTTTGTAGTATGGTTTTGAATCACTTTTCATATTTTGGGTTGGAATTTTAAACATTTGTATATCCACTGGCTACAAGTACTCGTAGTGTGTTGATCAATTCCTTCTTTTTGAAGTTACATATTTATCATTTTTGGAATTTTCAAATGCCTATTGAGTTGTATATTGCTTCTTATTACATTTGTAATACTTCATTCTTCATTTATGCCTAGAATTTTCAAACTTTGATGTATTCTTTAGGCTATTGAATGTGATAACATTTCTTGTAGAATTGGCAATACTTCATTCTTCATTTACGACTAAACTTTTCAAAATTTGATATATTCTTTTTTGACTTCGTTGAATATGATAACGTTTCTCGTAGAATTTGGAAAACTTCTTCATATACGAGTACATTTATCTTACTTTGTATATTCTGTTAGAGATTCTT